>CM027087.1:2016322-2761322 GCA_015343265.1 Pao palembangensis | reverse complement strand
CGACGCCAGCAAGCCGTCTGTTTATCTAGCCAGCCACTCCTCCCCAATTAGAACAACATCCAAACGCATTTATTGTTTCATTTCAAACATTCTTTCAAATTGAAATCACTTTTTTGTGTTTTTATCCCTTATTTATGCACCATGGAATTAGCATTTCACCGCCCCTGGAGATGGAGAAAGTGGAAGTCAGAATGCAGGTTGAGCCACTTTTGTTCATTATCAGCACAACTGGAGAAAGTTAAAAAAAAAAAAAAAGAAATCTGTGTTCAAGGCAGCGAATACAAGTCACAAAGACCCCAGGACTGTTTTTCATCAGTCCGTAACTGTCTCTCTGGTGAGTCACTGAGATTTCTATAGTTCACACATCGAGAGGGGACAGTTTCTGTGTTTGGAAGAGCAGTTTGACAATCCTGTGACAAAGATAAACTGTGTAGGAACCAAAATGGAGCTGAGGTCTGAACGAAAAAAAACACCCAGGTCTCTTCTGAAAGAAAACCACTGCAGCAGACGTGGAGAAGAGCCACGGTGGAAATAAAAGGTGAAGGCGATCTAGGCTGAGTCAAATGAAAGGAAGCAGGAGAGAGAAGCTGGAGCGAGCCACATGGCCCGAGAGGCAGGTTCTGTTCGTCTGCCGCTCATTTGCCTCAGTGGTCAGTTCTTCCACTGTTTAACGCAAACAGATGAGGCCTTTTCTTTTTCCAAATCCTCTTTTTAACAGCGGCTTCTTGGCCTCTGCAGCAACGTCAGCTATTAAAACAGCATGTCGCCCCAGAACGCGTCGCAGGCCCTCTCTGCCTGTGTTGAACTTTTAACCCCCTTTCCCAAAGTGACATCTGGGACACCAAGGTCAAGGGGTGGCCTGGGTTTTTTTTTTTTTTGGTGCGTTAGATAAAACACCTTGAATCAGACAAATGAGTGAGGCAGGTGGCCGACTTGAGGGGTGAAGCTGAGCTGCCCACCTGAGCACCAGCTTCCCCAAAACAGCCAAATTCATCTGCTTTTCACTGTGGCAGCATGTTTTATTTACACCTCTTACACACACACACACACACACACACACACAGTCTTCACAGAGTGAAGACAAGCTCTAGCACCAACGTTTAATGTCGAGATACTTATCATATAGATTTATACTAAACTCCAACACGCACGCACACGTGCACGCACAGGGCGCAGGCACGGCGGCTCATTATAAAAAACACATTCTGTCACAGACTGATGTGTATCTGGACAAGTCAAACTGTGATAAAGTCACTCTTCAACAGCAGCAATCGATGGAAGTAATTTATTTACCTCACCGGGCAATTTCTGCTCTGTCTTCAGACGGAAGGAGGAAGAACGACAGAGAGGAACGCTGGGGGGGTTGGCAAGCATGTGTGAGCAGTGTGTAAATTAATTTAACAGCAGTGAGATCCACAGCAATGCATAAGTCTATAAAACCAGAGGAGGTTAATGCTCACATCACACACACACATCAGGACCAAAAAGAAGCTCTTTCCAGAGACAGACGAGACATGAGGGGTCGTCTAGGCTCCATTAATGTGATGTGATATCCCTGGATGCCACTAAAAAGGAGCTATGAACAGTTAAGTGTTCTTCCTCTTGCTTTTTCCTTCTTCTTGCTCTCTCTGAGCTGAGAAAAGCGACCCCGGGCTGCAAAGACACCCGTCCACTGTCTTTAACTTTAACTCAGCCAAATCAAAAGCACTTAACTGAGCGTCAGTGATCGATACAAAGGCTGCTGGCTGGTGTTCATACACACACACACACACACACAGACGCACACTTATCCCAGCGCCTCAGATGCTCATGAATATGCATGTCCATTGTGATTTATGCATCCCGGTGGGGGTGTGAACCTATCTGAGAGCAAGGCCAACATGCAGGTCAGCTCATTTGTAAATCAGCTGGCTATTTTTAGATGCGTTTAAATGTTTGTGTGCGGGTACAGGTAGATGCTCGCGCTGTTAAATCTGCATGTATGAGGTAGAGGTCAGTCGTCCAAACAGGCTCATAATTACTGCAGCGCCTCCATTCGTTGGATTTATTGAATTCTGTCCAGCTCCTGCTCTTAACGGTTATAAATCTCACATGTTCTACCCATTCTGTGTGTGTGTGTGTGTGTGTGTGTGTGTGTGTGTGTGTGTGTGTGTCAGAGTGCTGACGACTTCTGCCAACCAACACTCTGACCCTGCCTTTGCTGCAGGAAGTGGCCCAACTTTCTGACCTCTCTTATTATTCCCTGGGACAGCCGAGGAAAAGCCTTTAGAGAAACGCCTTCACATGAGAGCGGCTGTCAGCTAATAGGGTCCCCCCGGTCCCCACAGTCCTTTGCACTGGATGGTGGGTACAACACTCCAACAAAAACACGTTAAGGATTAAACCGAACATTAATTTCGACGTGATCTGACAATACAAGCTTCCCAGCACACCAAGTCATAAAAACAGTGTGTTTCCTTTGTGGAAATCTAGTGGTGGTGTTGCTGCAACTGCCCCTCCACCTCTCCCTAACAACAGATTTGGGCTAATAGGGCAGCTGCTTGTCCAACCCCCCCACCCCACCCCAAAAAAAAAAAAACCTCACTCAGCCTCTCACCCTTCTCCAAAGCTCCAGAAGGAAGCCTTTTGTTTTCCACTAGTGACTAAGGAACAGTCCAAAGTTACGTTTTGATATTTTAGGATACATTCATCCAAAACGAGTGGAATCAGATTACTTAAAAGCAATGAAAGTGGGCAAAAAAAAAAAAAAACCTGTATCCATTCATCTATTCAGCGTTCTCCTCCTCCCTTCTGTTTTGCTACGTTGTCAACACAAGCAACCGTATCCCAGAAATAAACCCGGCATTGGGTCGGCCAGCAACCATGGTCTGTAACGTCATCGTTCAAACAAAACAGTTTATGCTCTCCACAACGCAAAGAAATACAATCTGGAAAGACTGCAGCAGGAGCTCGCATGTACAAAAGTGGGAAATATGGAAATATTGCAAATTATTGCAGCACTCGGAAAAAAAAAAATCAAATACCAGGAGAAACATCAAGATTTGCCCCTTCAAACATTCAATCCATCCCCTGTGGTGCATGTAAGGGAGCGTGTAAAACATGTTTCAGGGGACTGCAAACTGTAAGTGCAGGCTCATTCACATCAACCGAGGGGTCTGTGTGTGCGTGTGTGTGTGTGTGTGTGTACAGCGGGGGTGTCTGTGTGTGAAGGAGAAGCTGAACTGTAAGCCTTATGCCATTCTCCCTCTGGTGCCAAACACACATATGCATACACACACACACATGCACACATACACACATAAAGGCTTCCCTGTAAAAAAAAAAAAAAAAAAAAAAAAAGGGAAAAAAAGCCCCTCCACTTCATTAGGAAAGTAAACACAAGTGCGGTCTGAAGTGGCTAATTAGAGACTAATTACTCCCTGCTTGTTACTAATGCAAATTAGATTACGCTGCTTAACTTCCTCGTGTCCACAACGCTGCTGTTAATTGAGGCCTTTTGAAATTAAATTACCCGCTAATTAGCATATCAAAACCGTTAATTCTGAGCAAGAAAAAAAACAACAACAAATGCCAAGTTTGGCTAATGCGCTCTGCTAATTGAAAATGTACGCTCAATACACGGGTTTGTGCCAAGAATACCTATTCAGCTGTAGTGTGTAAGAGAGAGAGAGAGCGAGACAGAGAGAGAGAGAGAGGGAGAGGGAGAGGGAGAGGGAGAGAGGCAGCAGCCAGACAGAAACATCATGTATCATAAGAGCAGCATATAATTAAATCTCTCCAAAACGCTTTGTCAATATTTCCCTCTGAATGCACAACCTGACTGATATTGGAGCAGGGAGCGAGATACACAGAGAGAGAAAGAGAGAGAGAGAGAGAGAGAGGGGGAGCAGTGCGACAGGGGATGGATATTCATCTCATGAGAGGCTAAAGAGCCACTGTATGTGAATGTGGAGTGTGTGGTTTTGCAGTGGTATGTGAGCGGATTTAGTATTTGTCCACTCTGTAAGCCTTCTTTTGAAGTAAGGAACTGCTGCTCTCACAAGTCACCAGAACCCCCCCACCCCCCACCCCCAACCAGCAGCACTCTTTCTCTGCACCCTTCTCCCTCTTTAACTGGCCCCTCTTCACCTCCGCTACAATACCTGTCCAATTAGCGAAACACACAGGCCCGCGTATAAAATGTGCACACACACATTTGAGCAGCCTTAAGTCCTCCTTCCTTCAATCAAAGCACAATCTGAACCCCCCCCCAAACATTCGCGCACATTTCAGGACTACCTGCTAATGAATAAGAGAGAAGCCGCTGGCGATAAGCCGCTTTAATCGGCTGACCAAATCAAAGAGACGTTCTAAATTAAAGCTCCATCTCCTTCGCGTGTAAACCGGCGGAAGTATTCGCAGAGGCTTCTTTTAGCTTTTCCTAAAAATCCATCCAATCAGGCGGCGTGAAAAGCTCCATTCAGGTTACAAAAGTTTCATCCTATTATACTTTTTCGACTTCTCATTTTAAGAAGGAACAAATGATAAAATTGAGAGGTGGCCATACAAAAAAATTAAATCAGTGCGATAATTAGATGTGAAGATATTTTCATTCCTTTAACATGATGCATAGAAACTGCTGCTTGACAATATTTGCCCTAATTGCTAGAATTATCATATTAACCAGTCGCCATTTGAGTAAGTTGATTAAAAAATCGATTATTCGTCTATTTCTTTTAGGAGTTTCTTAATCAAAATCTTACATCCTTGAAAAATTAATTTGAAGCCGTTTCTTATCAGTTAATTAAATCGGGTTGGAAGTCATTTTTTTTCCGCGCGGCGTGATTAGAACGGTTCTGTTCTCCTCTGTTCAGACACCATGACGTTAGAGGAGGAACTTTTCACTGTCTCATCAAACATTCACAACCACAAGAATAGGACTTCTTTGAAGGGCCCCACGTCGTTGTCTTCTTCTTTTTTTTTCTGCAATCCTCTGCCTTTCTGATAAATTGTGCCATACCCAATAGATCTTTCTTTCTCGTTAACACGTTCTCATTAACGGACAGAGAGGGAAAGGGGAGGGGGAAGGGGAGCAGCGAGGGGTGGAACGGCAAAACAAAAAGGAGGACAAAAACAACAGTTTCACTTGTTTTTTGATCCAAACATTAAAAAAAAGCGGTGCCAAAATGGAATATTACTAAACATATGTGTGATATTTAGCTCCCATCTGTGCGATTTGCAGCTCTACACTCGACACATCCGAGTCTCTTCACCTCCGAAAACTAGTTTTCTATTTCTGGAAGAAGACTAATTATAAAGCTCTGCCCCTGGGAGAGAAAAGCCCCTCTTGAAGGAGAGAGGGAGGCGGAGAGTCCATTCAGCGCCGCCATCGGTGGAATGTAACTTTGTCGCTCTCTACCCGAGCGAGCAGCCGAGCAGAACCGAACAGATACGGCAGACTCGGCTCATCTGTCCATCTCCCGCTCCTCGGGGAGGAATGGGGAGCAAAGGAGGAAGGGAAGGAAAGGGAAGGGAAGGGAAGAAGAGGAGAGGTTAAGGATTGCTACGGTGAGTGTCTCTGATTGGATAATGATATGGATGATTATTAAGGCCCCGCTGGTAACGTCAGGCCCGTCATAAGCCAATCAAAACTGCCCTCATCAACCAATCAGACATGTCCAGGTCTTTTCTACATTCTCCTCCATCTCTCCGTCTCATCTTTCTCCGCCAGAGACAGAGAATTCTCAAAGCCACAATTTACCGCACAGAACTATCAATTTCCCTTTCCATTAACCCTGTGGGAGGATGGCGGACGAGGGAGAGGGACGACAGAGCCGAGCAGGGGATGAGAGATTGAAATTAAGGATGAACCCCCCCCCCACCCACCCACCCACCCAAGGGTGCAGTCATGAGTTTGTGCTGAGGGCGAAGAGAATTACACCTGCTCAGGATGAACTTGACCTCATGACTGCAGGTTACCATCCAGCACCTTCCCTCATTACCGGAAAATAGACCCGGCTGCTGTTCCGCTAATGCAGACCTATGTTAATAACCACAGACGGGAAGAGAATGGAGGGAGTGAGAGGAGAAAAACAGAGGGCTAGAGGAGGGGCCATGAGCCGTGGGTCGCCTTTCTTAGTTCAGCGCCTGAAGGCCCGCGACCGTCGCAGCGGAAGGCTGGGCCAGCTCACTCCCTCATCCTTGTTTCTCTGCCTTCTCGCTTCCTCCCCCCCCCTCCCTACACCCACTCTGTGAGCGCGAACCTCCCCCGAGGGGGAGCTGCTCCAAGCCAAACCCGGCCCTCAGCAAAGTTCCGCACAAAGGCCCCCGAAGCTGAATGGCTGGCTGACACCGTGGAGCATGCCAAGGCTTCGCCGCCACTCACCCTCCCTCCGGCCCCCTTCCTTCTCTACTTCAGGACTTCCAAGTCCCCTCCCTCGTTTATGTCAACCGCTATCCAAGGCTAACGCACCGGTCCCGGCTGACCTTTAGACAATTGGAAACCCTGCAGCAGGAGAAGTTGCCGATTAGAGCTACAGGTTGCGTCCGACAGTAATGACCTTCTCTGGCCAAACGGGTCTTTTCCTGCCGGCAAATACAAGAACCCCAAAGGGCAACAGTTCAAACTCATATAAAAAGAAAATCTGGTTTCTATATCACTCAAGGATCCAAAATACTTTAAGCAAAAAAGCAGCAATTGGTGAAGCAGTTAAGGAACCAGGGTCTGTTTTAGCAGTTCTGAGAGAGAAAAAAATAAGAATAAACACCATTTAGAAGCATAATCCCACTGTCTGTCCAGTGACGGTGTTTTCAATTTAGTCTTATATATTTGTCATATTTTCACTCCAGCGGTGATTAACTAAAAGGTAGTTTAGTGTCGGCAGCGACGAGGGAAGCGTTAACAAACCTGGCGCCGGCTCGGGCCCTTTCAGTGCTGTTGAATAAATAATTCCGATTGAAACGAGGCCCCAGGAGAGGCTGCAAATATTGGAGGTAAACTGTGATGGCAGTTTGGATGTAATGAAGAGCCTGAGAGAACACAGAGCTGTAATAATTAGAGACAACAGGCATGACAAGGAGAGAGGAAGAGGAAGAGGAAGAGGAGTGTGGGGGGGCAGGAGGAGTGAAGAATAAGAGACGAAGAAAAGAGAAGAGTCGGTGCCTTCGCAGAACGACTGTGGAAGATACGGCAGGGAAAGGAACATTTTCCAACCAACCGCTGTGTGTGTGTGTGTGTGTGTGTGTGTGTGTGTGTGTGTTTAGCCTCATGAACAATATAAAAAAAAACCCAAATTTAAAAAGACAAAATTACAAAAAGGTTTGCATACAGTATGTCTGATTATAGTTTGTTTAAACATCTCGTGGCGCCTTTGCAGATATAGCGAGTGTGTGACAGCGAGTGTGTGACAGCGAGTGTGTGACGACAAGTGTGTGACAGTTTTCTCTAGTTTGTTAATCTGGGAAAAGAAAAGAAATTCAATTAATTGTTAAAGGGAAAATAACGACTTTTGTTAATTTTCAAAACTTGATTTGATGCATTGAAGTTGATGCAAAGCCGTCTGTGTATAAAAACATAAAAGTTTTTTTTAATTAACATGAAATCTGATAATAAGTGTATTTGAACAGTATCATATGCAGCCTGTTAAAGAGTTGCTGCTCTCTTTTGTTCCACTGTTTTCTCTCCCTTCACAATCAACATTCTGCTTAAAAAACAGGCTTACACACTTCTTCAAAGGCAGGCACACACACACACACACACACACACACACACACACACACACACACACACATCTCTCCTCAGGAACATGAGAGCTGGCTTTAATTCAGAGGCTGGTAAAGCTGTGGTGGACAGCAATCTTGATCTGGCAGGATTAGGCTACTTTTATTTCCCCCAGAGCCACGGAGGGAGGGGGGGAGGAGGGGGGAGGAGTGGTGGGGGGGTGGGTGGCTCAAATCCTCCTACAAATGTCAGACAATGACCAGTGACCACGTACACCCTCATAAACAACCCAACAGAGAGAGCCGTCGCCCTGAGTCTCCTGGGCTGGAGGAAGATGGGGTGTCGGGGTGACAGGACGGGTGAGCCAGGGAAGGAAGGAGGGATTCAGAGACGGAGGGAGGGAAGGAGGGGTGGGGTATTACGCAATTATTCAGATAACAGCTGGGTATAATCTAGTGGCAGATGTCTCTCGGTCAACAATGCCCACCACACACAGGCGAGCGCGGTGTGTGTGTGTGTGTGTGCGTGTGTGTGTGTGTGTGTGTGTGCGTGTGTGTGCATACATGCTAAAAGAGTTTCATCGCCCTACGAGCAGCCGCAGAGCTCAGACGGAACAAAGGACCAAAAAAAAAACAAAAAAAACGAAGCAACAAGACTCTGGGTCTGGGAAAGTATTTTTTTTTAAGTCTATGTGTGAAAATTAGGAGGCAGAGCTTGTTTTCCCCCAGAAGAGTGAAATATGTAAAAAACACACACTGGCGAGCGAGAGAGCGACAACCTGTTTGCTTTTCTTCTGCTCCGACAGCTGTCTGAAAAACAAAACCTAAAACCTGAGGAATTCTGTCGGAGGAGGAGAGAGGTGGGGGTCATCGTCTGATTGACAGTTAATTGTGGCTACTCACGCACGCACACACACACACACACACACACTGAATTAGAGTAGTAGAACAGCATCTTGCCTGTGCCCCCTCCCACTCAAGGCCACTATAGAAGCCGTTCAGTCTGTAAAGTCTCATTTTGAGAAGAAGTTGCCTTTACACTAACATTTTACTCACTCCAAAACTATAAAAAAAAACATAAAAAAAGAGTAAAAACAAACTTTGTATTGAAGGCACGAGCAAGTGATGTGTAAACTCCGTCAATCCGCTAGCGCAGGCTGCCTGTCGTGATCTGGTTTAACAGCGGTTAACAGCTCGTCCTGTTGCTGGAAGGATCATCTCGTGGCGCTTCACATGCTAATAGTTAAGCAGGCATCCCATGTTCCCCGGAACTAATACCATAAATACTAATACCATAAAAGAGCAGCACACACCGACGCTCTTGCGGCCGTGTTAGCCAACATCCCAGATACTTTACGGATTAAAAAGCATAATGAGATGCATTTAAATGGTGATTAGCTTCCCCGTCTGGGGCAGCAGAACTGCATGGCTAATTTCTTAGCGTGACGTTTTAATGCCAGCTGGCTGAAAGAATTCAAATTTTCTGAAGGAAAATCAGGTAAAAATGACCATACATAAAAGTTAAGTGTGAAAAGATGTCTGTAGCTGTGTGGAGCTCGTGCAGCACCCCCCTCTTTCTCTCTCTCTCTCCCAGTGCACGTTCCTCCATTCGGCAAGCCGGCCTTGGAGCTGCTCCTCTCCGGTCTGTTTGTGAAATGTGCAAAACAAAAAAGTGTGCGTGCACGTCGATGGCGCTCTCCCATCTTACGCCTCACAGCTGTCACCCACCCTTCACATCCCATTCAATACACATTAAAGCCACGCCGCGGAAACTTTAGCCACATTGTTGTTGCGGCCGAAGCTTTCCACCGATGTGCTCCCTCGGTTCCCCCCGCCTTCGATTGATGGCTGCCCTGTCAGTTTGACGCGGCGTTTTAGAAAACACCAACCGCTCTCTGATGAAGTGCTTACAAAAGGTCACGGGGTGGAGGCGACGGAGGGGAAGGGAGCCGACTACCGAGGAGGAGGGAGGCAAGGGGGTAAAGGAACGGGAGACGGAGCGGAGTGAAGGAAAATCCATAACACAAACACAGCTGTCAGAGGCAACGCGGAGTTAGCGGGGGACACGGGGACCGGCCAGGATGCGCCTGCTGTCGGAGAATAAGACGGGTGTTTGGACGTTTCTCCACACATCCTGTGTGTTCAGGCCGGCTCAGACTTAGCTTGTCCGTCTCAAACTTCAGATCCGTTCTCCTTCCCCTGCAGTCTCTGTGGCCACGGCCCTCCTCCAGCTCCAGCCGCGGCCCCAGGTGCCGAGCACGCTCTGGAGACACTGATCTAATGCTTCCTTAGCTATGATGACCGACGCCCACAAACCCTCACTTGTTCATTTCCACCCTGGTTTCCTCAAGCCTTTCACTTGTGTGTTACATCTGTCTTTCCTTTTCCCCTCCCCGCCTATAGGAAACAGCCTCTTCCGCCTTGAGAAGCTAGGTCACTCCTTCTTAGATCCATCAGCTGTTAATGGGGAACATCTCAAACGCCCAGCCAAACACCAACGCACCAACAGGAAGGGCTCAGCTGACACACAGAGACGTTGGCGGTGGCGAGCTGAATTTTAGCATCACGCAGAACGAGCGCGTAGGTTTTAAAGAATGAACCCGAGCAGCGCCGCCGCCGTCTGCAGCTCCTGCAAAAGTACACAACAGGCCAAAGAAAGTGCAACAAAAGACACCAGCGGTGGCCTTTCACACAGGTGGAGCCCACACTGAAGGTGCTCCTGTCCTCCGCAACTTCGGCCCAAGACTCACAAACAAACGCGACGGATCGATCACATGCACAAATGGACCGTCAAGCACAAGCACGCACGTGACTGCAGGCTGTCCCAAATAACAAGCTGAATTAGAAAAAAAAATTAATACAAGAAGGCAATTCAGCGTTCGTCCAATCAGGGCAGAACATTCCCGTCCGAAAACAAACCACACCTTTTCCTCACACCATCGATTACTCTCCAATCCATTTCCGCTAATGGCGCTCACTGACTGCAGATCTTTAATTTTAACAGTAAAAAATGTAAATATGCCTCATTTGACTGTAATTCCAGAATTATTACAACACTGTGTGTTTCTACAGCATGTTTTTACAGTTAAAAAAGCCCAAAACACAATAACGACACCCGACGGCTTCAGCACGGAGGGATCTAAAAATGCACTTCCGCTCCTGAAACGGGAACACTTTTGCATTTTTCTCCAAACTAATCAAAAGGATATCGACAATTTAACCGTTTCGGCTTTTAAACAGGTCTCACTAAGTGCTGATCTCCAAGTAAACCGGTGAGAGTCGGCCGCAGGTCAAACCAACACACGCACGGCACAGTCGCGCACGGCTGCTCTTCAACATCACTTTGAACCAGGAGCCCACTCAGACTTGTGGGTTTGGGATAACAGGAGGGCTTTAATGACGGACGGACGGACGCCATCAACACTCGGGACGTTTTCAACTTCAAACGCTGTCCATCTCACTCAGGCAGGACAGGTAAATGGAGGGAAAAGCACTCACACACACACACATACGTTCACGTGCGCTCACGCTGGAGGTATAAGGACTCTCTGAGTGAGTTTATGGACTAACACAATCATATCGCTAGCTTTTAATCCTGCTGAAGAGGTTTTAAAGCGTATGAGATTCCGAGCCATTATTGCCCGTCTCTTCTCACATGAGACACCAGGCAGACGCAGAACGCAGGGATGGAACCGAGAACCATTAGTCCAGAAGTCTATCAGGCCAGCTAAAACACACCAGCAGCAAATGAGAAGCAAACAATTAAAAGTGTGGGTGGGAGGGAGGGAAAGAAGAAGAAGAAGAAGAAGGTCAGATGTGTTATTTTGAAAGGGGTCAAGATGCACACCAGCCGACAGAGAAGCTGCTGAGCAAGGCAGCCTGTCTCTGCACCTTTGGCATCCTGCGTGCTCTCTCTTTTACCCAAACCCCTGCTCCTGCCTCTCACACGCTCTTTCATCGCTGCTCCTATTATAGTTCCATGAAAATCTTGTCACTGATGTGATGGCTCGTGAATGAGACAGAAATGATAACGTGACACTGGCTGCTGCCAACTCCAGTCAATAAAAGCTGCCGTTCCTTGTGTGCCTTCCTCGCCGTCCGGTTTCATTTCCACAACCCTGAACTGAAAATTACAGCACTCTCTTTTAATGAAAATAAATGCAGAATTCCATCCTGACACGTCGCCGCACTGAAGAGAAATTTAACAACCGAGAGAAGAATAAATAAAAACCAAAGTTAACTCGGTGAGAATTTTTTTTTTTTTTCAACATTTCTGCCGAACTAATCCAGCACTGATGATAAATTTGAGTATTCCGTAGAGAAAAATGGCTGGATCTGCAGTGACAGCTGCTGTCAGCGTCTCTAAATTATGTCCACATGAAATTTATTAATAAATTAGCTACATCCACCTTCTATTTTAATTCAAAATAAATATTTGCCTAAATTTACAAGAGGACGTGTAAATACTGTCCTTTAAAACACAATGCTTTATCAACCTTCATTTCTAATTCATGTCCGTCACAAAGTTGTTGTTTTTTTTTTTATATATATATATAATTATTTTGGAAATATTTTACTGGAATCTAAACATCCGATTTTCTGTCTGAGAGCAGAACCCTGACAAGGTCATAAAACGTGATGAAGAGCTGCTTCATCCCCGCTGGATCTTCTGTTAAAGAGCAATTAAAAGTGTGTCATCGCGTCGCCAAAATGCCAGCACAGAGGGTGGGGGAGGGGGGCACAACAGGAGGGGGGGGGGGAAGTAAAATGCCCCGGCACCATCAATCACGGGGGCACACGCCTGCAGGTCAGGTGCGCCATCGACGCCCGATGCTTTTTCAGCTCTGACAGACAACGAACAGTAATTAATTGTCAGTTTTCGCAACTCTGCTTCTTCTGTTTTTTTTTTTTTTTTTTTTTTTTTTCAGATGTGATCCGGAGTCCATCTGACAGGCGAGAGGTTGTTCCTGGGACCCCTGATGGAGCAGTCTGACTTTCAGGGCGGAGGAAGGGGGGAAAAAAAGAGCAACTTCGCTTTCAGCGTTTGTGGGAAAACGGTCGACGGTTTGTTAATAAAAGCGGCAACTTTACAGAATCACTGAAGCTCTTTAGTTATTTCTTTTTTAAATAAGAGAAAACGTGGCCTAAAATGTTTAATTGTGGAGCTTTTACGCTCATAGAAAAGACATAAAGCCGGGTGTTGCCACATGCCACCACCCACAAATTCCTACATTTACGCTACGTTAAAGGACTCAAACATATTAACTGTTTTTAATTTTTAAGTCTATTTTCCAAAAAATGTGACATGTCACGCCGGCCTGTTTCCCCTTACAACCACTTTTTTAGTCTAAAAACCGCAGCGAGGCGTCAGGATTACAGACGCAGGTCGACTGCAAATTTTAAAAAATTACGAGCATTTTTCCCGCGATATTGCTGATTAATCTATAAACTTTGCGTCTAAAACCACATCAAATCGGCGTTGATTCCAATAAAGGACAAATGAAACCGCGAGCAACTGTCCTCTGACCTAAAAAAGGGCTCCTGATTTGAGTTTGAGGCCTCATGTAGATTTAAACAACTCACACGAAAAACGTTACGCGCTGGTGATTTTTAAAAAGTGTGATAATTTCACTGTGATGACAAAGCAGACGCGTGTAAATTATCACCACATAACCTTACGCCAAGTGTTTATTATCAAACCCCGCAACACGGGTTATTAACGGGCACGCAGGAGTCAACTTTGTTTTCTCCGATAATAGTCCGAACCTGCGAGCGGAAGAAAACCGAAGCGACACAGCAGCGGAGACAACAGCGTCTTTCTGTCTGCTGCGGCAACCGTCATCAGACGATGCGTCGTTTGGAAATAAATCTCATAAATCAGTTTAAAAAAAATAAGCGTGGACTGAAAACTGGTTTTAGGGTCTAATTTACGCGCAGAAGTTGCGGAGCGCTTGAAAGAGCCACGTTTTTCCTTTTCGAAGATGGAACGTGTTTAGAAGAGGAATTTAAAAGTTGATAAGTGAACGCGGAGCCCGGACGGAGGGAAGGCTGACAGGGAAACTGCGAGGCTGGAATTCTCTGCTCTCTTATCAGCCTGACGCGCATTTGTTTCCTCGCACGTTGCTGCAACTTCGAGCTTTTTAGGCTAAAGTGCGTTTCAAAGAGTTTGAGTGGAAGCAGAGGCGAGAAAAGACAAGGGAAGAGTTCAAAAGGAGGGAAATGAAAGTGGTGCATCACAACCTGTTCTCTTTGCTTTCTGAAGAAGTCAACTTTCGCGCCAGTGGCTGGACCATGTGGACAGCCCGCTTGCTCCCTCGCTCCCCCCGGCGCGTCTCACGGCGATTAAAGGGGGAAAACAACCCGGCGGCAGGAAAAAAATGTTTAAAAAAGTGAAGAAACACAGAGGGGAGAGAGAGACAGAGAAACCTTGGAGCTAAGACCGCAGGAACATTACTGGAAACGACAAAAGCGTGGTCGTTAGTCCTTTCCTTCTTTTAGGTAAGTGTCCTCTCCTCGGAGGGCCCTGGAGGAAGTCAGAACACACGCTGCTAAAAATCCTCTGGCACTGTGCGCAAGTTGCTCATGAAGAGCCGGCGCAGCTTCGTCTTGTTTCTGGTCGCGTCCATGTCCTCGTCCGCTCCTTCAACAGGCTTGTTCAGCGACCGAGTTTCCGCCGATCCTTACTTTTTGGCATCCCGTCTGCGCCAGCTCGCTGGTTCGCTGTGAGCAGGCTTGAATCACCAGCGCGGTGTGTAAGCGTGTGGTGTGTGTGCACGAGCGTGGAGGTGGTATGTGTAGAAGCGCTGCGGGGGACAGTTTGTTGCGCTACCGTAATGCCTCTAAAACAGGTGCGCGTCGGAGGGAACAACATCTCTGTCTCTCTCTGCCCCCCTCTCTCTTTCTATTTCGCCTTCTCTCGCTGTCCTTGTATGGCGAAGGCACTGATTTTTGACCTCATCCAGGCTCAGTCGTGCCATTGTTCGGGCAGAGAGGAACAGATGTCAGCCTGCACAGAGTTTGGCTGTCACAAACAACTCTCTCTCTCTCTCTCTCTCTCTCTCTCTCTCTCTCTCTCTCTCTCTCTCTCCCCCCTGGTAACTGGTAACTAAAACACAAACGTGGAATCATCACTTAATTGGACACCAATTTTACACCATCCTGCCATTTAACTTTATCCTTTAGGTATTTTGGAATCCTGACAGCCACTTTTACAGATTTATTAGCGACACCAATTTGTGCCACATTCATTTAGTAATTGACAGGATGATGAAATCTGGAGCTTACGTCAAACCTGTCAGTGTAAAATATATATACGGTAAAATAATTAAATAAATAAAAGTAAGGAGAGGAAGTGCCATAATTCATTGACTTTGGCAGTAAATTTGGATTCAACCTCCCCTCTCTTCTCTATCTAAGCTGTTACCTCTGGGAATTGATGGCGGTCCATCACAGCGCCATCCAGCCATAGATCACGACTGCAGTCAATCACACCAGCTTCATTATCTACCTATCTATCTATCTATCTATCTATCTATCTATCTATCTATCTATCTATCTATCTATCTATCTATCTATCTATATAGAATCTATATACAAACTGAATTTTGGCCTTTGAAAGTCAAGCTCAGGCCTCCAGAGGCAGGAGCCACTGGAGGAAGGTAAAATAAAACATTTCCATAAATTTTTTCTGATATTGAAGCAAATCAATTTACGATTGGTTCTGTTTATGATCTTCGGACGATCACTGTTGTGCTACTGTTGACATTTTTATCATCACTGGGCGATCAAACCAGTGGCTACGTGCACCCAGATCAGCATTTGTTGGGATTTAATTCATTTCAGCCGTCACCTAAAATCACAGAGGATGATGCAGCAGGGCGGATTCTATCTGTGAAAGAATGAAATCAGGTCAGTCTGAAGCTGGCCTGGACTTCTGATATCAGCACCTTCAATCCTATTATTGGAGAAAGGAGAAAACCGCCGTCCGGCCCTCTTCCCCATCTCCCAGTCTCGTTTAGGAACCCTTCTCCCCCTGTTAATCAGGGGGAATAATTATGAAAGTGGACAGGTAATTAAATTAAAACATAAGTGGCTACATGAGCCGGGTTGGCTGTTCTACAAGCTTTTCCCTGGCTTAATTAAAGAGAAATATGGGAGTGCTCACCCGCAGTGTCACAGTGCTGGTAAAAATGAGGAAAAAAAAGCTCCCGCCACTAACTTCAATAAGTCAATGTGATCCTTTAAATGCAGGGAAAAAAGCAGTTCCTGCCTGTGTTTATAGTATGTGCAGCATGATGGAGGGGATTCGCCCTCGCTGCTACATCAGTCGCGGCACAAACAAGCGCGTTGTTTGTTTGTAGGAGAGCTGACGGCGGCGGGTGAGAGGCGAGGGGGTGTTTCAGCAGCCGTCTGAGAGTCGCGTTGTAAAATAAATCTGCAATGAAATAAAACTTACTGCTGTCGATGTTTACACACAAACAGCCCCTCCAAATCCCCACGCCGCTTTGAGAATCAAACCCGAGGAGGGCCCCACACACACACACACACACACACACATACACAAATAAATAGACCCAGAGCGGGAAAGCAGCCCACAAACCAAATTATCCAAACATTCACAAACACACTAACGTGGTTCACGCCCATATGAGCGTGCATGTTTACAAATAAAGACAAAGTGGGAGGGCCGCTTACAAGCGCTCAAATAAACAAATACATGCTCACCCCCGCCAGCGTGGTTTATGAAACCCTCTCTGGTCTGATGCAAACACATTCTGATGCATCTGATCCAGATGCTGCAGGTACACCGACTCACATCATGGTGAGCAAGGACTCAAGTTTTAAGCAACAGAATTATGACCTTTGCCCTCTAACTATAAAGGCTGGGGTTAGAATTGGGTTTAGCTTAGGGTCAGGGGGTTAGTTAGGATAAGAGTAAGGGGCCGGGTAATACATTATGCCGATGAAAGTCCACAGAAAGATCGAATACAAGGATTCACGTATTGCGTGCATAGTAGCACCTGCATCAATCTCTGAAAAAGATCGGCAAAGACGCGCTCTGAAAAGGCGTTTATCACGACTTTCTCCTCGTCTCAGCCTTTAGTCGGGAAGGGGATAATGAAGGAGTCCCGAGCAAAGTGGTGGTGGAAGTGTTAACAAGCTGCGTTAACACACTTGCACTGCTCCCATATGTAGGGAGAGCCGGAGACGACCGCAGGCCCAGTATGCCTCAAGTACCCACTTCATTTGAAAATCCCTCTTAAAAAATTAAATCACATATTTCGATTTTTTTTTTTTTTTTGATTATATGAGAAAAATCCCCATGTGGCCTAAAAATGGTTTAGATGTAATTCTACACCTTCTCCTCGTCGAGATGTATGAATACGTTAATTAAGTCAGTCTTTGGGTGTTGAACTCGGGTATTACACTGCGGGGTGGAGTAATTCAGCCACAGAGATTTGAGGGTGACACGAATTCCCCAAAAATGACTGAGACAAAGATAATTGTACAAAGTGATTCATCAGACTAGTAAGTTTCATTTTCACTCTTACAACATTAATCCTGCAGGTTGTCAGGATGAAAATGAAAGTTACCATTCTTCAATATAACAGTGAAAATGGCCACTTCCGGAGTTTCCGTAGGACATTAAAACAAATTGATAACACTTAAGTTTGGGGAACACATATTTTAACCTTTGCTATGAATAATAATGCATCAATTTGCTGCTAATAGTCCTGCTAGTTAGCAGGTAGTTAATGGTGAATTTGCGTTCCCTAATCTAAACTGTTAACAAAGAAGCTTACAACTGCTTTGCAAAGATAATAACGTTTCAATTTGCTGCTAATACTTGTGTTACCAACAAGTTTTACAAGTTTTACCAGTGTGTGGTTACACTAAGTTTAGGGGTTCTGGGACACAACAAAAAGGCCCCAAGTAGCCACAAAAAAGCAAAGTGTATCAGTGATGAACAAAAGCATTTATTTACAAAGATAAAGAAATTTATGAATTGGAATATACCTTCAAACTGAACTAAGGCCAAAATAACAAACAGGATGAGTCTAACTGAGAAAGAACCGAAATCCAACCAGACAGGGGAAACCAAAGACAAACACCTACCTACCTAAGGCATCAAAAAGCAGGGGGGAAAGGAGTTAATGTAAAAGGCAGTTCACTCCTACTGCTCATAAACCCTAAATAATATCCACAGAACACACGAGCAAAAGGTGATGGCCAGCTGGACGATAAGGTGAGTGACGATCCCTGTGGGCGCTGCCATCTTGGTGGTTTCAATTGGCCCCTCCTGGACAATTCGATTCGATTCGATTCGATTCGATTCAATTCAATTCAATTCAATTCAATTCAATTCAATTCAATTCAATTTTATTTAAAGTGCCAATTCAAAACAAAGTTATCTCAAGACACTTTACAGGTTCAAAAAAAGAGAAACAGCTCCCAGGGCAAAGCTCCACACTGAGTAAGCCAATTGGTATTGGCAACAGTGGCGAGGAAAAACTTCCCTTTAACAGGCAGAAACCTCGAGCAGAACCAGACTCAGTGTAGACGGCCATCCGCTGCGACCGCCTGGGAGGGAGAGGAGGAGAGGAGATATGGGGAGATGGTGAGAGAGAGGAAAGGGGGGGATAGAGAATGGGGAGAGAGACTGGGAGATGGTGAGAGAGACAGAGGAGAGGGGGAGATAGAAAATTGAGAGGGGTAGAGGAGAGACAGGGAGGACAGAGAGAACGTTGAGCAAAAGCTGCAGGATCCAGGCAGGGCCATGGAGAGGGTTCTGGATCCAGCAGCAGGACCGGGCCTCAGGAGGGTGGAGGTAGGAGATCCAGCGACAGGCTCCGGAAGTGCTGTAAAAAGATGGAGCACGAGAGCTCCGAGGAAGAGGGTGTTAGTTAGTGCTGAACCAGGCATGATGAGTGAGTCCCCGCCCCCCCCACTCTGAAAGCTCAGTGTCTATAGATCTCCCCCAGCAGAGCCCCAACAGTCCTAGATAGGCTTTGGCAAAAAGCAGGTTTGAAGTCTCCTCTTAAACATAGAGAGGGTGTCTGCCGCCCGGACTCATGCTGGTAAGTGGTTCCACAGCAGAGGAGCTTGAGAACTGAAGGCCCTGGCTCCATATCTACATTTGGAGATTCGTGGTATAACTAGCAAACCTGAATCTAAGGAACGCAGCGTCCTAGAGGGCTGAATTAGATCTGTGATATACGATGGTGCCACGATGGACGATCATGCAATCTGCATAAAATTGGGGAAACAGCAGCCAATCATGCGTCGGCTACGGCGCACACTATCTTTGCATGCAAAGATAAATACAGGGAGCGCACACTACGACAAGAAAAAAATAAACAGTCCTAACGGCGTCAGTTCGCATCGGCGACTCTAAGAGTTGATATCAGATCCATTAGCTCTGCACGTTGCTCATCCAGTTTTAAAAACTTTTTCCTGCAACATCAAGTTTGTTTTGAGCAGCGATGTTATAACCGAGTTGATGGATCTTGTTGTGCTGTCAGTTTACTGAGTCACATGATAAACTCCAGCCCTGAAGAAACAGCTGGGTGATGCTAAATCATCAGGAAAATCTCCTGGAAGTGCTGTATTTTTTTATTAACACGCCAGTGCCAGCACAACGATAATAATCATTTCTCATAAGGAAGGACGGTGATCTATCTCTACGCAGACAATTTCTTAATATTAAACTTTCTTCAGACGTTTTTATCTAATGTTATCATCTACAAAGGGATCATTAGTAAAAGTTTAAAGGTAAAACTCGCTAAAATGCAGGGTTGAGATAAGAAGTGTTTAGATTTAGCTTTAGATGAACTATATCATGTCTACGGACACACACAGTATGTAGAAGTAAAAAGTCCACAGATATCATAATCCATCAATACCAGCATTGAAAAGAATTGCAAATAATGCAGATTTACAAGGGCCTGTGAAAGGCGCACAGAGACACTACTTACGTCTGTTTCTGTGTAAATTAACACGATATTTAAGAAATATGCCTCAACTGTTACTATGCAGGGCGCACAAACACACCTACACACACACACATACACACATCCAAGTCTTTCCCTCAGTGTGATCTTGTATCAAAGCAAACAAATGACATGCTGTCTCCCCCTCTGTCCGTCCACCCCCCCCCACCAAACCCCCCACCCACTGTCTTTTTTGATGTGTGGTTGTGTAAAATGACACGCTGTATCTCTCAGGCTGACATTATCACTCGCTGGTGCGCTCACATCTTCCGGCCGCACGTCTTTCCCACAGGACTCCCTACAGCAGGGGTCTTTGTCTCCAAAAGCATCGCGCTCACACACTCGCACACACACCCACACACACACACACACACTGAAAATCCGTATTTCTACCTCTGCATTGTCTGCTGCGGGGCTGAAGGTAAGACAGAGAGATAAGGCAGAGATGGAAAGATGGACACCTCTGTGACCAGCAGCCCTCCGCTGGAAGCTGCTCCCAGATCAAACAGGAAGTGAGGAGGGAATCGTAAAGTTCGGACTAGCTGATCAAAAAGAACGTTAAAGTCGAAAACACATGATGACAATCAGGCAAGTAAAGAGGTGGCGCACGTCTCCTCCTCTCCTTGTCCTTTGACACAATGTGCTGCAACACAGGAGTGTTTAAGCAAAGCTTTGCAAAGACTGTGGCATTGAAAATCTGGAGATTCTGAAGCATTTATTTCTATTATCGGTCTGAAGGATCTTTCACCCCCAACTCTTTCAAGACTGTTTCAGTCCTTTTGTTCTCCTGTTATCAAAAGATCTCTTCAACCAACGTAATTTCACCCATTGTAGCTCATTAATGTACATGTGCATGGACATTTATGTGCACATACACGTATTTTCCAGTCTTAAAGGCTTTGCCTTGAATGTGGTAGGTGTGTGTGTTTCTTATATTCATCAAACGTTTGGAGGATTCGCCTTAAAGAGGACACCTAAACAGGATGTAGCATTTGTGTCTGAATTCCATGAATGTGTCACATCCTCCACCTTAGATTCTGCCAGGCTTTCATCACCGCAGGTCACTTTGTATGTGCGCACACAAAAGGGGAGAATGGAGAGAAGGGCAGCAAAGGTCGCTGCTTTTTGTCCCACCAAACGCTCACGTGAGTGAGACTTGAGTGAATTTCAATAATCATCCTGAAGGACTTTTTTTTCTTTGGCCACATTCTGCTAAATGTATCTCTCTCCTTCTAATTCCCCTTCACAATATGTCTGGCTCAGGCTACTCATCGTGTCATTGGTCCCTTTTCTATTCCCCTGTGTTTGATTCTGACAAATACATGGATTATCGGCTGGGGGGGTGGTTTAAAATATATGGCTAATGTGAGCTTTCGTGCCTGTGCTTTAATCTGCTGAGTATTTAAAACCAATCTTAAGGACGGAGGAAAACGCAGAGGTCAGGCTTTCTCTGTGCCCGGTGCCAGAGAAAGGAGAGGGAGCGAGATTGGGAGAGGGAGGCTGGAAATGGAAGCAGGAAAAAGGAAAAGGAAGAGAAAGACAATCATTTCCCTCCTATTTAAATCCCAGCCGGGATTAACTGTGGAATCGCAGGTATCAAACTTCATCTGGCAGCACGGCTGAAGAGAAAAGTTGTGTCTGTGAGAGTGAAAGGAGGGTTCTGAGGTTGGGGCTGTTTCCCTTATTTCACTTATCTTGTGCCCAAGAAATTGGACTTCAATCTCACTCGCTTCGGTAATTTGGGGGCCGTGACACACAGGGAGGGAAGCGCCGACGTGTCCAGTTCCTCCACCGTCGCAGTGACATTTACTCATCTGCAACTCACCACCGTCTGCTTATTACAGCCTTTTCCTGTCCAACTGTCCCCTGTGTCGTTCTGTGTACAGGTAAAAGCCCGACAGGCCGTCTGGCAGCCGCTCAGACGGGTTCGGACGCGCGTCCGTC
Organism: Pao palembangensis; assembly: GCA_015343265.1. NCBI lineage: Eukaryota > Metazoa > Chordata > Actinopteri > Tetraodontiformes > Tetraodontidae > Pao > Pao palembangensis. The sequence goes on along the minus strand of CM027087.1, from coordinate 2,739,690 downwards.
CTCCTGCGTGTCAGGTTAAAGAGCAGGGGGTGATTTGCAGCTTTACCTCTGCAGCTTTATACTGCATTAAGCATCTTAGAGACCTTCATTTTATGACTGTAATATAAGGTACTTAACATATCACTGCCATAAAGCCCAACAGGCGGCGGGCCGGAGGAGCTGCACATGCAGGGAAACACGTCTGCACACGGACGCACGTGAGCTGAGGAAGTTTTCATGGTACAGAACTGAGCGGCTCACCCGGGACAGCAAAGTGGGCCAACGCAGATATGATCTGATCCACTTGTTTGCTCGTCAGCCATGCACTCACGGTCCTGCGCTGCCGAGGAAGCGTTCAGACTGCTGTTTGAACATCAACGCAGCATGCAAATAACATTCACCACCCCTTTTCACATCAGATAAGATAACCCGCCATGCCTCGCCTGGCAGCGCGGGGAAGCCTTTTGCATCCTAAGGCTACGGCGCTGTGGCAAAACATGCTAAATGAGCCATCTCAGCAGGAAAAAAAGAGGAGGAAGTTCATGTGTGTGTGGAGAGAGGAAAGTAGATGAGAGAGGATTAGAGAGGGGAGCGGAGGGGTGAGGTGGCCCTTTAATTTGGAAAGTTTGATGTGTGTGATGCACATCTGGCTGCCCAAGATGATGGATTCTGCCACTCTCACACTATGGGAAAGTGATCCATCCTTCTTTTATCTCCTCCCTTCTCTCCTCTTCGTCCCTTACCTCAGCCCTCCATCTCACAGCATCTGATCAGCACCCAACCACCAGCACCACCACAAAGATTTGTGAAGAAGAACTTCATAACTCGCTGTTCTCCAACAGGGAGTGAAGGAGCTGGGCTAGCTGCTAAATCTGACTGACTCCTCCCAATCGCAGCAGCGTTGGAGAGCAGAGAAGCCGGAGAAAAGCTGGGTCCCTCTGGACACATGCAAAAATACCCTTCTGGCGGTCCGTCTTGCACTGGTTCCCGTAGGTTTTGCTCAGAACAGCTCGTTTCTGAGCAGAAAAAGTGAAGATTTAAAGCAGGAGAACAATGTGCAGCTTGTGTGGATGCAGACAGTCGCTGGAATATGTTGACTTTGACGAAATAAAAAATGTGAATGTGGAGGGAAGAGATTCGGCAGAATTTTGCCTTCTATTGTCACTTTTGTAACAAAACAAATATACAAAATAAAGCAATTCAGCCTTAGCAGAATGTCTGTATAGGAAAATTCTACGCGCCATGACCTTTCAGCCTTTAGAAAGATTTCCAATCTTGGCCGAACCGATGTGGACGCGGCACCTTTGTCCATTCAGAAAGCTGTTTTTGTGCATTCCACGTACAGATTTATCAGCAGCTAAAGGCTTTGAAGGAATTGTATCATCATCATCATTATCTTGTGCAGTCAGGCTGGTGGCAACACTTTTAAAAGAGTTCTCTGGGTTCAGGTTTCCCAGTGACGTACCCCAGGGACTGTCTGCTGCTGGAGCCTCACAGCACTTTAGATATTCTGCATTTTAATGCGGAATACATGTGTACACACACGCACACCTCCGTTTACATCAACCTGAAATAAAACTGGCAATAGTTTCACTCAAACAAGGAGCAGATTGCAAATGAAAAGCAGTGTAAATAGTAAATATACTGCAGTTCGCTCCACACTCCGGTAACTTCCACCAGTCGTCATTATTCTGCTACAAAAACAAGGCACAATGATGTAAATCAGCATCCCGTGACACCCCTGAATGGATGTGGAATGGTGACTCTCTTTCTAAATGATTCCTCCTCCAGCCCACCGTCACCTTTGGTGGCTCATTCTGGCCCAGGAGCCTCCTCAGCGGAGGAAGCTGCACCATCAGCGTCTCCCTCAATCTCCACACAGGTGGCCCTGAAGTCACCGTCCATTCGGTCCGTTATGTCTCCACTGATGGGTTTGTAAATATAAGGAGCAGTATGTCACACAAACACACAATCGCACACACGCGCTCACACCGTGTCCAGGTGACTGTGGCGCCACAAGGTGACCTTTGACTCCATCAGCACAAAGGTAATCCTGGCGCTTCTTCTGCTTTCTTACTCAAATATAAATCTCCCCATTTGGCATCTTGACATCATCTTTTCGGTCTCTCTCTCTCCATCACCCCTGCTGCCGTTTTCTTTCTCTTTACCCGGCCAAAACACAGCCATAATAACTTTATTTTATTTCCTCCGCTTCAGTGCACAACATTCAACCCTTACTGCTCTGTTCTTTTTTTTTTAAATGTCGTTTTGTCCTTCTGCGCCTTTCTTCTTTCATTCTCTCCTGACTTCCAAGGTCAGACAGGACAAACAATGCCACCGGTGTCAGTCTGAATGTGGCTACCCACCGCCCCTGCGCTGGTTGCCTTGGCAACCAACTAACCATTAATTTTCAATTAAAGCAGACAAAGAGATGACAGCTCAGGGTCCACGGAACACGTCAAGAAGCAGTATTAATATACGACAAGTGAGCATAATTGTGTGTCCATTTTCCTCAGCTCTCATCTTTGCTATCAGTGAAATGTGAAAGCAGCAGATAATTTGAGGGTGTGGGAGACACTGCTGCGCTGTTTTCTTTTAACCAAGATGTATCTCCCTGAGAAATATGGCATTCATCATTACCTTTATGAATATTGTTGTCAGGCGTGTTATTATTTTCATTACAGCTCTATCACAGAAATGGTGCTTTGCCAGAGATTCGAATGCTGACGCAAACACGCTAGCGGGTTCCGCTTTGACGCGACCTCCAGCTGACGCAAATAGCACCATGTTTTTTTGGGTTTTTTTGTTGAGACAGTATACGTTTTACAGCCCGAGCACAAGTCCAGTAGCAAACATCGCTAATACACTGTGCACGTACGCGCAAGGCCAGAGCAGAGCACGGACGGAGGCCTTGAGGAGAGCAGAGGAAAACATGCACAATTAAGAGTACTGTCCTACAAAAAAGGAGAAAATATTTCTATCAGGAATAATGCGAGAGGAACCGAGTTAACCAGGAGCAAACGAGTGACGGGAAGAAAGAAAAAAAAACAGATTATGAAGTAACACGTGCACACACATTAATCTGTGAGGCAGATATTTATGACAAGTGGTGACATGAAGCTTGTGCACATTTAGTCTCCTCAGACGGGGAGTGAAAGAGCTGCAGAGGGTCCGTTCTCACATTAATGTCCAATTTGTCTCTGAAACAAACTGTGTATCCGATTGCATGTGTGTGTGTGTGTGTGTGTGTGTGTGTGTGTGTGTCAGCCTCTCCATCAATGCAAGGTAAGTTTAGGAATTTTAATTTTGATTAAAACATTTAGCAGCTTTTAAAAAGTACAAAAAACAAAGTCCAACACATGTGGAGGACAGGCGAACTCCATGTAGAGAGGTCCTCCCTCTCCTCTCCTCCCTCTCCTCTCCTCCTCGCCTCCTTTCCTCTCCTCTCCTCACAGGAGTAAAAATAGTTCAAAAACCTTCTTGCCGACGAACAGAAATGATATATGAAGAAAAATTAATCAGGCTTATTGTCTTTTAGACAGGGTTTTGTTTTATTGTGACACCATTTATCTTTCTCACAGACGGCCTCACCTTCGTCTCTCCTCCAATAGCAGAACCTCACTTTCAACCTGACTCACCCCATGTTTCTTTTAACCCCACCTGTCTCTCCCCGTCCCTCCCTCCCTCCCAGCGCTGCAGAGCCTGTCCCTTAAATCACACACTCCCTACGCTGCCCCATAAAAGATGGCACGCTCTCTCCCGCCTCCCTTCGCCCCGTCTGTCTTCACACATTACTGCTTTAATTAAGGTAATTACTTTCAGAGTAGTACTAATCGGATCCCCGTCTCTCCTGGTGCACACACAAGCACCTACACACAGAATTCACTCGCTCTCACTTCCATAGCGCACTATGCATAAACTGAACAATGAAATCATTTTAGATTCTGGCAGGACCAACGAAGACTCCATAAAAATGAGTCCAAGGGTTATTTTGGCAGAAATAGGGGGAAAAAATGTATTTTCGATGGAAACTGAGGAGGAAAACGTCTGGATCTGGGCTGGCTGGAATCACCAGTCAATGCAGGTGATGAGTTGAGCTGCTGAGAGGATCTTCATGTCATTTCAGCAGTTAAATATTGTCCCGGCAACAGGAGCTCTGGAAACTGGGCGGCAGGCCTCTGGAAGGCCACACCTGTCTGTGTACCAGGCAGAGCTCTCCACCAATGACCAGGTGACAGCACATGGCGGCAATGTTGATTTCAATCACATCTGTGGGAGCACAAGTGGGTCAGCAGCGGAGGCTGGGGTGTGCTCTCCTCCCCCACCCCCACCCCTGCTTCCCCCAAAGGCACCTTCACTGATAATGAGGAAAGAAATGCAGGTGGAGCTGGGACTCAGGGGGGTTTCAATTAACACCCTGCAGATTGTTAAGAGAGTAATAAGGTGCTCTGCATTTGTCTGTGTGTGTGTGTGTTTTTATTTCACGTGTCCGTGTACATGCATGTAAAAAAAGCCCCCTGTCGCTCGGCGTGATGGAGGGTCTGGAGGCAGGGGACGGGCTGTGAAAGAGCCGTGGTGGAGAACCCCGGTAGCCTCGCTTTGATTGGACCAGGGCTTTTAATTGGTCATCTGCTCGGTGTCACCACACTGCGATCAACAGCAGGAGGTCCTGAGGGGGGGCGCACTCACAAGATGCAAACAGGTGTATGTTCGCAGGATAGGACGATGCATTCTCCTCTCCGCAAGCATGGAAAAAACATGTTCCTTTAAAGGACATTTTATCTCAGCTGCCTTGAAATGATGTAAAACACTTCAGCTCCATGAAATCCATCCCTTTTAGAAAACACAGGCAGTTCGGCTGAACTATTTACTCTCGTGGCTGCGCAGTATGTCCCGGTTATTTTAATGAATCGAGGCTTCCTGATGAACACAACATTCAGGAGTGTTGATGAAAGGCATTAGTCACAAACTGAGAGAGTGTCTCGACGCAACAGAAGGGAAGCAGGTGACAGCTGTAGCCACCCTGTCAGGGAGCGAGAGCTGCATGTGTCTGGTGACATTCTCTATTGCATTTCCCACGATGCCTCAGTAAACACGCAAACCTAGCCAAACACACCCTAATGCTTCACTAAACAGTCATTGTTTTGCAGAGTTGCCTCATCGGAATTCTGCACGTTGTGCTCTGACTCTCTTTACAACAAAGTACGAGAACGCAGCTCCAGCTATCTCTGTCTGCTAACCTCTGAAGGCTGGATACGAGACCCCCGCTGGCTGAGAGCTGAGGCGCTCTGTCTTTTCTGCATTTGTTTTGTACAAAACAATCTTTTATAATGTTTGCAAAAGTAGGGTTGCGTGGTTTGTTCCTTCACCGTTCACCTAGATTTCCTAGCCTTTGTCCCAGCCACGTAACGTGCCCCTCATATCTCAATCTCTCAGGGCAAATATTTACACATGCTGCAGAGCTGGATGTGAGGTATGCTGTTATTGCAGGACCAAAAGGCATTTGTTGTATTTACTGTTATGTGCCTGGGTGTGAGCATTCTGTGTCAATGTGTGTGTTTGCAGTGCGGTGGAACAACACACAGTGGACAAGCCTGCAGATCTGAAATGCAGATAACAGCTGACGTGCACTGCATGCGTGAGAAGGACTCGTCTGTACAGCACATGACTTTGGCATGTTGGAACCTTGATTTATGATGCAGTGTAGCTTTGCTGTGCTGCAAGCCTGGGAGTGAATGTTTAGGGGTGAAAAAGACGCTTTCAGGTACCCTGAGGCTTATTTAATGTGTGAAAACAAGGTCGCGGGCCCCTGAGACAAGCAGCTGCGTGAATGATTGAGGGACACATGGCTCCACCCTGATACTTATGTTGGAAAAAGGAATGCCTCAACGTCTGTTTAAATGTCAACAGACACCGAAAACCATTTGACCAGAAAAGCTGCCGGGAAGATTAAAATAATAAACTGTAACAACATGCAGGGGCGTTGCTCCGTAGACCAGGCAGTTTGAGCAAGTGGTGACGCAGACCAGACAGCGGAGAAGACAGAATTGCGACCTTTGACCTTGGAGCTAACAACAGAGGCTGTTGGACTGTGGAGATTTACTGTGTTTGTCGCAGCAGGAAGTTACTTCATTGTTCCTTGTCTTTCATAAATAATGGGTTACTAGTCTGTGTCATTGCGCCGTCTACTCTTGTTTTCTGTTAAAAGAGGAGAAGTTTTGATTTGAGCCACTCTGCTGCGGCTTTAGGACACAAAAACTTGACTTAATGGATATTCTCTGCCGAGCAGAACGCTAGGCCACTGCTAGAAGGCCCCAAAAACAGGCAGCGATGCTGGAAACACAAGCGCTGAGTGGAACAGCCACAGACTAGCTCCTGCTGTCGCGCAGCAGCCGTCTCACGACACGAGCACGTGTGTAGGAGAGAAGAAGGACAGAAGTGTGTTTTTGTTTCAATTTGCAGGATGGACAGAAAGAAAAGCAACGGTAAATATAAGGAGGGGGAGGACAAAGCATGGTGGGCCGGAGAGCTGCGGAGAGAGAATCAATCAGTCTTCAAGGGTCTGTTGATTAGATATTCCACAGCCTTCTCCATCTTTGTTAGGCTTTAATTAATTCATAATACTGAAACAAATTACCTTTGCACGGATGAAAATTACACCTAAACGTGCCATGGCAGTTTGGCATTTGGTGATTAAATTATCTCTGGAGATTGTGGGAGTTTGATAGAGCAGCATTGTCTTGATGGAGTCATGTACCATTATTAAGTTTGAAATAACAATCCACTCGTTTCCTACATGAGACCAATTGTCAGACGGCGAGGAGAGGAGCGCCATGCAGGCCCACCGAACTACACTCCTTTGTTAGAGACGCCCGTATTTGGGCTTTGCTCGCCCGTCTGCACCCTCACGACAACTGAAAAGATTGCCAAGTTTGTTAATCCACTTTTTTTTTCTTTTTCACTGAAACTCTTATCACACAGGAGAACGCACCATGGCATCGAATTCAAACAGCAGTTTTCTTTATCAAGCCATACTCATTGTTCCCCAGATCAGCAACGCGCAAATTCTCCACAGACAATAAAATATAATCGGAATACTTCCTCTGGGCGACACAATAAAGGACTAAAGGAAGCAGCAGAGCCCGTCTCCGAAAACTGATAAAGGAGGTAAGGAATCGAATGGACAGCACTCCTTCCTCTCTTTTTATAGGTTAAAGATTATGGTAAGCAGATAGTCTTTATCTTTGTCGGAGCCACTGTGAAGCAACTTCAGCTTAAATGAAGAGGTGCAGCAGCTTCTGACGGGTTCCATCCGTGCAGCATCAGCGCCATTCTGCCCACGTGCAGCATCCTTAGGATATTTACTGCTTTGTCCACCACAGTCAGTGTATTTACATTTTAACACCGTCACCCATGAGTAAGGTTTGACACGAATCCACACACACACACACACACACACACACACTGCACATGCACTCATGTAGATGTGCATCTGTGTGTTTGTGCACAATAGTTTGTTTGCTATCTCACTAAAGGCGCCGTGGAGGGGAAAAAAAAAAAAAACCTCCTCCGCAGGAGGCGGGAGCCTCCGTGTCAATTATCCTGCCCTGAACCTGCGATCTCCTCTCGTCTCTCCTCGCTGCCTCCCATCATCCTCTGCTCCTCTAATAGGGCCTCTCTCAGGATGATGAGAGGACATGCGCTCCTCTGATGGCAGCGCAGCACAGCTCACAATGCTCTGTGTCAGGGCAAGATTAAGACAGGGCAGAGCGAAAAACATTCCCCATCAGACGTGTGTGTGTGTGTGTGTGTGCGCGCGCGTGTGTGTGTGACAGGTATTACACTATCAGGTATTGTTGCTCCCTCAAAGAGAACATGCCAAACAGGGCTGCGATACTAATAAACATGGATTGAATGCAAGCCTCTTTACAAGAAAGTGAATGCGCATACACACACACACACACACACACACACACACACACAGAAGGGATGAGCAGCAGACACAAGGAAACAGAAGACACACACACACACACAAGAAAAGGGGGAGAAAGAGGGAGAAAGATGTATAAACTGTCAACACTGTCACAGAAAATGGCCCTCAAATTAAGCCGAGCGTGTGGTTCTACAAGGGACTCAGGGAAATTGCCTTTTATCGCTTCCCAAACAATGGGCCGTCTGACAGCGTTACGTATGATAACACACACACACACACACACACACGTGCGCGCGCAAGCCTGACAGTGCTGTGGCTGATAACTCAGCCAGCCGCTATTTACATTATTCCTCCCTCTCTGCCACCCTCCCACTGTCTTCTTCAGTGACTTTTACTGTCCCCGGCAGCCGCACGCTTTCATGTGGTTAATATCATGCAAAATAACAGCTTCTTATTTTCCCGCTCCCCCCCCACCACCCCCCACCCGCACCCCCACCACCTCCTCCGCATCCCGTCTTTAATGGGGGCTAAACGCTGTAAGCTGGCTGAGCGCGAGGGCCTCTTATACACACACTAGCGAGGTTCCCTCTCCTCTGTTTATCATTGTTATTATTATTAATGCTCGGCTGTAACTGCAGCGTCTGAGACGAGCGCGGAGGAGAGAGGGATAAAGAGGAAGAGGAAGAAGAAGAAGAAGAGGGTTGAGGCGCTTCTCTGATGTGATGCTTGTTAAATAAACTCCTATTTACCGCGCTGACAGAGCGGTTATTTACAAGCACGCACCATTACGCCGCCTCCTCGCCCTCCTCGGTTTCAGAGTCGCTGGCGTTTGATGCTCCGTGAGGGCCACCCTGGTCGGAGGATTACGCCTGGTGACGGTGTAATGAAACGCTCCTCCTGTACTGTATAATGATGATTGAGGCCTGCAACACGTTGCCATCTGAGGGGATTTGTAATGCACCCAAGTTTAGGATAATGAAGGAAGCGCTGCTCTGAGCCACAAAGCCAGCCTCAACCCTAATCTCATCCGTGCGCTCCTTCAGCGCCGCAGATTTACGAGGCTTTCTTTTTATGATCTCTCAGTCGAACTGTACAACTCAAGTTCAGAATGAGTTTTTCCTGGTTGCTCCCAGAGGTCCGGGACGTCCACATGAGGCTGGCTGTCCTGGGTGTGAGTGTGTGACAGAAAAGTATGTGTGTGTGTGTGTGTGTGTGTGTGATTACCAGTGGACTGTGGGAATCTGTTCAGGCTCCAGAAAGCATCCGCAAAAAGGGCATGGGGTCAAAGGTCATTGTTGATGCCGGATCACATATGTGCACACGGTCTAGAAAAAGGGTCTAGACTGCTGTGTAGAAACAGGGATGAGGTCTCTCTCTCTACACTTAGCATTAAAATGTGTTTTTTTTCTGTCTGAGTGTAATTAGACAGCACTTGATCACATGAAAGCACAGGTGTAAATGCACCCAAAGTAGGAGGACGCATTGTGATTCCATGCGACAAACCACTCGAGGAGGTGGTCAGGGACGCACACGTGGTGGCCACGTTCAAGTCTGAATGCAAACACACCGACGAGTCCACACGCGAGGAAGAAAAGGGAGGCGGTCAAAGGATGAACTTTAGAATCTGCTAAAGCAACCAAGGACAGCCACATATTCCAGCCTCAACAAGGTCTATATCTGCAGTAACAGTGGGGAAATAATGGTTGTAGATGTGGGGGAGTGCATGTGAGGTGCAACGGTAGGAAAAAAAAAAGCCACCGACAGCAAAATGGATGGATAAATGTGGTGGAAAAAAGTTCAGGTTATTTGCAAACGGCATGACAAGCCGTCAGCTGACTTCAACAGACACACTTGAACATCAGAGTGATGCCTGCGGTCCCCTGGGGAGGTGGGGTGGGGGGCATTGACCATTACATCATACTTGATATTCATCAACTGTTTCACTCTCTCCCATCCAGCCATTCAGAGGATGAGAGATGCTCCATTGAGATTTTTCTGTTGGAAAACTCCTCCCCTGAAAGCTCACAATGTGCCCCGCTTCAAACTGCTCTAATGGTCTGGCGCTCTGAGGGCCCGTTAGAGAGGAGCGTGCATGAGTGCGTGCGCGTGCGTGTGTGTGTTACCTAGGAGGGGATAGTAATGTGGTCTCAAGGGCCTTTTCTTGACACTGAGTGGGATGAATTCATGGTGTAAAAAAGAGAGGAAGAGAAGCAGATTTATCTGACCTGAATGGTCAAACCTCTTCCGTGGTCCACCGGTAACAGTCCTGCGTTCCTCTGGCAGACCATCAACGTAGAAATGCACATCGCCGCTTCATCACACTGTCCAAAAGTTATCCACACTGGTGCTCGTGCGTGTGTGTCTGCTTGGAGGTGCAACGTCAATCCTAAGCTAACAGGCTCATTCACATAGCCGGTGGCCTGTAACCTAGACCATGTTTGTAACCGGAGTCTCAAGGATTACGGCGAAAGGAGAGAAGCCTGATCTTAAAAATCACAACACCCCTACCTTTGTCGGAGACGCACACCCATGCACACACAGACGCACACACACAATGGCTCATTATCTTACACGTGTGTCACCGCGGTTTTTATGGCTTTTATAGAGGTCGTATTCGGAGTACTGAAAGCAAAGCCTGAAGCAGGCTGGTGTTCAGTTCTTATAGTTTCCTTGTCCTCCCCTCCCCAGCTCCCCTCCCTCCCCTGCTGAGTCCATTAAAGGCCTGTGAGTTTATCAGACTAATGTTAGCATATGCAGCTTTCCCCCGTACCACATTCCCTTTTGCATATCTCAGCCACTCACTGTGCACAAACCTCGCTAATGCTATCTATGCCATTCACAGCGGACGGGCTCCGCTAACGATGCTAATTAGCAAGTGAGTACAATGCACGCTTCATCTCCCCTCCCACCTGTCAGTGGAACACGCTGCACAGCCTCAAAAACCAGAGAAAATAACTTCCTTCTCGTCTCTTCTCCCCGCCACCACCCTCACATTTCTGTGTTAGCGCTGTTTTATGTTTTGTTTGGCTTCGCTGTGAAAACTCAATGAGAAACTTTACTACCTGTCTCCAGGCGCGTGTGTTCACGCTCCCTTCAGTGCAATTTCGTTTGATAAGAATATTGAGAGGGAAGCGCGGAGGGTGAAGAGACCAAACAAAGTGAGGACATGACAGGCGCGGGGAGAGGGGGAACCCCAGTAAATGAAAAGATCCCCTGCTGTTTACAGCTGTAACCTCTGTTCTTTTTCGCGTCTTTGACAGAAGACGGGCAAATTTCCTGTGTGAGAAGGCAGGAGCGAAAGAAACACAACACCAAAGGAGGGCAGGGATCCCGAAACTGCGCACCACACCCCGGTACGTATCTTTATCGCTGGGTCCACACACCTTGAGGGCATTCCTCAGTTCACCTCTCCGATGAAAAGAGTGAATGTAGCCTTTCTGATGCTAAATAGAGTGGTGTGTTTCTGCTCCCCAGAGGATGCACAATCCCATTTCATCAATTCAACCAGCTGCCCACTCACACAAGTGCTCGTTGAGTGTACGTGCGTGGGCCAGTGTGTGTGAGAGACAGCGGGAGTGTGTGTGTATTAGCCCAAAGCATTGTGTCATTGGTGGTTAAAATGCGACGGCAAAAGCTGCTCTCTAAAACGGTACTCGTACTCTGAAGGGCCTACTGTGTTTCAGTGGCGCTTCCTAACGAGGCATTCATACTGATCTATTACAGACACACACACACACACACACACAGAAAGAGAGAAGCATCACCAGTCCTCTATAGGACTGGAGGCTATATATTTTATCTGCTGAATGAAATCAGAAATCCATGGTTGTGACAAAAGGCAGCCAGTGTTTGCTTGTTTGTTTTAAACGATGTATTAACACATTTACACACTTTCTGGATGTGGAAAAAAGTAAAAGCTGTTATTAAAGCTGAGCCCTGACGACGGATTAAAGCTTCCAAACTAATTTCTGTTCAAACGTCTTCAATGAAACTCTACAAATTTGATTGTAGTTGGTCTTTTCACTCATCTCTCCTAGTTTTTTTATGTGTATAACACTACAACAGTGCAAAACCACAGCAGGTGTGTTCACCCAGAACATTCTGTGCAGAAAAAGCAACTCGATGAGCTTTATGTAATGACACAAGCGCAGAGGCGATGTGTCCATACAGCCTTTTTCCACTGACGCCCGTTTCACCATGAGCAGAAGTTCATCACAGCGTTGTAGAAAATAACAGCTGCCAAGGTCACATTTTTGACCCCCATCTCTGATAAAGCCTTAATACGGCAGATTTGGTCTTCGAAGCAAAGAGTTCCCACCCAAATCAAGACTGAATCAGCGTATCTCGACGTATTTTTGGTTCAGGAACTGGAATTTTTGCTTCAGCAACCAGCAGGAGGAAGCATCCCAGAAAGTGTCTTACAAATGTAACATAAATCATTCCGAAAGTAAAACATTATATAAATAATAACTTAATGAATTCTATTAGGACTCTGTGTGACACAGGTCGTTATTCCTGTTGTGTGAAGTTGTGTCTGCAGCCCTGTTTTCCCTCTGTTCCACAAAGGCTCCTAAAAGTTGCCCTGCTGGATTATTATCGATCCTTCGCCGTCGTCATGGAGGGAGGGTGTTTGTTGTCTCTGCTTAATTGTTGCTGAAGGGCATTTAGCACAGTCGCAGGTGGAAACTGCAGCAATTTTACATTAGTTTAATTTCAATCAACTGAAGGGAAGAAAAAAATCAAAAAAAATCAGAGACTCCCCGAGTGACAAACACCTCTCAGGGCTGAAGACCATCCCAGTTTTTACGTTTCCAAATGCAGCCGTGCAAAATTGTTTCATTCCTTTTATGACAAGGTCAAGTGCCTTTCGCACACACAATTGCAACCTGCACACAGATATTCTTCTGTGTGTGTGTGCGTGTGTGTGTGTGTGAGACTGTGCTCTTTGTGTCTGTATCTTTGCGTCTTACTCAATCCATCTGAGACATTGATTTCTCCTTATGACGGACAGAGGGCTCTAAAAGGGGACAAAGATGGAGTGATGAATGGCTGCTGTCCTCAAGAGGGATGCTTGTTTTCTCATCTCCCTTTGATGAGGTCAAAGTAACGTCACTAAATCACAGAACATTTATAGATCCGTGCAAAAAAAAAAAAAAAAAAAAAAACCTCTTTGCTGTCTGCAGTAAGTCTCCATTTACAGTCACCTGTAAATCTTCGGCGGTCATGTCACAGACTTTACAGTCGCAAAAATTTCATACTTTTTTTTTCAAATTTTGTTCTATTTCTGACTTGGAAATGTATTAAAAGATAAAAATGTAAACACTGCACTGGCACGAGTATTCAGGCCGTTGTGACACCTGAACTTCAGCTCCGGTGGCACAGCTGCCTGGAGCAGACAGATACTTCACAGAAACCCTGATCCAGAGGGGTCAGGACCTCAGACTGGCTCATCCGGAAGACGGAAGGACGTTTTCACAGAAGGTCACAAACGACAGAAAATGTGGAGGAATCCACGCCGTGATGTTCAGACACAAACGGAGTCAGTTCCAGACCAGGTCAGGTGTCCTGAGCGGGAATCCGCACAGTACCTTTGTATCTTTCAATGCTGTTTGCTTCATTCAGTGTTTGTGCGCGCTCGCATCTGAGTGTCAGAGGTCGAGGGGGCGGAGCCAGGAGTGCTGATGAAGTCAACAAGCAAATTCCAGCCACACAAAGCTCAATTTGTGCACTCCGACAATGAAAAGGCTCTGGGAAATGCTGGGAGGTGAAATCACTGGCCTCTGTATGGCTGACCGGCTTTCACCACACTTTCTTATTCTCTTTATTACACCTTTTAAACAGGATTTTCTTTTTTTTACCCCATAGTCATTAAAAGAATAAAAGAAACAAATATTGTCTGTTCTTCTGAAGAAAGTTATCTTTTTGTAAAACTTCCATTCGTTCATCCTCTTTTTCCACTGTGTGTGTGTGTGTGTGTGTTTGAGCCTGAGGTCAAGAGGAGCTGACCTTCCTTCATGCCTAGAATCTGTGAGCAGAATGAAACACACACACACACACACACACACACACACACACACAGAAACGGGTCAGAGCTCCAGTTTAATCTGAGAAAGTCACATGATTCATACTAGATTCTAGAACACCCGACATGATCAATACTATCTGACGCTTGTCAGATTCCACCGTGAGCTCAGCCTGGATCGGATCCACAGCGTCGCCTCTTACCAGTCCAAGAAGTGATGAACATGTTGCACTTTCACACCTGCTCAGACGCTTTTCTCTCTCTTTCATTCTCCCGACCTTACATTTTTGCTCGTCCTTCCCCCGCTACACGCCTCTCAGACTAAACAAATCACACTTGCATGGGAAACAGCTCTGAATCCAGATGCTGCCCCTCTCTCGCTCCCTTGTCCTTCACTGCTCGTCCCAAACACCCCCGGTTTCTCGCCCTCCCTTCGCTGACCTTCGACCCCACCCCCGGAGCACCCCTGCCCTGTCTACTCTACCGCAGCACCACTTCCCTCTGCCTTTCAAAAACAACAACCACCCCACCTCCCCCCCCCTCCCCCCCAGCACCAAAGTGGAGAGTTGCTCTTCTTCTTCTGCTCCAGCCGTCGCTCAGCCTCGGCACTATTTTGATAACTCTGTTGTCCTCACATTTACAAAAAGCTTTGGGAAAGAAAGCAGGATAAGGGACGAGGGTGTAACCGCTAAGTGACCCTTATCACGCCGGCACACCTCTGCTTTTGATCGCTTCAATTAAACACTTTGCGTCACTTGAGAGCCCAGAGAGGCCATTGTGTGGTTTAAAATCACAGGTGCTCACTCACATCTCTGTCACTTAGCAGAAACATTTCAACATGGTTCCGCTTTTATCCCTCCGATGCAAGATTACAGCATGAAAAGCACTTGTTCTGCACAGTAATGGCCATCCGGACTGGGAAACAACCCCGTGCCCACCCGAGCTCAGCACGAGAGACAGACCCAGACCGTCAGCGAGAGAACTTTTCTTTTTTTTCAGGCCTTCGGTTATATTTCCCTGGAGCCTACCGCAGCTTTCCTTCTCCATTAACTGCTCTAGTGCAGTTTTTGGCCTCCTCTGGCCCACATTTGTTCTAAAATAAACCAGAAATGGCCAAAATGTGGGTCTCTGAGCACCTTTGGTGTAATTCCTTCCACACTGGATAGAGAGAAAAGAACAAAATATTAGTACAACTGCATCTCGCACTGGCCACAACCAAAGCGCGGCCACCCTGACTTTAGGACTGCACCACTGACCTCGTCCCACACATCTCCCCTTGAATTTAGCTACACCAACATATTTCTGCACTTTCATGAACGTGTGTGTGTGTGTGTGATACTGAGTACCAAAATATTCATTCTACTAGCAAAGTGAGGACATTTTGGCCGGTCCTCACAATTTCAAAGGACTGTTTGAGGGTTAAGACTGGGGTTAGGGTTAGGGTAAGGGGCCAGGGTATATATTTTGCCTATGGAAGTCCTCACAAAGAAAGAATACAAGGGTGTGTGTGTGTGTGTGTGTGTGTGTGTGTGTGTGTGTGTGTGTGTGTGTGTGTGTGTGTGTGGTGGTCTCCAGTGATTCCCTGATCCACAGAGCCAGTCCCATTTCTGAGCTTTTCTAAACATCACCTCTCAAAGTCCATTCTCGAATAAAAGACAACATGGAAAGAAAAACAGGACAGCGGCAGAAAAAGGAGGAAATGTTATTTAAAAGGTACCAGACCGCAGCATTTTCCACTGATATTATATACTCCCTGCCCAATCCAAAATATATACGGGCCGCAGGCCAAGAATGTAAAAATAAAACACATAGACTCAACATCTGGAGCAAACAGAACAAAACCCTCATTTAATCTGCCCTGAATACGGCATTCTAACAGGCCCGTCTCACTTACTGACACACACTCGCTCAAGTCGTGCACAAACACACATTCTTTGTCACTTTAATCTACATCTACTGTCATGGATCTGCAGAACTGAAATGAGGCATGAACACACAACCAGATTGTAGGAGTTACATTAAAAAACAAAAAAAAAACAAAGCGGGATTTCAGGAAAATGTATTTAGGCAAAAAAAAAAGGTGTGTAATAACTGAAACTTAAAATAAAATAAAAAAAAAATGAGTGTGCTCTAGATTCAGTTCAGCATTTGTCAGAAGTGTTTTTCATTCTCTTTATTTTCTTTTTAACTCAAACATCAATAGAAAGGCCAGTAAAGGATATAATCAAGTATTACAGCTTAGCATGTCAAACGGTGTGTGTTCCTGATGCAGGCCGGCACGCACAGCGTCAGACGGTGGGCGGAAAAGATGACAGCGATCTTATCGCTCGTGTCAAAGCCAACAAGCCAACACGCACAAACAATGAAGAGCACGAGGAGAGCCAGACAGACGGCGTGGAGAGAGTCCCACAGTCTGCTCACACTCATACAGTTGTGAAGAATATTAGTGCGTGTGTGTGTGTGTGTGTGTGTGTGTGTGTGAGATAACCTATAACCTGAAAATTCAATCCAGTTCTGTACTGACAGCAGTGACAACAGAACAAAGAAATACACATCACGAATAAAATCTCCCTTATTCTCTCTCTCTCTCTCGCAGCATTTTCATGTTTCTACTGAATTTCTGAAATAAATTACGTATAAAGAAAAGCTCTGCAAACACGTGGGGACACTTCTGACCCCTTCCATTCTTTCTCTGATCGCCCTGCCATCTTTAGTTTATCATTTGTTTATCACGAGTGAATCAAAGAAAAGCAGGTGGATGTAAACGTTAATAATGCAGTAAATTATTGCATTATTGATTACTTAAACAACACTGGGCTATGGTTCACTTTCTCTTTATATTTGAAGATCACTCTTAACATCTCTCTCTCCTCCCTTTAGTGTCTCTGTTGTCCAGTCATCCTCCTCCTCCTCCTCCTCCTCCTCTGGTTAATTCACGATCAGCATCATGATTGAATATTAATAATTCACATCAGCTTTCCCCGATGACTCATTACAACACTTCCACTGGAGAAGGAGCAGAACTGCTCACAGATGAAAATGTAAAATTTCCCCCGTCTTTTCTTCTAAAAAGATGCACGTGCCCGCTCACACACGTGCAGATTCCTGATCGTTCTCCTTTCAAAAACATGTAAAGTTGGGCTTTTTGGCCCACACAAGCCTGCATAAACAGGCTGCCCCGTTTATTTGGATGAGCGGCGAGGTGTGGCCACGGTGCGAGGGCCGTGACACCGTGCGCTGGGAGAGACGCAAAAATTACCTCAGCAGAATGATCAAAAGCCTTTGTGCTGGACAAAAAAAGAAAAAAAAAAAAACGTAACCTTTCCTTAAGAGTGAAAACAAACGCTGAAAATCAGCCTGGTTTTGACGGCTTCTCTGTCTGCATATGGAACTCACGACGGTGCCATCCGGAGGGAGGTCAAGGTAAACCCAGCGAGTCCTGGTCACAATGGAGCCATTCACGGTGAGCTGAACAAGTGTGTTATCAATCCAGTAATTAAATATGCCAGGAGACTATTCACAGCAAATCAAGCCTCCTTGCTAAGTTGTCATGGCAGTGACAGCCTGAAGAGTTCTGCTTTCAGTGGCGTTTTCAGGTTCTTCTGAAGCGCAGGACGTACTTCAGCCGACGCACACCAATCACAGTCAACACGGAAATTCTACTGAGCAGCTTTGCCCACTGATCTAACAAACAGAAGCTAGACAGCGCGCTCCGAGGCCCCGGAAACACGCACGGACGCGGTGTTGTACAACCATTTAGCCCCATTAGACGCGAACAGGGGTGAACACCTTTCAGACTGCGAGGTGCGTGCCAATCGATGGAGGTTAAACCCACGAGTTCAAATATAAACAACTGGATAAGTCACAATCAATACTTCCCCTCCCCCGCCAAGTGGTCAATACTTCCACACCTCCACCTAGCGAGCGAGCGAGCGAGAAAAAGAGAGAGAGACAAGTGTGTATATATTCATTAACAGCCTTATCACAAAAAAGCACAATGCATCTCTCTATGTCGCTCTCACTCACACACACACACACACTCACTCCCACACACACACACTTTGCTCTGATTTGACAAACCTGTTAGTGGAACAGCTGTAACTCAATAGGCAGCGGCTCAGATTTATAAAGAGAAAACACAACGCTTCCTATTGATTTTCCTGTGGTGCCGGCATACCTCACGCTGCCAGCTCACTTCAACAAATGTCTATTCTCATCGCTGCCACGTTACAAATGAAAATGACACGTGTGCGCACACATCTGCAGCCCCTCAGTGGAGCCAGTTGCTGTTGATGATACGACTCTGATGTTTTTCATATTTGTGAAAAAAATAAATAGAATTTCCCCCCCCCCCCCACTGTCAGGCCAGAAACCAAACCTCTCTCAACCCAAAATGCGAGGGAAAGGTTGTATGTGTGTGTGTGTGTGTGTGTTGCTGCTGAGCGCTTGTGTGTCTCGGTGTTAAGCCGCAGAGGAGATGGACTCCATATGCAGAGTGTTTTCACAGGCCTGCAGGAAATCATGACTGTAGCAGAAAACCCACCTCTTTCACTCAGGTCTCATTTGTCTTTGTGTGAGTGCGCTCGGCGCAAGTGCGCGGTGCACGTGTGTGTTACCCGTGCGAGCCCATGTGTGTTCCTTTGGTGATTTCTGTTTCAGCGCTGGCGAGCAGGGTGGATCACGCCCAACGCTCTGTGACCAGCACAAAAATAAGAGCATACCTTACCTCCCATTAGCGTGCCAGTCCACAGGTTGGTGTGTGTGTGTGTGTGTGTGTGTGTATTTATGTTTCCAAGGTTGATGAGTGGGTGTTGGGAGTGTGTCTTTGGTGTGTAACTCCTCTAATTGAGGGCTCCCTCCTTCAGAAGAAGGCTATTAAGAGTTTTGCAGGGTTCCTCACGGAGGAACGTTAATCGGCTTTTATATATTTTAAAGGGCAAATTCAGTGATGGTGGAGCCAATTCTCAATCAAAAAAAAAACAAAAAAACAACAACAAATTCTTGGATATCCTCATCCTTTGCACGACTTGGTCCAGATATCAGCAGCAGGCATCGTGGGAGAGCCTCCCCGATCGGTTCTCAGTAGCGAAACACAATCTAAGCAGGAGACCGGGGATTGGCCGATTTTCTTCTAATGTGGAGCTTTATCACCGCAGTACAGTTGAAGCTGAGGCTATCAGTGATTGCTAATACAGCTCAGCCTAATGATTTACAGTAGCTGTCTCAGGCAAGGCTGCAGTCTTAAGAGCACAAGCTAATAGCTCGCCGGTGCCTTAAGGCTCTCCAGCGAGCGCGCTGACGCCTGCATATCTGTTTGCGTAGCTGCCTATCACTGAACGTCGCCGTCGCTTTGCCAAAGGGATTTGCGTGCAGGCAATTATGAGGCAGAAAAGAAAGAGTCCGTGAATAGCGATGAGGCCTGAGATACCAGAGCGGGTGAGGGAGGAAGCCAAGAGAGTAGGATGAAATTCCACAGATGAGGACGACAGGTGTTAGTTATGAACTTGCTAGAGGAGCAGAAGTGGAAAAACAGGCGTTGAAACGAGCCTAAAGAGACGCGGACACAGGAGACGCTCTGTCTTTATGATAGAATCAATGGCCATTCATGCTCGGCTGCTCCGGAACCAGCGGTTTTTCCTCCAACGCACACAGATCAATACAGGTGATTATCAGAATTATCTCTTGGCTCTCCGGCACTGATGTTCAATCTCCACTAGAAACGCAACATATTTGAATTCCCTGAGGCATCAAGCTAAAGATTACGACATAGTTTGTAAACCTTGTAGTCTAAAAAGATGAACGACCGACTCCTCAGTATCACCTGACGTCGCCTCTGTCATTTCTGGGATTAGAACTCCGTACCTCCTCCTGGCTTTTGCGGCAACATTTGCGTGTGTGTTTTGGACGAGGGCGCCCTCCTCGCGCCAGGTTGACGTCGCGTCTGAGGTCGAGCCCTCTCTCTCATTAGTCCTGACGCTCCGCAACCTCCCCTCATCTTCAATGGCACGCGGGTTAGAGCAAGTGCACTAATTATGCCGGCTGGGCCGCGGAGGGAGTCGCTGTTTGTTAGCTGCAAACAGGCAAACAATCATTAAAGCTGGGCTAAACAGGAAGTCCTGACACGGGTTCGTAGGTTTTCACCTAATGTTTACTAGAATGCTGATGCTACAGATCTTCTCAGCGGTGCAACGTGGAAACAATTAGCTTCAGATTGCAGCTCAACTGAATCTTTGTGATGTATAGATTATAGGGTAGTTGGATTGTCAACTGTGGGGAGATCCTCCCTGCTGGTCCACTTCTAGTACTGCTATTATAACTACTCAGAGAATGGCCCCACAGTGTGGTCCAGGAGGGCTCATCAGCCCAGCTGCATCGATCTCACGCTGACCCAAAATAATGAAATAACTTTCAAAGAACCCCATCCGCCACCAGCCAAACTGCGAGCGACTGGACCTGAAGTTTAAACATCATTTCATTTTCCGGCTGCGTTTATGGCTCTTCAATAAGTTAAAGTTTTAATGGCGCACTTTTGAGCGACACGCACATAAACAGACACGAGTGAAAATGACGTGTTCTGCAATTCAAAGTCCCCCCAGAACGGCACATGCTAAAACCAGCGTGGTGCCACCAACAAAAGCTCATGGTTGGAGGCAGGGGGAGGAAATAAAGAGGTAAGGACAGATAGGAGCCAACGAGGGGCTACGATAACGAACCATTAAACTCGGCACCGCTGTCCAAAATCCTGAGGAGAGAGATAGAGCATCTTTAAACACTGTCATTTGACTTTGAACAAAGTGACTTTTGAAGTGAAAGAAGCCGTTTCCCCTCTCTTTTTTTTCCCTTTTTTCCTTTTCCTCCACATTTTAATGCTCCCTGCTCTATCATGTAAATCCCCATTCAAATTAGTTGGGCATTAGAGCCCTCAGCAGTAATGTCAGAGCGACTGAATGAGATGGGGGACTTAAGCACCTAACGAACAATGAAATTCCCAAGCCTTGGGACAGGACAATTAAGAAGCAGGCTTAGCCAATGATGAAAATTTATTGCTATCTAATACATATTTCTATTTTCTGAACACTAACCAATTTGAATGTGATTAAGGGGGGTGGGGCGCTTCATTAAAGAGACGCTGGCTCTCAGAGGTCGCTGGAAGAGGAGCCTTTTGATGTTAAATTACAAATATGGAGGAGAAAACCACTGTCATTGTCTTCTGGGGGTCCAAGTATTGTTTTCTGTGGTTCCCCTTAAACGGGTTAGTTAACCCTTCACTGTCCAGGAGAGATGCTAATATGACGGGCCTAAGGGAGCGAGAAGAGGGAGCAGGAGAAATGGAGAGGGCTTTTTGGTGGGATAATAGACAAAATAAATGCCTTAGCATTTATTCCTTTCATCAGAATGAAAGCATTGGTCCATCCATTGTTTCCTTTCTTTCCTTGTGCGTCAGTTGGTCTGTCGGCTGCGCTCACAGTGGGGGTCTTTGCACGGTGAGTCGGAGCGAAGGAAGAGCAAAAGAGGAGTAAAACTAACAAGCTCATTTGAAAACAGCACAGTTCATGGCAGATTTCACATCTGTGCTGCTGGTGTGGCTGGAGGGTCAAATATTCCACAAATCTGTTCAATCCAAGGACCCAGGAAGGGACAGAGGGTGACGTTTTAACTGTTAATTCTGTGAAAGCTAAATGAGACATTAGGATGATCTCAGCTCACCTTTTGGTTAAAATGGCTCAAAAACCCTTTTTTTTCCCTCTTTTTTTCTATTCCAACACCAGCAGAAGCCTGAGGAGAAGACAGGACAGAAAGACAGCCACAAAATCTGGAAAAAACTCTGCGTAACGTTGCTTCAACCGGTAATGAAGCTCTGAGAATGATTTTTCAGAATACTGAGGAGAACAATGCATCTTTTGTTATTTAACTGTCCTGCTCAGGGAGACAGACCATAATTCGGGTTGGAGAGGAGGGCAGCAAACTGTGCATATATCTTCTCCCCTGCAACACGCACCAGGCCAGATTAATTTACGTTAATGGATGCGTTCTCAGGCCTAGTTTGGAGGGGATAAAGGACATTTTCATTAACTTTCTTTATATTTAATGTTCAATTAGTTGCGGGTATAACCGGACCATAATCAGATGGAAACATGGGCAGGAATTAATGCCCCGGCAGGAAGAAAGACAGACCAAGGGACTGGTATGCACCCACTGCAAGTGTGTGTGTGTGTGAGAGAGAGAGAGAGAGAGAGAGAGAGAGAGAGAGAGAGAGAGAGAGAGCTTGTCTTCATAAGGGTGTAAAACCTAGTGCTCAGCATGCATAGTATTACAGTACAAAGGCATTAAATCTCATAAATATATTTATAGAGATTAGTGGAGATATTTACATGAATACACAAATATGTGCTGTTGTGACAGCAGCAGCGCCGGCGGGGGGAAGACTCGAGGAGGTTTAACGACGGCGGAAAGGGAAATTGAATGACACGGAAAATGGCAAAATCAAACACTTTATTGTGTGGGTGAGGAACGTTTTATCACTCTGATAGGCAGTGTTTAGCGCCGTGTGCACGTGCGTCTGTGACTGATGCGGCGTGTTGTGTTGCATGTCACGCTGAATGATAGGATTACTGGTTTTCCCCCTTAGCAGAACACAAATCACTCTTTTATCCGCCATCATTGAATCTTTATAGGGTTAAGTGTCTATGTTCACAGCTTCTCCGTGAGCGTATGTGTGTGTGTGTGTGTGAGGAGACACACACACACATATACAGAGTTTATGTTTAAAAGAATATTTCAGTGTAAATCAGCATTTGTTGTTGTCACGGAGATTGATTCAAGCATGGTGGTGGGACGGGTGCACCCTGGATAGGTTCACGACAAGGCTAATATACGGGGTTCCTGTCAAAAAGGGGCGGAGCAACGTGGACATCCTACGGACCTTTTTTTTTTTTTTTTACCAGATATGCAGAGAAAATATTGGCTGATGACTTAAAAGGGATTCGCTGCATCATGTTTAGAGGAATCTGTTTATCTTGGGATGTTGCTAATAAAATCTAAGACAAAAATAGTGGAAAAGATTTCAGATTTAACCTTTTTCAAGGTTCCTGGTCAATTAAAAACAAAAGAAGCAGAACACCTGAAGAAAAACAGCATTTATTTCACAGCTGCTCCCCAGCACGCTGGTTACCAGTCGGACCAGTAGCTGATCCACAGACGATTTTCCTCCTGCCTGAATGGATCAGCGGCTCAATTCTTTGTCCTTTCCTTTGTGTCGTATGAGGATGCTGTGAATTCCTGGTCTTGCGTCCTGCATGGTAAAGATCATGGTGGTAACTTATTTTTCCTTTGACAGAAAGAATGAGGAGAAGGATTTCGTCCCTGCTGCTGGTGGTCAAATTCCAGGACGGATGATTCGACTCCCTTAATCTACTTTATGTAACGTCCTGTCCATTCTCACAGATTCAAAACTCCCTGTTGATTTTTTTTGCACTGGTAAAAACAGCCAGCAAGGACGTTTGAAGATCTTTCCTACATTGTCAACACTTGGCGAGATGCCAACAGAGCTCCTGAGTGGGTGAATTTAAATACATTTCTGATCTAAGCAACAAAAAAGAAGTCTTTTCCGCTCTCATGCATGGGCTCCAGTACTTGTGCTCTCCATTCAGCTGAATTCTTTTCCTACTTTCAAACAATTTCATGCTCCAATTTCAAATCCTACTGCTTGAAAGATAACAGGGAGCACAGAGGAAATACTGATCATTTGGCCGTGATTTCCTCTGAGTTCATTAGCTGCCTGCATTAATTAAAAACAAACAGGATAAATTGACCACAAATGGAATTTTGGGTGAAATCTTGTCAGCAATCCAATGAAGACAAGGGGGGGGGAACTATAATTTCAATTAGAATGTAAGCTGCTAAAACTGGGGTCAGATCTGCCCCTCGCTGCTGAACTTCGGGGCTTCCCGGGCTCTGTCTTGATGAGAGCATCCAGGGAGTTGAATACAGGCGATTACTGAGGTAATTTGGCTGAAAGCCCACTTGAATTGGCCCAAACCCTCGATTCTATCAGCTTCACAATTAACCAACAAAAACAGATAACCTCAAAATCTCTGCAAGCCGCTGCAGCCATAATAGCTCACTGGTCCAACACACACGCACGCACAAACACACACGCTATATGTACAGACACAGGGTACTAACGCTCGTGAAGTCACACAAAACGGCTTACACGAACTCAAATACACTGCAGGGATTTCTGCCCAATTAATATGCATGCAAAGCAATTTAGAACCCAACAAGATGTTTTTGTCTGACTGCTCGAGGGTAATTTAGCACTTCTGTTTCCACACAAGCTTGCTATGCAGAGAGGGAAGCAAGAAGCAAAGAGGGGTTAGAAAAGTGGAATGGATTTCTTGATTAAAACGGGCCTTTTCCCCCCTCCTCTCTCCGCGTACAGAGGCGCCAGGCTGCAGCTACACACACACCGCAAACATGCAGCGAATCCATATGCCCTAATACAGAAGCCGCATCATTGTTAATTTCCTTTGTTAGCTGTCTGCTCCCCTGGCCGATTTAATTTGTGGTGGTGTTTTAGTGAGCAGTGGGCAGGAATTGAATTAACAGACATTCGTTCAGCGGCGCGTTCCTCTGTCTCTGTCCAGACGTGTGTGTCAGCTTCGCATATTGTTCAATAATTGGACTTAGATTACTGTTGATGCGAATGCATGATCACACTGATGCCTCTCTGTAACAGACATCTGCCAGAGGAGGATAATGGAAGAGGCCGTCTTTCAGCCCTAAATGATTTCCCTGCAAGATGTGGCGGAAAAAATGAAGACGCACACACATGACTGTAAGAAGATTTGTTTGATGTGTTTATCTCTTATTAGGCGTCGCTCAGACTCACGCTGCATATTCCATGTTGTAACAACAGGCTGGTAAACAGATGGAGGCGACAGACGGGACGTGAGGATCAGAGATAAGAGTCAGAGAGCACAATGGTTAAAACAATCGATCAAAAAAAAGGAGGGATCGCTCTGTGTCTGCTTCCTCCTTCGCATAATTAAACCTTTAGTCACTTTCAATTAGCTAGCCTTTCTCCCTGTGCACGCCTTTATGCAAAAATTAATTAGCCAATTAGCCAATTAACAAGTGTGCAGGTCTTTGTGTTAACGAGGCTTTTACAAGCTGCAGCTACCTTGCAGTCATGGCAGACATCACGGGACCGGTGGGCACCGCCCCCATATCCACGCGCACGCTTTCATTTGCTCTGTACGGACACACGGACGTACGCTTATTTTAGCCAGATCCGTGATTACACGTCTTTCATTAGGTGAATCAAGTGTGTTGGGACAGGACTGGAGGGACGCCAGCAGTCCCAGTAGAGCCCAGAGTGTTGCTTCAGTGGGGCCCACCACTGCACACGGTCCTACAGCATATTAGCCCCAGACCACAAATCACAGAGGTTTATTTTTACACCGCTTTGTGCACAAACGCACATCTTTCAAGCGACATATTATGCGTCTTTTCAGAGACGCGCGCGCACTCGGTTGTATCGGCGTCTGTTCTGTGTCTGTTCTGTGTATAAATACGGCTCAGAGACATCAATAATGGCTTCTGCTTCAAATAAACAGAGAGCAGAAAAGCCTCCCATCCCTGCTTTCCTCTGACCTAAATCACAGCTGGATGGACACCCCACTTCCTCACACTGGACGCTCTCAAGGAGACCGGCGCACCGCTACCAGATCTTTTTAGCGCGTATCTGTGTTTAAGCAAAGAGGGTGAGCGAGACGGAGGGGGAAGAGAGAGTTTTGATATATTCCACATGTTGCTCACGGCCCAGACACAACAACTCCTCGGCACAAGTAGGAGTGTTGTGGAAAAAAAAAAAAAAAAAAAGAGTGTGGAGACGGCAGAGAAGTTTCTGCTGGTGTGGAGAAAAAAGAGGGAGCTGCTGAGGTGGAGGGTAAATGAAGAGGGCCTGGGAGGAGAGGAGGTTGCTGAGGGTTCATCCAGAAAGAACCCTCTGATCAACCAAACGACCTTCAACACAGAAACCCTCATTTAAGCCCAACACACACACACACACACACACACACGCACGCACACACATCTAGTGCTGGTAGCAGAGATCTCTCCGTCAGTAAAGAGCGCCGGCCTCCTTTAGAACGTTTATTTTCCCATTCCGTCAATCTAAACAATCCCTTAAAAGGGATCGGGGATGTTTATAGGCCTTCACAGAACAAATGCTGCCTTTCTGACCCTCGCATGAATCCAACACACACACACACACACATACACACACATATATGAACAAGCACAAAAATAAGAAATGTACTCTCCAGCAGATGGAACGGTCAAGTGCTTATAGTACAGACACAGAGATAAAGAACCAAAGGCAGCAGCGGCCATAACTTAGCGACACAACAACACTCCATACGCTCCTCCGAGAAGTCCCGCTTTACAGCTCGCAACCAGAGGTCAGGGGTGACGCGGAAAACACACCGGTTGCCGCTCGTGCGATTGGAGCGCGTGGAGGGAATAAAAGGAAAGGTTGCGTCTGCCTGTTTTTTAAAGTCTTGTTAAGGAGATTGCCCGCTCAGCCTGGATTCTGAAGCCACTCAGACAAGCTGTGTTTTAGTGTAAACACACACAGCAGTTTTCCCCTTACATGGCCATGTGCTGCCAAACTGTGTTTGTGCGTGTGTACGTGTGTCGAGGATGGGTGATTATGGTCATTATTATCCTGCTCTGTGTGTGTGTGTGTGTGTGTGTGTGTGTGTGTGTGTGTGGACGGGACTCGTTGCAGAGCGCTGTTGTTTAAACACTGCCAGGTATTTAATGTCATCTGCAGTGCAGCTTTCATCTCAGGCGTGTACCCACACGTTGGGCCCTATTCACACTCGAAACAACCTTTAAGCGTAGACGATTGGACACGCTTCTCAGCTTTGTGCTGACGAGTGTGGAAAAACGATGAGTGTGAGAGTGTGAAAAACTTTATTCAGGGTTCTTTTTGATTGCGCTTTCACTTTTCTCCATGTTCGTTGCTTCTATCTGCAGCCATACGTGGCAAATAAAGAAGTTTTTGCTTCCGTCGCCCAAAGACCCGTCGGGCCCTATCACAGCACATGTGTCGGTTTGATAGTGACTCTTATAACTTTGGGCAGTTGGGGACAGTTGGGGAGTGTGGGGGGCTGGGGCGAGGGTGTCGGGGGTTCCTTAAGTCTGGGTAATGAAGCTTAATCTATCTTTTCTTCACACACACACACACACACACACACACTGGGAATGGCCAACTCTAAGGGCACCAAAAACTGATTATGATTGGCTGGTGATGAAACATTAACAGGTTTATCTCTTCCCCTCCTCTCTCTTTGTCATAGTTACACTTTGCGCACCACCCTTCCCCCTGTTCCGTCCATCTCCACTCGTCTCCACCTCCTGCCCGGCGATACTTTTCCAATTTTCCTTCCGTGTCTCCCACTGAGCCCAGGGGAGGACTGGGGCAGAATGGAGCTGTGATTAAGTTGATACAGTGGAGATAATAAAAGCAGAATAGCTATCGTCCTCTCCTCCCTGCTGTAGCGGGAGAACTTCAAGCCCCTTCACTCCATCCCGCACCGCTCTGGGCAGTTTGGACACCGGTAGACAAACCATATGTGAGGAGAACGGCTGGTAGACGGCGCTGGGAAGCAGAGGGAGGGATGAGATAGCGGTCGTCTTCATTCTCTTGGCGGTTTCATTTGACAGTGTCACACGTGTTAAGAGTTGAGAAGAGACGCGCTGAAGTTGAGCTATCGCAGCTTCCGTGTTTTTAATTCTTCGCATCTCTTGTCCTCACTGTTTCATGTTCTAAACCAATTCAAACAGCCTTTTTAATTAACTAGATTAGATTCACGCCAACATTCTTTAAGCTTGTGCTTTTATATGACACAGAAAGACACGCAACCCCAGCAGGAAGCATTACGGCCTCTGGAATTTCACTATCCTCACGCAGGAATTTACTTCTGCATTCTGGCAAATGCTCATCCAAATGCTCACTGTAAATAAGCCACATATAATAAGCAATATGTAAACATTCAGAGAAAAATGTGTCGTGTGTCATATACACGTTTTACTGGGATCTTCTAAGTAATGGATGGCCTCGAAGACAGAGCCGTCGTTCTTTAACTTTGTGTCACTTCATATGACGTGGATTTGACACAAGCCTTGGTGCTGCTGCTGCAAAAAAAAAAAAGGGAAGAGGAAAAAAACCCAAAACCTCTCAAAGTGTCCAGTAAAAAGAAAAGAAATCTAAGGGGAAAGAGACATTTGAGTGCTCTTCTGCCAGCGGAATACTTTGTTCCTTCAGGACGTAAACATGCTGATTTATCTCAACAGCCTCTCTTCAAACACGGCCGCTCTCTCCTCCTCGCCTCCTCTCTTCTGCAGCTCGGTGCCCCGCTGCCCCCCGCTGCCCCCCGCTGCCCCTCGCTGCCCCTCGCTGCCCCCCGCTCCCGAAACCGACCGTTGCTCGGGCTGGAGAGGGGCTGAGAGCGTCAAGCTTCCACAAAGATGACCGGCCTCTTTTCCCAACATCGGCTCGCTCCATCCTTTCTTTCTCCTCCTTCCAGTTGTTCCCGTCTTCCGTTTCTCTTTCTTCCTTCTCCAACGATAGAAGTTTGATAGCGGTAACATCAGAGCCAGACTGACAGTTGACATTCTCTCCCTTTCAAAAAAAACCCTGTCCTTCTCTTTTCTTTCCTTCACTCTCCTTTTGTTGGAGGTGTACCACCGAGGGGAGGGGGAAGCTGGGGGTGCAGGGAGAGATAGCCGCTTTCACGGTCTTCTGATTGTGTGATTTTTGGGTGGAGGTGGGGCAGAGGAAAATGGAGGAACGAGGGAGACAAAAAAAAAAGACAGAGCCGGGCTGGATAATCGCCAAGGTGCTTTCAATCATTCATTCGTGCCCCTACGTCACTTCCCCCCAACCTGGTGTTTACACTTTTTACATCCTGTTTTCTCTGCTCTTCTTCCTCTCTTCCATCTCTCACACCAAGGAGGGATTAATTGAGTTTGTCCATGTGGAAAAACAATACAAGACAGAAAAATACTTTATGCCTGGTATTTTGTATACATGTCAGATCGAATGAGCGTAAGTTTAAATTGGGACCATTTGTGCATTGTGTGTGAAGAAGGCGGCGAGGTGCCGAGTGCAGAGGAGGTTTTACTTCATCTTCAGCAGGAAACAGATGAGAGATTCACAAGAATCTATTTTAAACAGCTTCAGAATTTGCTGGATGGTTTTTTGTTTTTTTTTTACATACTTTACAAAATCACTCCAACTCTAATGAGCTCGTGGTCTAAAAACACGTTGTCATCCACTCCTGGAGCACCTAATTATGGTGGAGGGTGCTGAGTGACCCTACCAGTGACCCCGAGGACAGGGTCAACGGTAGGGTCCAAGCAAAGTGCAGTTCAATAAGAACCCTGTGAGGAACACAATGGTGCGGCCTGTAAGGAGCCCCATCCTGGAGCCAGGCCTGGAGGACGACCCCTTTGGGGGTGGGGGGGTGACGTTGTGTTGCCGCTCAGTCAGGCAGGTCATAAGTGCTTAAAGTGGAAGGTGACTTCCACTGCACTCCTGCAGCTGAGGATGACCCACCGTGCATCCGAAGGCTCCGTCGTCTCTGAGAAGCGAGGATGACCTTCTGGTTCTTCACCTCTCGCAGGATGCAGCTGTGCAGCACAGAAGGCCTCGCTGCAGCCACGTCAGCGTTAACTTCCCCGCCATCACTCGCTCACGGCCAAACAAACCCAGTTATCAGCTTCATCGACTCGTTTTTTACAGTTCAGGTAAAGACACCAAATCAATGAAATAATCTGCCAAAAAAACATCATTTACATTTTGAGATCCTGGATTTTTATTATCAAGAATCTGATGATAGAGTCTGTTATTAGAGCTTAGACCTTGGAAATTACAACACTTAAAAGATTAAACTGGATAAAATGAAATATATTCTGATCTTGAAATTAAACACTTTCAGATTTATTTTAGGTACATTGTCTCACACTGTTTTTTTTAATTAATAACATAATTGTAGCAGAGCAATGTAAAGAGAGTGAGGGTCTCAGCAGTGCTGCTTCTATGAATAATCATGTCTTTATTTAAACTCGGGGATTGTTCAGGGCGAGGCCCTCATTTACAAGGATGTCCTGCAGATAAAATAAATATTGAAATAAATAAATGTAATGAAATGAGATGGAATCAGATGTGAGCTCATTCGAGTTTTACATTAAAAGCAGCAGCGACACCAGGGCCCAAGTAATTTGGAGATTCCAAGGCCAGTAAAAAAAAATATATGTGCAATATTTTAGTCATTTAAAACACCTGACTGCAATCTAACCACTAGATATGTTTCGATCATATGTAAGCACATCTTTCGTGTCTCCTCCCAAACCATCACCTTCACTTTTGTCGTCTCTGCCACTTGTCCGTCTGTGTGATGTGTTTAAGCCAATCCCATAATAAAGGATGCGGCCATACATATTCATGATAGAAATCTAGTAATTAGTAAACCCCCCCATGCACACACACACACACACACACACACACACACACACACACAGGCTTCATGCATATGTATGTCTGTGGCAAACAAAGGCGGTGGCAACGCGGGGCATTCTCTATTAACGCGCACATCCATTTATGATGGCGCAGATAGCAGCCCTGCCACTCACGCATACGTGCAGGTACACAGGCGTCGAGGCTCCAAACTATTACACACTCGCACGCACACACACACACACACACACACACACACACACACAAGAGGACGAGAGGGGAGG
Organism: Pao palembangensis; assembly: GCA_015343265.1. Taxonomy (NCBI): domain Eukaryota; kingdom Metazoa; phylum Chordata; class Actinopteri; order Tetraodontiformes; family Tetraodontidae; genus Pao; species Pao palembangensis. The sequence continues at coordinate 2,708,944 of CM027087.1, read as the reverse complement.
GGCTTTTTCCTCTGTCATCAACAGAGAACCTGTAATTTCCTGCAGGCTGAAAAAGCGTTTTAAAAACGGACTCAGATCAACACTGATGCTCTTTCACTGTCTGACACACTCTCTCTCACACACACACACACACACACACACACAGATACACAACCCTGCGTCAGTGTTGCATCACGTTCAACAAAAGGCATCCAGGCATATTTAACAATCGAAATCCTTGCGGGATGCTTCCTCCTCAACCCCATTCCTCAGCTATTACACACACACACACACACACACACACACACACACACACGCGCGCATGTTGAGTGTTTTCCCAACATAAAAAGCTAAATGCAAGTGAGAATTGCAACAATCAATGCAAACTGATTGCATCATGTGAAGCGCTTTAGCCTTTTCATGCCATCTGACGCGCAGTCTTGATGCAAGCTTCAGTCTGGCGGCGCAGAAAGAGAAGCATGAGGAGTAATGAGGTGAGGTGAGGAATGAGATATCGGTGCAAAAGTTGCCCTGATATCACAGCAAGCAAAACAAGAGCAGAGCGCAGCCCTCTGTCGACCTTCCTGGTGGAAACCACCGTTCGCTTATTCTGATCCGTCTAGCTGCTCAGCAGGGCTCAACACCTGCTTCTGCAAGAGAATAAAAGGTAAAATCAGATATTTAAAAGCAGATTCCAGCTCAGTTAAGTGACCGCTTTGCTGATCTTGTGTAGCTGAGATGCTACCGAGCAAAACCCAAAAAGCAAACTAATTAAAGAAGTGAGGAACGACGGTGGCAGCAGGGAGCAGGAAGAGAAAGTAGGTCAGAAAAGGCTGCGCTGCCGCGGACCACAGACAAATGGATTCATTCTTCTATGGGAAGGCTAAAAGCACGGCGATGAACGCATTACAGCACATTCATTAAAACAACGGCATGGCTTCAAATATATGACCTTTTTTTGTTCAGGCGTTCCTTTACTTTTATGAACGTCACGACGGCGCTTTTAATTTTTTTTTTTTTAACAAAGACCTTCTGTGACTCAAAGTGCTTCTTTGATTCAGAATTTAAAAAGCCGTTCTCAGGTGTTCGCTTTAACATTCTGCAATTTTCGCTTCCTTACGCTAAAAGTCATTAAGATTAGCTCAGGACCTGGAAGATGGCGCTGTCGCTGAGATGTCAGAGCATAAAAACAGCATTTTTGTCCAAGGTGGGGACAATAGAACTTTCTGTGCTCACGTGGCCACGGTCCAGCTAAAGTATTTGGACAGCACAGCGCCACCAGCGGAGAATGCTCCTCAATGGTGAATATCACATACTCAGAGGTGTGCACGCACACACACACACACACACACACACACACACACACACACACACACGCTTCCAGGTTGGCTGATCTGAAGTTATAATGGGTCAGGTATAAAAGGCTTTTTTTGTGTGCGTGCCAATCAGAGGAGCAGGAAAGCCAGTAACCGTGTTGAGAAAATGAGAGGTTTGCCACAAAGAAACATTCAGCTGCCTAAAATAATACCATTCAGCAGCCATTCACCAGTTCACTTTAACATATGAATCATGGAGGATAATCGCGTTTCCGTCAAGGGAAAACTCTTTAAATTAGATGGCAGCAGCTCTGAAAGGTGCAGAAAGACGGAGCACTAAAGACTTGTAGGTGTTTGCTGGACTTTCATTATGTGCAATCGAGGTCATAAAACGTTAACACACCCGCTGATGTTCACCAGGTTATTATGGTGTAAAGTCAGCCCAGAACAGAGCTGAGGGTGTCTTGTGAGACCGTTTAACCAGCCTGGGAGACACTGTCTGAATTTAAACCTTTCTGGTCAGAAACGCTGCACATTTTTCAACTGCTCAGACACAAAAACATAAAATACGAGAGTCTGGGTCGACTCCGAGGGGTCAAAGTCGGCGTGAACGTAACGCGGCAGAATCTAAATATTTATCGAGGCTTAAGCAGACATGCATCATCACAACTGCCACGAGAAGAACAAGCAGAACGTCACAATTTCCGAGAAAAATGGACCAATGGTGTTCTTTGTTGGAGTGAAAGGCGAGTGAGTTATCATAACGTGGGGATGTGGAGCTCGCAGAGACGGAAAAGTTAGATTTTCAAATTCTATAATTAAGAAAGACTGTTTTTTTGTACTGAATACAGGACATTCCTGTGAAGTATAGCTCATGCTCTGTCTGCATATTTCCTAATGGGAGTGTGCGCCTGCAGGAATACACACTGCCCACTGATTCTATTGTTATTTTCTTCAGAAACGCTGTATTATCACAGGTTACCTGGGGAATTGTTTAGTCCAAACACCCTGAAAGAGAGCGAGAGAGAGAAAGAGAGCAGCGCGTGCTAAGTTTTTATGTTCAACACGAAGGAAAATAGAATGAATACAACTCAGAAACAATTTGCTGCTGAGTTGCTTAATTCATCCTGTTAAACAAATGCAGCAGTTTAATCCTAAAGCAACGTGCATTGCCTGCTTATATTCACAGCTGTTAGCTGAAATACACAAACGTATCAGTCGCACAATCAAAAATGACCATGTGACTTAGCCAGTAACCAGAAAAGATCATTTTAGATTGGAAACCCTTGAAAATCAGTTTTGGAAACCTTGAAGGTTTTGGATGTTCAGGTTCTGGTCCTGAATAAAAGGTACGAGTCACTGATGTGCAGCCACTTTTAATCCACGGAAGGCGCTGAAGTCTGCTTCTCTGCAGAAAGTGAGGCAGGTCAGAGTGGAAACACACACCCGCGGGCATGAGTTGGTTCTGTGAGGTGAACAATGCCAGGAGTCCACAAAGAAAAACATGTAAAGAGGAGGAGAAGCAGGAGGGCGAAGGAGGAGCAGGAAATGAACTAAAGTCTGGTAAACTGCACCTGCAGGGATCTCCTCCTGCGTATAATGAGAGTGTTTAATGAGTGCACGTGGCTTCACGCCTCCGTGTGCGTGCGTGTGGCTCTGGCTGTGTGTACATGTGACTGCGATAATTGAATGGAGGCGAACTCTTCATTCCAGCCTCCAGCAAAGACAAAAAAACAAATGCATTTTGTGTTTGGAATAAGCGGCAGTGCTTCTACAGCGTAGGCGCCCACTGACAAATCAGGCAGTAATATTCCGGCTAAGTGCTCTAATTAAAATGGGAAGTATTAATAATTTGAAAATGAATTACAAATGCAGTTGTGAGACCGAGAAGCCTGAATAAAAAAATACTTATTAATTTTTTCTGTTTCTCTCAGCGAGTCGACGCAAAGGTGCTTCACAGCTGCGCTAACCTGTGTGCCAATCAGTAAAAACGGTGGACAGAAATAAATTAATTAAAGATGTGACAATGTCAGGAAAGGCTTATTGCATAAAGGCACTCGGGACATGGAAAAAAAGGGAGGCTGGGGGGAGACGGAAGGGGGAGGAGAGGTGGAGGTGGTGCAAGAGATGAGCAGCTCAATTTATCAAACCCCTTTACTGGGGAAGACTAATTAATTGTTTGTGTGATTGCTTTTCCACAGACCGCACGCAGAAGCGTGAGTATTCATCACGCTGAGCCAAATCATTTGATTGGTTTATTCAACAAGAATAATGTCTGTTCCCTGCTCTTAAAGCTTATAACGCATACATCAGACGCTCTTTTATACCTCGGCGTCCCGAGCAGGGCTCCCTCAGCCATCGCCATCTGCGAAAACCATCGCTAAAAGCGCTGTTGCATCTTTCTGAACCCTCACGCTCTCTTAATTATGCCTGGCTGATCCTACGTTCCAAGATAAACTCATATTTCATACTTTTTTTTTGTAATTAATGTTTTGTGAGCTTAGAAACAGAAGTAATAACATAATATTAATATAGACTCGAGCCTAAAGCAAGCAATGAAAGTTCCTATTTTTTAAAGTAAGATCACATTTTTTTTTTTTCGTTTATTAACATCTCAAGTGCCTCAGTGAGAATGGCCTGTTTCCAATTTAATTCAAAGGGTTTCTGAAAGAAAAAGCCAATAAAAGAAACAGGAAACCAATGAATAAACGACACTTGTTTTATCAGAAGATGCACTAAAAAAAAAAAAACAGCAGCTGTAAGAACAAACGGAGGTTAAAATTATGAACTGGAAGCTCTTCAGTCGCCGCAGCCGTCGGGAGACAAAATCGGATGATTTTGAGTTGTGGCTTGTTTACTGTGCATTTGTAACTTGCGTAGTGTTGCTGTTGTGTAATGGAGTGAATCCAAACAGAGGTCGGTCGTGTCAGAATGAAACACAGCTGCAGACTGTTGAAGAAGACAAGTGCTGAGAAGGACAGAGAGAGAGAGAGAGAGAGAGAGAGAGAGGGGGGTTGTAGAACACCCATCAGGCTTTGCAGCCAAGCAAAAGCCCACCCCTCCACGCACAAACAACCATGACACACAATAACCAGCCGACCGCCACCCCTGCACCCCCTTAATCCTTTGCAGGTGACTGGTGTGTCTGAGAAAAACAGTTTTAGAGGGAAAACACAATTACACACTTACAGAAATGTTTCGCACATAAAGTGCTTTTTAAATTGTTTAAAGAGAAAAAAAAACCCTCGTGTTAATGTGTAGGACAAAAAAATCCAAGGTGCTAAAGTTTACTCTCTCTCTCTCTCTCTCTCTCTCCCTCCAGTGGTATTAAGGTTTCCTGCAGAGCGGAGGAGTGTGTCTTCCACTGCTGGGTTGAAAGAGCGAGGTCACAGTAGAAAGCCAAAGCTGCCTGCAGCCCACTTTCCCACTTTTAATCCTGACCTCCAGGATGCTCCGAGACAGATAGGTCACAGCTCACGGAGGGCGCGGAACTGGTGCGTTCACAACAAACCGCTCTTCCTTTAAAACCCCCCCAAAAAAAACGGATAACACTCAAGCCTGGAAGTTGCGATCATAGGAGGAAGCGTGCTGGCACGCTTCCAACAACCACAAACATGCGCGCACAGTTCACCGTTAAGACAAGCAGAAATGCGTGTGTGGATAGCTTGGCTCAGCGCCACAAACAAACTGAGCGTTAACGCACAATCAACAGCGCACACCTCCGGTCACTGTTGCCTGGGCGAGCTGAAGGGGCCGTGATTGAAAGTTGGCTCGCTTCACGAAGCGTGACGCACAAACCAAGAGGGGAACGGCGATGAGCGCTCCGACGATGTTTTGTGCGTGCGGGGGTTTAGCAGGTAGCTGGGAGAGGTCAGACTGGTCCTCTGGCCCCATCCAGCAGCCAGGCTGAGGGCTAGAGGAGAGGCAGATAAGGGCAGGGAGAGGGTTAAGTCCCGGCTGCCATGGCTAATGCCTCAATCTTCTTGCTCCCCTTGCTACAACAACACGGGATCAACAAAGACAGGATCAACAAAGCTCCAGCCAAAATCCTCAGACGCACTGACACAGAAAATTCCCAGTCCTCTGCAGGCCACACAGGGAACACGCACACACCCACACATACACCCAGACGCGCTTGCGCGCACAGACGCACACATGCGCGCACGTCCGACTGCTTAGGGAACAACAAACAAAGGCGGTAAATACAGCTGCAGACGGCTGGGCAGATAACAGACAATCCCATTCCCAGTGTGCTCCGTGGCTCAGTGGCTGCTGACCGCCCTCTGCAGCGCCGTACCTTGGCCGTGCCTTCCACACACAGCGCAAACACCTGCTGCGTAATGCTTCAACTCACTCAATTACAGCATCCCTCCTCCAACGGCAAACTTTCTCTTCTCCCGGGCGCTTTCAACTTTTATCTGTTTGTTTCAAACTCTCTGAATTGTTCATTTATGACTGATCCAGTCTGGATAAAAGACACAATCGACACACAGGCGGGCTAGATACCGCAGCAGCCATGTGCGCTCGTGCAATCCTGGCTACATTTCAGACATTTTTCTTCCAAAGTGTTGACATACAGCTATTTATATTTCATATTTATCATTCTAATAACTGTTTTTACATACAGATATATAACAAATTGCCACAAACATGACTAAAACACACACATAATGTTGAAAATGGATGAGAGTGCTCAAACCTAAAAAGGTGCAAAGGGCAGAAATGTCCACAGATGTCCGTGTCAAGGGCCTAAATAGAGAGGCAGGGAACGGTTGGGGAGGTAGCCCGGCCTCCTCACTGCTGCTTGACGTAATTCAGGAAGTTGGTTCAGTAACTTCATCCCTCCATCGCGCTGACGGACAGGAGAACGAGTGATGAAGGAGGCCCTTGTCTGGAGAGCCAGGGGTTTTCCACATCTGTCCTCTGCATTGTAGCCAGCCTTTCTAAAGGGCCCGGGATTCTGTGACACACACACTCACACACACACACACACACACAGCAGCTATGCCTTTGGAATGCTTTAATGCCGACTGCAGTTAGGCGTTAAATCATCCATACTAAAGTTACCAGCGAGAGAAAACAATCCATAGCTGAGCAATGTCTGTGTTTGCTGCGTGTGTGTGTGTGTGTGTGTGTGCGTGTGTTTATGAAACGCCAGTCACGCAACATTGCTCTGCCTGCTGAAGGGATCCTTGTCTTCTCTTTTCTTCCTTCTCTATTTTCCTTCCCTGTGGAATACTCTCCAGCATGCACTCGCCTTTTCTTTCTCCAGGATATATAATACGTAGGTGGCCCCCACAAATCCCCATAACACACACTCGCACCCGCACACACACCCACACACACCCCACGCTTCCATACTTCCACTGAGTAGGTGTCACGGAAACAGAGATGAGCACCAACACACGCAGGCCCGAGCCGCAAAGACACATTTACGCAGGTAAAACTGTGCCAGAACGAGGCCGTCGGCATCAGGACGCAGTAAATAAAGGTCAGAATGCAAACGCTCGTCTACACTGGGCTCATAGTTGTTGAGTTAGCATGACCAACAACAATCAGCTCCAGATTTCATCTTTTCGTCAATTTTCCTCAGTGTCGGTTTCTTAGCAAGCCGTTCCCTCCAACATTGTTTCTTTCATTCTCTCGGTTTCAGCCGTTTTCTGCTCCTCTCAGCAGGCTGACATGTCACCGTGGTGGGCGTTTGACAGTCAAACACATTTCAGCGTAATTGCCACCTCATAACGTCATAATTACCATAGAAGCTACAGCGCTCACTTGTGAGAGGCTTGACAATAATGGAAAAGCTGTAATGATAGGTGTGTATCATGAATACGCACACACACACACACACACGGTCCGAAACAGCACTGTTCCTACTATTCTGGTCCTGTTTTTCAAGTCATTTCTCCCATTTAATTAAAACATTTAAACAGCCTAATTGGAAACAACTGCCTGGAAAAATTAAATTACATAAACAAAAAATATTCTGACAGATTACATCTAATATTAGGCATCTGGGCCTTATTAGGCTCCAGCAATAACAGCGCCAGCACACGGCCGGAGGAGGGAGGAGAACTGTTCTCTGCGGTATGGGCTCGGACCAAGCAGGCACCCAGAAGATGTGCTGCGTGTACGTGTGCATGCACACCTCGTGTTTATTTATCCTCCATTAGGGCCGGAGCAGACTTAAACCCAAACAGACCCGAGGAGCGCCCCCTTCCCCATATTTCAGTGCTTTCTCCCCCTTCTCCCTGGCCCGATTAGGAACATATGGGAATGGAACATGCAAAAGGTGAAAGAGAGGGGAGGAAAATGAAGGTGGAGAAGTGCGGCTGACAGAGTCCGTGCTGATTTATCGCCGCTGCTGCGTCACGTAAGATCACCTGCGTCTCATCGGTGACATCCACCGCTGTGATGTAGCACGTTCCTGTGGGTAACACCGACTGGTCGCCGTGGCGGCTGGAAATGGGGCCTGGCCTTTTTTCCCCAAGGTCATTATTCAGCCTCTCCCTCTCTGGTTTCCACCCATGCAAAGTTCTCTCTGACCCCCCACCCCCACTTCCATGCTGTGGTTTCACCCCATGTCATCACATCAGAGTTGACAGCTCTAATCACTGTGCAGAGCGGACGGGCTGTAAAACATGGCAGGACTGACAGCTGGGCTCAACACACACCTTTCATTTTCCTTTACCAGCAGACACACGTGCATGTACACTGCATATGTATAGACAGAGATACACACACATACAATACACCGAGGAGCGTCACTGTTCTGTAGCAACGGCCTGTGTTCCTGCGTAACCCTAAACATGCCCTCGCTGAGGTAGGTGGGAGGATCTGTCAATCAATGTCTGATCCACCTAATCCTCAGGTAGGACAGGAGCTTTAAGATGGGACGGCTGTCAGATTCCACACCACAAAAAAAAAAAAAAAAAAAAAAAACGTACACGTGAGCATCTGATCCTCGCAGCTTTTCCTCGCCCCCCCCCCACCATTTTGATTTAATTTCATGTGTCACTGGGGAAGAGATGAGACATTTGGACCCGCTCAAGGTTTTATAACTTTAAGCCTATGGCAGGAAGACCAAACCCAATATTAAGGTCATAGCGACTTGTTCACAAATGATTATTTAAAAGGACAAATCTTTTGGGTGAACAAACGGTACTGAATCGACTTCCTAAATGATTGTTTTTCCTTTTCATGGCTCTGCGATTGAACTGCAGCACCAGCAAAAAGGAATCCTTGGCTAGCATAAATAATCAATAATCATGTCTCCAAGTACACATGCACAGCAAGTTTGCTTTGTTCATGGGGCCACTGAGTGGTTCTGTCCTTGAATCCAAGGAAACCAAAGAACCAAAGACCATTTTGAATGAGAAGTGCAGAAAATAATGCCACTCTCAAGCCTATTGAACACTGCTGCATCCTAGTTAAGCACTTTGAACACCAGGAATCAGTGAACAAACCAGTGGTCCATGTCCCTCTGGAATGGTCTGGATGCTATTTCAGTGTTTGTGGTGTTGTCCCCAACACTCACCTGCATCTACACTGTGACCTACTTTGCAAAACAGTCCACAATCTGCTATTCTAATAAGTTTTAAAATTGGGGAAGCTCAGCAAGACAAGTTTGAAGGAGACGTGGAATCCGCGGGAAAGGAGCAGGAAGAGCTAATTCTTCAAGCTGATGCACCCAAATAGGTTTTACTTCCCACTAGTTATTACTCAGATACAGTTTTAGTAACTGGCCACATGAGGACCTCCCCAGAGAGCTTGGGTCCCTCTGGGGACGTTTTCTGGTTGTGCTAGCAGTGGGAACTACCAAGCCGTGTAAACTGGTTTTCAGAACCACTACTGAAATGTGTTAAATCAGCAAACAATTTAATTCTATGATGCTCTCAAGTAAACAAGAACAACTAACCCTCATTGGAGGCCTCACATGAGTAGAGGAAATCTGATTTTTTGGTCAGTAAGCAGTTCTGTGGTTCAGGTTGCCACCCATGAGCTCCGCAGATTACTTTGATTCTGTATTAAAATGATTTTAAGGCTGCTTGCCCTGTTGTGCCCCCTCAGTGCCCCGTGCGGCAACCATTTTTGGATTACATCAAGTTCCTTTCTCCCCAGCACAGGCGCTGTCTCATCATAAATTACAAACATAAATTGTATTTTCAAAGACATAGAAATGGTGCACACCGATGTTTCTCAGGCGGTGAATAGTTATAGTTATTGTTATAGATAGCAATGATGCCATCTGGATGGAGAAGCTAAATCAGTCTGGCGTTTCCTCATTAAGAATTGTGATAAAATAGTTCCAGGAACTGTGGAGTAGTTCTACTAGATGTAGACTAGAATTACGTCCAAAAACTTTTATTGGTAGATTTTGTTAATGATAGACTATATTTATAATCTGTTTGCTAAAACAGATCTGAATATTGACGTCAGATGTGTGTAGTGAAAAGATCTTTGTTGGGTTGAACAGTTGCTTTCATGGCAGAGCAGGTTTGAGGAGCCTCCTCCAAGTAAAATCCATATATTTAAAAAGTTCTTTTTTTCCCCAGGTTTTATCTTCAGGTACAAGGCTTCAAAGAAGGACAATCAGAAATGTTTTGGTATCTATGAGTTTTACTATTCAAAGCAAGCAAACGCTGCCATATATGAGTATTCAAATTATTATTTTTTTTATGCTTGTTTGAGGAGAAAGGACCAGCGCCTCTCAAGGTTGGTCTGATTGTAGCTGAAGTGGGTTGGTGTCCTTGCAATGTCCAGTCCTTGTATCCTCTCCAGTGTTTGTGCATGTCTGTTCGAGCGTATGAAGTCGCACGCAGTCTTGCATGCATGTACACATCGGCGGAACTTTATTGACAGACCCCCAAATACAAAAGACACTGAAAATTCTTGAATTTATTAAGGACACAACAAGATGAAATTCTAAATACAGGCAGAATGTTTGAGAAGTTGAAACCATTTTACTCAGCCAAAGGCAGTTAAACATAATTAACACTTAACTCCATATTGAAAGAAGACTGCTTGTCACATGCACAAATGATCACCGCATACCATGTACTTCACTGCTGCATAATTCAGAAACATGTTTCACTGGTTAAAACCCCTTAAATTTTATGTCCTTGAGCATTCCTGGAATACAGAATAACATCGATAGATTCTCTCAAAAACATAGCCATGAAGGAAGATTGAGATCTCGAAGCCACCTGAGCACCAAACATTTTTTTCCACCAGCCTTTAGTCAGTGAAATCTCCTCACAAACTCCATTCAAAAGCTGCAGTTTTGAAAGAGTTTCTCTCAAAAGAAGCAAGGCTACTTTTGTCTCTGTTGGAATAATGTAAACTCACAGCAAGAAAGCGGTCTCCAGGCTGTCTGAGGCAAATAAATGAGGACAACACTTTAGTGACACACGACAGATAAAAACGTAATGTTTTAGAATCAAAACTGAAGAGTTTGGCCAGCCATAAAGGTCGCTGGTGCAAAGCGCCAGTTTAAGTGATGTGTGGATCCTTTTCACTGTCAGCCTAAAGTTTGAGTCACTGTGTGTGTGTGTGTGTGTGTGTGTCAAGAAACAAGAAGGCTTCAGATTTATCACCGCTTGATCAGGTTGCAAGTGAGTTACTGCAGTTACCCCTCCGACCCCTCCTCCATGGGCCCAGGCTGGTGTTTCAGCCTGTGTCTGACACACACACACACACACACACACACACACACACACACACACACACACAGGCTCTTATTAGGCTGTGTGTGTCTCGCCCATCATCTGGCCATTAGACAGTAATGGCTGGGCCAGGAGAGTAGAGTTTCCTTGTGGGCTCAGTACAGCAGCATTTATTACACACACCAGAAGCACCATGCTGGCCTTGCCACTCACTGGATAGAAAGACAAGGAGGAGGACAAAAAACAGGCAATGGGTGGAGAATGGGAGAACAGGTAGCGTGTCAAGAGTTCAGGGGAGCTTCCTGTTCTCCCTCAGTGAAGAGTTTGGGAATCTGGATGAAATATGGATTTGACGGAAGAAATAACAGTAAAAAGTTCAATAAATCATCCCCCTTTTGAAGGTTTCTTTCAAACTGCAAACAACTTGAACCGCCACCGTCAGGGAAAAACATAACATAATAAATAACAATGGTCCTTTTCTTTGGCAGAAACAGTTGCAGAGCCCTGAAACCGAAGCAGCTATATCCAAAACTGTTGTCATTTCCTTTATCTGCATCCACCATTTTTCCATTCAAGTCCATGAAATCAACTCTAAAGTTTAGTCCCCTCACATGATATGATCATCCATCTACTGTGACAGTTGGCTAATGCAGGTAAAAAGATAGTTTTGCTGATTTATTGCTATCAAATATGGAATTAATTTCAGGGTTTTTTTTTTTTTTAAATGTTCCCAGCTTTGCTGCCTTTTTATCCTGCTGTTGTTGAGTCTGAGTCATCCCCGGGTTAGATTCCAATCCAAGTCATAAGTCATTCAAGTCCAAACGTTCTACAGTTGCAATATTTCCTTCATTAGCCGGCAAACCCGCTACTGTTTGCAAATTATATGATTTCCCATGTTGACGTGATTGGTTAGAAGATGACACTAGCTGCAGTAAACCGGTTAAAAGCAGACGTCTGACGCACCTTTGTGGGTGCAGCCGGAAATAAAATGCAAGGTTTTTCCGTTTTAATCCTCAGTCCACCGTGAGAAAAGTCAGGGAAGTGGAGAACTCGTGTTCACCAGGTCCAGCCATCATTGTGCAGGTCTGAGCGCAGGCACGAGAAACCAGGTAAACCTGGCGTCACCTGAGGTTTGGAATATGCAACATAATCCAGTTTCCCCTAACCGAGTGTTCTCTGGAACCCCCCCACAGCAGGATTAGGAAGCGTTAAAAAGCAGGGTTGCTCACAGGGGAACGGGCGACATACAGCATGCTAGCATCGCACAAGGTGTGTGAATGGGCTGTAATTCCCCAGTTTAAGTCCCTTATTTCCATTTTGTCATGTCTGATCGGCTGTCATGCTTTTGAACAAACATTGACATAATTAAAATGCAAATGTAGTTTGGTGGTTGAGAAGACAGGCAGATTTCTGAGCTGATATGCACACATGATGAACTTCAGGAGAAACACACACACACACAGAAAGAGAGAGCAAGAGATACATAAAACACACCAGCAGAACTATAGAAATAAGGATAAAAGTTCAGGGAAAAAAAGCATTCCCTCTTGGAGCAGAGGACCTTTGAGTGGGTTATGTGCTGGACAGTATAGGTGTATATCATTACATACAGGCCCACGCAATCACACGTACACACACGTACACACACACACTGAAAGGACTCTGCTCCCCAGCTACTGGCCTTTCTTAAGAGCAGTTGTTTGATGAGAAAAGAAGCCAGCCTTCACCCCAGGGCCTGGAAGAAGCCTGGGGAGTGGGTAAGTGGGTTAACCCAGAGGCCCAGACAAAGCCTGAGGAATGGATAAGTGGGTCACCCGCCCTCAGCTGAACACTCAAAGGATCCACTCTGTGTCCTCTTTTATTATTAGAGCTGGTCTAATATGTGAGGGGACCCAGAACATGAGCACTCATCTCTGCAGGAGTGTTTCACCTCCTGCGTGTCAGAATGTGCGCAGCAACGCGCTGATCATCATTAACGTGGTTTTAATTGGCACAGAGCGTTTGTTTGCATCCAAACTTTCACATCAATTTACTAAAAATGTAGGAATCAGAGGTCTTACTCCATCCCATAAGAGCCACTTGGAGGGTACTTGAGGACCCCTGACTATCTAGCCAATTGCAAACTGATAAAGAGCAAGACTGCATGGAAAATCTCATCCAGCCAGTAAGCTTACTGGCTAGAGTGCAAAGACTTCAGTGCAGCGTGCTGCACCCTGGCCCACAATACACACCCATACACACACTCCGAGAAGTGCATACTTCAGTGAGGAGATCAGCAGGAGGATCAAGTGTAGTCTCTTGTGGCGAAGAAATGCCTTTGATGAAGAACACAAACAGGCAAAGCAGCCCAACATAAAACACACACACACACACACACGCAGAAAAAGAGAGTCCAATTGGCTAATTTCCTCTTAACTGTAATTATGTTTTCACCACAGATTCAATAAACGTAAAAAAAAATAAGGCGGATTTATTCATGTGGTTATTCATTTGTTCATCGGCAGCGTCTCGTTTCCTGTAATTTGTAAGGCGTTGCAAGATTAATGAATGACTTTTACCCCGCTAATTTCGAGTGACATCTTCCGTGCACTCGCGCACGCGCACGTGCATACAGGCACACAGAGTTCCCACATAAACAAACAGAGCGAGTCTTTGTATTCCGCTGCACGTCACCACAACACAGATCAACAGTCCCTGAGGTAACGGCCAAAATAAAGATCTCATTACTTTACTCTCTCTCCCGCTCTCGTCAGCTGCCAGACCCTGACGTCTCCTTTCATGTTGGCCGGGCCTCTGAGAGGAGTTGAGAGATGCTGAGAGGCGCAGAGAGCCTCCCAGGGCTTTGCGCAGCGTTTGATTCCTGCTAGATAATAGCTGGTTCGCTGTCAGCCCTGGGATGATCAGTTAAATCCTTAATCACTGCCTGTCCACTTGCATGACAGTTATTTTAGGGCTCCTTTCTGGACCTTCTTTTCTCTCCCTCCAGCTCTCCACCTCTCCCCCTCCCTCGGTGAAAAGTAATCCCACAACAGAAGCAACAGAAAACAGCAAGCGGTGGATGAGTTCAAGGATGGAGGGACACTGTGAGAGAGGGAGGAGCATCATAGCTGGGTATTCTTAACTGAGCTGGACTCAGTACTGATTACCTCATAAAAAAAAAGAAAAAAAAACTTCCAACACTGGTGATTTCTCTAATATTTTCTCTAGCATCTGAAAAAGTTTAAAAAAGATAATAAAAAAGCTGATGCTTCTCTGTAGCATCAGCTCTCTTTTATTACCATGACTCTTAATAACATTTGCATTTTCATAGTGCCTGATCCAGTATTTCAGAATGCAACTCCAGAGGTTTTATTTTGGGCATATTTTAATCCCTCTATTTGTTAAACAACATAGCATGCTTGAACAAGTAGTTTTCATATTATTCTCTAAATATATATATAACTTGGCTAAGGACAAACACATATTGTGAATATGACCCATTTCGGGAGAATGACAGTAAGAGCAGTCAAATAAACAATTCTCAACCTAGGAGGAGTGCGTGTGCAAGCGTGAGTGTGCGCGAGTGCGTGCGCGCGCGAGTGCGTGAACACGTGTGCCTGAACAAAAAACACATCGTCACAGGGACGACATACATAAAACAACACACCGATGGCAACACGCAGCGTCACGTGACTGACGCCCGAGTCAGTGGGCTCCTACGCTAGCCATAGCAGCTAATTCTTTTAGCCACACAAACATAACAGACATTCCACTTTAAATTTCAACTTCTCATTTTAGCGGTTCCGCGGACATGTTAGCTGACATTTCCCGTTTCTATAACATCATTTTCTTACCTGAGCACATGTTGCTTCTTTGGGCGTAGCATCAGCTACGGAGACCAGGTGGTGCACTTACGTACTTCCTGTCTCCCCCAAAGCGGACATCGCGCTCAGCGCCACCCACAGGTGAACACAGGAACAGTGAACATATACTCTATACTGGTGAACCTACACAATAAAATTCAACATTATCATATGAAATAAAGACAGGGATTTCTAATTCCTCAACACAAGAACTGGCTGCACCGAACAATTGTGAATACGACTCCCGTGGGTATCACACTAAACTTCGGAGAAGGTTTGTTGCTGGAACCCAGGTTCTGGTACCTAATGTTCCACATCCTCTCTGAGCAAACGGCTAGCTGCACCTGCCTATTTATTTTAGTACTTTAATCATATAATAACAATAAACGTTCAGAAAAAAATATTACAGATATATTACTACAACAACAGTGGAATTAAAACAGAAGAAGTCCAGAGAGGTGAAACATGTCAAGATCAAACCTAGAAGAATTCATCTCTGACCCATCAGGGCTGCTCTTTTCTTCTTCATGTACCCGCCTGTTCTAAAGGACATTCAAAGCCGAGCAGAGAGACAGTTAAGGCGCTTCCTGACAGCCTGTCCTGTCACCGTGTCACGAGGTGAGTGGTACGGCGGGATGAGACTTCCCTATTCATGTCCAATTCGGGGGTTTGATCAAGGCTGCTGCACAGCCAGGTGACTGCTGACAGCCTCACCTCTCCTCCCCCTCCGCTCCTCTCCGTCTGGTAGACGGAGGGCATTTAACTTTGAAAAGGACTGAAGTTTCGTTGGGGTTGTGGTGAGAAGACTGGGGGCGGGGGGCTTACCTGAAGTTCTGTTACACTACAGAGGAATCACATGAGGTTTTGGACAGCCTGGACACTGATGATGTTGAGCTGGTGCCAAGTTAGCGAAGCTTTGAAGCCGCGTGACGACTTGACTGGAAGTAAGATGGGGGATCAAGTAGAGTGAGAAAAACAGGACTTTATTAAGTGGCAGACATAACGCGAGCAAATACAATTACTCATGTCACAGCAATTCTATAGATGTGACATGATGCATATAGTTTGCGTGTTAATAGAGTTTGTCATTAAAGCAGTAATTATAAGATAAAAAGACTGTAAAACTCACAAAACATGGTTTGCAGGGAACCATAAGTCTTACATTTTCTGATGCATTCTCTGGCTTGTGCGCACCGCTGAGTGTGCAGAATGATGGTATTGTGGCCATCGTGCAAAGGCAGCCGTACCCCATTGCCTCATTTCCACAGTCTCAACCTCTGACCTCTTGCTTCTGAGTGGCGGGGCTTTGCTGCAAGTCACAGGGTGCCATTCAGCCAATAGAATTAGAGCACAGCTGGAGGTCAGGGGGTCAGAGACACATCATGTATGGAATTCCATAGGGCCGCCCAGGTCAGAGGTCAATTTCGATCACAGCCAGTTCAGAGTGGAGGAACCAAGAGGCTTCTACAGTCAAAACAAAACAACCACATGGACAAGAGACACGGGGGGGGGTCGATGGGGTAAATGATTTGGTGATGATGAAACTGCGGGGTCTCTGTGGTGTCTGCGGGATGGTTTTGGTGCTTGTGTTTTGGAGTAAACCCTCTAAGCGTTAACATTTCTTCAGTGCTTGCTGTTGTCTGTGTGCTACCACATGCCGTGTGTGTGTGTGTGCATGTGTATGTGCGTTACTGTGTTGTATACATGTTTCTGTGAGGACTCCCAGAGGAGGATCTGGCTGCCGAGACCACTAACAGATCTGTTTAAAGATCAAGAGACTTCCTTCTCAATTTTTGGCTATGAGGGCACATTAGGCGTATATGCTGCATGTGTGTGTGCATGCATGTTTGCGTGTGTGTGTGTGTGTGTGTGTGTGTGTGTGTGTGTGTCACTGTGGGAGCATGCTCGCTGCTCCCTCTGCCTAACAGTGACTTTCATCACACACACACACACTCAGAAGTGACAGTCCCTGTCTCTACAAAGGGATTTAGAATATCACCAAGAGACCTGCCATCTTGTTCTCTCTCTCAGTCGCGCGCACACACACACGCACACAAATACCCACAGAAATCTCTGTACAAAGGGATTCACCCAGAGACCTAAGTTAGTTGCACATAATTTCTCATTATTTCTCCTAATCGATCTTAAAAACAGGATACAGGCTGTTAAATTGCCACTTGTTCTCTTCTCATATTTATTTCCTGTCATCCCTGGCAAATCCTCCACATCCCGCTCCCTTCTGACACGTATCCCCAGAACGCACAAGTAAACACCAGACCCACAAAGGCCTACGTGCCTGAGCTAACAACCGATACACAAAAACACAACAACAAAGCAGTTGTTGTTGAGTTGTTAAGTCCCTGCCACTGTTGCCAAGGGTCGAGGAGATGGCAAGCAGACAGAACAAGGCATAACACGATGAGATGGGCTTTGGAGAATAAAAGACGGCTAATCCCTGCATTTGGATATGAGAAACGTGGGCCCGCAGGAAAACGCATCAAAGCCGGTGCTAAATTAGCCTACATACAGGGAGAGAGGAGGGAAGAAGAGCGAGAGGCGCTGCTGATTTGAGACGGTGTGAGAGGAGCACGGAGAGGCAGTCTCCTAGGGCCCAGATTAGCAACACACACTCATGATTCTCTGGTATCACACAAACACACATGCACACACAGACATGCACACAGATTAGAAACATACACTCATTATTCTGTCTCAGTGGGACACTAAACCCTAAAATCCAGCACGATTGCTGGGAGCACTTGCAACTGGCTAACAGGCTAACAGGGCCCAACACTGTCTTTGTGCAGTGTGTGTGTGTGTGTGTGTGTGTGTGTGTGTGTGTGTGTGTGTGTGTGTGTGTCATGGAAGGACTAAGGAAAGGAGGCAATTAGGACTGAGAGAGTGCTGCTTCATTCAGCTCCACAAGTGGAACCATCCAAAGCAAGGTGAAACTGGAAAACTGAGGCAAAGTGTGTGAAAGTATTTGTGTTTTGGGGAGAAGAGCTTGAGAATAATGAGATGTACAGACAAAAAAAAGTTCCTCGAAATGAATTTAAAATGGGTAAAGTATTTACTTTTTTACTTTATCCAGTCGTGACAGTAATTGTGTAATTTCCTGTAACTCTACATTTTATACTTTGTGTGATGATTTGTCCTTCTTGAAGACAAGGTAAATATCCATCATGAATTTCTCTGTAATTCCTGATTTGATCACTGTAATCTCCGGCTTTGTCGCTCTCCTCCCTCCTCTTCCTCACCTCCTTCATCTTCGTGTCCTCAGAGGGTGGAGTTCCAGCCTGAAAGACACAGCGTTACCTACAGTAGTATCAGCAGCTCGTGCAGCCTCCCTCCCTCACTCAGCCAGACACACACACACACACACACACACACACAGACCCAGTAGCAATTATGGCAATCAGCAAGCCGACCCAATTAGTGTTTCCTGCTTGTTAAGCCCTAGGGGTTGGCTGCCCGACCACCTCACTTTGCATAACTTAATCTGCAATGACAGGGTGTGACACTCAGACTTCTGACCCCACCAGCAGCTTGTGTGAGCATGTGTATGTGTGTGTGTGTTTGTGTATGTGAGAGAGAGACAGAGAGAGAGAGATCATTCGTGTGTGGTTGTAATTTTACAATTTACTTGCATCAAATTGCTCCCAGACTGAAGAGGCTTAAGCTGGTGTGAGTCCTGGATCCAGGGGAGGAGCGTTCTATCTGAGTCTGATTCCAGAGCTGCTACTTCCCTCCTGTGGGTTTCTCTCTTGTCTGAGCTGGTTAGAGGATGACGGACAGCTCTCTTAGCACGTATCCTGTGAGCAGGCAAAAACAAACACCGGTCCGTCCGAATCCATGAGACAAACACACACACACAGGCAGGTTGGAAGTGGACCCAAACCGTCCCACAGCCATGTTCAGGCTCCAGCTCCTCTAAGCATGTGCCGCCATAGTAAAATTTATTTCACGGTCAAACACTTGTGATGTTATGAAGTGTACCATCAGCCTTCCCCTTCCCATTGAGTGGTTGGCCCATGACACATGTTGCTAGGCATTAAACCTGACAGAAACCATGGTTACTGAACACAAAAGAACTATTGTGGAGGTGTGTTTGATCCTAGTGTGTGTGTGTGTGTGTGTGTGTGTGTGTGTGTGCGTTTGAACTCAGTGTGAACTGCATGGTGTCTGTGGAAGCTTTCTTCAAGGGGAACAAAAGCCCAGCCGAGGGTGTGAGTGTGCCCATCACCCTGAAAGAGAAGGCAAAACAACAACTCACATCTTCCCCAAGTTTATATCCTCTGTAATTCTCCATTTTGTTTTCCACGACTAATTGTTTTCCCTTTTCATAATTCCCCTCTTTTCCCCGTTCTGGAGTTCAAAACTGGCGGAAGCGAGGAGAGCATGGCGGGTGTGTTTTGCACGAGTATCTCTCTGGTGCCTATTCCATTAAAGGCGGACTGATAAACAGGCTAGGATAATTAAAGGGGAGTGATAAATAGTGCTGCCTTAATTAAAGGGGAATGATGAGGACACGTGTCGAAATGTTTTGTTAGCGGGCCGACAGACAGATGAAGGAGGAGAGTAATTGCTTTGGATTAATTATTTGGATACGGGCAGCGAGAGGGGAGACACATCTCTTGAGGGCTCTATAAGGATGGAGGGATGGAGAGGAGAAGAGTGTGGAAGGCTGGTATCCACAACAGTTTCACAACAGTCTCATTTCTTTTTGAGGAGAGACCAAAAGCTTCAATCAGCGGCGCAGAGGTCAGTCTGTCAGAGACGGTGGGAGACGGGTTTTACACAGAGAAACTAAAGTTAAATACACCCAAAAATAAAGGTTTTAAAAGCTTATTTGTAGTCTTTAGTCTGAATGTCCATGCTAAAATCCTCATTCTGAGCTCGGAAGCCAAGCCAACGTGCTGTAAACCTGCGTCCCATCGAAGAGTTTGACACCGTTTCCCTCTTAACTAAAGTGCAGCGCGTGTACACACACACACACACACATACACACACGCATGCGCACATGTGCACAAGTGCACACACACACAAATATACAGAGTAAGAGAGAGTCTGGGGGTGGAGAGGTGAGGTAGGGTTAGGTAGACATTGTGTGTGTGTGCGTGTGTGTGTGTGTGTGAGAGAGAGAGAGAGAGAGAGAGAGAGAGAGAGAGAGAGAGAGAGCAGGTAGAACCATCTGTGGTGTAGATCATAACCAGATGTCTCATGCACCGCCACCAGCCAGATCAGCTTACATAAATACTTTACCATGTGAGGGACTCATTTAACCATATTAATTGACGGTAAACTTGCCCTAGAACGAAGGCCCCCAGACTCCTGCAGGCACACACACACACACACACACACACACACACATTCCTGCATCACAGGTGGGTTCCTTCACTCACAGGAGCAGCGAGCGGGTAACTGGTGGTAACCTGACTCTGATCAAAAGGAAGATTGACATAAATAAAGAGCCTGCAGGAATGCATTGTGCAAACAAAATATGAGCTGGGCCCCACAACATTCCCTGGAGGGGAGGGCACGGAGGGGGAGGAGAGGGGATGAGTGAGCGAGCGAGAGAGACAGAACGGGGGACAGCTTTTTTAATTCCCGCGTGAATTCAGCTCCGCTGTCTCTCATTTTTGTCTCAGCGCTCGAAGAGGGATGAAAAAAGAGTGAGGTGAAAAGGCAGCGGAGAGGAAGACGGACGTGAATGGCGGCCGTTTCTGACAGCGACCTGCCCATTCAGTCTAAACTGGTGTGATTAAAAACCCTGCTCTTCAGGCCACTGCAGACTGGGTTTCTCCCCTCTAGTGACAGCCCACAGTTTTGCCACCCATTGTTGAATAAGACCGAACCATCATGGAGGCGGGTGATACTCAACTCCCCGTTAGCTGAACCTTTGATATGCTAGCCTTCCTTCACCCATGGGTGGTTAGGGTTTATGTACACACACACACACACACACACACACAACAAAACCTCACTGGAAAACTTCATTGTAGCTTCTGTGTGTTTGTCTCCATGTAAGGTATTACATCTAGAAGGGAAAACAAAGCCTACGTAGACGTACACGCGCTGCACTGTACACACGGCCGTAACACTACCATAAGAGGAGTTTACAGCTGGCACTGCCGGGTCACTTCCACTGGCCTGGGGACATTTTTAGGTTTTCTTTTCCAAAACAGAACCGCGACTATGTTGCTAAAAAAAAAAAAAAAAGGCATCACTGAAATCGGTTGTGTACAGAAACACCTGCGAGGAGACTCGCTGCTGACTTTAAACACGCCACAAAAACCTTCTTCAGGGCGAACACTAAAATAAACAATCACTCCACATTTGTTTCTGTGAGCACTTGTGAATAGTAAAATTGTGTTTCTAAGGTTTTATTGCGTGTTTGTTTCCATCTCCCTGCAGGATGAGGAGCAGGGAGACGTAATAGGACAGCAGGAAGTCCAAACCTCCCCACCACCCCCAGCCAGGACTGAAAGAGGGTCAAAAGTGTGTGTCAGTGCCCCACAGACAGGTATGCCCACAAACACACACACACACACACACACACACACACACACACACACACACACACCTCAGGGGGGAAACGGCAAGATCCCACGCAAGCCAAAGAGGCCGAGAGGACAGGTGATGGAGAGAGAGAGAGAGAGAGAGAGAGAGAGAGAGAGAGAAACCCCAAAGGAGTGAGATTTAAAAGCAAGGAAGAGCAAAACACCTCCAACGGAAAAGGAGAAAGAGAAGGAAAGATCAACAAGGAAAGGTAAATGAGTTAACACTTGAGACAATAAACACTGATCCCAGGCAATGTGTGTGTGTGTGTGTGTGTGACTGAGTGTGTGTTTGTTTTCGTGTGAGTGATAGGGACCAGAGGAGGGCAACAAGGAAAGACGAGCCTATGTTTGTTTGTACGTGGCTGTTTCTCAGGCCCTTGACACTGACATTCCACACACACACACACACACACACACACACACACACACATTTTTATCAAGCAGAGGTCAGCACACACCCTATGACTAAGCCTTTAAGCACATTTCCACCAAGGTCTGGTTCTGTTGGCGTTTCCATTGTCAAAGGCGGGGCTGTATCCCGAAGCTGTCCTGCACCGCCCACCTTCTGTGTAGGACTCAGCGCTCCATATGTTTTTATTTTCATGAATAAATCCACATCAGACACACAACAAACCTTAAAGTGAAGACCTGAGGAGGTCCACCTGCATTGGACCGCACCAAAACACATATTACACGTGTTTGAGTCAGTAACACTTAATTCCTGCAGTGAAACTTCCAGCAGACTAGTCAATATTTGTTTAGTTTGTGAGTTAACGTGAATGAAAGCGTATCCTGACATCTAGACGTGGCTGACTTTAATGAGGAAAACAGTTCAGGTTATTTATAAAAGCTGTGGTCAAATAAGTGCAACAAAGTCCAGTAAATACCACAGCTCTGAAACACACACACCGGCCTGTACACACACACACACACACACGCACGCACGCGCACGCTTGCACATCGTCCACACACCTCGGAGGTCAGAGTCGGGAGGGGCAGGTGGGCAGCATACCGCTGTATTAGTGTACTTTTACCGTGGATAAAGAATGGCCATAAAAGGTAAAAGCGTCCCGCTCAGACCTGCTTACTGTAAACAAGGAGAGAGAGAGAGAGAGAGCGGGTGAGAGATGACGTCCGGAGGTGCAGAAGATGGAGAAAAGAGGAGAAAGGGCAGAGGAACGTGAAGGCTGGCACTGCGACCGGACCTCCAAGGCCACACCGTCCCATGAGCCATTTCATTGGTCATTACACTGTAATAACTATTCATTCACGTTGCAGCTGTGATTGTGGTCAGTGGAAAAATACTACACTTACACTTACGCTTACATTTTAGCTGCATTTTATATTTTTACTTTAATAATTAGCTTGGCATCTTGCCGTGGCCACTTGACTGTTTTAAAGATAACTTTACAAGAAAAAAAATAGACAGAATAAACAGACAAACAAATCATAGCTGTCATACAGAAAAGTCTGAAAAAACGCTTTTAGGAACTTCTTGTGCAGAATCTCCCGAGCATCGAAGCTGTCAATGCAGTACGCTAACCTGCTGCTAATTAGCAGATTAACGAGCGATTCGGTGCTCAAATATAATGTGATAAAACATCTCGGCAAACAAAGAATGTGTCAGTGAGATTTCTTTTTGTTCACTTCCTGTTTTATTTTGAAAGCCTTGTCTTCCCCAGTGTTGCGGTTAAGCTTCCCTCTTTGTGTTTCACCTGTGTCTCGTTCACCTGTGTTTTCAAGCCTGCCCAGCTCTTTACTCCTTTCTGTCTTTGCACCCACTCTCATTGCTTCCCTGGATCCTGTTGGAGCAGTTTGTTCATCGTCTTTGGGTTTCTTCCTGCTCCGTGTCGGTTTGGTTGACTGCGACTCTGTGCTGTTTGGTGTATGACCAACTGTCCGCTCCTGGATGAAAGATTTCTGCGTTCTGGACCTTGTACCTTCGCCTGGCGTTCTCCGCTGCTCCTGGGTCCACACCCACCCAGCCTTTACAGAAGCTGCTGCACTTATTTTGTTGTTTTTTTTTTTCAAGGCCTGATAAGGCCTCCGTCAATCTCTTATCCGCTGTGTGTTAATAGCAGTGGTCAGAGACGGCTGTGCTGGGAGTAATTAATAAATGTACTGATAGATATGGCAGCATGTGCAGCATCTCTCTCTTTACCTTCTAAATAAACTCAGTTTTGCCAATATCTCTGTTATAACTTTAAATGAAAAAAGAGAGAAACGAAAATTTCGTCTTCCTAATAGAGAAATGGCATTGGCCAAACATATTTTAGAGAAGTAATAACTTCTAGGGTTTGGATTTTTTTTATTTATTCTATTTCTATTATTCTATTTCTTTAAAAGGCTGAAGCGAAAATATGTATAATTATGCAAGCTGTCACACGCGCAGCTTGGCCAGGGCCAATGTAACAATGCAAAGTGGGGAATAAAAAACACCGTCGGGCGTGGAAGAAAAGACGTCTTTAAATGAATAGGGTAAACCACGGCAAATGAAGAGATGCATCAAGGTGGAGGATGGATGAGCCATGAATGGAAGCAGGAGGATGAAACAGGGACAGGCTGATTTGCTTAATCCCATCATGGAAATTGACTTTTAAATGCAATATTCAATTTCCACAGCTAGACGGCGAGACCCCGGCTTTCTGGGTTAATAATAATAACAAAATAATGTACTTGAGATATAAAAGCAGATAGGAAAAAAATGAAAATAGGTGAGCTTTTGACAGTAAAGACACATTTCTGCAGCGCGCAAACAATGAGCAGCAGCCTTCTTTAGCAAGCCTAAGAGAATTAGTTCCACCTTGGCCTCTCGGCTCTCACAATGAGAGACGGAAAAGCTGTGTGCGTATCAGCTGGAAGACAGGAGTCGGTGCAAATATGCAGAATAAACAGTCTTCTTCTTAAAATGTAAGCAACTCAAAAAGGAGCAGACTTTAAAGCAAACGTGACCGAACAAGGCAGCAAAGGATGGATGGATGGATGGATGGATGGATGTGTGTGGTGCAGTGAAATACCTGGAAGAGTGAGTATTTGTGCGTGTGTGTGTGTGTGTGTGTGTGTGTGTGTGTGTGTGTGTTCTTGTATTTGCTACATATTGAGTACCACATTTTCGATCCTACTACCAAAGTGGGGACTGTTGGATTTAAGGTTTCATTTATCAAAATAAGATATTAATAATATCCATTTTCCACAGTCTCCTATTTTTGACAGGACTGGTTTGACTGGTTTGCAAGATTTAAACTGTTGGACGGATTTCAGCAATAAGAAGGAAGACAATATTTCTGACAGCTGGGATTAACAAGTCATTTGTTGCCAGTCTCACCCAGAAGCATTGTGGGAATGACAGAGCACTGTGAGCCACCCACTGACAATTTATCAATAAAAACACCAAACCGCCAATGTTGAATTCATTATTGTGGAGAAAGGCTGAAGCAAAAATGACATTAAAATCGTCAAAATCACAGGCAAGTCCAGAAATGATTTGGGAACCTGCTCCATCATTAGCACGCTAAACGCTAATTTTTGAAAACAGACTGATAAGAATCTTGGGCTGGGCCGTTCTCTCGTCTCTCGTGTCACGTTGGATGAGTTTCTCATCACATCCCTCACGTAATTATCTTTAAATTAACTGCTTATTATTATATATGTGTCACCTCGGACGCGTGCAGACAGTAATTAAATCATCAAAGAGGTGAAAAGAGGAGATGATGGACATCTCTGAACTCTTTTCACAGGAGCCTCTTGAGTGGATCCGCGCTGAACTCTGCGACAGGTCAAGATGCATTTTATTAACTCGTTTGTGGCAAAATTCGTTTTAAGCATTAATTTGGAGTGAACAGTCTGATTGAACTGCAGGAATATTTCAGTGTGCTGTTATCCAATCAATGTCCCAAGGGCACACTGTCAATTTTCTCTTGACAGTAATGAAAATCAAAGGCTGTTATACGAGTGGGTGGATTTTATGCACTTTTAAGCACTTAATTAAACATTCTTGGAATTAAGTAAATGTTAATTGCTGCTGCTTTTTAAGAGGAGGCGTTAACATGGAAAGAGGTGCAAATCTGGGATCTGCAGCTGTTGGGGTGTGGGCAGCGTCAACAAAGCTGGACGGCTGCGTCAAAGAGCCGATGATGGAAGGAGGGAAGCGGTTCATGGGTGGAGCTCGGTCTCCATCTCGGAACCACGGACGCTCACACACACGCACCTTCTTCGTAGAAGCTTCCACCGCCGGGGACTGATGGAGGGAACGGAGACGGCGACAGAGGGGATAAACAAAGGGCTGAAATATGGAGACAGGAGGAAGCTGGGAGTCAAAATAAAAGCGGAGGAAGCAGAGGGATGGAGGACAGGATGAAGCTGACAGATATTAAAACAGCCAGAACACACCGAGAGAGCTTTCCCTTCCTGATAGCTCATATACAGAGATTAGTGGGAGCCGGCGCGAGAGCAGGCCTCGTTGGAAGAGAGAATCTTAAAACTGCACAAAAAAGTGAAACTTCTTTAAACCCACCGGGGGCTTATCAGGCTTTCTTCTTCTTTGCTCTTTAAAACTCTCAAAAGTAATTATGATTTTTTTTTTTTAAAAAAAAGCTTCGCACGTGAGCGTGCGGACTTTGAAACCGCAAAAAAAATGGATTTATACATTTAACCGAATTCATAAGCAGGTAAAGAGAGTTTTTCCACGTGCAGGAATGTGTGAAATTATGACTTTCCCTCAGAATCTGTTGCTTTACGCTTCTGCAGAACAGTCGCAGCACCAGAAACCAGATTCCTTTCAGTTCACTTGTCTTCTTCCCTGCCCCCCCCACCACCGTCGGGGTGCTGCTGCACCAGTCGACACACGACGCATGCACGAAAACACACGCGCAGTGTTCCAGCGCGCAGGCGGGCGCAGGACGGTGCAGGAAACTCCCATTTCTCTTGAGCGAGATTGATGCGATCTGTTCAGCATTTCATTGTTTGAGGACAATTCAAGCGAGCAGGCCGCTCTCAGCAGATCACACTGTGTGTGTGTGTGTGTGTGTGTGTGTGTGTGTGTGTGTACGCACGTACGGCAGAGCATTGAAGAGTGTGAGCATTAAAGAACAAAATTGCTCTATTATTTTAGCGACTGCGACAAATCAGTTGCCCACCTTTGGCCCTTTTCAATTGTGGACGAACTCTGCCTGCACACGCGGGAGCGGCTGCCTGTTCGTGCACGGCACAAGCCCAGCCGAGTGAATAGACTCTTTCACATCTGCAGATAAAGGAATGAAGGGTAATAAAAAGTGTTTACTTTATTCCCTAATATACTTGAGCTGTCCTTTCATGCAGTTCACCTATACAGTCCGTGAAGGTAACATCAAAACACTCACACTTGGACTCACAGTGGATGAAAAGACTGAAACTTTGCTTCTGAAAGTGTTTCCGTGAACAAAGGTTTTCACACTTCACACTCTTTTTAACCATTTATGCGCCGCTCACGAGCGAGCAAATAAAAAAATTGAAATTCTACAAATATTACAAAACGCTTCTGCTTGACTGACGTGTGCGCGCTGATGCTTACATGCGCACCGTCTGCAGGAAGGCAAATCTGCGTTTGATGTCTTCTCTACCCTTCATGGGAGCAAATGAATTTGTGTTGCACGCTGGCTGCACTTTCCTTTCAAAAACAGGTGATTTAAGAACTGTATTAAAAATATGAAATTCATCTACTTTTTAGTGTTCTGCCAGATTATCAGTGTAATAAAAAGGTTCCTTTACACTAATGATATAGAGGAATGATCTAGAAGTGAATACTTTGAGTTATAATAATTAACTGACATGTGACTACTGAACCTCGAGGGGGGGAGCTGATTCAACGCTTGGATTTTCAAAAGAAAAGTGCAGAGCAAGCCGCTTAATCAGCTCTCTGGTTTGTCACTCAGGTGGCACTGTTTAAAAAATTAAAAAGGCAAATGCGTATCATGGGAGGAGAGAGGGAGAGAGATGCACAGATCATACCTGCACAAACAGCCAGTCATGCTTGATGTTGGTCAAAGTCTTGAATACATTTCCACAGCCATGCCATCTTATCTCTGACTACAACTTGTAGAACATCTTTCTGTACCGATTCTTCTCATTTTAGCCTTGGAAAAGTTACGCCGTCTGATGAAAACTTTCCGGAGACGGGCGTTGTTTACGCGCAGTGTTCTCATGCCGGCCCACTAGGGGGCAGTGTGTTTTGTCTGATGCAACAACAGGTGTACCTAAGAAGTACTGCCTGTGTTTCAGGAGGTTTTCCCTGTTCACGCAGAAGTGAAGGCCACTCTGGAACCTGAAAAAGTGCCATCGTTTCCACGTAAACATGGATGTTCTGTTTGTAGTTTGACTCCACTATCTGCTTAAAATGGAACCTGTCGCAGATCCAGGGTTCATCTGCGCCAACCAGAAGTGACATCACATTTGCTCGCACTCTGAGGGAACTTTAAAAGGTGGCACGCCACTTTTCACTCTGTGCTAGATCTTCTCGGGATTCTTGGCGGCGCCTCACAAGCAGCACTTCAGCCAAAGTGTTGCTACTTTGTTCTTGTCTCAGACGCGTCGCGATAATAAGGAGCATCAGAGCCCATCAAGCCCAGGATGACAGGTCCACATTACAGATGCATACATCAGTGCGCTCATTTCAGTGTAATAACACCTGTCAGGCCTGATGAGGGGGGAGGGCTGAAGACTCTGTCTGAGAGAACGGACACACACACACACACACACACACACACGCACACACACAGGTGAAGGCAAAATCAAGGCATTGGATCTGAAGGCGTTTTCTGACCTATGACCTCTGACATAAGTGTTTACCGATGTTTTCATGCAAAAATGCAGATTTTGATTGGGTTGGAAATGAGTGTGAGGACAGGTTTTAGCTAATCTGAGGTTTTCAGGTGCATAACTAAGAGTTCTTCATTACTCAAGTGCAAACGACTCACTGAAACGTGACTGATAGGAAAGAGGAGAGCGTCTAAACACTCTTGCAACCCTTTTTGTTGAATCCCTCAATTCCATACGCTCACCTGCACGCAGTTCACTTCATCCGTCTGTGCAACATCCGTCACATTATTGTGATGACAGGATGAATTTAGTGTGTTCAACACCGATTCAGCCTGTTCAGAGCAGGGAAAATCTTAATCAGTGTCATCGCCTGTGAGTTCTTGCTCTCTTCCTACCTCAGTTTTTAAAAATATATCTATTATTTCCTCTGGAGTGCTTGTTTCATTACTTTGGAGTAGGGGTGCCCACACTTTTTCAGCTTGCAAGCTACTTATGAGATGCCCAAGTCAAAATGATCTACCTACAATAAAAATGCAAAACACGTTTATTTATAATATATATTATTTTTATTTTAATTATTACTATTATTGCATATTCCCCCTTTTTCCACTTTTAGGGTAAAGTATGTTTGTAATTGAATTTGAATTTAATTTATAACATTTTGGTGTATCTTGCATAACTGCATTAACATTGCATAATACAACGCTTGACATTCTTCAGACCCGGCTGCAGAAACAAATAAGAGGCGGGGGCCTCTTTTTTCATGGGGGCACACTTTTTTTTAAACTACATTTATCTGTCTCAGGCTGAACAGCAGCTCTGTGGCCAGTCCTTGAGTACTGTAATATTTTCTCTCACTAACAAGGGCATCCTTAAATATATATATATATATTAAAGAAAAACAGTAGTGTAGTGCTGTATTCATTTATTAAACTTACAACTCACTCAAGGGGGCTGAGGTGTTCAGAGAACAGCTCCACTTTTATTAGAAACATAAGCTGATGTCAAATAAACACTGGACACTGGCATCCATGCTAGGGCCTAGCATGGTTGCTAACTCCAGTGTTACTGTTGCCTTCGGTCTTAAGTTTTCAATCAAAGTGATGCTGTGCGGCGCAGAAATTAAATCAAATTTCCATTGTAATGTTGCGGACCAGTCTGTATACTGTACCCAGAAATCGGCGCTGAGTATTGATCCGGCTAACACGTTGCCTTCGTTCGGTTGGATTCATTGATTGATAGCTCGGGTTAGATGGGATTAATAGAAGATGGCTATGAGAGAACTGCTTTACGTCCAGGGCTGGCACAGCTGACTCCGTGGGCGGGCACGGCCCCCCATGGCGCCGGTTCTGTAGCTTGCTAGAGTTTAGCAGACGTTAGCGCGGTGAAAGACCAGACGTCAGATTGGCTGTCCTGTATGTCAATCGAAAGAAAAACGCCATCGTGCAGATGGATGTCATGCGATCTACCTGTACTCCATTGGGCACCCCTGCTTTAGAGTTTGTAGTTGCTCTTAATAAACGCCGTTGATGCTTTATCGGATCAGTCGGGATGAACCAGGAAGTGAAAGTCACCTCTGAGTGTGTGCATTGTTCCTCACACATGCACATGCACGTCTGACACACACTGGCGGCAGAAGCAGTAGAACAAGACATTACCATAAATTCATTAAAGTGGCCGGGCAGCATTTATAAACATGGAGAGATGTTGTTTACAATGTCTGACTGGATGGATTACACGTCTGCACGGGCAAGTGAAGGAAACACCCCTGATACACACACTGTTTACACTGGGGTGGGGGATTGGGGGGGCAGGGGGGCCCTGAGTGGCATGTTTTACAGAGTGAAATAAACATCCAATAAAATAAACAGCAGTCGGCTGAGGTTCTGTCCCAGAACAGCAAGTCTTCATCTGCCAGGCAGACACACACACACACACACATCCACAGGTGTTATTATATTATTGGATCGATCAGACACTTTCAGATATTCCTCTGTGGTCTTGGGACGGCAGAGAGCCGGCGCTAGCTTCCGATGTCATCTAAGGAAGCAGAGAGTAAGGTGTTCACTGGATCAGACTGGATCAGACTCCAGGGACCGTCCATAAAGCGCAGCACTGACGAAAACAAAGTACAGAAATATTCCAACAGCTTCACTGCAATGCTGCATGTTGATGACCTTGACCTGTGATGACCCCAGTACTGTACCATCAATCTGCTGCTTTTATCCTTTAATGTCTGCTGTTGGGATCACAATTAAGCACCTGATGAATAAATCTCAATATTTGGAATGAAATCCAGCTATTGACAGAATCAATAGTCAACAGAATCGTCATCATGCCTAATGGGCTGAGTGTTTGAGACATCTTTATCGCCATTGGTTCTGACACTGGGAGATACATAAATAGTGTCGACGACTGCTTTTCCCTTTGAAGCACTGGTGTTTTGCCAGTGATTTTATTTAAATTAATGGTGCTTCTGGCCTTGACACTCTGCAATAAAACACATGAGTGCAAATGTGAGCAGAGAGGATTTGCAGGGGGAAAAAAGTGACGAGGGTGTTGATAGAAGAAGAGAGAGGGGGAGATTTGGAGGACGAATTTATTGCTCTGTGGAGAAGCGTATGGAGGGGGGAGGAGGAAGAGGGGAGAGAAATCAGACAGGTTGGACTATGAGTGCACACACAGACGCGCTCTGTTTAATGTCTCGCTGACATTTCTGTTCTCCATCTCCTCCCCGCTGACCTGCTCCCGCTGGAGGGACGGGCAGGAGAGGAGGAGAGAGATGGAGAGAGGGAGCGGAGGGAGGAGGCTGCGCTCCTGCTGTACTCCAACCAAGGTCTTGAGACCCCAGACAAAGTCAAGGGTCGGGGTTCAGCGCAGGGCCAGCCAATCAGGAGGGGCCAGAATCCCGTTCCACTCTGTGATGAGTCGTTTTATATTCATCTTCTTCCTTGACCGTCTTTTGTGTTTTCTCTTCCGACACCCGCTGTTTTCCATCCATCTGTGCCCTCTTTCATCCCATGATTTGTGGCCTTGTTATGAAGTTATAAATGCAGTGGGGGAAAAAAGTGAGCAGGAGTTTCTGCTGGGCAGTTTAGAGGCTACCTAAGAGTTCACTCCCTGAGTCCTTGAGTGGATTCCTTCTGGATTCCGTCACTCCATTAACCCCTGCAGTCAGGGCTCTGTGTGTGTGTGTGTGTGTGTGTGTGTGTGTGTGTGTGCGCGCGCATCATCGAGGCTTTCGTTCACTGTCACTGCTCCGTGTCTGGTGCTCATTTCATTGGACTAAGCTAAACCATCTGTGTATTCACGAGCTGGAATGTTTAACACATATGTGCGCGCACACACACACACACACACACACACACACACTGCTGCTGTTGCTGCTGCTGCTGCTGCAGT
Organism: Pao palembangensis; assembly: GCA_015343265.1. Lineage (NCBI taxonomy): Eukaryota > Metazoa > Chordata > Actinopteri > Tetraodontiformes > Tetraodontidae > Pao > Pao palembangensis. The sequence continues at coordinate 2,677,388 of CM027087.1, read as the reverse complement.
TGCTGCCTCAACACCTCGGATCCAGTGACCCAAACCTAAATGCCGGTGTCCATATCAGCAGATGCTCGCCTCCAGCTTCTCCGCTGACCCCTCTGAATTAGCTCAACAGGCTACTCGGATATTTGCGGAAGGGGAGAAATCTGCTGCTTAACCGGGCCCGAAACATCCCCGGTGACAAACTAACAAATAGTCATCAGAGTTTGGGGTCCGTATAAAGCTTTTACTGATGACAGAGCGTTTATCGGGGGTCTGGAGGGCGTGGTGCAGCGTTGGCAGAGGCAGCAGCGTGCAGACTCCGGCCAGGCCCCAGAACGCTTCACTAACCTGATCAGCACCAAGACAAATAGAGGGGTGATTGCTTCCCCGTGGCACATCTGGCTTCTCTTAAAGCATCCAGAGGGAAGGAACAGGGTGGGCGTATGCTGCGTGTGTGTGCTTTTAGAGGCTGACACTTTACATAGGCTCTTTCAAAAGCGCCGCTGACTGGCCGGACAATTACAGCCAATCGGTGCTGTCGGCTTGGCTGCTCTCGCCTGTCAATAAAACCATTTTTGTTGGGAGCGCTCGAGCTTCTCTGGACCGCTGCCCGGGCCCAAACAAACGTCTGCCTCGGTGTTCCAAAACGGAAGCGGCACAGTTCCAAACTGGTGAAATAAAAATCGCTGCAATTTTACAGAGGAAACCGAGGGGTGAGCTTCATCCTGGTGAAGGTGAAGAGGGAAACCAGTTGACCATACAGGCGTGTGCCGTTCTGTGTTCACAGGTGGCAGCGCTTTCCCATCCAGCTCTGGTGCGTGGAGACCCCTAAAAATGATTTTAAGTGTTGTGTGAGATAACCTGTGGCAGTTACCTCAAATAAAGCTGAACCAACAAGGACCAACTGGGTTTACCGGGTCAGACTGGACCTGAAAGGAACCTTAAAGACAGCACTGGGTCAGATTTCCTCCGCCTGCTGGCCGCCAACGGAACTACATCCACTCTTGTGCCAGGCTGTCATAGATGGAACTTGTGTTTATTCTAATAAAGCTCTGTTTTTGTATCCATTCAGGATCTGCTGACTTGCTTTGTGTTTCTGCTTTCTGTCTCTCTTTTTCTACTTCTGTTCCTTTCAGCAGATAGTAAACAGAGATGCTGACGGGACGGGAACTGTCCAAACAGCAGGACAATAATTGTTTGTTGTCACCAAGGATACACACCAACACACACGGACGCATCTGGCTTCTATTAACTGTATCCAAGCATCATACACACTTATATGACTTTGTGTGTGTCTGTGAGTGAGAGAGAAAGAGTTTGCGTATGCACACACGTGTACATTGGCTAAGGAATGCCCTTTCCAGTTAGGGAGCAGGGGCCCGCGCTAGGGGCTTTAGAGAGGGGCCCAGTGTGTGTGTGTGTGTGTGTGTGTGTGTGTGTGTGTGTGTGTGTGTGGTGTGAGCGAGCCACTGGGAGCTTAGCAAGGGGCCCTCTGTTTTGTTCTGTTCCACATCAATGGGACGTCAAGCCGAGTTTGGGCCTGACAGCACCCGGATTAAAGGTTTTCTAGCAGACTCCCTCCGCCACTCCCCTCCCTGACACACAAACACACACATCCACGAAGTCTTAACTCTTTGAGTACTAAAGTGTAATTTGCAGGTGGCTACAGGCAGCAGGGCAGGCTCTCGCCGTAATGAGGAAAAAGGGCTTTAAGAAAAGTGTGTCTGCTCTGTGAAATAAGGGAACATGAAGGCCGAGCTCACCCAAGGTCAAATTACAAAATCGGCATAATGAAAAGAACCACAGAGCCTGTGTGTGTTTGTGTGTGTGTGTGTGTGTGTGTGTGTGTTTGCAGAACAAGTCCTGAACCTTTTTGTCTACATCTCCATGTTTGTATTTTTGTTTTTGGACATCATCTCTTCCACGATGTCCTCATGGAAAAATGCATTTGATGCTTCGGTCCTCCTGTCCCTGATCCTGTCCCTGGTCCTGGTCCTGGTCCTGGTCCTGGTCCTGGTCCTGGTCCTGGTGTAGCCAGTTGTATACGTTACATTTTGGCCTTTTTATTGGAAAATGAAAGAGCTGGGCCGATGCCGGCTCCACAGACTGAATTATATTTTGAATATTTGTCTGATTTAAGAGGATATTAAAAGATTAAAGGTCATTCCTGGTTGTGTAATTTTCATAGTGAGGAAAATGAAAAATGGTTAAATCAGATTATTTTTTTTTTGTAGTTATGGTTAAGTCAGAGGTTGAAATGGGTCAACTGTGAATTGTAGTTTATTACCAGGTGATTTTGCACATGCAGCCCAGCGAAGGCAGTTTAAGCCTTTCCAGGCCTGACGTGAACAGAGGTCAAAAATCCAAACAGAAACATCTTTATTGAGCATTTGGAGCCACTTTAAGCTCAGCTGGGGCCTCTCTGGACTCAGAGAAGCTGCTCCTTTTCTGTCCCAGGTGGTTTTTGCAGATCCGGCCTGAACCGGACGTTCAGCTGACAACAAACCCGTTTGATGCGAGCTGCTGTCGGGCTGTAGCGTTCCTCGTAAACCCCCACGGTCGGGGTGTTGGGGAACACATCCACGCCGGCCGCCTAGGCTCCCCCATGACTTAATTAGTGCTCTCTGATTCCCCGCATTAGTTTACTGTATAGGAACAACTTTTATCCTTAACTGTAATCAGCTTGCCCAGAAGAATTGAACACAATCAGAAGCCTGTTTGAAGTTTTCTCTGTGTTATCTGGAGCGCTCCAACAGAAGCCCAGTGCAGCTTGCCTCAGAGGAGAACACTGGGCCAGGAGGCATCCTGCATGTAGAAAACCTGCACCGCTGCATGTGGTACGGCACCTGATGCTCTTTTTCCCTGCCAAAAAAAGACAGATTCTACCACCTCCCCATAAAGACATCATTCGTTTCCAAAAGGGCTGTGATTGCACTTCAGATATTTGCAAAATAATGTTCAAGAAGCTGCATCCTTTCCTGATTATGGGCCTAAAGTGAACATATTCAGCCATTAATAAGCGTTTACCCTCCTCACCAGCAGAAGAAAAAGAATCCTGTGATGAATTCTTGAGGTGTCATTAATATGCATAATCAGGCAAAGCTGGACATTAGCCTGTCCTCTCAGCTCTATTATCAAGAGATGACCATGACAGACTGCGCTGCTTTTATGAACCTCTTTATATTTCTTATAAGATATTCTGATCTCTCTAATGATCAAGGTGACCGCTAATTTCATGGCGATCCTCCTCATCAGCACCAGCAAGTAAAAAAAGATCTGACTGAAGTATTTAAATACAAAATTATTTATACCCTGTGAAATGGATGGTTTGACCTTTAACACAGGCTTCAGAGATGCTGCTTTTTGGTGACAAAGAAAATTTACATTTTATATTTGCTCTGTGTGTGTGTGTGTGTGTGTGTGTGTGTGTGCGTGTGTGTGTGTTATGTGTGTACTTTTGTTCATTCCTCCCACGTCGTGTTCAAGATTACCGCCATTGCTGATGCAATGGCGACATCTAGTGACGAAATAATGCAAGAACGCCTTTGTGGCATCTTATTTTTGTTGAAAATGAAACATTAATTTTTTTTTAAATTATTTTTGTTACACTGCAACAAATACGTCAGTCCTTTTGCGTTTCTTTTTTCAAGTTTCATTTGACAGAAATATCTGTGTTTTGTCTCCACCAGTTTTTTGCTGTTTTAACCAAAACGTGAGGTGGAATTTAGACATTTGATTAAATGTATTACAGCAAACAGGTCTGGAATGAGAAGATCGTGCCAATTTTACAAATCTTGTTAATTTTATGGTTTGTTACTAACAAACTTATTTCTACTTTACTGGGTGCCTCCGTCCACCGTGCGACTCCGTTTGTCCATTAGGGGGAGCCAGAGTCTCAAATGAATCCATTATGAAGGGGCGCTGTTGATTTAATCGACCACACACACCGCAGCTTTACAGTAATACCTGTCCATCGTGTACACACAGACAGGTGAGCTGCTAACCTGTCCGACTGGTTGAGAGCTCACAACATTAGGGGAATTACTTCAGTTGGAAAATGCAAACAGGTGAAGAACAAACACCAGGTTGGTTTTCACACTTTGCTGTCATGCTGTTCATTTGTTATTAGAAGCCTGAAATTTTAATTATAAAAGCATATATTTGATAAACTAAAGGATGACAAGACAGGAATTATGAAATTCTTTGCATCAACTGTCAAGATAATATAAACAACACTGATGTTTGTTTGTATGTGGTGTTTAATCATCCTTTTTGTTTAAATACTGAGGTGATTTGCATTTTTATTCACAGACAGTCCCAGCAGGGAGGTATATTTCCCGGTGATCTGTCCTACTGGATGTGAAGGCCGGAAGAATGCTGAGATCTGAGAAGAGTCTCGCCTCTGATTCCGTTCCACTTCCAGCGTTAGTCTATACTGGACCCGTTTCCACCCCGATTCTGCAGTCTGTGCCTGATTAAAGGTCCCGGCTGTCACTGGATCAGAGAAGGAAGCTTATAGTTTTTATGTGTCCTTTATTTGTCAAAGGAAAGGCAGCCATTTATGCACGCGTTCTTCTGACACAGCAACAGCTCCATCCTACAGGAGGAACCTCACCAAGTTTACCAGCTCTTAGCTTTAGTGGAATAAAACGCAAATGTGGAGATGGTGTGTAATTTGGATTTGTTTCTTCTGAACAGGCCAAACCACAACTATTTGTTTCTAAAGTTTATTTTTTTCTTGCTTCTGCTACCAACATCAGCCTGAGCACGTTAGAGCAGAAGTTTAGAATACCTGAGAGGGAGGCAACGCAAGACAGAAAGGCCTGGGATTAAACCTGGAACCTTCTCACAGGGCTTGCAGACAGCTCTGTGTCTGTAAAATAAATATAACACGTGTGTGGCTTCATGCTGTCATGTGATAAAGAGGTCAGAAATGACAACGTACACAGGATAGAAGTCACCATCCAAATAAAATCAAGGAAAAACACTGCACATTCCGGATATTTTTGAAAAAAAGAAATGTTTTTTTAATTTAACAAGCATACAAAAAAAACAATGATCTGCTTAAACTACCAATACAGTTTCAGTGCAATTCCAAAATACACATTTTTTCTCAGCAGGGCATGTTAATCAAAGTTATTAACATCAGAAACCTCTTGTTAAATTATTGATTATCCTTTTACAGCTCGTCCTGACCAGAGGAAGTGAGCGTGATACCTCCATGAGGTAAAAACTGTACACATTCAGACTCATACAAAATACATCACAAATGAAATATTAAATATAGAAGAAATCACCGTTCACTATAGCACAATACAGTACGGACCAATTATCCTGTAAACAAAGCTTGTAAAAACAAACAAAAAAGAACATGGTTACAGACTGTTTTTGGACTGTGGCTTTCATAAATAATGAGCAGATGAACTGATATTTGGAGTGCACGTGTAGCAGACTCAGTCGGTTATCATCTGAAGGTGAAATACGTGGACAGCATTTTGCTTCAGTGTGAATGACTAAAGGCTTATTGGAAATAAACAATAAAGCTAAGCCTCATTGTCTTTTTCCTTTATAAATAAAAAAGACATTCGTCAAGAGCGTTCAACAACAAAAACAGTGTGGGCTAATTTCACTGAGCAACAGGAAGCCTCTTACTGTGAGGCTGGAGGAGTCTCCTCAACAGGCTGCATCACTGAAACCATAAAACAAAGTGCAGGAGGGGGCCACTGGCCAAATAAATATAGAATTGGGCAAAAGCTACCGCCACTGTTGTGGCTTGTTTGACTTTAAGAACTTTTTTCTGGGATCAATTGTCCACTAATATTAAAAACTGACTGCAAAAGAAAGAAAATGGAACCTAACACAAGCAGAGACCAATGCCACAACTTACAGTTACCAGCTCCCACTACAGACACAAATGAGAACGTTAAATTCCATAAATAAGCTCTGTGGCAGTCTGTGTTTATGTCAGAATTGATGGAAAAGTATCACAGCACCAACAACAATCAAGGCTGACGTACGTCAAATCAACCAAATGGCTGGATCTGTCACAACTATCCTGTCTGCAGGTGTAGCTTTATTGATAGCTCCATGATTCTTTGGAGAATATTTCCGGTTTGTTGCTTTTTGTCTTTTTCTGCTACAACATATGCTGCTAAATGAAATGGACAAAAACAGATCCAGGACATTTACATTACAAACATTTCATTATTCTGTTGGTAATCTGCATTAAAGGTGCTGCAAAAAGGCACCTTCATGCATTCAGTTTCCTCTGGAATCAGCTAACCTTTGTAATTCGTCTGCTGCAGGCCTCTGAGGAAGCACGGCGAATGTCAGTTAGTATGTTAGTATCAGGTTCATCTGGGTGCTAAACACAAATGGCGGCCGTCAGATGGGACAGCTGCTGTATTTGCACATAAATGACTAATCAAACCCAGATCTAACTGTATCCCACATCACATGTCCAAAAAAACAAAAGCAAAACACTTGTGGATGCCTCTCATTCAATATTTGTGCTATATCTCAAATATGTGGGCTTCAAGCTTTCACTGCAACCATCTAATACATGTAAACGGGGGTGTTTTCTTATAATTGTACCGCAAACCAAAAAAAACAAAAAAAAAAAGGCAAACTGTGATAATCTGCTCAGAAAAGAGGTTGTCACGTACACAGGCATTCACACCAATCTTTCATGCAAGGCTGGTCCAAACCTTCTAAATGCACTTGATGAAGTCTAATTTTCAGTGTACTTCAGTCAGAATAAATTCTAGAATAGCTCATTTCCACAAGTACAAACTGTGTGTGTGTGTGAGAGAGAGAGAGAGAGAGAGAGAATGTGTGTGTGTATGTATGCTGCTTTTGACAATGGAAAAAAATCATGGGGAAAGGCATGATCACAGGTTAAAGGGCAACTCAATACCAAGTTAAACGGGGCCACATTTAAATAAAGATGCACTTTTCTGCCCGATTTGCTTCAGTGTTCAATTACCCTTTGAGTCTTTGCTTTTCTTTTTCTTGTGCATGATTGAAACACTCTTATCTACATCTCTGATACACTGACATTCCAAGTCTCTCACAATGTCTATCCCCATCTCTACCTGATACACTCCTCCTCTGAGGGACTTTCCAATTCTTCATTCTCACTGTCCTCCAGCTCTGGAAGATCTCCCCATAGGAGCAAATTCAGACCTGCGACAACAAATGTGGCGTGAGTAAAAATACAACATATCCTGTTGAACCCCGGAAGGCTCATACTGACCGGTCGAATCCAGTCTGTTTAAAGTTGATACAGCGTCGCTGTTGAACATCCAGAAATGGCCGTTGTTGCAGGAAAGCAGGCAGGGCTTGCAGGGGGCAACAACATGATAGCCCACAACATTACCACTGGGTGAGAGGGAGGAGGGAGACAGAATAAAGGAGAGTCAGCACTCTTCTGAAAAGTGCTAAATCCACTAGTGTTTGTCTATTATCTGAGAGGTTTGTTTTTGCCCTGTTTACAGCAACAACAAAAGGCCTGAAAATACAAAAGGGCCCAGTAAAACCACACTGTAGCATTAAAGTTTGCCTCTGTTTGGAAAAAAAAAAAAACAAAAAAGAAAAAGCTGTATTTAATGTAAACTACCTGTTAATCATTACAATACAAACTGCAGTGGTACTTGTTTTTACATTGGAGACAAAAGACAAGACAAAACAAGGACTTTTTTTCATTTTTTTTTAAACATTGTATTATCAGTTAATGATTGTAATTGCCGGCTTTGGCTTTTCAGGTGATTACTGTTTGTTTGCTGTGCTACACATCAGCAGATGGTCTTTTTAAAGGAATCACTGCAGGATATGTGTGACATTTACATACCACTTTAGACAAGCAATGTCCCTCAGTTTGCATTTGCAGCTTTCAGTGGAGTAGCAGCTGGCCACAAAGTCAACAGTTCTTGGGGGAGGTGCATGTAATGAAGAAAAAGAAAATACAAAATCTAAAACTCTACTTTGACACAGTCATATCATCAGCAATGTTTCCGTCATGATGTCTCGCACATCTTAATCAGCTCTTTATGAACATATCAGTTCTGACTGTAAACAATGAATGTAAACAACAGCAATGGCGGGACAATTGCTAGCATTGCTAACTACTTTGCACTTACCGATTTGGAGGTATATCAGTCGAAAAAAGCTCAACCTCAGTGTCTGCAAGTAGAACAGCTTTCATGCCTCTTGTACAGAGCAGACTGTCACAGTATATGCAGTTCACCTGTGTCACACACTTGTTTTTGAAATTTGCGTTGGACGTAGACATTGTTAACCTGGCCACAATGGGGGCACTCTCGCTATTTCTACCAACTGACAGCAAACGCACAGGAAATTCCAAAATTGGACACCGAATCAACTTGCTATTTTTTATAGCAACCCCGATATAACAATAAGTACAAAACGTCCTTGTGCAGCCTCCTTTGCCTTTTATAAACGTCAAAACGGAAGACAGCTAATGTTAGCTTGCTAAGCAAACATACAGTCCACGATAACGAAGTGTTCTCTCAAACAATCTCAATAAAAAAGCGTTAAACTAGGCATAGTCAGATGCAAATATATCTCCCTAAAAAACAAACGCGTTTTACGCGACTGGCTCAGCATCTATGCAGGTGCAGATAACGGCTAACTCATAAACTGTCCGCTTTGTTTACAACTTCCTGGTATTTAATGACATTTCCTCAAACTAACTTTAAAAGACCCTTCAACTGATTCTGATTGGGTGCAACCTCACGGTGCAACAGCCCAATTGGACACTTTTATCTTGAAGTCTGGATTCAATTGGCTTGAAGTAAGAAAGGGAAAACCCACATTCAAAAATTTGAAAAGTGATTGGTCAGAATATGTGTCACTCAACTCTTATTCCACCAATCGTGGTATGAGAAGTAGTCCAGGTCGTGGGGATTAATCTGAAGTTAAAAAGCATTGATGCGTTGACCTGGCAGCCGTCTTGTTCATAACTAAACCTACACATTTATCTTTAATTCAGTAAAAATCCCCTCTGCGTCGCTGTTGCTAGCTTTAACAACGGCTCTGGAATTCACCTATAGCATAAAGTTAGCGCGTACTTTTTAAACAGCTAGCTAGCGGCACTTGATAATTATTATTTGCGCATGTTATGATATAAATTAACAATTTGACGTAAAGTACAACTTGAACAGGCTTTACTGTATTAAAAGGACACATCAACAAAATATTAGTTTAGCCACTTCCCCCATGCACCGACTGATAGCATGTATGGCTACCGGCATACATAGCTAATCACACAGTAAAGGTTGATTTCGATGTTCTAGTTTTGTAGTTTATATACGCAGATTCATACTATATATGCGTTCATCCGTGCCCATCTTGCGCTGTGAGGCTGAGGAGCCAGTCCCACATCTCTTGGTTCCTCCTCTCTCACTTCAGGGGGGGACGAAGAGTGCAGTTTGTGTAGTTTGGAGAGGCGGACGGCCAGAAGCCAGGACAGGACAGGACAGGACGCACTCCGGACAAGTATGAACGACCTGATCTGAGCGCCAACTTCCGAGCCGATGTCCTTTTTTTTTTTTTTTTTTTTTTTTTTTTTTTTTTTTTTTTTTAAAAAGTGGAATAAATGTGCTCTCTCTGGAGGTTGTTTGCACCATAACCGGTTTTGAAGAGGCGGTGAGGCGCGGCAGCGGATGGAAACAGAGCAAAGGCAGCGGCAGCAGCGCCAAACTCACAATGCGCCTGGACTGAACACAAGTCCCGCGGAGACAATACACGCCGAGGAGCCGCACTTACTTTTCCCGGTCCCGTCGCTTTTCTCTTCAAAGCCTGATTCAGCGTATCGTTTGCAAGATCCCCAGCTGGTTTATTGATTAGTTGGGACAAAATTGACTTGGCCATTGGTTTGATCTCCACGCTCAGCCATGACGTCTCCGGCGAAATTCCGAAAGGACAAGGAGATTGTGGCTGAATATGATACTCAAGTGAAAGGTAATACCTTTGTTTATGATTAAACACATTAATGTGTAGCTCAAGGTAAAGGAATGCGCCTTGAAAACTGTTGGAACTGCAGCGAGCTCCCCCAGACTCGCCTCGCTGCATGCTTGTCTGTATCCCTCACCTCAGGCGTAAACGGTACCCTCGCCTTTGTGCTCACCCATCATTTATGGGGCTTGATTGACATTTGTGGACGCGGCAGATCGATAATAGATCAATCAACCGTCATTCAGAAGCAAGACGTCATGTTCAGAGTGGTTTCCAGCCGCTGGGCAGCAGTAGCGCAGGCCAACAAAGGCAAAAAAAAAAAAAAAAAAAAAAACTGCTCAGAAATGAGTGTTCCTGTGCAGATGTGGCGTCTTTGGATGGGCATGTCTAGAAAACCTTACTTGACTTTCATATACGCGTGCGTTTTATTCTTTTCGCTCGGCTGCTCAGAGGGGCTGGGCTTTCGCCACGGAGCAGGGCGTTTTCTCTGTCTCTCCGGCGTGTCTGAGACTGTGCTGGTGTGCAGCGTTGGAGTGCCGCAGGAGCGTGCGTGTGTGCGCGGCCTCCACGAAGATTAGGGTCCGCGACGGGTGATCAATTTGCGCAGAGGCTTGTCTATTGATTGTAGCTCCTCCGTGTCGCAGTCGTTGGTGATCAAGGACGTGAGAGAGCAGATTGGAGTGGCTGGAGAGAGGCGTTCAGATTTAACTGTTTACAGGCTGAAGTGTGAGCCTGTCGCCAGGCAGGAAAACTGTCCACCTGGGCAGTGTCACGGAGAACGGTTGTCTGCTGGTACAGACCCCCAGGCTGGGGAGGAACTGGGATGCACAGGTGGCAGGAAGGAGAGGGGATGTGGAAAATCAGGAGAGCAGGATGTTGCCCTGCTGCAGCGCCAGATCAGTTGGAAAAGCACCTTTCTCATCCAATCACGTCTCTTAGGAACTCCAACTGATCCTTTTTCCGGTGTCAACCTTGGGAACTGTCTTCCATAGCTTTGGAGGACGTCAACAGCACTGAAAACAATAGTCGCTTGCTCTCTTAATTGCTCTCTTGCAAAACTGGGGCGTTGGTGCCAGTATTCCCCGTTAAAAAGAAATCCAGTCAGTTGTCAGGATCCATCATTGTAAGGTTTAGAACCACTAGTGCCACAACAATGTTTGGACGCATTGTATCTACCAAATGCCTTCTCTGGGTCCTCTTGGTTGCCATAGCGTTGTCACCATTTCCTTCCATTGTGCAAAAGTAAAGCCACCGATCCCTGGGTTACGCGCACATGAGGCCAAGCCACCATCAAGCTCACTTCCTGCAACATCGATAAGCAATAAACCCCATATAGAAACAACGGTTTGTTTAACTTTTTTCCAGTTTATAGTTGAGTTGTTTAATCAGTAAATCCACAGAGAATCTGTTGGTATAGGTGACCTCAATTGGATAAACTAATGATCAGATAGGTGCCGGGTAATCGCGCTGTTTGACACTGCTTCTTATCCCGCTAATCTGCTTATGCCTTTAGCTGTCACATTAGCAGCCGTGTCTGGGTCGGCTGCTGATTGCAGTTGGTAGCCTGGCTGAGCGCTTTCTGTCTCTTCACTGTGGCAACTGTCTGTTGGGTTTTCAGCCTGGTGACTCAACCTTTGTTCATTGACCTTCTGGATCGATTCGTCCTCTTAGTTACTTCATTACTGACTGGTAAACGGGCCTTTTGTTGCTCTGTCCACACTCCAGCTTCCCTACCTGGGCTCGAAGAAAGCTGTTCCTTACTGAACATTTTCAGCTGCTTGTGTTTCACATGACATTGACGTGACAGTCCCAGCAGTCCTCTGTGTCTAGGAGATGCACGCAGTCCGTCATTAACCCGTACCTTCCTGTTAGAGTCTGTCTAATTGACGGTACGAGGTGGTTGTACACAAAGTACTTAAAGACCACGTCTGCGTCTCCCTGTGTTTGCTAATGCATGCCCCGCTAGCTGACGGAACGCCACAGATCCTGCTGCCCTGGCCTGTATTGACACATCTCTCACGATTGACAGCCTGACAGCAGAAGCTGAAACCATGGCTGCTGCTCTCAGATGCTCGCTGCATGCAGCAGATGCAAGTGTCACATCATCCATCTCAGTTTACAGTCTCTGAAGTGCATGAGAAAGTGATAATCCCCACTACCACGAGCAAAGGATGATTAATACCTTCAGCTCATCAGCTGAGAAATATTGCTTTTATTCTCTCTTACAGAGTGCTTGCTAATTTGAAGACAGTTCTTATATTACTTATGGGGAGGGTGTGAATTGCGGTGAAAAGAAAAACAGAAAATAAACCATAAATATGAAAAGTATCATTTAAATGAAAGCACTGTAAAGAGCAGAACACGAATTCATGCATCGCTTTGTCTCACCCTTTTAGGTTGCAGATGCATGATTTTATTTGGGGAACTCAACAGCCATCACACTCTTTTGATAACCAGTCAGCAAGCTCGCCATATTATTTCAAAGGGGAAAGTTATAAATCAGGCGGTGGGAAAGATTCAGAAAATTAGGGCACGCTGTTAAGAGGCAGATGTTTCATTTTACAAGTACATTTTGGCTAAGAGGTTTAACATCTGTCAGTGATTTACACATCTGGGAGTGTCAATAAGGAGCTGCCCTTGCAAATAACTGCTGCAACCAAGACAAATATATGGATCGCACTTCAATATTCAAAAAGCTGCACACATGGGTATACTGATCATGTGATTGGAGAGTTTTTTTTGCCTAAATAAGGCCAAATCCTCCATACAGAGGCTATTTGGATTCATATGAAATGGATCTGCGTAAGTTGCGAAGGTGCCTGTTTACAAGGTCGCTAAGGTCAAATATATGTGCAAATAGATGCTTTTCATTGGCACACAATAGGAAAAAGTGGTGACACAGCATGAGGTTTGTCTGCAGCCAGGATCACTAATCTCTTTGTGTGAGGCTTCACGCCTGTTTTTTTTTTGTTTTTTTTTTTCCCCCCCTAGTGCTTTTATTAAATATTTTATCAAGAGGCAGAGATATTGCAGAGGGGTCTGCTGACAAATTCAGTAAGCCTCCCTCTCCGTTACTACTGCGAGACAGGAAAATAAATGATGAAAATAGATTAAAAATCAACAGAATTTTATATTGAAGGCTTGTGGTTGCCTTCACCAGCTACTTGTGGTTGAAAGGACATGAAAACCTCTTTGGTGAACCAATTAGTAGCATCTTTGTGTTGAATCTTTTAAGCAACACTCTGCCAATCACAGCCAAGATTGTACTGACAGAGTTCAGTGGTCCATTTCCTAGCCGCGCATCAGTTACAGCTCTTTTTATTCCACTGGTTGGCCATGAAATCGGTCTCCCGTCTCTTTATGTTCTGCCGAAACGTGTAAATGCTAGCGTGAAGCGCTGAATTGAAAAATGAGAAAGCTTAAAATAATCTGTTTGTGAAACTATAAGTTCAGTCAGATCAGGCTGCACAGATCAGAGAGAGTGTGTGCGTGTTTGTGTGTGTCACTTCCTTCTGGGATTGTGGCTTTGAGGCAAAGAACATGACACACACTTATTTTATCACTGCAGTCAGCGCTCTTACTTCTGAGAACAAAAAGGAACTTGGATGAAAAGGTTTTGTAAGTATCGAGCGTTTGTCATGTGAAATCAGCAAAGGAAAAAGCAACCTTGAACAAGCTCTTACTGTAACTCCACGCAGGCAAAAGCCATGACCAAAGCATGCAGACAGGTGCTTCATAGCTTTTGCCATGGTGGATGGTGAGGGAGGTTAGTTTAAAATGCTCCACCCATGGTGTGATATCACCTAGTAGCTTAAGCTACATGTTATAAACATGTCATGAAAACACGGCTCTTGCGGACGGTTGGACCCACCAAGGTTACTAACTATTTTGTGACTGGCCATCCATTTTGCAGACCTGATCCTTTCCAGGAGCCGCATAAATGGGGAACTGGCTGAGCTGCCAGCAGATGCAGTCGCAGAGTGGAAACTGGAGGCTGCACTGAACCAAAAGCCATGACGGAACCAACCCACGTGTGATCCGGAACCATTCCACCTCTGCTGCCTGCCGGTGAAGGTGGATGGAGCGGGTCTGGCAGAAAGGTGGAGGAACACAAATGCAGTTTCAGATTTGTCAGAAGAGCTTGCACAGAAGGAAAATGCAGTCAGTCGCTCAGGGTCAAAGTGCAGATGCCCAGTGGCAGCTGCGCTCTGGACAAAGATGTTCCGGATGCTCTGATTGGGCAGCAGATGCTCTGCCTGCTGTGGTTGGATAATCTGGCTGCGGCCCCTGTACTGGCCCTTTAGCACTTGGGCTGTGATTGGCCAACGTCCCACCTTCCTCTTTTTAGGTGTTTCTTCCCTGATGTGTGTGGGTGTGTGTGTTTGATTTGCATTGCACTGATGTTTTTGTGAAAGGCTCTAACTGTGCAAGTACGTGCACACAAAGGTGGCGTTGTAGACATTAATAACTGCAGTTTTTGTCCAACGTTAACAGCACGTTACACAGGTTTTGATGTTGCTTTGCATTCTTTTGCTGCATTCTGTAGCGCCGTCCGAATGTACTCATTATCATTCCTGTTGTGCTTCTTCTATAAGAATGCTCGATGATCACATCAGAAGATGAAAATTCAAAATCCAACAAGAACTGACAAACCAAGCCAAACTTGTTTGCCTCAAAAGGCAGACGCGGCATCTCGTCTGCCAACACTTGTTAATCATACGTTGGAAAGGTCACTACAGTATATGACATTTCGTTACATATTAGAACAGAGCTGGGGAGGGGAAAAAATCCAGCTTTTTCAAGGTACTAACATTAACATGGCACGAGAACCAGACAGTGAAATGCACGGTAGGCTTTTCCCTCGGAAAAGGTGCCAACCATTTAAATAATATTAGTTGGTAAGTGCTCTACATTTCAGTCATTTAATGAAAAATGTCTCTCTAAAGAGCTGCAGATGCAGGAATACTGGTTAAACAATTAACCTAAACCTCTCCGGAGCTTTGAAATGAGGAGGAAAGTTAGTTAATTAGCTTAGATAATGACACGTCAGTTGTAAAAGAAGCTGCTTCTATGCATTTGTGTCACCAACAGACAGTTTAAAAGGACACACAAAGTTTGTCAAACCTGGACGGCAGGTTTAAGATTACGATTTCAGCTTTGCCGTCACAAATCCTCCACGGTTTACACCGACACACAACCAGCTGAGAGAAAGGATGTGTGTGTGTGAGAACGTCTCTGTATATAAAGCCCAGCACGGCCGAGACAAAGCCCACTCATATCCTTTGTAAAATAATCAATAGAAGAACAGGCATCCAGCTGTAAATAAATAAAAAAGAGGCAGAATGAGGAGAAGAAGGAAAAAAAAAAAAAAACAAGGGAGTAAAGGTTGGATACCGCTCCCAGGGGGAGGCCTGGGGAAACAGGTTGTGTTTGAACAGCCTTCTCGTATCCAGGAGGTAAAAGAAGTGAAGTAGGTCCGTCTGGCAAACGGCATGTAGAGAAAGAGGAAAGGAAGAGTTGCTTTATTTTGAGCATAATACTGGAACTATCACCCACTTCTGTTGAACTCTGCAGCCAGTCAGTTCAGCGCATGTGTGAAAAGTGCACTTCCTTTCCTGATTTTTTTTTTTTTTTTTTTTTTTTTAACTCCCTACCTCCATCCCCGTGTCTCCCTTTACCTCTCCTTCCCCCCCCCCCATCAGCAGTTTTCCTCAGCACGTAGGCACGGCCGGTTGCCAGGGTTACTAAATTGCCCCCATTTTTCTGGGTTTGTGAGGAGCACGAGGAAAACGAGAGCATAATGTAGATTTGCCTCCCCTGTAGGATGGAGCTAATCGTGTTTTCACCACACATGCACACACGGTATGGTGTCAGCACACAGAACCGTCACACCTCTTTCTTCAGGCTTTTCTTCATTGTTTTATTTTCTTTCGTACCCTTGGCTCTCTTCAGCCTCAATTTCCTTTTGTTCCCTTCTTTTCAATAGAATCACCGCTGCTGTTTCCTTATCTTCTCAGGCTTTTGGGCAGTTTGTTCTGTGTTTCCTAGAAGTAATTTGGCCTGTCAGCCGTGTGTTTAAGCTGGGTTTTCGTGGAGGAGCTGTACAAACATTTTAAACGTTTATCGGTATCAGCTGCTGTGAATTGGTTGATCAGGATTGGCTGACAATAGAGTCATTCTGTGACAGGTTTCTCCATGTGTGTTGGAACCTGGAAGTGGGCACCGGCCACCCACTGACACTCGCCACTCGAGTTCGCCCCTCCGTTAATGCTGTTTTAATGAAGCCATTCATCACATTGTCTCTGCTGAATCAGCGCTTTCGGCTCTTTCCTCGCTGCTCTCCCTCCCGGTTGCTACGTCGATGCATCAGTTCTATTTTTGTTATTTTGCTGCGTTAAAGCCAGCTGGTCCATACCAGAGTTATTTTTTTTAAATGCATTTCAGTTTGTTCATTGGAATGGAGGACACATTTCCACATTTCCCAGACTGAAAGTTCAGAAGCGTCCGTGATGGTTGAGGGAAGAGTTGGTACACGGGTAACTTTTGTAGGTACTCAAGGAGTTCCACGTTTTACCACACACACATTGACACCCTTTCAAAGTAAAGCGGCAGTCTCAACATTTTAACAGGCTGCTGTATTTATTTAAATGATAGCAACAAGAAAATGAGGTGAAATGCCTTTGGGTGTGGTGGCGCTTATTGCTTTTATTTTCTCTTTCATCACACACGTGCAAGCGCAAGTTCATTTTGCAGGATCTAAAAATGGTGCAATCACTCTTGGGTAGGAAGCCTGAAAACTAAACAGGAACATCCTTTTCTCTCTGATGCTGAAATTGGAGAATCAGCCCGTCTTCCCCCGTTTCAGGCCCCTCGCTTCTCACACTCAAACCAGATGCATCATTCACCTAAACAGGTCGCTGGCTGCCTTTCTGGGTTTTAGCTCTATTTTTCTGCTACTTGATTGGTTGCACTGTCATTGTTTGAAAATGTATTTCATCCATGTGGGACAACTTGTGATGGTGGCCTCTGCTGTTCAAGGGCACGGGCATGAGGGAAACGCACGGAAAACGGAGAAATGTTACATGTTAGCTGACAGTGGCAGAAAGAAAAACTGCTTTGGTGGTTAATCTGAGCTGGTTTTAAATGTCCCGCTCTGTCGATTCCCCCAAGCCGAGGGGACAGGCTCCACACCAGACCTACACTCTTGATCGGCTGATATCGCCGAAGTGGACGATGGTATATTAGTGAGAGTAGCTCACATGCTAGTTCTTGGGGTGGAGTTGTTGTCTCCCTCCTGTGGTACGGACAGGGTCCATGCTCTGGGCATTATCAATACTGTGTTTGTGTAGGGCGAGGTGAGAAAGGCGGTGGCGGCGTTTCTTTGCACTCCTTTGGCAAAGCTTTTTAGAGGTTACCAACCATATGCGTGTTTAGTCAGTTTTTTTAATAATCTGAATTCTACAGGTGTGGACATGCATGTTGGACAGACAGGTCAAGCAGAAACCTGCTGAACGTCATGAGCTTGTTTTACCGACATACTTTGAACTGAAGAGTGTGTTTATCTTTGGATTACTGTGTGACTAATACAGTACATACTGGTATGCATGAGCCCAACTCTGAAAGGGTTATTTACCTCTAGAGGTAAAAAATGTTATTTACCTTTAGGGAGAAGGTGACTGTTCTGTTTGGAGGCCGGGGCACAAACCCGAGGTCTGTTATTTATCTTTCTGATCTTCAGGCGCCTTCCCTTGTTCTGTCTCGCCGAGCGTGGCTGGGGGGCAACAATGTGTGTGCAAAACATGCTGCCATGTTCTTCTGCCATGCATATTTAACAGCGTCCTAGGGCCGTGGAATGCATTCTGTCAAAGTCTCCGAACCTGTCATGTACAAACACAACCTGCAGAGAGGGTTTGCTCATTGTTGTGCTTCTGCACGTTCAGCAAAACAGCTATTCATTGAGCATGTTAACACTTGACTCCTGAAAAAATAGAAACTAGCCAATTTCTATTTTTTCTAATTTTCTCGGGCCTTGTGCCTCTTTATTAAGTTGTTTACTACGGGAGTGCTCATTTTTTTCTCTTTGGATTTAATACTCGACTCCTGCTAATAAGTCCAGCCAACCAAACTTGAAGTGGTCATTCATAACCAGCCACCAGCGCCAACGGCTTCTTGATTGCTCTGTTGGCTCTCCTGTATTATCCAGATAATTAGATTCAGTCAGTATTTGATCAGAGAAGTTAATTCATTGCAGTAACTTTATTAATTCGCGTATAAACTATGACAACTTCAGATACGCGGACCTTGTGAGCCAATGTTATGTTACTGTAGCGCAGCTATGGAGCATTCCAGAGGGACATAAAACTGCACTGTCATGTAGGATATACCTACCGCTAAAACCTGGATACGCTCACTGAGGCGTGCAGAGTGTGGATTGCGGGATAGCCCTCTCAGATTACTGCTTCCCCCCTGTGTCACTTCTGAGCCCTTCACCCATCCCAGCATTCCAGTTTAGTGGAAATGGGAACATCCTTCTCCTTACATGCACAAAAACACTCATTCCTGGTGTTCAGGGGCCCATACTCCGGGGTGTGTGAGGCCGATGTGCGCTTTCCATGCAGATTATGTTGAGTGTTGGACACGCTGTCATCTCGTTGGGACGCAGAGCTGTGCTGAGCTGAACGGTGTGTGAGACCCGTGTGTTTTTCTGCTTTTCTTGGAATCAATCGGAGACGGGCCTCGAGGTCCGGGGTGATGGCGAAGTCAACAAAGAGGAGAGTATAGAATGAGGGAGGCAACCTTTCACACCAAGAACCTCTCACTAACCCCTACATGGCACTGGAGCGTGCACGGGTGCCCCAGGACTCTTTATTTTCCAAGCATCTCCTCTCTCGTCGTCTTTGTGCCTGTGACTTCACTCTGTGTGAGGGCTGCACAGTCTGTTAAAGGTTACTGTCCCTGACACATGCACATTCACACAGGCACTCTTTCTGTGTGAAAGGCTGCAGTGGGAAACAAAGGGCTGAGTGGCTGAGTGTGAGTGGGGCTCTTGTCATGTGCTGATGGTATTCCCTCTCAGGAATGTGCACGAGAGAGCTTCCCATTCTGGTCTCGTGAATTCCCAACGCTGAACTACCACTGGAGTAATAATTTGTGTGGCAGTTATACACGACAATCTGTCCAAGGTAGGTTTAATGTAACACGGTCATAACAGCTGCTAATACCATCATAGAGGATAGATTAGGATGATATTCCTTAAGGGAAAGTAGCTATAACTCACCACATATCGGGATTTAAAATAAATCAACATTGCAGTTTTTATATACTATAATGCAGATAATTTCTGAAATATTAACACCTGATTTGCAGTTTAAAATTATTCTGGAGGGACAAAATCCTCTATCCTTTTTTTTTTTTTTTTAAGAATCGATAGTGTTAAAAGTGTTTTAGAATAATTTCCAGTGCGTTAGAGCAGCTATTGTATCGGTGCACAGCAGATTTGAATGTCAGGCTCATTGTTTTCAGTTTCCTTTGTCGGTGATAATAGCCACCAAGGCTTACAGTACGTGTGAGTCAGGTCCCTGCCTGTAACCCTCTCCATTGTCGTGTTCTGGTGCCAGACAATGCAGGGCACTGTCCTCCGGCTGAAATCACCCTCATAGTTTGCATTCTACGTGGTCCATATGAACACAGCTTGGCTTTTACAGGCCAGCTCAGAAGCCATTTGGCATTAGTGAATTATTTTGTTGTCTTTGGCGTAACGCAGAGAGTGGGTCTTATTTTGAAAGGGGGGGGGGTGTGGAGTGGAGTGCGTCAGAGAAGGGGGAAAAAAAGAACATCTGGGAACAGAACAGCAGGAGACTCCAAGATCAAACAGGGTTCCTCTGTGAATAGAAATAGAAAAGCCCATCCAGGAAAAGGCATCCAGAGATTGAAAGAGTTTTTTTTTTTTTTTTTTTTTTTCTTGATCAAACCAGTAAAAATAAATTCCACTCCTGACTTGCCTTACATCTGCCTGATGATGATCTCTTTTTCTATGTAAACATAAGCAGCAGCAGAAGTGACGTGACCTCCCCAAGTCTTTGAGGAACTTTGAACTCTTTGCAGAACATCCCACAGCTGCCATAAAGGTAGCTCTCAGCTCTCTGTGGTGTATGAGGATGATTATTATGCCAAGATTCTTTCTAGTTTCACACTTCTGTGTCCTGAAGCAACATCAATAATTCAGCAACACATTGCTGAACTTGCTGCGGCTCACAATAGTTTCGTCTCTGTAGATTCCTCCATATTAACTGGCGCCGCTGTCACTCGTTTTATGTCCCAATTTCCCATCCTTCCCAGGTCTGATTTCGCTCTCTTCTTTGTCAGGTTTGTCACCATTCCTACTTAATTAGAAGTAAATTTTGCGTTTCCTTGCTGCTCTTTTATACAGTGTGCCTAAAGAGTGGGCGATCCCACAAATGATTTTTCCCTCAATAGAGAAAAAAGATCCAAAGTGATGTAAGGAGGAAAGTGTAGAAGGAAAGGAACAGCTCCTACCACATGAGATGAACAGATGGAGTATTATGGCAGCCAGCGCTGGCTCACTGCTTGCTGTTTGTTGATGGTGTGACTGCTGATGGAAGTACGATGAGCATATTTTCGAATGCTGCAAACTGTCAGACCCTTAATTCACAGTGGACGAGTGTTTAAAGCCTATCTGCTTTCACACACACTTCCTTATCACTTTCAAAATGAAAGAAGCTGTCGGGAGGCCACAGGGCCACGTTGGGGCTGCAAGAAAGAGGTGTGGTCGCCCACGTTGTACTTTATTGTGGTTCTTTCTCAGGCACACATCACTGGAAAGGACACACACACACACACACACACTCAGTGTCACTGACCTTTTGTTCAGTGGCTTCACATTGTGGAGGTTTAATCTCTTAAAATCAGGGCTGTCCTTGCATTTCCGTGTGTACGATAACTTTGTTTTCGTTGTCATGAGACACCAGGTTCCTGCAGCGTCAGAGGCCATGATGGCGATACTCCTCTGAACATTTCGTTTCATTCATTCATCACGTTTCATTTTTTTTCAGTTGATCAACGTGACAGTTAGATGTAACATTAAGCATGTAACTAGCAAGCTAGTAGAAGAAGATGAAATAATCAAGCAGCGATCTCTGTGTTGACTGATTTATCCTGGACCAGTTTTTCCAACAGATTCAATGGCCGCAGCATTCTTTCCTCCTTATCTATGCAAAGGAAGGCTCGGTTACATCACTAAATGAGCACAATTTGACCATGACTCATCAGAAGTGGATAATGCTGTATTGGTGAAAAGAATGTACGTCTTGGTTCTTCATCATACTGTCAAGACGACCATTACGACTCATGAAATGCTGATATTTGATCCACAGGGTTGATGGTGTTGACAATGCAGCCCAGTTATGCCTGAGAAAGCAGAACAATCGTATATGTGTGTTTGTATATTCTGAGAAGCACAAAGGCTGTGTTCGCTGTGCCAGCGTGTACTCAAGTTGACCCGCAGATGGTTTTAGAATGACCAGGATTTTCGAAATCTGAGCTCAGGAGCCAAACTAGACAGCTTGATACAGGTATTCTCTGCCTGTCAGTATCAGTATCGCTTTGTTGGCTACAGCTCTCTCATCCATATGAATCCTGCTAAAATAATGAACCTGTGTTGAACGTTGTTGTTGTAAACTTTTTCCTCACTCAGTCTTTTTATAACAACCGTTTATCTCTTGGGGGGGCTTTAATGAAGTGAATTAAACAGCTGCGTGAAAGAGTGCTAACAATAAAGTAAAACTTGGTTTTTCTCAAGAGAGCCATGCTGTTGTCTTATGATTTAAAAAAAAAAAAAAGTGCAAAATGGCTTAAGCTGCACAGAAGCAGAAGCGCTATAAGGCCCGTTTCTTCGGCAATTCCCCCGCATGTCCCCTTCACCAGAACTGTGTTGGAGTAGTAAGATACTCTCCCTCCTGGGACATTGTAGGAGCGGTTTGGCCCACTTTTCTGTCCCTCTTCTCCGTGTCTCTGCAGCACTTTTGTGAACAGATGGGGAGTTTGTGTTTAACAGAATTTTACAATAGAGTATGGACCCTGCTGCAGGAAAAACCTCAGAAACGGGTGAAAACCGCAGTCATTTTTGGTGCTTTGTTGGTGATCCGCATCTCGGGGATCGACCTGTACCGTGTTTACCATATTGCCACAGTCTTTGCAGGAATAGTGGGCCTCCAGTCTTTTTCAGTGTAAATTTCCTATGTGCACACCTTCACAGGCTTGCTTGTGACAGCCTGAAATTATTCACCAGCCTGACATCACTGTCAAATTCAGGCTGTTTGTCTGCAGGGAGCAAAGCTCTTCTTCGCATTTTGTATGCACATTTAAGCAGGCGTGAGAATAAATTCTACCTCTGCCGCAGCAGGTTGGAAGGGAGAGATGGATGCAGAAAGAAAGGGAGGCCTCGTGACTGCAGTTGCTGCATAATATGATCCTGATTCAGCTTTTTTTCTGCCTACAGTGAGTCTGTGAGCCAAAACTCACATGCCGCTAATGGTATGCAGCTTTTAGCCTCTGCATAACCTCAGTTTTATTATCTTTTTGCTACAGTTGATGATGCGTTACGAAACATAATTCACTTTTCCCATATTTGCCTGAACGGTGTGTAAATCTTTAGCTCAATGCGGCGCAGACTGCTCCTCTCTCCTGCACTCCATTCCCTTCACTATCTCCATCTTTACAGGCGACCAATTTCAGCAGCTCACTGAATGCAGCGATAAGTGTGGTCACGTACGTACGTATGTATGTTTGTATGTGGAGAGGTTGCTGTTAGAGAGAACCGGTCATGCACAACTGCTCAGTGACAGGGTGGCGGCTATTACACACTGTGTTAGGCTTCAAAGTGCTCATGCTTCCTCTCGGGGCAGGAAGAATGTTTCAGCGCACACACTTAAAAACAGTCATGTCAATCATCTAACCGGACCAATTCCTACTGATGGGTGAATAGAAAATTATCCTAATTTTTCATTCACCCAACCCTGAAGGAGGTACAAGTAGTCATCGCAAAGCCTACATCAATAATTAACTCTGACGAGTTAATAATAATTGACTCTGACGAGTGTCGGCCTGCTAATACTGTCAGCGGGCCTCAGCTCTGACGACGTGTCTACACACGAAAAGCATCTATGCCAATTTATGAAAACTGCCTGATATGACGGATGATCCAGGTAAGGTTTGACACCAGGAAAGGGCCTGACGAGATTGAAATTGGTGCAGAAAGCGGCAGACAGACACACACTTGGCAGGCCTGTTCCCATGCTTGTGTTGTGGATTATTCAAATCCCCTGACTGGCTACTAAGCTGATTAATGGGCATGTTATGTGCTGGTCATTTGGAAAAACTGGAAAGCGTATCTCCCAGAGTCTCCCATCTCTCTGTCTCCTTTTATCTTCCTATTTCCTTGTCTCTTACAAACACACACACCCCTGCTGGCTATGATGGTATAATAAATGTGTGTTTTTGCCTGGTACCTTTCCACACCACCTCAGACAGATGGTGTAGGTACTGACAGGGTGAGCAAATACAAGAAAGATGAAGCTGCTGGAACAGACTGATGCCCAGATGGCTGTGTCCGGCAGAGACAGGAAATAGAAGTGACAGCAGGTGGAGTGTATCCTCGTGGATGAACAAGCACACGCACAAATTAGCCTTGAAGAAATCATGGTAATTTGTGGATTTTAAGATTCCGTGTGACATTATCTTTGCTTAAGCAATTAAACAAAATTCTTCCAAATCCAAGGCATACTTTAATTAAATATAAGATTTTATGTGACCCGTGATTGCTTGAATAAAACCTGGACCGTCAAAATACTTCAGTAATGAGGGAGAAGTAAAAATATGTTGTGCAAATCAAGAGAGAAGCTAATTATTGATGTATTTTTTTCTTTTATGTGTACCATATTCCTTGTTCTGCATCTCCAGAATGGGTCAGTAGGACAGGCAGGGGCTGTAATTGGGCAATGAGCTATTTAACTTTTGATAAGGAGCCTTTTTCATTATGCATAGAGACCCCAGCCCCCAATTTACAGTCCTGCTGCCCCTTTTGCCAACATGACTAAAGAATCAGAGCGTGGAAAACGTGGTAGGTAGATGAAAGGACACCAATAAAAACAGAATTTGGTAGGTGAATAGACGCAGTTGACGGGATTAGTGTCAAATCGCTTTCACACCAGTCACAGCTGAAATTGATAGTTCTATTGTTGGTTGACGTGGGACTCTAACTCCCTCCAGTGGTTTCCTGACCCCCGACCCCTGACCTGTCCAAGCAGGTCAGGGGCCAGAGCCCACATGGCACTGGCTGTTAACAAACACACCCCTCATCTTCTGCGAGACCCCCGTCCCCCTCCTGTCACTTCAGATGAACCACCCAGCTACCTCCAGGAGGGTTAATTGCTTCCTCCTCTGAGGAATTTACCCCTGCTGTTTTCCACCTCCCCACACACCACCACAACCACCACACCACCCTCTACTCCTTGTCTCCCTCCTTGTGCCTGGTCTCCTCATCACGAACCAGTACTGGTAGCCGGTCCGTCACCGGGGTTCGATGATCCACGTTGCATTCAAATGCCGCTGATGATTGACAGAAAATGCAGTTGCCATAAAAGTAAACTGTTCCTGAACTTTATTGTTCACAAGTCAAGCCTCAGTGGTTGAGAGAGGTGCAGCTGTTGCCCTGTTGACATCATTTGGAGCAGAATTTGCCCCAGACCATCCAGAAAGTTGCATCACAGGGTCAAGTTGCCACCCACAGGCTAACCAGCAGCTTAGCTGCCAACTGGGATGCTAAGGTTTGTCTTTTTTAGGGTCTGTCTGTTTTGCTGTTCAGTATTTTGCTCCCTGAGCCACTTTCACACATGCTCTGTAATCCTGAGTGTTTCTGCGTTGCTGACCCAGATTTTATGCTGCTGGTTTCCTTATACAAATTCTGAGTGAACCTAATATTTGACTGCTGTAGCACAACCTTCAAAGCAGCAAGTCTTCCTTTCTTCTTTTGTTTTTCTTGAATTTGGCAGTTATTTAATTGTTTTTGGCATTGTTGCGTGAAAGCTAAAGGCATTAAGGTCAGAGGGGTTTCTCCCGCTGCACTAAACTCAAATCAGAGAGGAGCCCTCTGAAATTGCTTTTTTCTAATGCTCAGCTGCAGCACAGAGCAGGTTTTATTTCCTTCTTATCGTCTTCCGTCTCTCTTTAGACAGCGGGTGTGCAGTGGTTTGGCTTGAGCACAGTTTTCCATGTCTAAAAGTCACTCAACTCATTTAGCAGCCCCCTTAAGACGACACTTCTTTTCCGAAAGGTTTTTAACTTTGGGTGAGAAAGGAAATGCCTAAATAAGTGTGTGTGTGTGTGTGTGTGTGTGTGTGTGTGTTTTCAAAGGAAGGTTCCTATCCAAGGAAAAGACATTGGCTGAAATCTTTCCATTCCTGCAATAGTTTTCCCTCCAACGTGTCCTGTTCTGACATTCTATCTTTTCCTGTCGTCCCCTCCTCGCTCCTCCGTGCACAAGCGTGTGTGCAGGGGAGCACTATTAGGCAGGAATGCCTGGAACTAATAGTCTCCACTCTGCTGAGGAATCTTATTAAGAAGACTACCTCCAACCTGAGGTTTCGGACAGCCCACTCAATCAAAAGCTCTCCAACTTGCCTGTCACAGCCCCACAACTGACTCGTGCACGGACACACCCAAACCCAGCCTACAAGCCTCTGGCCCAGTTTTCCTGACTGGTTTCAGGTTCGGGGAATTATATCGGTGAGCTTCACAGCTGCCTGTTTTTCTTCAAGCCTTTATATTTGAAGAAAACTGAGACACACACATCTCAGTCCTGCCCCCCAATCCCTCTGCACCTCATTTTTGCTTACACACACACACACACACACACATTTCCTGTGGTTGTTTTACTATGACCCTCCCCTCCTGTGGGCTCCCTACGGACTACGAACTGGTCCGACTGACTTCCTGTCTCTCTGTCCTCTCTTCCTGTGTGTACAAGGATGAATGGACATATTATTCGCTGTGACGCAGTACCCCCACCTCGCCACCCCCACACACCCCCCCCAGCTCACACTTTACACTGCCTTCTGTTCTTTCTCTTCTTTTTGCCTCTTTCATTCTTCTGTGGACAATGGTATGAGCTCACAGTGGTACAACTCAAAACCATTTCTACCCCCTGTCGCTTTCCCCCCCCACTCTTCTGCACTCCTCTGTACTGCAGTATCAGCCCCCGGAGCAACAAAGCCTAGTCCTTTCTGCATAAACCATGTGGACAGAGGCGCATGCTAAAAAAAAAAACACACAGAGGGAGGTGAAATTCTACACAGAACTATTTCTTCAGTCTTGTTCGTTGTTGAAACCGATAAAGTTGAAGCTGAGTATCCCAACTTTTTCCTGAGATGAAATTAATCTGGAGAATATTTTGTTGTTAAATCTTAGACTGGTGCAGATCTGGTTTTGTTATCTACTTGCTTGGCGGTAAATTAATTTTGGATCCTAGTCAAACAATACATGAGCTTCTGTGGGAGCCCCAGGCATCATCTGTTGTGGTTTCTGGTTCTTTTTTTTTTTTTTTCTTCTCTAGCGCTGCCTTTCCACTCTCGTCTTAAAACCTCCCCATGCTGAATGTTACTGTGTGTGTGTGTGTGTGTGCAGTCTTATCCAATAACAAGAAGGACAGATCAGGGATGGAGTTTCCAAGAGCTGGGCTGGATAACTGCCGACAGAACGGCTCAGACAGCTTGGCCTGGCGTTGTGCTCGTAGCTCAGGGTGTTTTCAGGTACTGACGGCTCACAGCGCTGCGTGACGCTGCTGTATCCAGGCCAGGTTAGAAAAGCCCCCAGGATACATGGCACTTCTGTCACTTTTTAGCCCAACACTCACAAAAAAAGCAGTTTGGCAGAAGAAACAAAAAGAAATCCTTTTCCACTTTTTCATGACGAACTTTAACCTGCTGCTAAATGAGCAGCAGTGGCGGCACCATTGTAGTGTGATTAGACTGTCTCCTTCCATTTGTCAAGCATCGCCCTCCATTTTTGTTTTATGTAGGTCACAGACAGATCAATAATGAATGACCAGGCAGGTTTGGATGATGTCAGATTTCTGTCCGATTTCTTCAGTTCCATGCTCTTTGAAAGGATGCTGAGCACTCAGCCATTCACTCCATCCCTTTCACATTCACTCATAAAACAGAATAAACCAACAGGAGGCCTCAGGGACCAAACCCGATGTGCGGTATCAGCAATGGGAAAAGGAACTTTGGTGACGAATTGTCTTTGCAATCAATGGTATTCCAGTGATCTGGTTGACTGTAGACATTGCTCCAGTCACTGGTAGTAGCAGGATTTCCCCTAGGGAGTTCCTCGCCATGCGAGCAACTGCAGATGTCAGGGCTTATCACCAGGCAAAAAGTGACCGTTGCTCCTATTTCTGCTGTCTGGCATCACTAGAAAGCTTCTCTGTGTAAAAGCGCATGTTGAATGGCTGCTGCGCTGGAAAAATAAGGTCAGAGCACACCCGGAGTTGAGCAATAACTGTCCTTTTGCGTCGTCGTTTTATGCTTGATTGTGCTGTTGGTGAACAAAGTGAAAAGTCTGAGTTGAGGATCGAGCAGACGGAGCCAGACAGGAGGAGGCGGAGGAGGAGGAAGGGGGTTGGGGGGGAGAGTAGCTGTTAAGTAGAATCCCAGAGGCAGAAGACCTGTTCTCATCTTCCTGGAAAATGTGAGCAGACAGTTTGGATGGGCTGATGGGACGTCACATTACAATTCACTTCCCATTTCTTGTCCTTGTCGGTTGTTTATGGTATCGCTTCCTGTCACTGGTTTAAAAATCAGAATACTGCCAAAGCGTTTTTACGATAAAAATGACGATGGTAAACGGCGGCTTCAGTTAAGCCACACTTTTGTTGTTTGTGTGTGTGTTTGTGCGTGCTGCAGTGTTTGGCTAATTATATGGCCAAAAATCTCAAGAGGCAGTCGTCTGACTCACTCGGCGGGACTGACAACAGCGCGCTCCACACATACTCAGACCAGTCAGTAACAATGCAGATGCTCACACTGGGTCGTTAACGCAAACACAGGCCCTGTTTATGGTATAGCGTCACGGGACAACAGAACCGCCCCGTTCCAGCCTTTGAAATTTTAAATTTTACAACTGTGTTTGTGAAAGAGGAGCGCGAGGAGGAGCAGGAATGGTCACGGACACGTTTCAGCGTCCCGCTTCTCATTGTGGGGAGCAGAAACTGCCCTCTCAGCTGTTAAACACAAAGGCAACATCAACCCAGCCGGTGTGTGGACGGCTCGTGGGCGTCCAAATCGGTGCGTCTGCGATGCATTTGTGCTGGGATGGAGGCCAAAACCGAGCGTTTCCACTACAGCCGGCTTTGTAAAGGTAGGATGTGGTGTTAGACTACAGGATGGTGCAGCTGACGACTGGAGAAGCGTGTGCGCAAGTGTGTCATTGCTTAATTCTTAGAAATGGATGTGTGTGTGCCGTCTGCTGGGCATTGGCAGACAGCTATGAGAGCATAACATTAATCTGTCAGCTGCCACCGCTGATCCAGCTTATCACCATCATGTGCTCAGATGTGTGCACGTGTTGCCACGGACGCTTTGTCTCAGACTAGCTGCACAGGCAGGACACTGCAGCACTAACTGAATATTGTTACTCGCAAAGATTCGTTCTTTCCAATCAAATTTACTCAATCAACAGAAAGTATCTACCCAGATACTTTCGGTTCTAACTCTGAAAAAAACTGTCACACTTTTTAGGTTCTCCTGGGTAGTCGTCCCAAATCTCTTTGTCTCTTGGTTCTTTTTACCTTCAGTATGTTAATTACGCGTCTTCTGCCGAGGATAACAAGGCTAACGTAAAATGAAAGCTCATCTCTCCCCTCTCCCCTTGTCACGCAGAGGTCCGTGCCCAGCTGGTGGAGCAGCTCAAGTGTCTGGACCAGCAATGCGAGCTCAGAGTGCAGCTGCTGCAGGACCTGCAGGACTTCTTCAGGAAGAAGGCAGAAATAGAGGTGGATTACAGCCGCAACCTGGAGAAGCTAGCCGAGAGGTTCCTCACCAAGACGCGCAGTACAAAGGACCATCTACTCAAGTATGGGGTCACACCCACTGGGACAGAGCCGTCTCTGTCTGTGCTTTACTTTCATTTCATCCACGTTGCTTATGGATGCCAACCAAGGAGCAGATGAGATGTTGTTGAATTTAAAATGCCTTTAGGGTAGGGTTAAGGTTAGGGTTAGCTAACTCTAAACCTAACTCTAACCCACAGAGTGAGACTCAAACAGAAACATTAGCCCTTGAAGGTCTGGTTTCAGAATAGAAATGGTTAGGGTTAGAGCTAGCTAACTCTAAACCTAACTCTAACCCACAGAGTGAATGTCAAACAGAAACATTAGGCCTTTGAGGTTTGGTTTCAGGATAGAAAGGGCTAATTAGGGTAGGGTTAGGGTTAGGTTAAGGTTAGCTAACTCTAAACCTAACTCTAAGCCACAGAGTGAGGCTCAAACAGAAACATTAGCCCTTTGAGGTTTGGTTTCAGGATAGAAAGGGCTTACGGTGCCATTAAAGTTGCAGCCGGCGCAAAAAGGATGGGGATGAGGGAAGTCACAACAGTGTGTAATCTACAGACTTGCACCATTCACGGCTTCCCACTTTAGTTCAACGAAAAACTCGATTCTTCACTTGTACATTAGGAAACGCGTCTGTTAGTGGTGGGATCATGTGACCTTGTGTCAGCCTGGGTTTGTGTGCTTCACTGGCATTTTTTTCCTTTCAAAGGACAGGTGGTGACGCTGCGCTCCGACTGTTTGGTGGTATCATGCTCTGTGTGCAGTTTTGCCAAAATGGAGTTCTCTCACTCACACACACACACACACACACACACACACACACACCCCACACAAATACAAACTAAAGCTCATCAGTTTGCGCAGCATGATGTGTCCTTATTTATCTGGCAAGTTTTGTTGGGAGAGAGAAGTTTGTTGCTCTATGGGAATGTTTGAACTGCTTATCCTTATCACATGCGCACACACACACGCACGCGCGCACACACTAAAACTTCAGAAGCATGCTATCTGAACTGGCTGTAGCCCTCTGTCATGGAATGTGATCTGAGCAGTTATCAGTGAGTAGCCTTCACGTTTTGATTTAGTGTAACAGCTAATTTTTGGGGGCCTACATCCAGTCAGACTAATTTTCATCACACCTCTTTGGAGTTTGATATTGAAATGACAGCAGGGTGTTCTCCAGTGCTGCCGCAGGCTTTATTGTACTTTGCAGGTTCATCATTTTCTCGCTAATCCAGAAACTGATTCCTCGCATCACTCCATGTATCTTCAGTGGGGGATGGAAGGAAAAACCTGCAAGTGAAGGGGAAAAGGATGCAGTTCAAGAGAACAAGATGCACGCTGGGTGTATTGTGGTTTGTGGAACAGCTGTTAATTATCAGGAAACGCTTGCTTCTCAAAATGGTGCTGCTTGAGTGGCTATTGATCCCCTTATTAAACACACTTTTTCTCATTTCAAAAACTGCCTTAACGGATGAAAGAAATCAGTTACCAATTATCAGTTGAAACCATCTGTTACAATCTGTACATGCTTGGGTGATCTTCAAAAATTAAACCTTGTCAGCCTTGCAGAGAAATTGAAAGGACACCAGCAACATGACCAAGAAATAATGAAATAATTGAAATAGTGAAAATTCTAATTCAAATGAGCACCATTTTAGATTTGAGACTGCGGAAATGTCAAGCATCCACATTCATGATATTAAGAAAGAGCCAGTTAACTCTAGAAGAAAATTTGTGTCGTCTGTCTCATGAAGGCAGAAACAGCTTCATTAGCAGGATAAAATGGCACCTTAGTTATGTTGCTGGTGTAACGATGTGTCAGGACAAACCCTTGGCTCAGAATTTAGGCATGTTGAAGAACGTCTGTTTGGAAGGCATAAATTATTTAAATTACAGCTTCACTGGTGCACAAAGAAAGACAGCCACCAGAGTAAAACCAGCTAAGACAGTATCTTTCAGAATGCCTCCTCCGTCTGTGCTCGTCCTTTTCTTTATTTGTTTCACTGTTAATCATCTGTCAGTGTTCTCCTTCTCTTTTCTGTTGCACGAAACCTCTGCAGACACGTTCACTTCGCTGATTCAAGTCCACATTCTGATGCTCTTTGGTGCACTCAGACACAGAGAGAGATAAACACACACATTTAACGTACATAAACACCCAGCCATGGCACGCACATGAGCTCGGTAAAGGTGGCAAATTGGATCTGAAGGGAGCTTAAAGGGGGCAAAATTGAAAACGCAGGTGAGGAGGTCAGCTGCTGCAGCAGGTCTGCTCAAGTCGCCGTTCCCAGATGAAATGTGTGGACATGTTCGGCCGTGGCTCACGTGTCTCTCTTTAACAGGCTGCTTTCTCCTCAGCCAGCATCTTTGGGTTTATCTCCACGCATCACGCAATCTGGGTGCCACCCTGGAATTTCAGCTATGTTCCATGTGCGTGCACATGCGCTCTTCCTTTCCGCATGCACAGCCCGGCGCTGACTGCTCCCAGCAGTGCGTGTATGTGTTGATCCTTGGGAGACCCCTGGTATTTATGCTATTTGGCAGACTGCATATGGCAGAGGCTGGTGGGTTACACCGCTAAACTGCAATGTGCGTGTGAGTGTGCAGGCTTGTGTGTGTTCGGAGGTTGACAAGGCCACATGGTGAAGCCTCTCACAAGTTGACTCAAAACCTGACCTTATGCTATTAGGCCATGTTTATTGTTAATTGGATGCAGCCCTTATACAATTCTGGGCTCTGAGATCATGTGACCACTGATGTCCACCCATCTTTAACAGCTAGTTCCCTTCTGGGGTCACGGGGAAGGCTGCTGCTGCTGCGGGGAAGCTTTTACAGCTGCGTTCGGGCGAGAGGCCTGAGTCGCCAGCTCATCGCAGGGCCCTAGCAGAGCATTTGGGGCTTTGGTACCTTGCTCAAGGGTACCTCGGCATGGCTCTGAAGGTGTCCTGGCACCTTTCTTGCTACCAGCACACCTTTCCAACTTTTGTCCGCAACCAGAGCTTGAACCAAGAACCCTCCACTCCCAATCTTGCATTTATATTTGATCAAAAATTAGCTTCGTTAGCCCTGCTCTGATGGTTTTAGGCCGTGTAGCCATTCTGCTTCTGACGTCTGGGCTTTGATCGTGAATATAAATGACTATTTTAGCGTTTTCACTCTAGCATGAGTCAGTGGTAGCACCTGACCTGCGGACTGACTCTGCTCCCAGCCTGCACCATGTGACCTACTAAGGGCCAGTGACATTTCAGTGTTGGCTTTGCGATGAGTGAGGGTCAGAAAGAGTTGGGCGATATTTCACCCAGTGCAGCAGTGGTCGCCATGGTGATGACTGCTGGCATGACAGCTGTGTGTCACATGGATGTGGACTGACTTCTTGTGCAAATAGAGGAACTGTGACTCCTTTCTGGTGGTGGAAAGTGTTGTGCAAACTGTAAAGACATATTGCGGAAAGACAAAGACAAAGCAGGAGTGAATTCAGCAGAAAGTGAAACTAGAGATGTGTCCAGAAATAAACTTCAGTAGAGTTGAAATATGCATCAAATTACCTTCTGTCTTGATATATGTTGTTTTCCTGAAATTATGATTGTTCAGACATCTGACCATTAACATCTATACCAGTATGTCATATGATCACACCCCTCCCCCTCAACACCCACCAGTCAAAGATTTTCTGTCTGACTGTGTATGCTTGGGTCGCAGTTCGCCTTTTCCTGAACGCCGTGTGTGTGTGTGTGTGTGTGTGTGTGTGTGTGTGTGTGTGTGTGTGTGTGTGTGTGTGTGTGTGTGTGTGTGCGTGCGCGTGTGCAGTGTAAATGCCTTGCAGCACTTTGCTGTCTTTACCCAGTTAAAGCCCCTTTTAACCGAACAAAGACGGTCTTTCATCCAATTACATGCACTTATAATCCTTTTTACCCACTCGATTGTCCATGGATCATCCGTGCTGCACGCACACACACCAACACTCGTGCAACTAATGTGTGCGCACAGCCAGAAAGTGCCAGTGTTTCCATAAAACCAAGTTATTAACAGCAGTGCATTTGTGCATCTGTCTACACACTTGAATCTAACATGGTCAATCAGCACTGAGCCATCAGACTGACTCGCTTCCCCCGCTGCCCTTTTTTTTTTTTTTTTCCACATCTTATTTCTTTCTGTGACAGCTGTGCTTCTGAGGAGTCTGACCCCTTCCCACTGGGTTCTGTACCCTTGCTGAATCCACTGTTTGAGTTGGCTTTCCCATTGTGCATGTGTGTGAGTGGAAGGATGCCTTTTTGTCCCTCTCTCTCTTATCCCAGTCCTGTTTTCTCTCCAGTTTGTGTAGATTATGACTGCCTTGTGTATCTGCAGGCAAAAAGGGGAAAGGGCATAAATAGATGATCAAAATCGGTACTTGATGAAGAATATAACTACATATTGCTGCCAACTCTTTTATTCTCTGTATTTCCAGAAAGGAGCAGACCATTTTGTCTCCTGTGAACTGCTGGAACCTGTTGCTGCTCCAGGTGAAGAGGGAGAGCCGCGACCATGCTACTCTGTCTGACCTCTACCTCAACAACATCATTCCCCGCTTTGCACAGATCAGTGAGGACTCAGGACGCCTCTTCAAGAAGGTGACGCACCTTCATTCACAGCAGGATGATCGCAAATTCTTGATATTTAAACACTAAATGGCTTTTTTTTTTCCCTTCCTGTGTATTTCACCACCATCTGCTTTCTGTCACGGCTGATTTATTTACTGACTGCGAGCTGGCTGAACCTCGGAGCAAAATAGTTGATCTGTAGCTTATACAGTTAACCCAGTTCCTGCATTTTTCTGTAGGTTGACAAGCAAGAAATTAGGTCTACAAAGAAACAAAGTGAAATGAGTTAGCTTCTTCAGGGCAGAGACTTGCAATTCTCTAATCCAACCGTCATCATGGTACATTTACCCTCTGGTTCCAAGCGTCAGGAAATTATACTATACCATATTTATTTATATATCCCATTAGTCAGTGGAGTGACTGCCAGTAGCAACAGTGGTGATATTCTCACAAGCTTGCACGAATCATTGAGCCATTCAGTATGACAGGAAGTGATACTGTGAGAAGCACAGCAAAGTTATGATTGCTTGTTATTGTGTAATCAGCCTTACTGTATTGATAAGACCACTGACCAAGCACGTCGGGGCTAGTGAAGTGTGGTTGCTAGCAGTTACTGTTTTGGTCTGACTGATGCAGACAGATGATTACAGGCAGTATGATAAATGAAAAGGTCATGATCTGAAGTTGATGCTTCTGAGTGGCGCTGGTTTGGCCGTTTGTCCCCTGAATCAGCCCCCTTCAACATGTTAAATGATCATGAAGGTGGACGGGCGCCAGTATCCTGTCCTCTTTGCCTCACCTGCTACTTTCTCCTTCTGCAACATACATGTGTTCTTCCTCCGTGTTTGCCTCGTTTATGTCTGACATGCTCTTGCGTAAGCTTATGTTGGTTTTTGTCCTCATAGTTCTATGTTTTCTCCTCTTAACTGACTGTTGATTTATTGTTGCTTTTTCATTCAAGTCTGCATATATAAAGACCAAATAGTCATACAATTTATTATATGATCACTGTCATCTTTAACTTGTCTCCATAGAGCAAAGAAGTTGGAGTTCAACTGCAGGAGGATCTGATAAAGGTTCTTAATGAGCTTTACACGGTAAGAAAACGCACTATAATATGTGGATTAATGTTTAAAATTGAATGTCTTGCATCAATGGGAAGAGTCCTCTTCTCATATCAGGGTTAGCAGTTTGTCCTCACAACTGTTATAGTAATAAATGCTTATTAATTTTATTTAGAAGCTATATTTAATGCAAAAAAGCACAATTACTTGTATCGATGTGGTCTTAATGCTGTGTAGACATAAAAATACAATAAGGCGTCACTAAAAGGCTACTAAATAATGCAAAATGTATGTAGGGCTACTTTTGCAAATCTTAACAGGCTTCCACAAAAAAAAAAAAAAAAAATTACAGTGGTTGCCATAGCAACTAGCGCACCCAGTTTTATCTTATACATGTAAGATGCGGGGTGGAATATTTAACTCAAAGCAGAGACTTGCAGTGCTGTGCACCTGATTGCTGTTTATGTGAACTCAGTAAGACAAACTGTGAACTTGTATGTTCCTGCTGGACGCTGGGGTGTGTTTCTCTAGCGGGTCGGTTAGATTAGGTCGTTGATATTTTAGACACCATCGCTGTGTGCTGGTTGGACTTCTCACGCTGTCAGAGGTCATTGTAGCATCTGGTTACACATGTCCATGATCCTGCCAAGGAGAATGAGTCAGTCACCATGTTTCACCGAATGTGTTGGTGTGTTGGAAAGTTTCCTCACACACCACTGCCATGGGCAGTAGGCCACACTTTAGCTTGAGCTCAGCCAAGCCCATAAAAGCAGGCTTTATGCTTTAATTATAGTATATATTGCAGGATAGAAATAGATTTGGTCTGAGTGACGCGCTCTTGGTCACGTGCATACTCGCAGACATGCATCTGTGTTTGTCTGGGGCATCGAGGGTTTGAGGTCTGACTAGTGTAATGATGGCTCTGGTGGCGGTCACTAGTATAAGGCTGACACTGCACACACTTATTTGTTTGACTTTGTGCGTGAAATCGACACCAACCTCGCTGAAAAGGTTCTGCAGACTGTTTGTTTGAATCATTTGATGGCACTCATAAATGCCAATTAAAAGTTGTTGATGTTTAGTGGTCCTGCAGAGTCCGACACACACACGGACACACACACACACACGGACACAATGCAGGGCTGTCATAGCTTAAGTTTGTCCTTAGCGCTCCATCCTCGTTTCCAGGTGATGAAGACATACCACATGTACAACACTGACAGCATCAACGCTGAATCCAAACTAAAGGAGGCGGAGAAGCAGGAGGAGAAGCAGATGGGGCGCTCTGGTCGACAAGACGACAGACAGACGCCACGCTCCCCTGACACCTTGGCCAGCATCAAAAGTGAAGAGAAGCCCATCCGCCGCTCCAGTGTCAAGAAAATTGAGAAGATGAAGGAGAAGGTGGGACCTCGGGCACAGGGAGCTTCACCTGTTGTCTCTGTTTCCCATGAGAGTGTGTCTGGCTTATTGTTGACCTTGTTTGTACCAGCTGGGAATTGTCAGAGCAGAATCATCCTATTATCCATGAGTGTCAATACTGAGGTTTCCTTTCGCCATCTATTACAGTGTCCTTTCCTTTTTCTATCATTCCTGCTGGATTTCTGTCCTTCTTTTGTTACTAGCCTCTGTCTTTTGTCCTTCCTCTTATCAGAGACAAGCAAAGTACACAGAGAACAGGCTGAAGGCCATCAAGGCTAGGAACGAGTACCTGCTGGCCCTGGAGGCCACCAACAGCTGTGTCTTCAAATACTACATCCACGATCTGTCCGACATCATTGACGTGAGCGTAAACACACTCTGATAGTAACATTTTGTCTTTGACCAGTGGTACACCTCTCCTGAATCCAAAAGTAACAGAGACAAGTTGAGTTGAAATAGTAGAACAGTGCATAAATCTCCTTTGATTATCTCCGCAGGCCACATCATCTTGATTTATCCTTCGTATGTGTGTGTTTATGTGTGACAGTGCTGTGATCTTGGCTACCACGCCAGCCTGCAGCGAGCCCTGAGGACCTACTTGTCTGCCGAACAGAACGTGGAGACATCCAAACACTCGGGCCTGGAGATGCTGGAGGGGGCCACAGAGAGTCTGGAGGCCAACGGAGACAAGCAGAAACTGATGGAGACCTACAACAATGTCTTCTGCCCCCCAGCTCGTTTTGAATTCCAGTCCCATATGGGAGACACGGTACATGCGGTGTTCCTTTGGAAAACCATCCATCCATCCATCCATCCATCCATCCATCCATCCATCCAACAATATTGTGCACATTTAAAATGGTTAAAAATCTGGTTTTTCACTTTGCGCATGGGCACAGATGGGAGTGGTGTGCGCACAGCAGCCCCTGGAAGGCGAGCTGCTCCAGAGGTGTCAGCAGCTGCAGTCCCGCCTCTCCACACTGAAGATTGAGAATGAAGAGGTCAGACTTCTTATGGATTCCTCAAGCTAGCTGGTCTGTCTCAGATAATCAGAATTCCTCCTTCATCAGGTTAAGAAAACAATGGAGGCCACTCTGTGCACCATCCAAGACATGGTGACAGTGGAAGACTACGACGTGTCCGAATGCTTTCACCACAGTAACAGCATGGAGTCTGTCAAGTCCACATTTAGTGAGTCCTATCTGAGCAAACCAAGCCTGGCCAAACGACGGGCCAACCAGCAGGAGACGGAGCAGTTTTACTTCACGGTCAGCACTCTTGATGCTCGTCCAGGGTTTCTGAATGTCTTTATTTATAAACTTTATTCGGGGTTTGTATAAGAATGTGTTTTTCTTTTGTAGAAACTGAAAGAGTTTCTTGAAGGCAGGAACCTGATCACCAAACTCGAGGCCAAGCATGACCTCATTGAGAAGACCATGGGGGAGAGTAAGTGGAAATATTACAGCATCCTTTCACCTTTCATGGGAAAACCTCTGCTGGCTGTGTGTACAGCTTTAAGAAGTGAAGATTACGCTGTTTCTGTCCATCTGAATCTGTTTCCTGCCCTGTTTCTCCCTGTCCCCACCTCTTTCTCTCTCTCCCCTCCCCCCTTCCTGTCTCTCCCTCTTTTAGGTCAGAAGACTGACTGTTGCCTTGCCAGGTAGGTGTGGTGAAGGAAGGAAATATGCTCCAACTCACACTTGCATGCACTACAGCAGCATTAAAGTTTGATTTCTTGGCAACCAGGCATATTATTTTCCTGCCACGGTTTATATATTCCTTGCACATGGCCCTATGTGCACAAATGGAGCATTACAGACTTTTGAGCATAAATACACACTCTCTGGAGACATAATGAAAGAGTGCTGTATCTTTTCTTTGTGTCTCTGTCTCTACGTAGCAGACGGAGAAACTCGTCCGTTCGGAAGCAGGTAATTATCTACGTGAATCTATGGATCTTTGTCTTTCAGTCACTGTCAGCTGCTGCTGAGATTTTTAATTCGAGCTCCTTTTATTACTGCATCCCGCCTCATATTTCTTCATGACTCTTATTGTTATTAAAGATATTATTGTACAAGCAGTCCAGAGCTTTGCTTCAGTTTTCTGAAGTATCTGCCACACTAGTGAAGGTGGTGTGTGGGACTCCCCCTTGTGGACAGTTTGCTTTTTTCATTCGCTTTTGCATTTCAGATAAGCTAATTTGTACCTCATTGCAAAACCTACAATGAGATTGGCTTAAAAATGGCTGCAGACATCATTTAATATGCACCACATTTACATTACAAAGATTTCCGAAAAATCCTAACAACCAAAAACAAAAGCAAAGCTGTGGTCTCCTAGCAACAGCTGGTTCTTGCACACACCCTGTACACACAGAAATACTAATGTGTGCAGTGAAGCAAGCTGGTACAGATGTGTGAGTGTGTGTGAGATGCCTGTTTTTTTTCGCATGCTGCACTTCTGTTTTTTTTTCCTCCTTCGATAGGAAGTAATTCTCCTCTGCCTCATTTAGGACTCTGCTGAAACCATTCCTCTGATGGTGGAGAGCTGCATCCGCTTCATCAGTCGCCATGGTGAGTCTAACTCTGCAGTGATTTCATTGTTCAGGAGCAGCTGTTCCTCTGTTACGATTGGTTGCTTATTGTCAAGTCTGAGCGGTCATGCCAGATTGGCTTAGGAAACATGGAAGCACCGGTTTAACCAACCAATTTCACGTGCGTTTGTAGGTCTGCAGCATGAAGGTATCTTCAGAGTGTCTGGCTCTCAGGTGGAGGTCAATGACATCAAGAATGCCTTTGAGAGAGGTAAGATGCTTTGGCCCAGCAGGAAGTAGTTTTCAGGTGTTTCACCGTGTTTCCTGCTTGTCCTTATAAAGGCGAGGATCCACTGGCGGGAGACCAGAATGACCATGACATGGATTCTATTGCTGGGGTTCTGAAGCTGTACTTTAGAGGACTGGATCAAGCCCTCTTCCCTAAGGATGTCTTCCATGACCTCATATCCTGCGTCTGTAAGTCTCTAATCCTTTGGTCTGTTTTGGTTTGAGTGTGTGTTTATGTGTTGAGTAATCTCCTGGCTGTCACGGTGTGTTCCAGCCATGGAGAGCCTCCAGGACCGGGCTGTGCACGTTAAGAAAGTCCTGCAGGCTCTGCCAAGCAAAACCCTTATCATCATGAGATACCTGTTTGCCTTCCTCAACCAGTGAGTAGCAGGACACACACACACACACACACACACACACTCTGAGGTGTAATATTAACTTAAGTTTCTTTTGAAAACATCTATGCGTCATTTGAGGACAACAAGCTTTGCTGGATATGTCTGCCACTGTCCTTACATGTTACTGAAGCTACAGGCAATTACTATAAAGGAGAAAGCAGCACAGTTGCTAAAGGATTTATTGAGAGCAGCTGGTGGTTAATTTGTGTGTCTTCGTGTCCTGGAGGTAGGTTCATCTGTCAACGACCATCCCTAAATCCATGACAAAGTGAGAAATGGGATGTTGGAGAGGTGAAATTTGAGATTCATGGTAAATCAAGTATGTCCAGAGATCTTTTTAGCAGAAGAAAGAGGAGCTGCTTCTTTTTCCTGAGTGATTCGTGTGCATTCATTATCAGATCCTCCAACACAGCGATGCACGTTGCACAGACCAACAGATGTGTGTTCATACACTGTGCCCTCACTTCTGTAATTGTTTTATTTGCGTGTGAGATCAGGTTTGGTCATACCAGATTGCCCTCTAAAACGGACCTTTCCATCCCACCAGCTTGTCTCAGTACAGCGAGGACAATATGATGGACCCCTACAACCTGGCCATCTGTTTCGGCCCCACGCTGATGTCTGTCCCAGAAGGCCATGACCAGGTCTCTTGCCAGGCCCACGTCAATGAGCTCATTAAAACTATCATC
This sequence comes from Pao palembangensis, assembly GCA_015343265.1. Classification (NCBI taxonomy): domain Eukaryota; kingdom Metazoa; phylum Chordata; class Actinopteri; order Tetraodontiformes; family Tetraodontidae; genus Pao; species Pao palembangensis. Next base: position 2,637,334 of record CM027087.1, on the reverse strand, counting down.
ATCCACCATGACACCATCTTCCCAGGACCACAAGATCTGCAGGGCCCCATCTACACCATCCCTGGAGCTGGAGATGACTTCTGGTGAGCGTGTGTTCCAGCTCAGGTCACAGCGGGGAACGTGTTTCTGACCGGTTTCTAAGCAGAGGGTTTTGATAAAGATGAATAGGCCAGGTGCTGGTTGATACAGGGCTTGTCCTGGAGTGATGGCAGACCTGACCTGTCTGCCCCACTCTGAGACGGGACCACGAGGATCAGCTTACCCTCCGTCACACGGTAGATTAAAGTAGGGCCCGATCACATATCTAACACACCCAAGGGTCAACTTTGAGTTTCAATACAATTACAAAGCTCAGGCATTGATTACTGCTGGTCAGGAGAGTTCTTGAGGCTGTCGTTCACCCTGGAGTGATCGTTCTCCACCGCTTTTATCACACTGACCCATCTGGGATTAGTTTCGCTGCAGTACCACAGCTTCCTTCATGCTTAAGTGGCGGGCTGACCATTGAGTCGCTAAATTCTTTGACAGCTTATTGCAATGGAATGGAATTTTTTTTATCATTTTTTTTTTATATATATAATGTTTTTAATACACTGGTATTCAGCTGTAGCGACAGACGACAAAGTGTAGGCATGGTTCCAGGCTGTTAGCTGTAGTTAACGCATTGGCCTGTGTGATACAAGTCTGATTTCTGCTTTTTACGTCCCCATGACTGTCTCTCCTCCTCTGTCCACGTTAGTGACAGTCCACACTGTGAGCCCCCCCTTGTGGAAGAGCCTGCGCCTGACACTGTCTCCGGCAGCCACAACAGTGAAGATGGTGCATAACACACACCCACACACTCCAGCATATCACTTTTCTTTTCCTTCTTGCTCACTGGTAATTTTTGGCTGTAACACCTGAGAGCAGCTCACATTCTCCTGCTTTGCTCAACAGCTTTTTAGAGCAAGACTAACCAGCTCTGCACTAATCCAGCTTCCCCTTTCTGCTCTTCTTCTGTTTTTGTTCTACTCTCTGTTTCTCTGCCACTTCCTGTGTCTGGCCACCATCCTCTGAATCACAGGCTCCCTGGCTGTTTCAGAGGCTGACGCGTTTGAAGCCGTCGCTCGGTTCGACTACTGCGGCAGGACGAGTCGGGAGTTGTCCTTCAAGAAGGGAGCTTCTCTGCTTCTGTACCAGCGAGCCTCTGCTGACTGGTGGGAGGGACGGCATAACGGAGTGGATGGACTGGTGCCCCACCAGTACATTGTGGTCCAAGACAAGTAAGACTCGTTTTTTTCAATGATATTTCAGTGATGTCAGTTTTATGTTTTGGATTCATACATTCATTTACACACCCTCTGGTTTAATGCTTCAGGGTTGATGGTGGCAGAGGAAGTCCGAAACCTGACCTGGACAGCAGGGATCTGCTGGAAGAGAGGGTGTCTACTCGAGGCAGCGCTGCTTCTCCTACTGGGGCCCATGTGGCTGACATCTACCTGGCCAACCTGAACAAGTGCATGTCATGCTGAAACCAGAAGGCTAAAACGAATACATGTTACACGTGGAAAATTAAAATCGAAATGTCTCGTTCAGGTTGAGAAAACGTCCGGAGTTGGGGAGCATCCGCAGGACGTTCCGCGGCTCAGACAATGACAGCGCCGGTCCAGGTGCCAGCGGAGGAGGAAGTGGCGGCGTGAGGACAGCCTCTCTTCCTGTGGGCGGTGCCCTGGTGAAAGAGGCTGGGGAGAAACGACCCGTTAGCGCTCACAGCGTCCTCAATTCGGTCACTCGCCACTCCTCTCTCAAGACCAAGGTACAGCCGAGTCTTCAGGGCAGTTTGCTGAGCTGAATAATTCGTTTCATGACTACGCTGCTAATGCAGAGCGTTCTGAACATGTAGGTGGAGAGTCCACAGTTGCGCAAGGCGACGCCAGCGGGACGCTCAAAGAGCTTCAGCAACCACAGACCACTAGATCATGAGGTCTTTTCTCAGGTGGAGCAAAGCTCGCAGGTGCAGATCAGTCAGATAAAACCATCTTATAAAATGTTGACTTTCAGCTTTAACTTGAAAATGTAGCAGAAGATTATTGCAGTTGTCTGTAGACCACAAAACTGTTAATGCAATTGGCCAGTTTTGTGGGCTGTGGTGTCCGCTCATCATTCTAAATGCTGCTTTTGTGTGATTCCTCCTGGTGTTGCAGGACATGGAGACTGCAGTGAGCTCTGCACTAAGTGACTTCAGTAAGGTGGAGAGACAGAGTGCATCCAAACACACGCACGCCCCTGACGTAGTCCTGGACACACTGGAACAACTCAAAGGCGTGAGTGGTGGCGGCAGTGGAGGAGGAGCTTCAGAGCCATCCAGTCCACTCCACTCCCGTTTGTTTAGGGACAGCGAGGGCGGTTCCTCACACGCCCACCCACTTCAGCGCAGCGCCTCTTCAGCCAGTGATGTGCCCTCATCTTTCCGCCCAGCCAAGAGTCAACCGCGGAGCCCTCTGCCCTCTGCCACATCTCCCTCGCTCTCCTCCTCCTCCCTCTCCTCATCTGTCCCTTCCTTCAGAGAGTTGCGACCCCCGGCAACAAGGCCGAAACCGGTGGTGTTCCCAAAGAGCGGGGGAGGAGCTAGCAGCCCTGCCATGGGTTCTCCGACTTCAACTGTCCCCCCTACACCTCCGCCTCCACTCACAGGCCAGACACACTCTCTCCCTCACACCCCTCCCCCTCCTCCTTCGCCCCAGTCCAATGATAAATCCTGTCCAGTTTAGAGCCCCCAGTCTGATCTCTGGTTCTTGTAAACGCTATGATTCAGATCCTGACCACGCAGGAAGCACTTCATTCGTTTCAAACCCACTCTTTATGTGTAGCATTGATGTTGGTGTCCAGATGAATTGGGAAGATGTTGGGTTCCCTTTAGAATTCCCTTGAGAGAAAGAAGTTGTTGTTTTCTTTTTCCACTCTTTTAATCCAGATCCAACAACACCCTGCACAGATTGATAATGCTTCAAGGACTTTTTTTTTTTTTTCTTTTACTTTGCCACCAGAGATTCACTGGAAAAGGGAACAGGACTTCAGTATGGATTCTAACAGACCTGCAGCATAAGTAGACTAGTTTGTAATGTTTGAGTGTGTGTGCAAGAGTGTTATTTGCCTGTACACACAGATCTACATGAGGATTATAAAGCACTGTTTGATTTCTTTCTTCTGCATACTAAACATTTCTCATGAACCATAACTGGTGGAAGGGAAGAGAGTGTTTCCTTCCTGAGAAAAGACTGTGAAATGCTAAGCTTTCCGAAACAAACTCTGACTTCACACAGATAAAAATGGACTCGGAAAGACAAGTGGGACAGATGTGGTGTGGCAAAAAAGAGCTTTAGTTAATATCTACTTCTATGTTTGGTTTTTTGGTGAGTTTCATTAATATAAATAGTCCTTACTAGCATCACAGTGGAAGCAGCGTTCTCCAAGATGTAACATTCTGAATGCAAAAATAGCAATAAAAATAATTTTTGGTTTGAGGCATTACTTCCCACCTGCAGCTCTATATTTTATATGTAGAGGACCACTGAAACCCAGCATTTTGTACTGGTAATGTTGGACTGAACACGCAGACACACGCTTCAACTTCAAACTCGTGTGTGACGGTGTTTTTTTTTTTTTCTCTTTCTTTTTTTTTTTTCCGGCAGCTAAACGCCTTTCAGGTTTTCCGTGCATGCTGGGGCCATAGATGGCAGCCACAGTGATGAGCTGCCTGCTTGCATCTGTTTGTACAGATGCAGTACCAGCGACAGGACAGCATTAAGACTTACAGCTTGATCATTTATATTAAAAAAAAGGGTTTTATAATTGTAATAGTGTGTATGTTTGTGTAATAATCATAATGAAAACTGGAAGCATGAAACTGAGGATCCTCCTGAGTGCGTTTAGACAGAAGCACAACCAACCACCTCATCTGTGCAGCAGCGTTGATTTTATTATGATTGTTGTTGTTGTTTTTCCATTTGTTCATAAATGCTCAGAATCTGTACTGGTGAAATGTTGTAGCTGTCTGACTGAGCATGTGTGAATGTGGAGCACGAGTCCATTTTAAAGGGAGGCCACCTGATGGCTCTTTTGGAGACGCACACAGGAAGAAAAAAAACTTGTTCAATGTTCTGGAGGAGCAGCAGCCTCGTGTGCTGAATAAATATGCACTGTGTACACAGAAGCAGATTATTAAAAAAGCCTGTAGGGATGCCTGAAATGGTGTCTCTTAGTAAAAGCTTTAAATAGAAGTTTACTATATATGATCTGGTTTATATGATGAATAATTTGAACAATGTGTCATTCAGGATAAACTGAATAAATCTTTTGTCAGTGTTCATATAAATGTTTCCCCTATTCCAGAAATCCAACTGAATGCTCTCTGATAAATTGATAAAGATGTGTGTGTTTTTTTTTTTTTTTTTTTTTAATTACTGTATGCATAACCTGGGGAATTTGTGTCGCTCTTACCTCATCATGACAACAGGAGGGAACATGACAGTACGTGTGTGTGTGTGTGTGTGTGTTTGTGTTGGTGGTGAGATGCACACAATCTTCTGCATGTGGTTGGTTGGTGTCTTTTGTCCCGGCGGTGCTGTCAATAAAGCGGAAGCCGGGACTCGACTCGATTGATCTCAAATCAGTCTTGGCGCACTTGAACAATTTGGCTTGCGTTTGGACTAACTGCGTGGGAATGATGTGTCTGGAATGTTTTGCATTGTTGACAATTTGAAATCAAGAGAAAAAAAAAATGAGACCATAATGTCAAAAGTATTTATAGTTGTTTCTGTATTACTGGAGAATCCTGTGCTCAAATATACTTTGTATATACAATGTTGTACATTACAGAGGTACACTCTTTTTTGGTACAATATTGTACATAGCAATAGCAGTTAAATCAAATAGGCCTTATATAATTCTGTGTAGGTCTTGTAGTAGATCTGTTTTATGTTTGTTTTTTTTTTTTTTAAATAAACATTGCTTGCTATATAAATATTTGTTTTGGTGTTTGGAAAAAAGATTCAATGAGATTATGACTAAAATAATGAAATTAGAATAAATCTATATTCCCAGTGAAGGAACATGTTATGGAATAGGAATACACTGCACACTAAACTGAAATTAAACTGCCTTTTAACTTGTAGATCCTATAATGAGTGAGACTGTGAGCTCCCACAAAGCTGACTAGTACTGAGAGTAACCTACAACTAACCCCTCTTATCCTCATGATTTTGTCAGATTTTTATCCAAGGGTAAAATGCAATTATTATATATAACTTAAAGAATTAAACTATCAAAACACAGCTAAAGGCTGAAAATACACCATTAAGCGGCAATCATATTAGCTCTATGGATTTTGTACAGGTGTTAATATATATATATATATATAATATATTATATTATATATATATTATATATATATATATATATATATATATAATATATATATAATATAATATATTATATATATATATATATATTAACACCTGTACAAAATCCATAGAGCTAATATGATTGCCGCTTAATGGTGTATTTTCAGCCTTTAGCTGTGTTTTGATAGTTTAATTCTTTAAGTTATATATAATAATTGCATTTTACCCTTGGATAAAAATCTGACAAAATCATGAGGATAAGATGTATAATATATTCCGGAACCTGTTTTTACAGTCACGTTTGTTCTTTGTTTCATCAGGGGACTATTTTTCTGTGACAATTCCAAGGTTGGCGCCGTGTTACCAAGTGTTTTAATTGTCACATATCACTTTTTCTTTTTAAAGTTAAGGAAGCAGATTTTTACTTAAAGTGATTTTATGAATATTTTGACAACAATGTCGATGTCAAACACGATTCCCGCAACAATCGCATGCATTTGATCGTATCGTACTTCCTCCAGACGGAAGCTGGAGTCATGTTGTCTGTGTAGATTCTGTGGAGTCATGTTGTTTTCTTTTTTCGCGTTCTTCTGCAGACTGAAACCAGCCTACCGCAGCGATAAGACAACCAAATGCCGGGTTTGGTAGCTCTTTAAAGGGATGGATCGACGCTAGAACTCGAGAGAACGAGCGGTCGTTTTCCCCAGCAGCACTTCCGGTATTGACATACCTGTTGCTGAGGTGCCATACGCAGGTGAGAGACCGGCTTCTCTCGCACGCACAAGGAAACAGTTCCTCATGTAGGCGGCTTGGTTTGTGACTCACGTTGGGTTTTCCGTAAAGCATCGGAAAATCATGATCTATAACCGACGAAAATAACTTTGACATATAAGTTCCGGAAGAAAGGGCCTCCAGAGACCACCAGAGAGGCAGTGAAAGCACGCCTAACTGCAGCTCCAGCCAGGTAACAACGACCTTTACACGTTTACAGCCACATATTAAACTCCTTATCTTTTTATCAAATCAAGACTAGTCGAAGTTAAAAAGAGAATTGGTTATTAATACGTCGTGTAATTATGAACAGTTGACGACCTGATTATCAGCTATGTAAGCTAAAGCTACATGTGATTCACCGCAGGGTGTTATACTGTAATTGGCTACATATGCGTTATGATCCTGGATTTCTGTTCCCCTAGTGTTGAACACATTGCTGTGTGCAGTATTTTGTGTAGTACTTTATGAATATTGAAAAATAGTATTGAGTCATTACATTTAATAAGGAAGGTTCATATATTGTGGTTGTACGCAAACAGCTAATATGGATATTCCTATTTTGTAATATTTCCCATGTATTTACTGTAGCATGTCAGGGATGATGGCCAGCACACCAAACTACCTGTGGTCTTTACAAGATGTCCTGGGTCAAGGGGCCACGGCCAGTGTTTACAAGGCACGGAATAAGGTAGCCAAGCACCATAGGGTGTCTTCCTAACAAACTTTCACGGTTGTTTTTTTACTGCGTAAGCATAGTTTTTAATTTTAATGGATCAACAAAATTTGGAATAAGAAGGGGTTTATGGTTATAGACTTGAAGTGGACTTTACTTGGGACACTGTAAGTTAACTGTACGTGCGTGTGTGTGTTTGCAGAAATCAGGTGAGCTGGTGGCTGTTAAGGTTTTTAACACTGTGAGCTACAACCGCCCCCATGATGTCCAGATGAGAGAGTTTGAGATGCTGAGGAAGCTCAACCACAGCAATATTGTCAGGCTGTATGCAGTGGAAGAGGTAGGCTGTCGCCGCCTCTCTGTTTTTATATCATTTAAAACATCCTCGTCAAGTTTCTTTGTTCGTCTGCAGCTCCCATCCAAGCAGAAGGTCCTGGTGATGGAATACTGTTCAGGTGGAAGTCTGCTCACGCTACTTGAGGAGCCAGAAAATGCCTTTGGCCTTCCTGAAACAGAGTTCCTCACAGTTTTACAGTGTGTAGGTGGGTGTACATTGATGTTTTTCTCAATTATTATTTCGTATGTCAGCATTAGGATGTAGGTCACTTTCTGCTTTTCAGTCCGGGGGATGAACCACCTGCGTGAAAATGGGGTGGTGCACCGGGATATTAAGCCAGGCAACATCATGCGGCAAGCTGGGGAAGACGGCAAGTCTGTTTATAAGCTGACTGACTTTGGTGCAGCGAGAGAGCTGGAAGATGACGAGAAGTTCATTTCAATCTATGGAACAGAAGAATATCTGGTAAAGTAGCCATCACATAGGTACACTTCAGCTGCATTTGCAGTTCAGCAGTTCATAGTCTCTTCTCTCAGTTATAATCCATAAAATACAGCTGAGGTTAAGACAGAGGAAAATGTATGATGTCATGATCAGTGACTGCATGTGTAGTTAAAGATGAACAACAAACACTCCAGTTTTACGGACAGTTAAATTAACTGTTGGATTACATTTTGCAGTTTTCAGAAGAAGTGTTTAAGGCCTTTCAGAGATGCCCTTTTTTGGTTTCTAATAGACATGGAAATGGAGAGAGAAGCAGCAGCAACAGCTCTGACCAGTCAAACCTCTGTGGTTTAGTGCTATAAACCTCAGAGCCACCAGAAAGGGAACCCATGCACAGTGTCTGAATGAGATCTTGTAGCCATCACATAGGTGCATTCACAGTAAACAATCTGAAAGGGTCACGACACATTTATTAAGCTGTAGCTCTTTAGGTTTTCTTATTTTAACAACCTAGAGTTGCATCTAAATTTTGTGGTATATATGATTTCTGCCTGTGAATCATACACCAGTAGCTTTCATATAAAGCTTAATGTGAAAAATATGTGTAAGAAATGTAAAGACAAACTGTCATGAAACTAGGATAATACCATGACCACTCAGGAAAAGTTCAGATTTTAATGCTGACCAGCAGCTCTAATGTTAGACCGGGTGTTCCCTCTAGTGGACAAACTTAATATTGCACAATTTAAATTATTCAAAAATAGCCTCAGCACTGTGCTGAGCAGTTTAAAAAGGCATCTGTGTATTTTTTTGTGTATAGCATCCAGACATGTATAAATGCGCTGTGTTGCGCAAGCCTCATCAGAAATTGTACGGCGTGAGCGTGGACCTGTGGAGTATCGGTGTGACATTTTACCACGCTGCCACCGGGCGCCTCCCCTTCATACCGTTTGGAGGACCAAGAAAGAACAAACTGACCATGTAAGAAAACATCAGTTACACTTCACATATCTGTGTGAAATGTCAGAAAACATATTCAACAAGTATATTCAAGAGTGAGAGAGGCAACTATAGATGCCTAGGTGAGAAGCATCATTCATCATGCGTGAGCTTGTTGCTGTTTTAATCTGTAGGTTTAAAATAACAACAGAGAAGCCAACGGGCGCCATTTCTGGATTACAGCACGTTGCTGACGGATCCATCGAGTGGAGCTACAACCTGCCCCACAGCTGCCAACTGTCACAGTATGTCTGCACTTAAAAACGTGTGAGCCAAGTCCGCCCTGTATTTATCTGTTTTTTCTGTGTGCCTTGAGGGGCCTGAAGGCGCAGCTGGTGCCAGTGCTCGCCGGCATAATGGAGGCCGACCAGGAGAAGTGTTGGGGTTTTGACCAGTTCTTTACAGCCACCACAGACATCCTGCAGCGGCAGCCGGTCCACCTCTTCTCTCTGCAGCAGGCCATGGCTCACTGTATCTACATACATCACTACGACACGTATGCGCTCACACATGCATCTCACAGAAGTGCTTTTCTTTATTAGTGCATTTAGGTCTTCTCTCCTGACCCTTAAATATGGCAGTTCAGAGTTTGTGTTATTTACTTTATAGCTCAGAGAGTCTGGGTGGATCCAAGTGAATCAGGTACTGAAAGTGCGGTCGACATAAACTGTAAAAGTAAAACATTTGCAGAACTGGGAGGACGAAGCCACAAACAGGACGTTGAGTTCAGCGTCACCGGACTGGCAGCTAATCGAAACTCTGAAGATCAGTTTGGAGGAAAATAATGTGAACTGTGATTCTGATTCTACGTCTCAATCCTCTCAGGGTGGCGACGTTCTTTGAAGAGGTGGCGTCTCAGAGCAGCATAGCAGTGGAGCAGCAGCAGCTGCTCTACCTGGGTCACGAGCTCCTTTTGGAAGGCAGCATGAAGGTGGTCAACCTTCCCCACACGTCCCCCACGCAGCCCCTCATTCTGCTCAGCTACAGCTTTGAAGCGAATCACAGCCTGCCTGTTAGAGAGCGTAAGCCACCCCAGCACGCCTCTGCTGCTCGTCTGTGAAGACTCTTTACTGTTGTCCTCAGAAGACATGAAAGGCTTCTGATGAGACGTCTACCTGCATTACACTCGCAGCAACATGCTGTATGCCTTTGAATATTTCAATCCAGTGTATAAAAGCAGTGACAGGAGCAGATGCTTTGTTGTTTGGGGTTTTTCTCTGTAGCTGACACTCCAGCGATCCCGCCCAAGTTTGATGTTCTGGCAGACTACAATTTCACAAAGGTACAGCTGAGCTCAGTGGTTCATTCCGCAATCTTCAGTCTTTTATTTGAATTTGGTGTTTTGATAAGACCCATGCCTTTGAAATTAGCTGCTTTTAAGTGTCGTCAGTTGTGTTTTGAATGAACAGCGAAGAATTTCAGCTTTTGTCCGGCGGCAGCAGCAGCTGGAATGCGAATAAATGTCTTTTTTTTTTTTGCTTTAATTTGCAGCCTTCCCGTTTATTTTGTCTTTAGCTGTAAAAGGGCCCGTTCACGGCCGTTTTTGACCTCCCGGTTGTCTGCAGGTAATCGTGGGAGCGGTGCACCAGTACCTGATGAACACCCAGGTGCTGCACACACACAGAGAGCTGCTGCTGCAGGGCTTCTACAGCTACATGTGAGACCCACACACAGGCTTGTTTTGCTGCTCGACTATGGATGTCTGTTGGCTAAATAAGGATGTCCCTCTCCTCTCCGTTTCTCCTCTCTGACTTTTTCTCTTGAATGTTTTGCCATCAGAATGAAGCTGCGAAAGGAGTGTGGGGAAGCGATGCACAGTATCGCAATGGTCACCATCAGACTACAGTCGTGCCTCAGCTTAGAACACAGGATTCGCCTGCTGTGAGTTTATATGTGTGTGTGTGTTAGTTTTGCATGCGTTAGTATTTGTTTAATAAAATGTCTCAGACTTTTATCTGACCCACGCTGCCCCCTGCCGTGTCTTTACCCTTTTAGGGGCCACTATCCTTCTGGAGACCAAAGTCCAGCTGAGGACAGTCAGACGCTGAAGGCGGTGAGTCTCATCACAGCCAAATCTGCTGACATTTGAGGATAAAGTTCCACCTCTACTGTCGAGGAGCGGATCAAAGAGAGTAGATAAAATGAAAAGGATCAACTATTTGTAGCTCTGCTTGTTCTTTAAGTGTGAGTTCAGATTATTTCAGGATTTTAGTTGATTGAATCAGGAAGAAAAGGTTTGATTAGAGTGTCCCATCAGCTAAAGCTTCAGCTATTATTTTTTTATTTACAGGTTTGTTAATGTGATAGCACACTAGCAACAATAAGCGTCATCGCTATCCTCATTAGAGTTGTCATTGATGCCTTTCTCCCACTGTTACCCTGCCGGTGCGTCGGCCTGATTGCTGAACTACTAATCCAGGATTACAGTTGAATTACTAATCCTGTGTCAGGCTTGTGATCTGTTGATCCAGGTTTCAGCCTGTTTCCATCTCTTCAGGTCCACGAGCACTTGCCGATTTATGCCTCCTGCATCCAGGAGTTTCAGAGCCGGCTGGAGCACCTGCAGATAGAGCAGGCCAAGCTGGCGGAGGTGCTGGCCAGTGACAAAAGGTGCCCAGATTCAGATCTGAACTGACATCCTGGCTTTGTGATGCCTGACCTCTGACCTCCTGCCCCCCCTCCTAGCTGTCAGAAGATGCAGATGCTGCTGCAGAAGATAACAGCGATCCATCAACATTATCGTAAAGACAGACTTACCGGCAGTATGTATGTTTACCTCAGTGCATCTTGTGTCTGTTGCTGATTTGATAGAATGTTTGGATTTTTTTTTTCTCTCCCCCCTGCAGAGTTGGCATATAACGACGAACAAATCCACAAGTTTGAGAAGTGAGTACGGGTCCAGGCAGCTCGGTGTCGGGCTCACACCGTCCGGGAGGAATTTCTCCTCGCCGCTCCGTAATCTGCTGACTCTGCTCTCTGTCCAGGATCCACCTGTCGACCCACATTCGGAGGGTGAAGTCTCTTTTCAGAGAAGAGTCTGTTCAGAGGTACAAGGAGCTTTTGGCCTCAACACGGACATGGAGCAGGTCAGAGCAGGTCACGTCCTTACAACCAAGCACCTGTTGACTGTAGTTTTAACAATATTTTGCTCGTGTGCATCTTCTGTCGTGCTTTAAATGATTGCAGAGCTATGCAGTAGGCTCTGAGTTGAATTTTCTTAGCTTATTTTTTTTTTTTTTGGCTTTTTTACCACTTTTGCAGTGTTTTACTGGAGATGCAGACCCGACTGCAGGAGTTCAACTCTTTCTCCATTGGCTTGTTGGCAGACTTGGAGATGAGTGAGCAGCAACAAAATAAGGTTGGTTTTTCCCCTCTCTCTGATTAAAAAGCGTAACCTGTGGGCGGAAATTCATTTACTGTCACTCTGTCTGTGTGAGTCATCATATCACAACATGAACTGAGCTATTTCTTTGTTAAACGGTAGTCATTTTAGCAAAATGACACAATATAGATGCACCACAACTGGATATTCTCATTTTCTAATTACAGCTAGTTTTTCACTGAACACTCAACAGCAGGCTGTCCTAGCTGCAGGTGCATGGTGGTGTTTAGCGGTCAGTCTCAGCCTCCCTGACGTCCTTTAGCCACAGTTCCTCGCTGGTCCTTACTTGCTGTTGTTCCATAAACAAAGACCTTGTGGTTACTATTCATGGCTAGCACCGAATCAGTACCCAACTTTACTGCATGTTTGAGCTGAGTCTTGTCCCCGTCGGTTCCTCTGTGATCCAGACACCTTTAGAGCTGTAGAATCTCATCAGTATGATGTTGTAACATCTCGTGTGTCTTACTCAGGCTCTAGACAGAATCCTTTTCAGCTTCCAGTCCAGCCGAGCGTCACAGCAGCCTGGAATCACATCCACCAATAATGAGCTCATGGTGTCAAGGTTCGTGTGTGTGCGCGTGTGTGTGTGAAAGGGCGCTGATGCTTTTTCTTAGATTCCCTACTTTCGCTGTAGGATGCATCACCTCAAGGAGGAAATGGAGATTCTGGTGAGGGAGCTGAAATGCAACAACAGTGTTATTGAGAGGTCAGTTGACCAAATTCCACTCTGTCATTTGACAAACTGCAGAGAAGATGCTGATATGGTTTTGGGGTTTTTTTCTGCAGCCTAGGGGCAGCCAGCTCGGCACCAGCTCTGGAGCCAAATCTGCCCAGACCTTCTACAATGTGAATAGAGTCTCTCACAAACTCCCGCTTTCTCTCAGGCACCTGGTTTAAATTCTGCTGATGAGGTTTCCTCTCATCTGAACATAGTTCAGAGATTATTACAGATTCTTTCCAGATTAAAACACTTAACTACAGCTAGAGATGAGTCATATCATCACAGTCACAACACCGTTTTCCTCCCTGTTGATGTTTTGCCTCCAAAAGCAAAGAACCTGGGTCAGTTTCTCTCCTTCATCGACCTTCAGTGAGACAACAGGAAACTGGTGAGCTGAGTGTGAAAGTGAAAGCTGGTGTCCTTTCAGGGGCTTTTCTCAACAGTGTTAGTGGGACGAGCTGAACGGCTGCTGCCTCTGCGGTTTGGTCTAACTCATGACACACGCCTGACACGGTGGAAAATTCCACAAATTTCCTGCCCTTTGCCTATGCCATCACGTGACATTATTTAACAGTAACTTTCTGAAATGAAGTCTGTGTCAGATCTTATTCTGGAAACCTTTTTATCACGCATGCAGGGCTGGATTTAATTACCAACATGTTCTTGTGCTTAAAAGTACCATGTTTAAAAGTCTTACATTTGTGACAGAAGTTCACATACAGATTTATTTATTTTTTTTTTTTAAACTTTGCTTGGATTTGCTTGTTCCCGAATTCTAGAGGTATAAGTGCTCAGTCCCTGCCCCTCAGCTCTGGGACCAAAGAGAAGGGACTCCGACAGTATAAATCCGGGATTAACGCGCGCTCACGTCGCTTTAACGGGGGCGTGCCCGTTGTGTTTATATCGGACACTTGTGCGTCATTACTCCACGCTGAGGGCGGGAGTCGAATTTACATTCAAGACACTGAGGGAAAGGCCCGCACTCACAAACACGCATTGTGGAGGTGTCGGGATGATGGCTTCTGCGAGCGTGGTGGGCCAGCAGCACCCGGGTCCGCACAGGCTGGACCCGGAGCCGCAGATCCTCATCCTAAAGCTGCGGGGCGCCAAGAAGAGAGTTAACCTTCCGAGGAGGTCGTCCTGGGAGAGGATGGTGCTGCGGAGGAGCAGCGTGGACTCCGCCGAAGAGGAGGCTAAACCCCGTCCATTGTCTCCGTCCGTAGCGGTGACGGGGGGAACGATGCCCGCTGAGGGATGCGGACCTCCGGTCGTCCCCGCTGCGCCACATTGCGCGGAGCCGGACAGAAGAACGGGCAGCGCAGACGCCGACGGGCGCCCTGGAGAGAGTGGAAGCGGCCGCTTGAACGTTGACTGCGATAGCGACTGTGATTTCAACCATAATACAAGCGATCGACCGTGGAGGTCGGCCGGCAGCGTCCTGCCGATTCAACCCAAAGCGGCGCACCGACAGCGGGACTCGGCGCGAGGGAGGCGAGACACATGGAGCGGGGACAGCCGGCATCAGGGCATCCTCCGCTCCTGTTCCTGCTCCTCCGTAGTAGCACAGGATGGCAGCAGCCTTCCCCCGCTGCAGAGGCTCACCCAGGGTAGGACCGGAGTCGTGAGGCTGGCCCGGACCGATCCACCACGCAGGGAGGCCTGGTCGATCTTTCCCGGGGGGGCCGACCCGCGGATGATAGCAGAGCGGGGAGAAGGACACAGGTTCGAGGCTAAGCCCGTTAAGCAGGACTGGTGTGACGCCTGCAACCGTCAGATCACAGCGCAGGCACTCAAGTGTCAAAGTAAGTAGTCCTGCACAACCATACAGGCCTGTCCTTGTTACTTGTAGTGATTTATACGCGACAAACGCACAATCACATCTTTAAAACCCACTGACCGGTTATTGCAAGGTTGTCTTCAGTTGATGCGTTTAAGAGCCACTTTTCTGCACAGATGGAGCAAAGCCAGCCTTTTATATAAACCTCCTTTTCTTCCTGTAGCCCTGACAGTTTTGCTACACAGGAGGAAAGCCCATAAATGTAAAGGTCCACTGCACTTTTTAAGCCACTTAAGGTCATTAACCCTGATAACTGTGCAGCCAAATGCCAAACGTGTCTCACTCAAGCTTCTACCTGCACAGTCTGGGCCAACACAGCTTTATCTGCACACGTGCACAGATTTCAATTCAGATAGTGTATGTGTGCATACCTGCAGTGTGTGTGTGTATGTGTGATATAAATAAGGAGTGATGGAGCAGTAGGATGAGTGCAATGGAAAGGAAAGAGAACAACTGTGAGCGAGGGATGGAGGAAAAGAATGAGAGTTTGTCAGCAGAGATGTCTGATTTAGTGTGCTGTACCAGCAAGAAGTCAGTGGAGCGAGAGTGGTGATTACAGCGGCTACACACACACACACACACACACACACACGTAGAGCAATGACTTTCAACTCAACAACTTCAGCGACAGTTTGTCCTCCCCTCTCTCCCGGGATCAGGCAACTTGTCACTGTTGATTCCCTTCCTGTGAGTGGGTGTGGGTGTGGTGGTGGAGGGGGTCACTTTTCTAGCAGTACAAATTTAGACATTTCAGGGTTTTTTTCACGGGCAGAAACATCCAAATCTACCAAAACACACGCGTGCATTTCTCTCAGTTACACCCAGCAAATGACAGGGAGTCGGGGACGGCGGCTGCGTGAGCTTAAACAAGCAGCGTTCCCTTCCTTTGTCTTGTTGCATGCCTCGCTCTCGCCCCCTTTAATTTATCAGGCCCTCGTGTGCGTGTCCGCTGGTTGTCTTTGGATCTTGCAGAAACAGCGAGGCAGCGTTTGTCCCCTGGGGACGGAGGCTGTTGTGATGTGGGAGCCTGCAGGAGTCTGGCCAGACTTCCAGGCTGCTCTCCTGCTCTTCTGTAATCCCCTAAATTATTACTATGGTTGCCTTTTGTCTACTTTTGCATTCTTATTGCTCTTCAGAGTTAAATGGTAGTTTTATTTGTGATTACCCCCCACAGGTCTACTTCAGAGAAGGGAACTACAGCCTCTCTTGTTCACAGATTAAATAATCTATTTTATTTTTCTAAAATGTGCCCCTATAGGGGAATCCAATCCCACTCTTTGTTGTCAGGATGTCATTTGTCATCTCTGCATGTCCCGCAGGGCAGAGATGAGTCTGACTGAGACCTGGGATTAGGAAGGTTGTGGTTCCCCTCCCTGAGTGTCTCCTGTCTGGGATTACAGACCTTCAGCCAGAATCAGACGTCAGATTAATATTTAATTAAAGCTTTGCACTGGATTAGCTCCTGCCTTTACGCACTGCAGAGCCAGATTATTGTGCACATGTACTTTACATACTGTGTAGGTACCCGATCAGGGATTAAAACACCCTTGGGCCGTCGTTGGTTCTCCACGTGACCCGCCTCACCCAGTGGTGCTGTCATGTAGATATCGCTCACGTATCAGCTGCTGCTGGTGCATCTTTTTAAGACGGAGGCGATCAGCACGCGACCGTCTGATGAATTTTAAAGCATAAATGTAGGTCACAGAGGACGGTCGGGGGGCTGCCTCTGCTTCATGGAGGCCAGATGGAGATTAATGGAAAACTTCTATTTCTGTGTTTATCAGCATGTTAGTGTGACTGCGCCCACCCCACCCCCACCCCCCTGGTCGTCTGCTTCCTGCCTCAGAGCACTGTCGGACAGAGTTTTTCAGACACAATCGTGTTTCCACGACAAAAGAAGGTCTTAACGCCGTGAGTCTCCCTCCAACGGTGGATTGGGGCTCCAGAACGCTGGAACAGATGGGGGGTTGTTGGCCCGCTCCTGGCAGACACATGGACAGAGTCTCGCACGCGTGGCTGCCAGGAGGCCCACACAGACCCAGACTCGCACTAATATTGACCACAGACCTTCACAGAAAGCTCCTAGTGTGTTCTTTATGTTTCGTGGCAATCCTGGTCCCTGTAGAGTCCCCCCCCCCCACTCCCATCCCCCCCGTCTCTATTTCTGCCCCAACTTGCTCCTGATCCACATAATACAAACTCTGTCCCAGGAACCGTTTAGCCATTTCACCTCAGCGCTGCCAAAGGTCGCCGTGGGTGACGTAAACACAGGCAGTGAGTCGAGTTTATTGGCTCCCAAGCTTCTCAACAAATATCTGATCGCCTTTGCAAAAGGCCGTCACGGTTTGTTATGTCCAGTTTCTTTAAAAGAAGACGTGAGAAAGAGCTGCCGCCATATGTGCAGAAGGACCAAGATCCACCTTGTGTCTCCACACGCCCGTATGTGTGGCGGAAGCGGTGGGGAGTCTCACCCAGCCTAAATTTAGGTCGTCCTTGGTGGACGGTGAGGGGAGGACTGCAACGCAAGGACGTGGCTAAAGGGCAGAGAAGATGAGACAAAGGCATCTTTAAGTCTTCTGGATGAAAACAGACAGAAAACCTGGGCTGTGCTGCGGCTCAGGTGGATTGTTTGTTGTTTTGTTCATTCCTGAACGAGGCTGCTGAGTTAAGCGTTTAACCGACAAGCAGAGACGGTGCGACCCTCTCCTTTTTACCTCTCATGGTTATATAATACAAGAACATCCTGTTCCTCCAAGGCCTTTGATTCTTGAAATAGGGTATGTTAAATCTCAGCATCCTTCTCTTTCAAACAACCCACAACACTGCCCCCCCCCCCCCCCACACACACACACACATCAGTGAGACTGGTGTGACTAAATGGGACGCTGACTCATTTCCCTGCGAGTGCGCTTCACACCAAACACGCTGCAAAGGAGGTAGTGCCAGTAAGCAGCTCTGCAGTGGTCTGTGACGTTGCTGCACTCCCACCATCGTCTTTCTGACTGAATGAAGGCTGTGGAGGGTCAGCGGAGCAGAGGTGCGCTGCCTGCGAGCGGGTGTCTGTCTCTTTAAGCTGGCTGTTTGCTGCTGCAGAGCGTGTGGGTGCTGCAGTGGAGGCAGAGGGAAGATCCGGCATCGATCGCGGTCAGACGAGACCTGGCGGACGAGTGAGGACCAGTCCGAAGTCAGTGGAGCCGGAGCGGCGAGAACATCAACATTCCTGTTAGGAGCACAGGTGGAGGGGTGGCAGAGCAGGTGGAGAGGGGGCTGTTTATACGGAGCGTGGCACCAGTGGCAGAGTGGCTGCGCTGGGATGGCGGAGGGGGGAACTGGGGGGGCTGGCGCTGGGGCAGTCCTCAGAGGGACAGGGCCACCGGGAGGGCCAACGAGGGCTACGCACACAGGACAGTGCCAGCAGGATGGTGCCGCCACGCTTCATCCATGGCACAGATAGCACCTCTTGTCCCGGGACGCCATGAGCCCAAGGAGGAGGCGGGGCCTGCGGCCAGGTCAGGGAGGGCTGAAGGCGTCAGGCCAGGCAGGACTTTCCTCGGCCAGGTCTCACTGCATCTAGACGAAGCCAGGGGGGACCCGGAGGGGGACGTTGGCAGCGCCTGCTTCGGACAGGTGTCGCGCCGCCTGGGGCGATTCCTGAAGAGGCTGCCAAAGTCCCGCTCGTGGAGCGACGGCCTGCGAATCCTCCGGCGCTCGTCCTCTAACGGATCTCTGCTCGCCACCTCAGGTAAGGCGAGGAGCGAAGAAAAAAACGGGGAAAGAAGGCATGTGGCTCCTGGAAGCTGTGCTGTGATGGTGGTGATGGAGAAAAGAGGCAGAAGTGTTGAGTAGACAGGTTGAGCCGTGTGGGCCAAAATATTTCAGCTTTGTTTGTGTCGCTCAGTCTATCTGTGAACTGCACTGACCTCCAGCCCCTCACTCTTTGTCTGTGTCCCCTCACCCCACATATTGGCTGATCTCTCCTCTTTTGTGTAAGAGCGGCCGCGTGTGTGAGCAGGGAGGACGCTGGCCGGCGGCGCAAACGTCCGAACCGTCCAGTAAACCGGTGGGATGAAAGCAGACCACTGCGGGTTTGGTTTGATTCAGAAGCAATTAATCCAGAGAAGCGGAGAAAAGCCCAGCTAACTTTCCCGTTTGAGTGAAAATTGGCTTTACAAGCCTTTAATTTATGTGAAGAAGAGGAGCTGCAGCCTATTGATGCTGCACCAGCATCCACATGAGATTGAATGAAGCCATTACATCAACCTGCTTTGGGTGTGTGTGTGTGTGTGTGTGTGTGTGTGTGTGTGTGTGTGTGTGTGTGTGTGCGCCTGAAGAGACGCGATGAATCATGATTCAGTGATTCTCTCCTCCACCTTTGTGACGTCACGCTGCAGCCTCAGGATCAGCCCTGAGCAGATTAAAGGGTATTTCTGGGATGGCGTTCCCTGGAAAAAAAAAAAAAAAAAAAAAAGCAACTGAAGAATTCATTGAAAGTTCCCCAGAATGGATTCCACTGTTCCTCTTTTAAACTTCTCCTTTCTGTTTTGTTTTTTCTGCCTGAAACTTTGATGATGCCGGCTGGAAATTCCTTTTCTATTCCTGGAATTGCTAAGAAAAGCCTGGGTGGGTGTCATTTGGTGTTTGGAAGGAAATGCGCTCTTAATTTATCACAAAGCTCGTTTTTCAGTGAATGCTGAGGGCGGTTTCTTTGGGATTGTACAATCAAACGCAGACATTGAACTGTTTGGCTGTTGGATGAATCTGGGGAATTTAAAGCTCAAATGACATCAGAAATAAAATCAACTGAGGCCTTTTTTTCCTCTCTTTTAATTGAAGTATCTGCAGGCCGACAGATGGACGGAGGGAGGGAGCGCAGATCAGGAAGTGATGGAGATACAGAATGTTTGCATCAAATGTGAATTTAATGCTCGAGTCCAAACACACACAGATGTCCCGGTAAACACATTTTGTCTGGTTTTGTGTGAAGTGTGTGTTCTCAATGTTTGAACAGGAACATGATCAAGAGGAAAAGAATGAAATGTGAACAATCTGTCTGAAAACTCTTATTTTCCTGTTCACACCGACTGTTTTTTTCCTCCTCAAAAGCCCTTCTGCTGACGGAGGTGTATTTGAGTGGGTGGGTTGATAGTTGATGCAGAGCTGAAACAGTTGAGGGGCATAGATCCAGGCGACATCATCCTCCTCTCAAACATACTCAGCATATATCCATCAAAAACATGTTATCAGTTAAAAGAGCCCAAACAGAAAATTGCAGATCGAGCTAAATGTCCATGGCTCCGAGCAAACGCGGCCTGATCTGAGTCCACATGTTCCACTCAGAAGTGAGGCGTGCTGATCTATATCTACCTCCGCTGTAATTGGACCAGCCGCTCAGTGGGAGAACTGGGCGAGATGCTCCAAATGAGCTCTAATGGGATCAGACCGAGTAAATCCCCCCAAAGTCCCCCAAGCTCTTGATTCGTTTGGAAACCCGCAGAACGCCGTTTAGCGACCTTGATAATATCCGCGCCCCTTTATTAAATCTGCACCTTCCACCTCAGCAGGCAGATTAAGGCTGCTGCTGCAGACATCCTCCCGACCCCCTAATCCCAGTCAGCGACAACAAACCGCCCTCCGCACTGGTAGTGGATGTAATGGACTCCGGGTCAGCACAGGAAGGTCACAAAGCCACCATATATGGATGTGATTCTTTCTCGAGTTCCACGATGGAAAGACTTCACAGGAGCATCCGAGTCTGATCTACGGTGGTGACACAAAACAGCGCCAACCCCCTGATTGTTGTTGAGACAACAGAACCTCTGTGATGATGAGGGCGTGTGAGTTTTCTCTGTCATCAAACCTGGAGGAAGGACTCTGCTGAGGACAAAACAGTTGAATGTGACTTCACGAAGACAAACTGGACAGACAAATTCACAGAAATACCCCAAACTGTGAAGCGAAAAATGAAAACGATTGCCTACGGAGAGCCCGAAAAAAATCTGTGATGTTGGCAAGGAGGGGAATCACAGATTTAAAGCTGAATTTCCCTCTGTGTCTACACATGAGTAAAAGGGAACTACCTGAAGGTCGTAATGTGGAACCTGGAGGTCAGATTCATGTCTGATATTTGAGTAGAAACGCTCGTCCTCTTCTGCTGACTGTCTGTGTTGTGTTTGCGTCAGCAGGTCCGTGTATCCTTCACCGATACGCAGACCTGCAGCCTTTCTGAACCTGCTCAGCTCTTATTACAGCGGCCTGTATGAGAGCCAGCGCGTGTATCAGTGTGGGAACGCTCGGGGCCACAGGTGACCTGCTGACGGACGTGTATCTGACTGGGTGCGGATCAGGAGGAAGTAGCTCTGACGGTCTCCTCCCAGTTTCCAAATTCCGTCTAAATCAGTTATCAGGAAAGGACCAATCCTTTTCTTCTGAGTAGCTGCGATCCAAGACAAATACTGCTTTTTCTCTAGAGAATGACAGCAGAGGAAGTTTAAAGGTGGAGAAGAAGAAGGTGTGGGCTGTTTATTTTTCCGTGATATGATCCACAGACCTCCACAGAGGATCTTAACCAGGACATCAATCGGACTAAACTAAAACAAGCTTGATTTAATATTTTATCTGTGTGTATATAGAGTTTTGAGTTGAAATGCAAGAAAGGAGGAAAGGACAGGGTTTGTGTCTTCCATCCCCCTGCCCATTTCCCCTCCTCCTCCTCTCTGAGATGACCTCTAAGCTGAACACCACAGCGTCCCATATCTGAACTGGATACTCTTTCCTACACACTTCCATTCTGTTGTCAGGGAAGTGCAGCCTTCAGCCCTTCCCTCTATTGTCACTCTGTAGTCCAACACACACACACACACACACACACACACACACACGTGTTGGTGTTTTGTGTGCCCTACACCACTGAACAGCAGGTAATTCTTGTTCATCTGAAAGGTCTGGTGTGTGTTTTCTTCCTATCACCCATTTCTGTTATCTTTCTAAGTGAAACTAATGGGGGGAAAAGAAGTCAGAGCTTCTATGCAGAGCTTCTGTACTGAAGAAGTTTTTTTTTCCTTGGAGGCCAACAACCTGAAGCTATCCATGTGTTATTTATCTTAGCACAGATATTCCCACCTGCAGAAAAACACCATTAATGACTTTTTCAGCTGAGCAGTTTGTGGCTATAATAGAGACAGAAAGACAAAAACATATCCCAAAATAAAAAACAAAAATCACGATGGGCTGTTTGGGAAATTTCGGGGGAAAGTACCAAAACTATTTGGCACTGAGTAAACATTCATTCAAACGTTCTGTTCTGATGTGTGATGGAATTATGTAAAGTCCAGTATAAATTGTTAAAGTGTGCATTAGTAGGTATCATATTTCAGCTATCGCCATTAACCGTGTCCACAAATGTGATATTTAAATGAGATAAACAGATGAGGATCTCCAACAAGCCATTCCTTTGACGATGTGATACCTGAGTATGACCGCTAGATGGAGCTATTTGGTCGTTAAAAAAATAACCGTCATTTGACCTAATAATTTATTAGATTTCAGTCGTCGTCTCCCTTTCAGACTCGCTTGCAGCGCGATACTAAAATGTAGTTTACGGTATCTGTTCAATGCTTCCTCTCTTCTCTTTTGACTGTTTTTATCTCTGACTGGTTTATTTTGTGTCCACCAGACTGCAGCTATACCTGCCACCTGGAGTGTGAGAGGAAGGTGCAACTGGACTGTAACCAGAGGGATAAAGACCCAGGGCGAACTCCAGCTCCCAGAAACCATTGTGCCTCCACTGCGCCACAACACAAGGTGACTACTTTAAATCAAAAGTATTGTGTAAAAAAATAAATAAAACAACTGTGCCCCAAAATTGTTGGTCAGTTTACCCAACAAAAGGATAACTCTCACTGGCCACTATTCTCCTGTAAGCATGTTCGATCAGGGCTAGTTGTTGAAGACTCATAACCTACATAACCTCCCAACATCGTGCTGATGTCTATGTATTTTCAGCCCAAGCCCAAAAGCTGTAAATCTTCTACTCTTTTTTTACTGTCCGAGCCACAAACCATCCAGTGACATGACACATAGTTGTACTCTGCACGTAGCATCAGTGCGTGTGAGTACGTGGAGGCTGTTGTGAGATTGTGCTCTGCTTTTCAGGATCCCCGCATTAGTCACCCACGCAAACCAGTTGAGGCGTACACACGCACACAGGCAGCGGATAACTGGATAACCCCACAGGCCTGGGGCAGAATGTTGGCAACTCTACCCCCCCTTTGGGCAGATAATAGAAAATCAGAGCTTTGTTGATGTGACAGGTAGACTCTGATCTTCTGATTTCAGAGAGTGTGAGCAGCTCTTCACACCGATGATATCCAGAAACATTCTGATTGGATTAGAAATTAACTCATTTAGAAATCCAGAATCATTTGCATTCTTCTTTTAGTGCAAGCCGTTTGTTTGTTATGACACCATAATTAAATATAATGAAGATAATGAGGTGAAAGTCTGGATTAAACGAGCGTTGGTGATGCTGTCTGGGAGGTTTGTGCCTCTCTCCGCACCCGTGTTCTGTTCATAGAGTGCGCTAATGCTGCAGACCAGAGGAGATATGACAGCTCATTTCCTGCAGCCTCCTTTCCTCCCCTTTGCTCTGTTTTATTGCTGCAGTTGTGTGTGATTGCGTGTGTGTGTGTGTGTGTGTGTGTGTGTGTGTTCTTACCTCTCCCCTCCCTGTCTTTACAGCTTTTCCTGTGCACCTCAGCAGAAATCGATCCCTTTCTCCCACAATAAGCAGATACAGCATGAAGCCACATTTTATCGCCCAGTCTTGTTCTGTGTGTATGTGTGTGTGTGTGTGTGTGCACGTGTGTGTGTGTGTATGTTTGCACGCCGCCCTTCAATTTAACTGATTACATTGATGGAGCCGGGCTGCGGGCCATCCGTCTTCGGCTGAGACAGAAAGACGGCCGCTGAAGAGCTGAAATGCTGCCTGTGCATTCTGCAGCCCTCCAGCAGCTTATAGATTTACCTATAATCAACTCTGACTGCATCCTAGAATCCTTCTACACTCGTATGCAGCTGGCGCCCAGAGATGCGACGCGCAGGTGCACCGTCAGTGGGAGTCATTGAAGAGGCATTAGCTGCTTTTTGACATGGAGGTCACAGAGGGGGTCAGAGGGCAGATTGGCAGGTGTAGGGTGGCTGCGGTCACTCGATGAAGCTCCGGAGGGAAATCCCTTTTTTTTTTTTTTTCTGCACAGCGTCCACAGGGCCCTGCATTGCAGCCTGTATGTGCACAGGCTGTTGCTTCTCAGCTGAGCACAGACACCACGCTCTCACTTCCTGTCTCCGCTGCTCTTGCATATGCAAAACTGTGGCTTTTTTCCTCTCTCACTCATCACTCATTTTTCTTCCTACTTACTGCCTCCGTCTGCGCAAGAGGAGCTGACCGTGCTCTGCAGGGTGCACTTGCTTGCAGAAAGAGAGCGGAGGAGAGAGGAGGAAGAAGGGGGAGGGTGTTTTGCAGGCTGACAACACACCACAGATGGTTGAACAAGGCTGCAAGAGAGTGAGAGAGTAGGAGAGGATTGGACGGAGT
Source organism: Pao palembangensis (assembly GCA_015343265.1). Lineage (NCBI taxonomy): Eukaryota > Metazoa > Chordata > Actinopteri > Tetraodontiformes > Tetraodontidae > Pao > Pao palembangensis. Next base: position 2,613,194 of record CM027087.1, on the reverse strand, counting down.
GGGAGGCATCTGTCTGTGCTAGAAAAGAGAGAGGAGGCAGCGCGGGGTCTGAGAGGAGCGACGGATCTCGGTGGCTTTGAGGATGGAAATGTCGGCACAATTGATCTGCTGCTGCGACCGGGACTTGAGAGGAGCTGTTTTTTCTTTAGAGACACAGAGCAGGATGTGTTGCGGCGCGTTTGCCGTGCACCAGAGTTTGTTTGCAGATGCAAGAGGGGCTCTCAGGTGAGCTGGGTTAACCTGAAACCAGCCTGTAAACCGACTCTAGGACACCAACAGGCTACAAATGACGTGTGTGTTTGGCTGTAAATGACAGTTGTGAGCGTGCTCTGTGCTCTGTGCATGATTGTGACACCAGCGCGCACACACACGCAGGAGGAAGTGACACGTCTGGGCTGCACTTTCCCGGTTGCCTCTCTGGTGGCACACGAGAACAGCAGATCTCCAGCCGGGTTCTCCAGCCGGGTTCTCCAGCCGGGTTCTCCAGCCGGGTTCGTAGTTGGGATTTAGACTTTCAGGAGGCAGCAGAGGAGCTCTGACCTCGCTGGCTGTTTGAGGAACAGCCTTTTTCTGAGACCGGAGCTGCTGAGTCCACGCTGTTGCCATCTCAGGACTTCTCCTGGTCATGGAAGGGCTGACCCCTTCCATGACCAGCAGTAACAGCATGAGCAGCGGGTACTGCAGCCAGGAAGACGAGAGTGAAGACTTCACCTTCTTCACCGCCAAGACCTCTTTCTTCCGCAAGCCAAGGCAGGCAGCTAAGGTACAGAACTGAGACGGATCCAGCTTGTTGTGACGTGTAAAACTGTCTGAAGAGCTCTGATGTGAGAGGCGTTTCATTTTGATTTAAAAAAGAAGCTCGTATCAAAACCAGGCCATATAGCAGAAGTGTTGACAGGAAGTGGTGTGTGTGTGTATAAGCCTGTAGGTGTGGGGAAGAGGAACTGACATACTTCTGTTCTGCCACATCGACCCCCCCCCCCCTCCCAGCCTCTCGAACCTCTTTCTGTGGACCTTTTACTCTGCGTCTGTGTCTTTCACACATTGTGAGTCCGGTAGGTTTTGTGCGTGGGAGTTCTTTCCTTGAAGCAGAACTCACACTCGAGCACTAAAATGTGTGTGCATCCTCCAGAGTGAGGGACAAGTACTTACTGTGAACCATTTCTCTAGTTACCATAGTAACCAATGGTTGTGTTGGCACTGGCTTTGTGTGCAGATTTGTCTACTGTACATCTGCCCGCTCTGCTCATGAACCGTAGTATCTGGTATTACTGCATTAGAGGCGTCATTACGTACGTGACGCACCGTAAATATGGGATCTACACCAAAAGGTGCGGCGTGGTGTGTGTGAAAGCCTTGGAAACGGCCATATTTGCATTAATGTAAATGATGCCCGTCTCTACGGTTGCGGTCGTCCTAGCAGGGTCTCAGCTGTCTGGTTTAGAGGACGTATAATCTCTGAATAATTGACCATCTGTGGTGTTGGTGTTTGCTGGCGTGGTATTGGGGTTAACGCGTCTGGACTCAGCCCGTCTGAGAGACACGGTTGCCTGAACGCAACACGTACATACGAGACGCTTCTTCATCCTCTGCAGTAATTGAATTACGACTCCACTCTTGAAGCGTCTGAACTTGTCCTGCAAGCGTCGTAGAAGGGATCGAATTTCAATCCACATATGCTGTTAAGTTAAAAATGTCCGATGTCCTGCATTCATGTGTGGATCTTCTTACTCAGATACTCTGGAGACACATTCAAAGCTTCAGGAGAGTTCTGATCCTCTTTTCTATGTGAATTCTTTCCAGAGCTGAGCCTTTTGCTCCAGATTAGCCAGCCAGCATTAATATGTGTGTGTGTGTGTGTGTGTGTGTGGGTGTGCGCGTGTGCAGCTTTTTCCTCATCTGCTTTTTAATGCAGTGAAAATGTTGAACACACATACAAAGTTGTGCATCAGACACTTTTGCGTGTACAAGAGAGAATATCCGTACTTTCTGGACGTCGAAGTCAAGTGTGGGTCACATAGACAGAACTGCATGAGAGATGTGCACGTGGACCATTCTGTTCCAGAGAAATGTGCTTTGTGTGTTTTGTTGTTTTGCGTTGTGTTTTAGAATTAGCCCTGACTCTTGACCACTTAGTCAGATTAGAGCCGATGGAAGCTAATCTAATGAGACACTCGCATAGCTAGAGGGAAGGACGGAGAGGCCGAGTCGGTGCAGGTGACACACAGGCAGAGCCAAAACCACATGCCAGCAGCAGCCGTGCGACCTCTTCTGTCTGATCTCATCAGAGAGTCAACACTTACTCATGTCACCCGGAGGTGTGTGTGTCCATGTTTGTCTGCGTGGCTTGCGTGCACATGTGAGCGTGCAGCCCCGTAACCCTTATGTAACGGTCCTAGATGTACCCTTTCAAACTGGTTAGCATCAGCCTGTGTGTCGCCCACACACGGGCTGGACCGGTCACCTCTAAACGAAGACAGCCAGAGGAGAATTTACAAGCCTGTGTAGCTTGGTGGATCACTGGTGTAGGAATGTGTTAGTCCCTCACAATTGATGTTTTCCTGTAACCAGAGAGCCAACAAACAAGATTTTTTTTTAAGGGTTCGCATTTTTGCGCCAGCGTCTCTCTGGTCATCGGCTTCTATGCGACCCATCGGGGAAACGTTCCAGGACTTTTTCTGGAACTCTCACAGGCGGAAACTCCTCTATTGTCCCGCTCTTTTGTCCCTTGACCGCTGTAGCTGGTATTTAGAGAGCGAGGGCAGGGTGCTGCCTCCCATATATTTCAAAACTTGCATACAAACGCAGGAATTCCTGCATGGGTCTATTGAGTCTGAGGAATTTTAGATGCAAGCTCTGCCGCACTCTGCTACACTGTTCTACGCTCTGCTGCAGTGAACCGTGCTACATGCATGCACTCAAATATACGACGTCATGGATTAACAGTAACATAAACAGAAAATATGGATAAATAATAACTTATATAAAACAAACAAGATTATAGAACCTTTGAAGTAAATATCGTCACTTCAACGCAATCTAGTCCTGAAGCTTAGAATCAAACCAAATTATGATGGAAGATCATTATTATTGCAGTTTAATAGGGGGTGAATAAATGTAGGGAGAATGGGGTAAGTGGCACACACGCACACACTGCACGCTCTATCTGTGTTGAATGAAATAGTGACTTCATCACCTGAGGACTCCCCCTGAAGAAAAGAGTCCATCTCTCTCTCCCTCTCCCTCCCCCCCCCCCTCACTGGCCCAGAAACTGGAAACACAGAGGAGAAGAAAAAAAACATTATTATGAGGTAGTGAGGGAGCATCCTACTGTACTATAAATAACCCAGTCAAACTGTGTTGCTAAGGCTGGCTCAGCAGCCCGTCTTTCATCATTCCTCCACTGAGTAAGTGAGATAGATTAGAGATAGACTCTGCATTGGGGACATTCTCATTCTGTGATGCTCAAAGTGCAGTTTGCTCCATTCACAACTTTTTCTGTCTCTTCGTAGCATCAGAGGTTGCTTTTCTTCCAGAGACTGCAAAAATAGAAAAAGTAATTAAATAAATCATAGTGTCAAACATGGTGGTTATTGAAGGGAAACCACCAAGGATCAACATACACAAGCCAATCAGTTCAATATTGAATAATGTGATCCAGTTATTTCTTCATAAACAAATGAAAAGGCGTCTGAGGATTTGTTTTGGTGGAAACAGTGCCATCTTCTGGTCAAACTACACCACTGCTACTACAAGCGCTGTAACTCAACGGTCTCTTTGCCTTTTCAGCCAAATGAAGCAAAGGAGGATGAGGACAAGAGAACAAAGGAGCTGTCAGGGGAAGAGGTGCAGACACGGATACAAAAGTATAACTCTCAAGTCTCTGAAAACGGCATGAATCTGGTGAGCTTTAAAGCATTTGTAGAGGTGTTGCACAAAATGTGGCGCGACCAGTGGAGCTCAGTATTCAAAAATATTCCTTCATCTCATTTCAGGCTTCCGATGGAACCTACACTGGCTTCATCAAGGTCAACCTGCGCCTCAGTCGCCCTGTTACGGTCTCTGATGTGGAGGTGCTGGGCTCTGAGGGGCCGACCATACTCGGCAAAGCGCCATCAGAGTGCCTTGATGGAACGGGCGGTGAGCGGACTGATAAGAGAACGTCCTTCTACTTGCCCTCCGACTGTGTGAAGCAGATCCACATCAGCTCTGTGACCACCACCAGAGAAGTCATCCAGGGTTTGCTAAAGAAGTTCATGGTTTTGGACAATCCGTGCAAGTTCGCGTTGTACAAGCAGATGCACCGCGATGGACAAGGTGGGAAAAACTGGCCTTGTTTGAAGAAAACACGTGATCGCTCCTTATTTATCGTCTCATTTACTGTTGTGATTGAACCATTTTTATTGAATGTGCAGATCTGTTCCAGAAGCTGCCTCTGTATGAGCGTCCTCTTCTTCTGAGGTTGATAGCAGGACCTGATCTGGAACGACTCAGCTTTGTCCTTAAGGAAAATGAGACAGGAGAGGTGGAGGTAAGAAATTACTTATCAGAAGAGTGCAAAAACAGAATGCAGAACATGTATCTGTCCAAGCGAACCTCCTGCTCTCCCAACATCTCCTCTTTTTCACTCTTTCCTCGGCAGTGGCACGCATTTTCCATCCCTGAGCTGCAAAACTTCCTAGTAATCCTGGAGAAAGAGGAGGCGGAGCGAGTCCGGGCAGTGGAGCAAAAATACAGCGTATACAGACAGAAACTACAGCAGGCTCTACGACAACATGACCCTTGACCCTGCCACCTATTACCACCTCAGGCCAGGAAGACTGGAAATAAGAATGGAAATCCATTCTGAGACCACAGAAGGAGCTGAACTTGTCTTACACACGTCACACCCGGACATGCAGATACACACTCTTTCTCAGGCTCAGGACCCCACCGGCTCACCCCCTCCATCATCCAAGCGTCCCTGAGGAAAGAACCAGCGCTTTCACGTGAAGTGACCAGGCTGCAGGGTGTGTGTGGTCTGCCTGCCGATACACAAAGACACATGCAGCAAGGTCGGAAGCCCGGACTTGAAATTTAGTGTGCTTGAGAGGACAAACCCATAATGTCATTCAAAATTTCTTCTCCTTCTTCTTCCCCTTCTCCTCCTCTTCCTCCTGCTGCTACTACTAAGTGTTACTTATGCATGAGTCTCCTCAGCTCGTCCTCCTGCGCAAAGTTACAAGTAAAACAAGAGTCACATGAAAATGTTCTTGCAGAATCTCTTTGGATAATCTCTTTTTATTATTATTATATATATATATATATATATATATATATATATATATATATATATATATATATATTATTGACCAGATGCATTTTGAGGGAGGTGTTAAGGCCAGATTTGTTGGTTTGAGTTAGGAACAAAGAGATGAGAATGTTGGATGATCCATTCTTTGATTTTTCTCAGGGAAAAGAAAACAAAAAGGAAAAAAAAGAAACTGCATGACTGCATTGGAACTCACTTTGTCCTAACTTATTTTCACTCTTTTGCCTTCTGGTGATTTAAAAATGGCTCTATTTTATTTTTTATTTTATATCAGAAGTCCTGGAATTCTGAAAGGAGATCTTTTGGGCCAATACCCCTTCAGCGATCCGAAATCTCAGGAGACATCAGGCTTTTGCCTTGTCTGTATGCTCATCTCAGACATTGCAACGTGCAGTTTGAGCATGTCAAAGGCAGATGTAACCTTGACATTTGAAGCTGCCCTGAGGATTTAGTTGCAGTTCTGCTCTCCTATTATGGTGACAAAACAAGGATCTACATTATAACACATGTTCAAAAAATCCCAGATTTCCCCTTTGATGCTGTGGGATGAGGCTGTCACCTGTCTCTCTGACAACAGATTGAGTTAGAATTGTTTCCACTTCTCCCCCAGATCGTAACAGTGGTCTTATCTTCTGTCCCCTAAAACCCGATCCAAACAACCACATGTGAACTTTACCCCCAGTTAAAGCACATTTACTGGCCAAGCTGGGTCACAAACATCACAACAGACATGACTTTGTTGCAGGACTGAGGCTGTTGGCGTTTGGGTTGAACGTGAGAGGATTTTTACACCAAAGCTTAGAAGGACGGTTGTATAGAGAGGTTTATCTAATCGAGTGTGGTGAGAACTGATAGCTGTTTTTGCGAAGGTGCAGGTCACTGAATGGCTATTTTAGCTTCACACTTTTTACCCTCAGTAATACAGAAGCAGAATATGGTTTGTGATAACAGCTATGATGGACCAATGGTGTGTTTAAAAGCATATGTGTAAAGTAGACACTTGATAAAGAGTGACAAGGTTTAACTTTATGGATACCAGGATGAACATTAGGTGTGTGTGTGTGTGCGCGCGTGTGTGTGTGTGTCTGCTCCCCACATGCTAATTCTTTATTAAACATACATTTCATGCACGTGTAACATTGTGCAAATATAACTGGGTGTACCAGATATTTGCAGTGCATGTTTCAGATGAACACATTTACCAAAGCATTTGCTCACTCATTATCTTAAAATAACAGAAATATTGACATATGAAGCCTGTTGCCATGAGCACGAGCTTCTCAATAAAGCCAAACCTGCTGTCGTGTTTTTTTTTTTTAATTGCTACCCATACTGTTCCCACTGGCAGTGCCTTTTGTGCCCCATGCTCCTGCTGTGTGTGAGTGTAAGGTGTGTGTTAGCACACAGGCGTGTGGCCAAGTGACAACTGGGAAATTTGCATGTGTGCAAATCAGTTTCTGGTGTTGGTAAGTTACGTAACTTTACTTTCTCACCCTTCTTATGAACACATTTCCTTTCCCAGCAGACCGCGTGTGCGCGTGTGTGTGTGTGTGTGTGTGCGTGCATGAAGTGGGTTATTTATTTCACAGTACATCTCATCCATACAATGTAATGTGGAGATTTAACGCTTTTATCTCAATTTATTTTGTTTTAATTAAAAAAATGTGTAAAATAATATCAGTAGAACTGTATAGAATATTAAAATAAAATAATACAATTTAAATAAAAAGACATCTGTTAATTTGAAAGATCTCTCTGATTTCTTTTTGCTTTCATGCTTCTACCTTGTGATACTGGTCTTTGAATGGATTTCTTGCATTGCTTTCCAATCACCAACACGAGGTAATATGTAGAATAAACAGCTCTGAATGGCAAATTGTAAATATTTGTGATTTACTAGGCATTGGCATGTGGCAGTGTATTGTATGATATTCTTCACACACAGACTGTGGTTCTGCGGTAAACAATACTTTCACTGATGAGGTCTTTTTCAGGCAGATTCTCGTCAAGGGACATTCAGAATAAAGTCTCGGGCCAATAAACCCGCAGGTGTCAGTGTCTGTCACGTACTCTGAGACCAAATACAGCCATAACCTCTCCAACCCACCAGAAGGACTTCCAGGTGCACCTGGTCACCCTCTTTCTTTGCACAGTTGTCAACTTGTTTGTGATTGGAGCATTGCTGTGTGCACATGCTTACACTTTGTACTCTTTTACAGCTGAAAGTGTGAGACGTAGATTGGTTTATAGGCATTGTCACCCTGCTCTCTCTGCACACTACCATCTAATAATAATCATCAGCATGCCCAGCCGGCCTTAAAGGATGGCTGCTGACCAGAGGTCTGCCTGAATCTGTGTCAGTATGCTTATTTATGGCAGCAAATATAGACAGACCCCGCTTCTCACCTCTGAGAAAGAGCTAAGATTAGCATCACCCTCTGCTCAGTATGTGTCACTGTCTGAATTTAGCCTGTCCACCTCTCATCCCTGCCTGGTCTTTCTGCCAGTCCCCTGGCCTGTATGCCCCTACCTCCCAGTATAGATCTCTATACACTCTCCAGTTTCAGTCCATCATTCAGCTTTCATGACAGGATAACCAACACCACCCCGAGTGCCTTGGGCCGAAGAAAGGTCTATGGTGTTGGATAGTATTATACATTTATTATTTATCAATTTAGTGTGCAGAATTTGAGTAATTATTACTCAAGCTGTTCAAACAACGTCCACTTAGTCATAATTAAGATATTAAATTTTCATACCAGTACATATGACATCAGTGATTGTGCCTGAGTTCAAACTTGCTGAATATGGGCACAACAGATGACCGGTCATTATCTCCAAAATTAGATGGCAAGATTGTGTCATAATACTTATGGTTCAGTGTGCTTATGTGAAAATCCATTTATTCATCACCTTTCCGAACGTCTTCCCAGGTTTTTCCACCTATTGGGGAGCTGCAGGGACGCAGCTTCCACAGTAGGTGGCGCTTGTGCGCCTATTGTCTGGCTCCCCTCTAAGCCCCGCCCCGCTCCCCGCTGTTCGCCCGTCGCTGACTCCGGGGCAGGCTCAGTGAAGACGCCCTTAGCAACAACGCGCAGCTGGGTCGAATAAGATACTCCTACTGTACAGGCGACGTATCAAACTCCGCTGCTTTATCTCCACGAATGCAGTCGAAGCCCCTCCACGAAGACGATGCGCTGCTTGTTTCCGCACTTAACATGGGGATTGAGCACAGATAGCGAGCTAGCCTGTTTTGGCTAGCCACCCTGAAGACGAGTGTAGCAGCCCCCAAGCTGTCCCGAAGGAGGACGAGGTCCTGGTGGTCACACCGAACGCTGGCATCGCTGTTTGCAAAGTCAGCTAACCGGAGATAAACACGGGAATGGTGCTCTGGATCCGCTCACTGTGTCGACAAAGAGAGGCGAGGGGCACCCCACTCAGACCGCCAAGCTGTGATATTTGGACTTGAGCTGTTTTAACGACTCTTCGGCAGACGGGTGTTTTTATAGCCGAGGGAGCTAGCTGGCTAGCCGACCGAAGGGAGACGACCCCCACCGCATTTGTCCAGGATTTCCCTAACCGCAGCCAAGGCTAATGGTAGCCAGGCGATTGTGTGAGCTGCACACTGAACACACAACCCTGTGGTGTTAAGAAAACACGAATTAATTACAGCCAAGGCAAGAAGAGAAGGGTAGATAATAACACGGAAAAATAAGTTGAGCTCTACCGAAAGATCTGCTCTTTTTTTGGCCGATCAGAGACAAGTTAGCAGAGTTTGCAACGTGACTATAGTGTGAATCTTTCCGTTTTGTTTTTTGTTTTTTTTGTGGATTTTGTTTTTACTTCGGATGCTGGCATCACGTATCTGCAAACATGATGATTATCAGCAGAAAACCAGAGGGCCCAATAGCAACAGGTAACCACAACCAACGTCTCTGCTCAGCAGCTGTCGTCCTGTCCAAATGTTTGTTTTGAGTCCAGGATCGGCTTTAGTTTAACCTCCACGCAGCTCTTGGCCTTCACAACAATACATTTGGTTCCGGGAACATTTGTACACACGTTTAATTCGCGTTCTGTGCTGTTTGATCACGAGGTTTCTTGTGTTTGGAGGATAGAACAGTTCTCTTCCGTCATCCTCGATGATGATTCAGAGCTTTTATAGTCCCGATAAAGTTTGACTGCACGTGTCCGTCTCACCCATTTGTCTTTTCGAACTGATGCAAAAACGTTCATGTTCCTTGTTTAAGATAGAGGGATTGATTAAGTTGTGTAAACGCATGTGCAAAGTTTGCCTGCAACGCATAGATCTGGCCTGCCCTGTTGTATTCCTATAGATGTGGTCTGATACCAGGAAGAAGAGGACAAAGAGCTGTGACTTCACCCCACGACACGTTTCGTGACACATGATCTGCTGGATGCCTGTGTGCTTGAACCTTGTTCTCCAGACAGCTGAACACCAGCTGGATGTACTATGCTGGATGTGCTATGCTGGATGTCTGGTTACATGCTTTTGGACTTTTTATTCCACCCCAGCAAAGTTTGCTTGAACAACAAAGTGGGGAAAGTGATTAACTCCTCCTAATGGTAGCTTGTCCCGCTAATATTGTATGCAAAGCCCTAATGCGTTTGTTTGCTGTGCGGTGCAGGTCTAATGCATCTGTATCCAAGCAGCGGGCCTAATCTGTCCCAGAGCCCGTCTGCTTCGCACCTCAGAGACCTGGGCTCTGACGCACCTGCACATGGTTACAAAACCCCCACGGGCAACTCAGAGAACATTAAAGCTGTCACCGTTTTGGGATTTTGATAATGAGCTAATCCAGGCTAAATGGCTAATGCTAGCCGGCTGCAGACATTACTGTTGCAGCAGTATCACATTGTAACCATAGAGATGCACAGCCGGTGGATGAAGCGTCTGCTCCTTTCCCCAGTGCTCTCCATATCTTTCTACCCTGTGTATCATCTCACATTTTGTGCCAGGCTAGATGCCACAGAGGAGAGCCACCGCATACGTCGTCACTGACTGACACGCGCCCTCGTCCTTCCATGTGAGCTCTATTTCTGAGCACACCTGGTGTATGCACTGCATGACTTTGCCCGACTGGACAGATGGGCAGACGGAAAGATGCTGTCGTCACAGAGGCATCTGTTACCCCTAATAGGCCAGTAATGCCACTTGCAAGGCTAGCGATCTGGGACCCTAAGCCCTGTCTAATCCGGACAGGTTGAAGGTCCGGTACTGGCTGAACTGCAGGAGACACTGAAGATGTAACAATGGTCTGTTCATCATTGTTGCTTAGATAATGTGTCTCAGCTGATGGACAGAGCAGCGTTGTAACATTGTCCTCTTGATAGTAGCCTTAGTGGGGTTAATGATATGTACAGTGATGAACTAATCAGTGGGACTTTACCTGGTTGGACGGGTTCGACTTCCTCTGTGGTGATAAGATTGTCTGACGCAGTGTTTCTGTAGCAGATCTGATGTTTTCACATCAGCACTGATTTGATTTGTTCCCTCTTTGCCTCCTTCAGCACGGCATGGTGACGGTCTGTACGACTCGTACATGAGGACAGACCACATCCTGAAAGATGAAGCAGATACTGGTCCATCAGGGCTGCCCCCCATGCCCAAACACACTGTAAGTATCCACACAGACGGCACATGTGAATTATATTGATTGACGGTGTTGGGGTATGATAATATGTCCTTCAAACGTTTCCTGTTCAAAGCAGAGCTCTTGGAACACTGCAATACAGAAAACACAGCTGATAAAGGCACCAAACCCGGCCTTTGACCCCGGATCTTGTCAGTAGTCTCGATTTGGTATCAGTAATGGATGTATTCATTCGGGTAAATCACCTTTATAACCCTTATCAGTTAAGAGTCGCTACCTTCTGACCATTGTTTGTCATTTAGTCCTGTCTGATGTACTGGTTGTTTAGAATGAGTCTCTGGGTCGGCAGCCCCAGCGAGGCATGATTCTAGTATGTCCCCCTTTCTGAAAAGGCCCCGTGGCAGAAAAAGAACACAAACACAGACAATGAAAGGCCACCAGCTGAAGGGGGTTGGGGGGGGGGGGTTGGTTTTGATATATTGTGAAGATTTATTGGGCTTGAAAATGTGACCTGATAATCAAGGTTCTCATGCTCCTCCCTTCCTCTGTCTCACGGTATCTGCTGTCAGCGGACTTGCACGATTAGGCCTAGTTTTCTGTTCTAGTCCCGTCCTTTACCCTTTTGTGTTTACTGTCACGCTCGCAGAGGTAATCTGCTGAACGTGAATGAGTGCGGATCAGCCCAGTTCAGCTCATTGTACCGGCTGCTCCCTTCGCTGGTGTCATGAAATTGTGGACGACCCGTTGTTTTAATCTTCATCACACGGGACAAACCTAACCTTAAACACGAAACCAGTTCGCAGCATCGGCGCTGGCGAACAGCAGCGTGCAACTTTCTGCACGCGGAGAAGCTCACGTTAAGGTGTTTGTCTTACTCCAAAGAGATTAGTTCCGGTAGTACTCTCCACCCCCAGTGTTGGTGGTCAACACACCTCAGACGTCAGCTGTGTTTCTGTCCTTGCCCGTTTGCATTGCAGCCAATCAACAGATCAATAACCTGTCAGAGTTAGTGCTCCACGTGTGTTTCTGTGTGAGGGGGGGCTCAATCAATGGCTGTCAACTCTGTCTGGTTTAGCCGCGACACAGCAGCTGCCCAGAATCCCAGGTCAGCCTGTCGTACTACGTTAGGACCGCGCGGTTACATGTACGGAAGCCCGGCCCACATTCCCAGTCTATTTTGGATCTCAAAACTTACAACACAAACGCACGCAGAGGTGTTTTCTCCTTTCAGAGCGACACGGCAACACCTGCTTTTAATTTCAATCCTTCGATGTGTTGTCTTCTTCAGCTGGCGTGTTTTCAACCGTAGGCCGGACCTGCTCAGCCGTATGAACGAGCTGAAGCCAGACGCTCCGGAGGGGGGGCACCCCGGGTCATCTAGAGAGGGAAAATTACCTTTAAAGCTGCTACCATTTAAAAAAAACAAACAAAAAAAAAAGCGTTAGTGCTCCTTCAGTGTTGTCTCTGTCAGCTGACCTCATTAAGAGCCATGCCGCTTCTGCAGTTTAGGAGTGTAATCTAAATATAATGACCCTCATTTCCCCCGGGCTCCATAATTTTGTGAAGGGCTCTTTCCGCTGGTGAGGGAAAGAAGGGAGAGTCAGGAAGGGAGAATTCCTGGGGTTGCTTAAAGGAAGCCGTTTACTGGCAGGCGAGCGAGCCGAAGAAACCATTCTAACCATTCAGTTTGTCCCGAGCGAAACCAGGCCTGTCAGATTTAGACGTTATGAATGTTGCTCGGAGTGGATAGCACAGCACAGCCTCGCTTTTTCAGTCTGGAAGACATTCGGATGAAGGCCCTCTGACACTGATAATCCCAATTCCAGGTATTGAAACGAGGCAAAAAGAGCTGGGAATGGTGAATCATTCGCACAAGCTTGTTTTGAGGGTGGGACTGTTGCTGCCTTTAACTCGGCTACCAAACTGGATCTAGATCAGGTCCTGCTGGTTCACCTCCTCTGCTGAAAGCTCATGCTCGTCACTGTTTGAGTAACGTCGTTTGATAAGTATTTTTCCTTGAACAGTCAGTGTCAGTCTGGGTCACGTCTCTTTGACATGTTTGTATTTGAATGTGTTTTGTGTGTACAACTGTTTAGTGGCCTCTCAGTGGCTCGCTGTTGTCCACAAAATTTCCACAGTCTGCTGGAGCAGAACAACACAGACACCCTTCTTCACTCCGAATATTTAGATCCATTACAGACAGCACGGTGTGCGAACGGGAAAGTAGATGATGTACACCATGTCTGACGTTTCTCTGCTGCTTCTTTTCACGTGTTTTCTCTCTCTCTCCTTTCTCTAACAGGTTGTCAGTAACAAGACAGTCATGAGGGATCAGGTGACCGTACGAGGTGGCCAGCTGAAGGTCAAATACCTGTATGAGGACTCCACCAGCAACCGAAAGATCAGTGCTATAACCACAGCAGCTACTCAGAACGGTGGGACCACTGGCCAGACGCCCACTAAAGCAGTCCAGGTCTCCAGCTTGTCCAAGGAGCACAGCGTAGACAGGTGAGACAGACACGCGCACGACCTCGCGCATCGTCAAGAGAGCCTCACCTGTTTGCTCATCATATTACTGGTCCACACAGCAGTGAATCCAGTAAGGCTTCCAGTGACTCCACTGGCCAACTTGGAGTAGGGGGTGGAGGGAACAGCATGAAGATGTGTGGCCCCCTGACCCCCGACCAGGCTCTGAGGCTGTACCGCTCACAGCTCACCCCTCTGGAGCAGGCAGAGATCCAGTCGTACCCTGACGTCTACTTCGTGGGGCCCAACGCCAAGAAGAGACCTGCTGTGTCTGGCGGCACCAACAACTCTGGTTATGATGATGAGCAGGGCGGATACATCCACGTGGCTCATGATCACCTAGCATATCGCTACGAGTTCCTTAAGGTAAGATGTGAATATTGTCGTGTGTGTGTGTGTGTGTGTGTGTGTGTGTAGTCACTCATAGTCATACTGGAACGATATCTAATTTTCTGTCTCATTTCTGCGTTACCTGCAGATTATTGGAAAAGGCAGTTTTGGTCAGGTGGCTAAAGTGTACGACCACAAGCTGCAGCAGCACCTAGCTCTGAAAATGGTCCGCAACGAGAAGCGGTTTCACCGGCAGGCGCAGGAGGAGATCCGCATCCTGGAGCACCTGCGCAAGCAGGATCGTAACGGCACCATGAACGTCGTGCACATGCTGGAAAACTTCACCTTCCGGAACCACATTTGCATGACCTTTGAGCTGCTGAGCATGAACCTGTACGAGCTCATCAAGCGGAACAAGTTCCAGGGGTTCAGCTTACCGCTGGTCCGAAAGTTTGCACACTCCATCTTGCAGTGCCTGGAGGCCTTGAGTCGGCACAGGATCATACACTGTGACCTGAAACCAGAGAACATCCTGCTGAAACAGCAGGGGCGCAGTGGCATTAAGGTAGGACGCTGGGCACCCTTTTGGGAGACGGGTGTGCACCCTGTAAACGTTTCTCTGTATTTCAGTTGAGGCTTTGTTTGTCTCTCCCAGGTGATTGACTTTGGCTCCAGCTGTTTTGAACACCAGAGGGTGTACACCTACATCCAGTCCCGTTTCTACCGAGCTCCAGAGGTGATTCTTGGTTCCCGTTACGGCCTTCCCATCGACATGTGGAGTTTTGGCTGCATCCTGGCCGAGCTGCTGACGGGCTACCCCTTGTTTCCTGGAGAGGATGAGGGTGACCAGTTGGCCTGCGTCATGGAGCTGCTGGGCATGCCTCCACAGAAGGTCCTGGACCAGGCCAAAAGAGCGAAGAACTTCATCAACTCCAAAGGTCACCCCCGCTACTGTGGAGCCAACACCCTGCCTACGGGGGCCACGGTGCTGACGGGGTCTCGCTCTCGCCGGGGCAAGATGAGAGGTCCTCCGGGTAGCAAGGAGTGGAGCGGTGCACTCAAAGGCTGCGAGGACCCCACCTTTACTGACTTCATAAAGAAGTGCTTGGACTGGGACCCTTCAACTCGCCTCACTCCCAGCCAGGCCCTCAGACACCCTTGGCTGTATCGACGCCTACCTAAGCCTGTTCCTGGGACCGACAAGAGCCCAGGCGTGGTGAAACGTCTCCCAGAGCACCACAGCACCTCCTTCCCCTCTATCCTTGCAAAAGGGGGTCCCGTCTTGGGTACCACAGCTGACAAACTAAGGAGCAATATGATGGGAGATTCTGGAGAGGCCATCCCTCTTCGCACAGTCCTACCTAAACTTGTCTCTTAGGCGGAGAGAGAGAGCGCTGTTATCTCCTCTCTCCTTCCCCCTCTCCTCCTCTGCGCTCCTCAGGAGGGGTCAGAGTTCAGGAGATGGTGGATTCTAGGTTTTAAAACTCGTTTGGTTGGTCTTTTATTTGTTTTCTGCTGAGGTGTCGACACCCCAGTAACTGGTTTGTAATATTAGCTGAACAGAGACAGAAAATGTTTTTATACAGAGGATTTCTTGCACGGCTGTCAGATTACTACGCAGCCACTGATCATGGTTTGGGTTAGATTCTGCTTTTTAAAATCCTGCGTGAGTGAGTGGAAAGCTTCCCACATGAGCAAATGTTTCTAACTTCTTCTGTGTGTTGTTATAGGTGGAACACACTCGGAGCACATCTGCACTGTCACTTGTCTCACTTGCGCACTCTTAACACTCAGAAGACATCCCCCTTCCAGGGGGGGCATGTTTATAGTAGTCAAACTTGAAAAGGGCTATCGAGATTACTCTTATCTTGTTAGAGTTTGGTCGGCCATCATAGATCAATCGGAATGAAATTAACGATGCTCTCGAGACACTTTTGTCCCTCACGTGACACAAAGGCCTTGACACAGGGACTGACATGTGACTGAAAAAGGAATTATTTTTTTTTTTTTAGCAATAAATGTTCACTTCTTTCTCTTTTCCACTCCCTCTCTCTCTGTCTCCACTGGTGCTTGCATGTCAGCTCAGTGTGTGCTGCAAGTATGTGTGTGCGTGCGCTTTGGCGCAGTGGTACTAGTGTGGGAGACATTAAGAGGCTGTAGGACAACCTATTTCCAGCCACCCTCCTCCCGGCTCCCCCACAGTTCCACTGGAACTGTCAAAGGTGTCACTCCATACTTCGCAAACTAGTTTACGTGCGACTGCCTCGTGAAGCTGCCCCACTTAAACCCACAGTGCACGTGTACTAATTCAGGATGGAAAGTTGGCTTTGGCAAGTAAATATTAACGCATATGACCTGTCAGCCTCGCGATCGTTGGCAGCTGTTTATTAATCCTAATGGAAGATTCATTGAGATCATCAAGTGAAATAAAGTGAGCCAAGTAATTCCTCAGAGGGACGCGTGGAAGAGTCGACAGGACGTCTGTGACAAAGGAGGTTTCTTACGGTCCTGAAGACAGACGTGCTTCTCAGGGAGACATACTTGATACATCCCTTCATCTTACCGACTGTTCTGCTTGGATCCAATGTCCTTTAGTATGGATAAACATGCAGTCATGCAGTTTAGTCTTCTGCGAGTTGGTAAGAGATGCATTATGAGTGTTTCTGCATTGGGGGTCTGCTCGCTCCACAGTCTGACCTAGTTTCTCCTCCCCCTCCGTCTCCCCCTGCAGCTCATGTAGGGCAGGGAACCTCTTAATGCACACACTAAATGATGGTGCTGTCCAAATTTGTGCACTCAGAGACGCACGCCAGGTGCATGTTGTACGGACCACACCGCTCAAAGAGATCTTTAATCCCCCTTTTGATGTGAACAAGTCAGGGATTTCTACTGTCTCCATTTTTTTTATTGAATTGGTGTCTATTGCAGTTCAGTCCAGAATATCTGATGATATCAAATGCAAAAATGTGGAAAAAGAGAAAGATGTATTCTGTTATGTTCTCGATGTGTGTTAGTAGGAGGGTGTTTGTTGTCCCAGCATGAAATCACAACTTATTACCAAGATGGAGACGAGAGGAGAAACTGTACAGTAACCAAATGAAGTTGTGAGTTTGTTTTTTTTTCTATGGAAAATAAAATAATTATTAACTAAAAAGTGCTTGTCTTGAGTGATTTGTCCTTTCATTTCTGACAAAACTACAGACATTGCATCAATTTCAAATGCAAATTACACACAAAAGAAGAGATTTAGAGCAATGGTTATTTTTGAATTTATCTTCACCTGAAACGCTACAAACAAGCACTTTATAGCTTTTTTTTCACACTGGGCCTTTAAATAGAAAAGGTTTTTTTATCATGACATGGAGTGAACCCTTTAAACCGCCGAAACCAACCTACAGGATATAGATCCCATGTAGGTGGCTAGGTGATGATGTCACTTCCTGCTGCTCAACAGCAACACTGGTGAGTCGTGCATGTTTGTGGCCCTGGGGAAGAAACACTCAGGTGCAACTGCTATCACAGAAGAAGCTGGTTAGGCAACATCGCCAAGTGAACATGTGAAAGGCGTTGGGAGTTATTTGTTGGGTTATTTGAGGCAGGCGTTAAATGCCAGCCGATCTTGAAAGTATGGAGGGCGCTTCGCAGTAAAAGGTGGGGATCGCCTTTCCTGTCGGCACAGGCTCGCCTCGCTGCCTCCGTTAACAGCAAGTTGGCATGTTCTTGTTAACATGTTTCTTCAAAGTACTGTGAGATCGTGTTGAACCAACAAGCAGGTGGACGAAGTTAAAGGAGGAAGAGGAGGAAGAGGAGAAACCTGACCGGTGACATTTTTCTCTGCTGTTTCAGTTCCTGACTACAAATCAGTGACTAATCAAAAACTGATGGATCATGTGGGTTAACAAACAAATCAAGGTGTGGAGGCTCATGCGTAATGATACATTCTGTTTTGTTATTTCTTTAAATAATGCATTTTGTTCATTTAGGAGTGAGAACCGACCTCCTCTCTCCCCTTCAATTTGATGTAAAGCAGATTAGGTCAATCCCATTAGAACCCAATCCAGTCACATTCTGACCATATGGTCTAAAGCTCATGTGTCTACATCCCCTCTGACACAGTGACTTCTCCTCTCCTCTTCTCCCCTCCTCTCCTCTCTCCGTGGAGGCGTAAGCTTTTGGACCATATGGAGCCACAGCGGGAGTGAAGTGCGGGAAGGTGAGAAGGGCCAGAACGGCGACAGTTCTCTGATTACCACTGCTGTCCAGAACTCCTGGGTGTGAACAGTTTTATTCTCTGTATGTGGTCATGTTTGCACCTGCACATCCCGAAAACATTGCACAACAAATTAAGTGATTATTTAAAAAAAAAAAAAAAAAAAAAAAAAAGAACATCCACCTTCCTTCAAGGAACTAGTCCCAATCTTGCTCTTACTCATTGCATCTAGGACTTAATCAATTTATGAACTTTATCAACAATACAATACACACTCACACACACACACACACACACACACACACGCTGTGGGTCACTGAGGGCAGACAAACACCAGAACTATGAGTGTCATCTGGCTTCAGCCCATCGGGACAGCTGAGGTACGAACCAGGCCGTGGAAGCAGCGGGAGAATGTCACATTGGTCCACAATTGCACCAACGTGCGCGCGCACACACACACACACACACACACACACACACACACGGATACACAGAAGAGACACAACAAATGTGCCCTGAAGCACAACAGCAGACTACAGCCTTACTCATATATACACGATGTGCACTCAGGGCTCCTTCAGCTGAGCACATGTCCACACAGGCTCAACAGTTGCAGATCACTGGAAGAGGTGGGGCCGTGCACGGGCGACATTTGCACACCCAACCCATCATTCCATGCAGTCTGTATGGGAAATATCCATCGTGGATTGCACGTGCAGCATTCTTGGAAAAGTGATTTATGGCCTCTAACGCCATCTTGAACTTGCACAGCTGTAACTGCTGCTGTGTTTTCTGCCTGCATAAGCAGTTCCCATATTAGGTTTTTGGTTTCCCAGTCTTGTTTACATGACCCGGCTGGGTCACAGTTCAGACTGGAATAGAGAGTGAGTCATCCTCCCTTCCACTGAGGTGCGTCTAACTGCCTGTTTCTCTATGTACATGTGTATGTGATTGTGTAGGTATTTTAATGGTTGGGTCTTTCCAGTTCTATAGCCTCGAGGTCTGCGTAGCAACCCTCCAAGAAGAGGCTCCGAGGATACAGTAATGGGCTTGTCTGCTAACATCTGCACAACTACACCTTCTACCGTTTCAACTCTGGGCCTTGTATCATAAAGCGGGATATTTATGAGTCCTGACTAACTTTAAAATGACTTTATGAGCTGTAATGAACGGCAGGATAATCACTGGGCTGATATCTACATTTGTTTCCTTGTTTATTCCCACCAATCCAATGAGGTCTGTGTGATCATGAAGACAAACAGATCTTTAAATATGACTTCAAGTGAGGGGGGATTTTTTTTTTCCTATAATAGGAAATTGATTATTTGCAACAGTCTGGAAGTTGAATCGTGTTATTTCTGCTCTGTGTCTGCACGAGCACGAGTTTGAGCACTAAAAGGGAGGTGGAGATAGAGTGTACAGTATGTCCTTATACGTACTCAGCTTGAAACCATAAATGGCAGCTTGGCCTATTGGTGCCAAGCTGCTGTCCTCAGCAGACTTTAAAACAGTTCAATACAAGCTGCTTGTGCTTTACCTCGAGATACAAACCGTCCCAGATCACCTGAGGCCCTCCAGAGTACAGGTTTCACTGGGATGGGATGTGTAGCCATCGTGTTTTGGAGTCTTATCTGTTGCTGCGTGAATAGGATATTTTTATGGTTGGGTTCAGGTTTCCCTGGGAAAACAGGACAACCTTCAGCAGGGAATTTTTGGAGTTTGGGAGGCAGAGATCTGCTGGCATGAGCTGCGGTGCATGGCGCTTGTTGCCCACATCTATCACATCACACATCAACAACCTTCAGGTTGATCAATCAGGGCGGATTATTGAAGGAATCAGGAATTGGACTTTTTCTGCACAGATGTTTATTGAAAAAAAATGCTCTGTTTTAGTCCTACGAGTTATGTTTGCACGTCCTTGTGGCGTGTCTTTGAGTAAACACTGCAGTTTTTGTCACATGCTTTCTCTTGTTAGTACTTGGAACTGAGACAGTTTTTCCAGGTATAAAATCCAATGTACTGTAAGTCAGTGTTACCCAGAAAGAGCAAAGTATCAGTGAAATTCCATGAAATCCTGATTTGTGCCACTGTTCTATGGTCAGGCCATCTGTGTCATCCAATATTTCATAAGCAGCGAGTGTTTAAGCGAATTCAGTGCAGATTATAGATAATCTAGTTTGAAGACACGCCACATTACAGTCACACTAGGGACAAAAACCTCTATTGAAATGTTCCCCAGAGGTTTTAAACATAAAATTATGTGGCAAAATTTGCAGGACATTGTGTCTCCAGTAGAAATATATTTAAGTTCATGTTTGTGTGTGTGTGAGGGGGGTGTCACTGGCCCCATTCTTTCCATCGCCCCCATTCTCTCATCTATGCCTCTCATTTGTAGCAGCTGAAGTGTTTTCTGAAGTGTTTTTTTCCACGGCGGAACATGAAGAGCCAGTTTCCGTCTGCTTCTGACAGGAAGCACGTCGAAATGAAGAGAACGGCGTCCTTTGGCAGCCGCTATTATAATCGCACCTCACACGCTGGAATCACCGTGTCTTTTATCTCCCTGTTTGCCTCACCGCCTCACACACTTATATCTGAACACAGGTCACAGTCTGGGCACCTTCACTTTGATCAATCCCTTTCTTATCTTTGCTCGTGAATGTGACCTGGCTGGTTTTGCTCTACTTCAAATTAATTAATTACTGCATTTTCACAGCATCTGGTCAATGTAAAGCCCACATTAGAGTGCTATGTGGGGTCGGGGGCTTTGCCTGCTCTGGTTAATATGGGGCAGGGTTGGTGTCAACACGCGTGCCGTGACTGGCACACCACAGCACGGCACAACCATCGGGCCGTATCAACAGTCCTCTCTCAGCGAGAGTTAAAACCGTCTGTTAAACAAAGCCTCAGCTTTACGCGCGGCCTGCTCGGTTTTGTTTACTTCACCGACGCTCCTAAGCATCACATTACGGCCCAGGGCCCAGTGCATCTTTACCCTCCTCAAACAGACAAATCAACTTTGAAGACATATTTTATTGGGTGTGTGTGCACCTTTTGATAGCATAAATAACTCAGTACTGGTAGATTTTGTGCAGGTTTTGACAGCATTTGATGCAGAGTGCACACAGACAAGGTCACTCACACACACACACACACATACACACACATACACACTGGTAAAGGCTGAGCTGTTCTGCTGGACTAAAGTGTGTTTTACCACCCTCTGTGTTCTCTGAGTGCATTAAGTCTCGAGTTCAAGAGTTCAGGGCTTAATGTTACTAATCCTGTCAGTTGGTGAAACGTACACTGAAAACGTGATGTGGTGTTTTTCACTCTGTGGGAGTAGATTGGGAGTCCGTAAGGGCATCTATATCTATATGTCATATGTTCTCTGACTGAGTTCTTTAAGATAGGCAGGTGTCTGCCGTCAGAGCACATGGGCAGCATTTGTCAAGTGTATCAGGGAATGGGCTCGAGACATGACAAGACGTGATCCTGGCACAAGTGAATACATGTTGAGGGACCGAGCTCCAGGAATGGAAATCCACACGAGTGGTGCATGCTGGTCCATGGGTCCGACCACCGTACAAGGGCATAGTGGAGGCAGGGGACTGTCGCAACAGCCCTGCACATGCACACATCTATGTGGGTGTGTGCAGCTACATGCGTGCGTGTGTATGGGGGGGGGGTTGATGGGCTTGCAGTGCCAGCTGGGTAGCTTAAATATAGTGCAGAGGTGAGCATTGCAACTACATGGGACACTAGGAAGCCATGACTGCCAGTCCAATAGTAATTCGCAGCAGATTTCTCTCAGCCTGTGATGACAGATGAGACGAGAGAGGATGATGATTAAACTGACTTGTCTCATGGAGTCCAGGCTGAGCCTTAATGATGGAAGGCTGGGACCTACTGTGCAGTTTGCACATTAAGGTCAATGTTACAGGCACGCTGGGCAGAGGTGTGCTGCAGGAGGCCGGGACCAGAAGGCTGAGGAGTATGGAGTCTGTAGAACAGGCTCACGGGGGCAGTGGGGCAGTAGGCTGAGTGTAGGAGGTGAAACGTGATGGGGATCAGACTGGTAGGATTAAAGAGCACTGGAATGACTTCTGCTAATGCACAGAACAGAGGGATTGGATGAAAAAAAACACAAAAAGAGTAGCTGTTTGTTAAAGAACACAATGCATACACACACACACACACACACAGTATGTGCATCACGCACACTCAGGCACGTGCATCAACATATAGGTGAGCATATATTCACCACACAAATGCAGGCAGAGTTGTTTAAACTGGTTGTTAATCTCGCGCACAAAGTGGCTCATTCACCTCATGTAATCTCAGTTTGGATTAAGATGGATTATTGGATTACACGATGTGCCCATGCAGAGAGGGAACTGGGCAGAAGGAAATATGGATAGAAGCTGGAGCGGAAAGACTGTTTGGTATTAGAGGCAAGCACAGCTAGTCACAACATTCATTAAGGGATTTTCTTTAAAATGTATGATTACTTATAATTGTTGCGTCAAAACCCGAAATTCAGAAAATCAAAGGCGCAGATCAATCAGACAGGTCAAAAACGAGATCAAAGGAGAATTTCATGTTAAGGAATTAAAGGGCAAGGAGGTTTGATGTGAGGCAACATACTGTGTTACAGTTATGTAGCTAAGTTAGACCTGCCTTCAAAACACAACCACAGCTCCTGATCAATCAGAAGACGCAACTGGTAGGAAGCAACTTTAAATCTTTAAGATTCATTTACATTATTTGGTGTTGGTATTAATTGGTTTAATGTTCATTCATATTCATATTCATTCATTCATATTCATGTTTGCATTATCTGCTGCTAATGTTTGTACTATCAAGTGTTAGGCACGCAAATTGGTTACAAGATATGTGTTCTGTGTATCTTCAAGGTTATCAACCTATTGCTATTCCTTTTCCATTCCATTACTCAATCAAATTGGTGAACAAGAGGAACTGAGTTGAGCATCCTTCAGTGGCTGATCAAGCAGTTTTTCAAGTTTGGCCAGAGTTGTGGTCACAAAAACACACATAACTAGACAATAATCAAATTGTAAGTAGCACAGAGTTTTCTTAAATTCAGCACTGATTAAGCTAGAAGCATCTCGCTTGTCTTCATAAAATTTAATAAATAACTACAATCGGAGAGCACCTGAGGGTTTAAAAAAGTTACACTGTCCAGATATAATATAACAATCAATTTTACTGATAAATGCTAAGAACATTAGCATTAGCAATATATGCTGCCGTTATATTTAATGACACATGGGCTTTCTAACGGCAAGAAACAGCAATGCCAAAACATTATGCATGCAGTGTGTAAAAGGCATTTTAAAGACCCAGCTGTATTCCTGGTCATCATAACGACACTTACTGGAACGCTCCACCAAGCGGTACCCACATGAGGGCCCGAGCAGGTTTACATGTACTCTCTAAAGCTGAAGGTCAGTGGCCTGGACAGAATGGTTGCGTCTGCACCCAGAACTACAGAGGCTATCTCTGTGTGGAAGAAATGGAGCATCCCAATACCTGATGTCACTGGGTCAGCAGAATCAGGCCTGTGTGTGAGCGCAACTCTGGTAATTTACTTATTTACTCATGTAAATGCAATGAGAAGTGTGAGAGAGAGTGTACAATTTTGGGGAAGTTGGCTGTAAACAAAGCTGTAAATGAAATTAGGGCATTTTTTACAGCTGAGCAGTGCAGAAGACATGCTGGCTCCAGAAGTAGGCTAAACAATCGTCCTGTATTAACAGCCTCTTGTTTATCGAGTGACATGAGGGAAAAAAGGAATGCCCATGTGACTAAAATGTGGCAGCAACTGCTCACACACGGGCTAACAAGTTGCTGTCCTACTAACCTTGAAAGCAGAAAAGAATAACGTATATACTCAGCAGCTCACTTTTTCTTTGATAGTTGCATTTTTAATACAGTCATATTTCCTCAAATTCATAAAAGACATAATTTATAATTTATTCCTCACGTTCCTCCATATCTGCTGGGACCCATATGGGTCAGGCTCAGCTGAAAGGTGAAAAGGGGCATTCCAGTGGTGGTCACATGCTCCCTGCCGGGCTATACAGGAGGCCACCCAACTGAGGAATGGCGAGCCTAATACATGGATTCCTTTGTATAGATGCATGTGCAGATTTTTGGCTGTTGTGCAGCTCTTCTGTTAACGGCAAATCTGTCTGGCTTCCCACACTGCAGGATTTGTGTCCTCAGTGCTTTTAAGTAGAACGTGTAGTCGGACCACAGTAGGCCAAATGTGACTGAACCACCACTGAACTTGAAATATCAATGAACTAGTCTAATAGCCATATTATTAAAAAAAAAAAAACAGCACATACACGATACAGGAAGTCACGATACACTTGAACAGGCTGTTCAAATTGATTGCTCAGATGAATTAGATCTTATCGCCTCATCATTTAGTGCGCAACTGTTTGAAAATGAGTGTATGAAGAAAGAGAGAAAAGAGGACAGGGGAAACTAGTCATTGTCTATCAGGGGGTAGCCTTTGCTGCTAGTTACCAGGGAACCACCTCTCTCGTCCTCAGCGTTTATAACGGTTGACTGAGGTGAACCAGGCCGCAAGCAAATCAAGACACAAATAGACCAACAAGTAAACGGGCTGACAGACTGATTGGGATGCAAAGTTTCCAGAGTCTCTTTTAAGGCTCGGCTGAGACCGGCCATGTGTAAACACATTCATCGCAGCAGTCGAAGGATGCGGATAAAGTGGGATAAAATGAGATCACGCATAAATGTGGGCGCTCGGTGCGCCACATAGCAATTAGAGAGAGATACAAAGAGAAAAGGGTGAGTGAGAGATGAAAAGAGGGGAGGGTGGGGCGGGCGGCGGGCTGCGGGTGTCTGCCTGCGTGCATCACAGGGGTGAGCAGGTTCAGCAGGTTCTATGTTGGGTGGAGTGTCCAGGTGCTAGAATTCCGTATCAGAGCCAGTGCTGACCATGGTTCTATATCAAGAGCCGGCTAGGGTTTCAGCCCCAGGCGGCGATGAAGGATTATTCCGACAAAGACGGGTTCTGACCAGCCTGAAATAACTGATCCAAACTTGCTCCGACTTTTGCACACTAATGAAGAACAGAGGGGTGGGAGGGGAGATGCACTTCTTGCCCCCAAGCCTCCCCTTCCTGTCAAGAAGTTAAAAGAAGTGCTGTGAAACTGGAGAGAGTGTCAAGGGAGCATTCTTGGAAGGAGCTGAGAAAAGGAAAATGTCAACATGTCAATTTCTCCATCTATTTGCACAAATGACACACTCTTGGTGGTTCTGGACACTGGTGAAGAACCCAGTTCAAACCCTACAGCTTCAGTGCAACTAGATAATGCAGAAAATAATAGCTGGATCCACGATGTGTCCCCCGAGAGAACGCTGCAGCCAGTAGGTCACTGAGGGCCAGCTATAAGTAAACCTGGAGCTATGCACAGTAACTGTAACTCTGTATCTTGTGCAAATCCATCAGCAAAAAAGTTGCCAATGCTCAGGCAACAGTTTCCAGTTTTGGACAACCTTCTTAGTCATGTGTCTGTGCATGTTCGTGTGCACAGGTGGTTCAAAAGGTGCACTCAAGAGTATATATGGACACTGTGAGCTCATGTGATGTTCCTGTCTTATGTAACTGGGGGTGATAACAGACACTTGTTTCACACTTTGCTCAGTTTTTATGTGTTTTAATTTGACTTTAGGAGAAAATCCAGTTAGAGCATTTCCAGTTTCAGGAGGAAGAGATCATAGGAAATGTGCTGCAAAATATTTCAATTATATACGCATTTAAATTTTAAACATAATGTGTTTTTTTAGTTGATTTTTTTAAATTCCAGCCCATTAACAACCCATCATTTATTCATCATCTGGGAAAAGTCCGAACCATAGCCTTAGGTTTTAGATTTAGATGGGAAAAACTTTCTTGGAAAGTCACAGGAGTCACACATGTTTTTTTTTAATAGGAAATGAGCAATGGAAGCAGGGTCATAATTATATTTTTAACTTATTTAATTAAAATGCCATTCCAGTCATTTTCTTATTTCTTTTGCGATATCGAAAGAGCAAAATATTTTTTTTATTAAAACCTTCAATTTGACCACACAATTTTTTTCACATTCCATCACATTTTATTTAATACAATGTCAGGACAAACTACTGTATTTTTTCTAAATAACCTCCCTGCGAATGTAATCAATTTTTCACGTGTATTTTAATATTGTGAGTCGTTTTATGCTGATTAATCAACAGCTTTGTGGAATTAAAGACCAAAGGCTGTGCATACAAAACATGCTGACAATTTCAAGCAATTCCATATTTTTTGGAAACGTACTCTTTTCAAAACAAAAAAGATAATGTTCATACCACATCACTACATAAAAACATCTAAAATTAGGCTTTGTCCTGTCATGATTAATGATTGTTTGAAAAACCTGGACTATTGCGCCATCTTGTGGTTAGCGAGTGTGTTACATACAATCTGGGTGGTTTAGGTAGTGAGACCACCGCGACTGAGAGTTGTCTGATTGGCCGTGATGAAAAACACACAACAAAGGCAAAAGCAAATGAAAAATATCAGTTGCCCTGATCAATTTAGCCTGTACCAAATAAAACCTCTACTTTTGCGAGTCAACATGAAATGACTGAAAATCACGTTGCTTTTCGAAGTACCTGCAAATGTAGCAAATCTAATAAATATTCACACTCGTTGTTGAACTGCAGCCGTCTCACCTTGGGGTAACCTTTAAGGACTCCGGTGAGGCATTTTGATCTATTTTGGGCCCCGGACCCCTCCTCCCCTTTACAATCAAAACAGCCCAAGAAGCCCTTCTCTCAACAGGGTTATACCGCTGCGTGACGTCGCTGCGGGGAACGTGAATTCCCCTTCTGGCTAATGAAGTCACATTCAGAGCCGCGCAGCACCTGTGCGTGAGACGCGCGCAGTCTGCCGCTGTTTATTATTGTACTTTCCCTTTAAGCGCTGAAAAAACGGCCATGACGTCAGCAGTAAAACCTGCTCCTCCTGGGTGTCTGGCCGTCGGAAAGTGAAGTGTTTGGCGTGCTACTGGTGTCCGAGCTCACCCTCCTCCTGTTGGTCAACCTTCGCTGGCTTTTTAGTCGAGTTTTAATTTCGTATGTTGGGTTTTATGTCATCGGGTTAGAGAACCGGTTGTGTGGATGATTTATGGGGTGTTTTATACAAGTTCAAGAAGTACTGTTCGACGAACCGGTGGACGCCACCGGCGATGGGTAAGCTAGCATTAAGCGAGCTGAGTTGTTAGCCGAAAGTCACAAGTTAAGAATAGGACCGAATTGGCACGCTAACGGCTAGCTAGTTTTCAATTTATCGCCTAACAAAGTGATTTTCATCGGCGACAACGTCACAGCTACTCGTGGTATTTCACCGGGCCTTGTTGCTACACACCATACAACTCGTTACAGGCCAGCTAACTCGGGAAGAGGATTGTAGTTTGAGGAAGAGGGCAGAAGTATTGTTGTGAGGCGGCTGTTCGTCTCTTAGCCCCGACCAAGACAATGCTATCCAACGCACAGAACCACCCGCTTTTTCCCAACCCGGGGGGTCAGCAGAACCCGACCGGACAACAAAATCCCGCGGGACACTTTCTTCCATTTCACGCCAGACCCAGCTTACAGATAAAGAAGAACGCTATATCTGATGACTACAAGGTAACCAGTCAGGTGCTGGGACTGGGCATCAATGGGAAGGTGCTTGAAATCTTCCACAAGAAGTCCGCAGACAAGTATGCACTGAAGGTAAGACTTAAGCATAAAATGCTGGAAAACGTTTGTTATACCGAGACACAGGTGGCATTTAACCGGAAATGTGTGGTATCCTGACTAGATATAACTAGACTATAACTAGATTATTGCTGCTCAGCAGTGGATTCTTGATTGAAGCATCCTGTTAAACACAGATGGTACCCCTCAAATTAAATGTAACCCCCCAACGTTTTAGCCCTTAGACAAGTGGTTTGTGACATTTTGATACTTTTGGGCACACTGTTACCTCTGTATGTGTTTTATGGAATGATGGACACTTGCAGTCTTTGTAGTTTTAACCCATTGGGTCTAACGGTCAGCTCAACCCAACATTGATTACATCATGTTACCGCCATTTTTTCCACACCAGGTCCTCCCAACGTGGCTCCGATACACCTGTTGTGTTTGTACATTCAACAACACAGAATTTTACTGTTTTTTTACATAACTGTGGAAGTTGCACCTGGTGAAAATTAACTTGTTTCATGTATATAAACAATGATATTACTCAATAACGGAAACTTCCCCCAATTGGAGAATGATGCAAAACTGTGTCCTTAAAATGTTTTTTTTTCTTTGTGTCAGGTAATTTGTTGTTTGGACAAATGGTGGGAAATAGAAAACAAGCTCCATGCTGTTTTTTTCTTGTTGATGTTGCAGGAAATACAGTAACATCACTTATAACTGTCGCCTCTCTCCGGTGACTGACTATAATCACTACATGTGCTCTTTAGAGTCAGAAATGTGTTTAAGCAATTCCTCAGCTGACACATCTGAAGACAATGGTCCAGTTAATTTGGAACACGAGCTTCATCCATTCCTGAAGCTGTAATCAAGCTTTGATCCAGGGAAGGCAGTTGGGCCATTGCTGGTGTTTTGAGGGTAAATATTTGGCCTTATTCTGCTTTGAAATGACTCAGGTTTCAGCTTCTTGGGTGATGCTCTGCCCGTGCCTTTCACAGTCAGGTACCTGACATGATACTTAAACCTCCATCCTTCAGAGGAAAAGTGTTCCCCAGCACACGAGCCTGTCAGGATTTGTTATGGGTTCTGGGTCAGAAGCTTCATACGTGACGGTATCACAGGTTAACGGTCTATCATACTGTGGATTGATAGGAACGTTTGTGAATTTTTCTATACTTGAGTCTTTCTTGGTTCTGCCATTGGCTCCGGAGATCTGTCCACCGTTCTGCGTGTTTTCCTTGTCTCTGCGTGTTGGCTGTTGCTGGTTGTCTTCACCTTTATTAGGCCCTGCTTCATTCTGAAGAACACATTTAATTATAAACCTGGTTTTAGCTGAGAAACTACTCTTAAGAGGGATAAAAGGAGTGGTGAGTCATCAGAAATTAAAGCTCCTGAAATTTGGAAACATGTCTTTCACCATCGTGATGTTTAATCCAGCTCAGTGAGCCACTGCTGGATTAAACCAACCTGTCAAGGTGGAGCTGGGGAAGGAACAATGGATCTAGGGAAGTTTGGTTACTCTTGATGCATTTACGCAAGCAACTTTTATTCTCCCATGTGTACTGGAGGAAGTGATGTCATGTTAATGCAAGTGCAAATTTCTCTGTGCTAGCAGTAAAAAATTCAACAAGTAGAGACTCATTCGGAATTTTGAGCCAGTCAGTCAAGCCGCCTCTTCAGAATCCTGAACCTTGTTCTCCAGACCGTCACTGTAAAATGAGAGGTTAGTGACACAAAAGAAGAGCCAGGCTAATAATTTACTGATGAGAAGGGAAGGAAGGAAGGAAGGAAGAGGTGCCAAAAAACCCCTTTCTAACTCACTGTCAGTGACACCTATAAGATGTTGTACAGTATCAGCTATATAATGGGCTGATTCATGGATCACACCTAGCTGTCAAGTTGGTTTCCACAATCTAAAATTTTAGTGTTTTTTTGTTTCATGTTTTTCTAATATTGCAGTAATGCTGACATATTTGCTGCATATTTAAGTTTTAATATTCAAACGGACCTGATCTCCATTTTCGATTATATTTGTCTCATTATTTTGCCTACCAAATACAGCTCTAGGCACAGAATGTCTCGTGCATGTTTCAAATACCCGACCAAAGAAGAAAATGATAAAAATGTCACTGTCCCAGTAGCGCTGGCTTTTGTACACATCTGATTTGAAAAAAAGGAAGTGTATGATTCATGCTGATTGATGGTAACAGCAAAGGATTGGTCAACAGGAAGGGTTGTTTGTCCTTCATTCATGAGCTTTAGCTCTGTTGGTGCTGCAGCCGGATTAAACAGCCGGTAAACAGTCAGTAGTTTCCAACTTAAATGGTAATCCGATGTTTAAAAAAGTTTTAATTTTAAAGCTTACTAAATGTTTAAAAAAATTGAAGTTCAGATAATTCAGTCATTCTGATGTGCAGTTCCATCAACAGCTTTCAGCATAATCATTTCCTCTTGGTGTCCTTCAGCCTTAAAGGTTGTTAATCAACACTTATCAGGACTTAAGAAGTTAATTGTGATGTCAGATGTTTACCTTAGACAAATATACCCCAGACTGTAGATCAGAACGTAAGCTTTCACTGCTCAGAAGCCTCACTCGCATTTTAAAGGCCCGTTTGTTTTATTCAGCTGTATTGTGTGCTGCATTGGACGCAGTTGGGGATTTACACCATTAATCACATGATGTCAGAGGGGAGGAGCTATTGAATCCCCGTCACTGGAATGGAGAGAAGGTTGAAAAGGTCAAAAACCACTCATCCTCAGTCTCCGCCTGCGCTGTTTTTAAACCTGCTCAGATCTCTTTGGTTGTTCTCGTCCATCTCGCAATGACGTCTCTTCCTGGGAGATAAACACTTCCATGGAAGACTCAGGAAATGAGACGACAGTTTCTGTGTGTCACTCTGATCTCACACCCTTTCACTTCCTCTCTCATGTTAGTCATTCATGCTTGTGTGTGTATTTGTGCAGTGGGACACCTGCTAGCCTCCAAAAAGCCGTCTGTCAGTGTCGAGGAAGCAAAAACGTGACTGACGGAGCTCAAACGGAGCTTTCTGATCAAATATGTATGTTATTAACACCTCTTTGGGGCCTTAATAAGGTCAGTTGTCACAAGTCATTTGGTATGGTAATTATTTCAGATTAAGAAGCTTTTCTGATGGAGCCAGACTTAACCTCAAACCCAGTGTAATCTCTTATCTCCACAAGCGTCGAGTCCTGTTGCCGTCAGATTTTAGATCAATACTGGACTTCTTGGGTCATGATCAGCAGCTGGAGGATGGTGTGCTACCTCGGCTAATCCCCCCCCTCCACCTTCCGGTGTCTGACCTCAGGCCAGGGATCTCTTGTGTTTTTCCAGAGGAGGTGTATTGTGTGCCCATCTGCCCCCTTATCTCCCTCCGTTCCTACAAGTTTGCCTGTTTAACAGCAGATGGGCTCCTTCTAGTGACACATGCAGCAGTGCAGGTTGGCTTTTGTTTACATATATGATTGGTCATATTTTAAGAAATCATTTTGAAATCACTGTTTGTGGCTTGATGTCATATTTAGATCTGCTACCGTTTGCACGTAGGATTGTTTCCAGGACATGGATCATCCACGATTTCCTTTTTTGGTATGTGAACGACAGGAGTGTTTGTTGATAGGGAGGTCATGAAAAGGCCTCTCAACATTTAACACTGAAAAACGACTGTAACGTAGAGGGCTCTGCTTTTATGAACTCAGAAGGCCCAAGGCTGGTATGCTAGCGCCATTGATACAAAGGTCATCAGTCTTGGGCCCTTGCAGTCAAAGGGTCCTTGAGCAAGGTTCTGAACCTCAAAATAGCCTTGAAGGTCCATCTATGGTGTCTGAATGATTGGTTAAACCTGAGGAACGTGTGGCTACTGTATGAATGTTGACGAGAATGCAGCAGCATAACATAATGGAAAAAATGCTACATAAATGCAAAATATTCTGATGGCTCAGTTTGAATTCCCACCATAAATATTATAGCTCTCTGAACTGAGATGTTTTTTGTCCCTTCAATAACCTGCATGTGGACTGACTGCTTTTATCATTCCTACCAAATGATTCTCCACTGTGTAAACATGAGATTTTTAAAGAGATGCTGACATGAATGTAAATGGTGACAGAACAGGCTCTGTGTAAATATACAGTTTGGGTTTCCTGGTGTGGTCTGCAGGACTTGAAGCCCACCGTTGTGCTCTCACCGTGGGCAGTGTTTGGAATGTGCCACAAGATAGACGCTCGCTCATTGTCTGCCGAGGACTGAATTCTTTCCACTGGCGGGCAAAGTTATTTTAGACTTTTACTTGTCTATTTACAGTGTGATACAATCAAATATACAAACAAAACCTGCTGCGTTAATCAGAATTTGTCGGGATTTTGCAACACATTTTGACGATTACTGTTGCAGGAACTGTTCCCAAGTATAGTGAGCATAGCATGCACAATTAATATAAGATTATAATTTTTTTTGTTTATTGTAATTTTATCATTTTTTTTAAATTATTATTCATTGAATTTTTAAATTGACATGTGATGCAGTATTCTGCCAGCTGGGGGCAGCACTGCACTTCCATCAACGTTATTGCTGTTGTAAACTGACATTGACTTGCATTCTGGTGCAGTGGGCTCGATTCACACTGATTTGAGACTTGCCCTGAAATAATTTTAGAAATTATGTCAAGGAAAGGAAGGCAAAATAATCATTAGTATGATTGAGCAGGTTTGTTTGAATGTGATCTCACTCCTTCATCCTCCACGTGAATCATTCCTTTTTCTTCCAGATGTTGCAGGATTGTGCCAAAGCCCGCAGGGAAGTTGAGCTCCACTGGAGGGCGTCGCCTTGTGCCAACATCGTACGCATCATTGACGTCTACGAGAACCTTTATCAGAGCAGAAAGTGTCTTCTGATTGTGATGGAGTGGTGAGGAAACACGCGCTGTCAGACACATGATTACAGCATTTAACTATGAGTCTGGTCTGGTGTTGGGAAACACAAACTTAGATCTGCAGGTTGTGTAAAGTTTAATTTGTAATTATACCTTTATTAATATAATCATTTCTCAGCCATGAGTCAGAAATATACTTTCACACTTGTAACCTATAATGTTAGCTCCCACCTTTCACTGTTTCATTTTTACTGACTGGCTGTGTGTCAGTTGTGCTTCGCCATCTGTGTAGCTGTCATCATTTTTTCAAAGCACTTTTTGTCCAGTTAGATTATTGTAAACTCTCGTGGATCATCTTGAGTTTAAACGACCCATTTCTCCTAAATGAGCTTTGATGCACTGCACCACAGAAAGAGAGGAAAAGACTCAAACCACCAAACTTCCATCCACGTGCCGCACATGCACAGGTTGTAGTTACTGCGCGGTGGTCTTGCCTAAAATGCAATTTTTTTTCCATGAGAAAGTCGTTTGAAACAAAAGAAAACGAAAACGAGCTCGGCATTGAACATGAGCAGAAGAAAAGAGTCACTATTGAAACCTAAATAATTCTTAGAAAATTGCAACAGGAAACTTGAAGTGTGGAACAAGATAATTTTCTCATTTCCTTTTGGAAAATCAACTATGTTGACATTTAATTACATGCCCTCCCATGTAAGAATCACCTCAGTTTATTCAGGAATGTCTTGACAAGGACGAATTGTGTTGCTCAATTTTACGGAATTTCTCCTCCTGTCTTGAATTATAATTTTGATAACAACAAAAGCCCTGAAGACGGTGGAGATGTGAAACGCTGCAGAAGTACAAAAGTGTTGTCACAGTTCTGACACAGATGTCTGTTAATCAGTTCTGCTGAGAATTCACACCTCAAATTTTGACACGCTGTCCAAAGTTTAAGGACTGTTTCTCCTTAAGAGGAACCATCAGAGTAGTGTGAGAAAACAAGTGAACGAGGTTTGTCGTTCTGATATCACAAATCGCTCACACCTCTGTTCATGCAAAGGCTGAGTGAGTGATTTGAGTCAAGTTTGATGTGTTCTGTGGTTTTGCAGATTGTTCTGATGCTCAGTCTGCAGGCCCGCTCTCATTTAAGTCAGGTATCGGGTCGCGCTTTCATGCACTTGTTCACAGTCGTTTACAGCCATGACTGTACACGAAACCTAAACGTGCTTAAGAAGCAGCCATTTCTGTCATATTCGGCTGACTCTCTGAATTTCCGACTCGAGACTTTGGAACCTCTTCCTTTTTTTTTTTTTTTTTTTTTTTTTAAAACTAAATTAGCAATACTAAAGTTAAATCCTCAGAAGTAAAGCAGCCACCTGTCATTCGGAGTCTGTGCTTACAATTTAAGGTTGAATGTGAGGAATTCTGACTTCCATTTAATGACACGCGTCAGTACAATTGTCCCTCTATCTGCACACAAAACATGTTTTTTTTTTTGTTTTGTTTTGTTTTGTTTGCCTGTCTTTTAAAGCATGGATGGTGGTGAGCTTTTCAGTCGCATCCAAGACAGAGGAGACCAGGCGTTCACAGAGAGAGGTGAGGAACGTGCACACACAAGTTGCCATCATAACTAATGTATTACAGCGACGTTTGAAGTCACTGAAAAAAAAGTATCTAAGATTCCCACTGTCATAAATCAATATTTCTTTTTTTTTTCTCAAAACGTGGAAATAAATGGCCAGAAGCAACAGTCAAGGTATTTACAATTTCCTTGAAGGATCTGTTCTCTTTGCTTTAGAGGCCTCTGACATTATGAAGAGCATAGGAGAGGCTATCCAGTTCCTACATGCTGTCAACATTGCCCACAGAGATGTCAAGGTTTGCATCACAGCTTTAGGAGTATGCTTGTGAAAATCAGAAGCACTTGTAATGTTTGTTATGTCCTAATTTCCTTAATGTTTCCTGCAGCCTGAGAATTTATTGTATTCCTCAAAGAGGCCAAATGCCCTGCTCAAACTCACAGATTTTGGCTTCGCTAAGGAAACCACGACTCATAACTCTTTGGCTACTCCCTGCTACACGCCTTACTATGTTGGTAAGAAACTGTTGTGGTGATCTGGTATCGTTTGTATTTTTGATGTTAATTGATTTGCTCAAACATGGCCCTAAGCTGCTCTTTCTGTCTGCAGCTCCAGAAGTTCTAGGTCCAGAGAAATACGACAAGTCATGTGATATGTGGTCCTTGGGTGTCATCATGTATATCCTGTGAGTGAAAGCGAGCTTCCTTCTCCTCAGTTTACCTGTGCTTGATGGCTAATTTAGCCTTTCAAACCTTCAGATTGTGTGGGTACCCTCCCTTCTACTCAAACCACGGTTTACCCATCTCTCCTGGAATGAAGAAGAGGATTAGGATGGGCCAATATGAGTTTCCCAACCCTGAATGGTCTGATGTGTCAGAAGAAGGTGAGGAAATGGTTTAAATTGGGACCAGCTGTGGGAGGATTATCTGGATTTAAATTAAGGGTTTTTTTTTATAGATAACATAGTATACTTACACTTTTCTTATGAGTTTCATATTTAAAGACTACGCATTTAATAATGCGTAAACTCTAGCTTTAATGTAAATAATAAATATTTGTAATAATGTCTTTGCAGCTAAACAGCTCATCAGAACCCTACTTAAGACCGAGCCAACACAAAGGATGACCATCACAGAGTTCATGAATCATCCATGGATCAATGTAAGCGCTTTTTCATTTTCTTCTTTCTCTCTTCATATACATCTGAATGTATTTCTGTGTCCATCTCTAAAGCAATCAATGGAGGTTCCCCAGACTCCCCTCCACACCAGCCGGGTGCTGAAGGAAGAGAAGGATGCGTGGGAGGATGTCAAGGTTGGATATATTGCTTAGGCTTACTTATTTAGAAATAATGCTTCCATTTTACGTCCGCTTCCCAGAAATCCCAGTGTAGAAATACTGAATTCATGTTTCTGAGGAAATGTTTTATTTCTGTTATTTTAGGAGGAGATGACCAGTGCCTTGGCAACAATTAGGGTAGACTATGATCAAATCAAGATCAAGACCATTGAGGACTCAACCAATCCGCTGCTAACGAAAAGGAGAAAGAAGGCCAATAACACCACTGTGAACCCACAGCCTGCAGCCCACTGAAAGATGCATGCACATGCAAACACAGGTTGTATAAAGGAGCAATAATCTGTCGACACAGGACCCGCAAGCATGGATTTTCTGTTTTATTTTTCATGGTAAATTCTAATGTTTTGTAGGATTGTTTTTATTACTCAAACTTTATCCCTCCCAGTGAAGAGATTATCAGTTTTAGAAAAGGAGAGGAGAGAGATTCTGTGAGCGCTCTCTCCTGTCCTTTCCCAACCACCAGAAAGTGAATTTAAAGGGGTCTTATGTTGGGAATAAAGCCTTAGCGTTAGTAAGCAGTAGTCCTTCCAGTCCACAGCTCCGTTCCAGCTCTAAACCCAAACCTGTGAATGTTAAACTAAATGGCTGCATCCCAAATATAAAAGCAAGGGACCGGTTCTTAACACAACTGACTGGTGGAATGTAAGGACACAGTCCCTGACTGTTGGAATTACTTGGAAATATCCACTTGCTTCTGGAACTTGAACTGGGAGTCAACTGAACTGGGAGTCAACTGAACTGGGAGTCCAGAGATTGTCTGCCAAGTTCATTTTATCCTTTTGAATGTTGGAAAGAGGCCTATGCACTCACACAACGGCCACGGGCCATCTGACCGAGCACCTCACTCTTGACTCCTCCCTCCTGCCTTCACCTGTACGTCTGCAGTTCAAAGGCAGAGACGAAAATGGAAAAGCGGCTCGCTCTTTCTCCTGCACATAGCTCACGGGAGAATGGGAGCCAAAAGATACTGTATTTTTTCATAGATTTTACAGACGTGTTAGCTTAGGCCTTACTGAGTGTTGCTAAAGCAGCAGGTGACTTTTAACCCCTACCTTCCTTTTACCAATGTTATGTTTATGAATTTACAACAATGCCAGATTGATTTCAGGTTAATGCTATGCAGGTGTTTATCAGCGTGAAGTACCGCTATGATTTTTTGTTAGCGTCACTTTTTTTCAAATATGCCTGGAGAGAGAGCAGTTAGCGTGTCCTTCACGTAAGTCGTAGCATTCTTGAGGACGTACATGGTTCGTTTAGACTACTCAAACTGACCCGTCGCTTGGCTTAATCTCGTCTGCGCCGTGTCGTAAAGAGCAGACCTCACCGTCTCCCCACGTCCTGGAAGACTGGTCTAAAGTAGCGAGTACTTGCCAGCTGTTCCTTATCCTGGAGCAGAAGCAGACATAGCACCAGCAAGCTGTCTTCTCATTATATTAGGTGTGATGAATATTTTCTTTTTTTTCTTTTTATCGGTCTTCTGGTAATTCACCCCAACTCACTCGGGTACACGACTTTTTGTCACTGTGTAAAGTCACATCCACTTTACCTTCCACATGGCACCAATAAATGTCACTGTCTGAATGTTTATTTAATGTTTGTGACAATGTTCTTTTTTTTTTTTTTTCATGGATCCGGACACTTTTTTTGTAGATGAAGCACAGATGTGTCTTTTCTTGCTGACTCATTTTCAACAGCCATACTTTTGTCTGCTTCAGCTTTCAATTAAAAAAGAAACATGCGTCTTACTCTCTGTTCATTTCTCACAGTTACTTTGCCCTGGCTTCTGACAGGACTGTTTACAGCAAGATTTTATTTTTTTCCCCAATTATCGATATATTGCTCGTGAAATTCTACCATGTTTGAGAGAAGTTTGTATTTTTTTTTTTTTTATTTTGTTTTTCTCAGTCAGGTTTCCCCTCTGACTCAGGAGTCTGTCGGCTCGAGTCGGGATTTGTGGCTTCCACACGGGCAGCACAGACTCAACTCGTGACTTGCAGACTCGCTAGCATGAGTGACATCTGGAATATACACATTTGCGTCGCAGATGGCATTGAGTCAACCAAGACATTTGACAACCCCGGGCTGTTGAGCAGTTTCCTGTTAATGCGCAGCGTTGGCTTCTCTTCAGGTGAGCCTTGCTGTCGACTTTTAAGTAGTGAAACCTGTTATCACTCCTCTTTGATCAGGGGCCTGTAAGAAGAGTTCCTCAAGGTGGCAGACCTGTGGCAGCCATCTCCCCACTTCTGAGAAACACAAACCAACATCCTCTTCTCACAATGGAGAAATGTATAATTTAAGAATGGCTGTCAGACCTGGATGGAGACTTGGAGGCCCGAGGTGAGACCTCTACAAAGTGAAAGGTCACCACAAACGTGACTGTCATGACTTTGTGCCACACAGGGGCTTCAAAGGTGAGGGGAAATATAAGGGATGACAAGTTCCCCGCTGAGAAGCGTGGACATCTTTGAAGTTCCGTGCCATTCTGGTTGCGCACAAACACGCATCCTGTCTGAAACGACGGTACCATTAGATCTGCCCCAGATGTGGCAGCATGTGTGATACCGCACGAAACCTGCGGCTCTTAATCAACCCCGCCTAAGCTGTTAGGGTATGAACGCATGGAAAACTTAACATGTACAAAAGCATATGCTAATCCATCACATGTCCTGGAAATGACATTATTTCTGCCACGTACACTTCTGAGTATGTGGAGGCTGCTGTGGTCGCTCTGATTTTTGATTTATTTTAAAACATGCTTCTTTGGCGGGAACTTTTTTTTTTTTTTTTTTACTGAGAAGTGCAGCAGTTAGAAACGTGTCTATACAGATGTGTAGGTTGTAGATAACTGACAAGCTGTGATGGGGCTATGGCTTATCGCAAGGTCTTACTTTCTGAAACAACTTTTCTTTAACATCTATTAATCTGCATTTTACCTCAACTATGTATATGCAAGCATATTATTGGGAGAAACGTTTTCATAAAGTTCATCTATTGTCATTTTTTCCCACTTTAAATGCTGTTTAGAAGTTAGAAATCCACCTGTGCATTGATTGGTCAATTAGTTGATTTAATAACTTTGAGTTTGGACAGATGTGGCTTTTTCACGGTATTGATGGAGTGATACTACTTTCGTCCCACGCTGGCTGAGTTGATGACTGAGGAGATATCTCGAGTAGTTTCACTGAGTCATCGCCAGAACTTTAGGACAGACGCACATTCGTGCTTTTTAAGCTCTTGTTGCACATCATTCTTTATTGAGGTTATTTTGCTTCAGCCTGTGAATTTTTGCCCCTATTCTTTTTTTTTTTTTTTTTTTTTTTTTTTTTTTTTTAAGCGGAACTGCTCTGCTTTGCCCTGATTTTTTTTTTTTTTTTTTTTATGTCAACTTTACATTTGTCGCCACCGTGAGGCAGGTTACTCGGCTTACTGTAACTTAACATACAGCAAAAGCGTTGCTGGGAAGTGTTCTATATATGGGTCACATTTGAGGTTAGAGCATCAGCTTGTTGAATTTACACTTGAGTGTTTCCCCACACGGCAGCTCTGCAGGATGTGATAGATGTGCGCGCAGCTACAGTGACCTCTGCTTAAATAGCAAAGTAAAAACCAAAGTCATTCGTATCAACAACTTTATTAAACAGTAAATATACTAAATAGAATATATCTTTATTATCCCGCAATGGGGAAATTTGAGAAAAATAAATAATGTATATAAAGAAAAAAATAAATAAGCTATTTCAAGTGGCAATCTGGGATGTAACTTAAAGACACAATATGGTCTGGAAAACTTGTCCTCGGGACAATTAAGCTCAGCAGAGGTCTCAGAACATAAAAGCTCATACAACAGTTATCAACACTCATTCCAGTGAAAACGGAGTGAAACTGGTTTCTTTTTCCCAGACTTGAGGACGGTCAGCTGCTCTTCAGGCGGTGTTTTTGTGCCTTTTTGAAGCCAGATATTTCTCAATGTAGTTAAACAACAGATCCAGCTCTGCCATGGCTTTATACAGGCCTTTCTCCTCCATCTGTTGGCAAACAGGGTTGCAACGTCAGAAACTGTTGAGTGGAGTGGCTGAATTGGAGTTCTGAAATTGCTACTTGCCTGGGTGTAAGCAGACTTCAGCGTGTTCATGTCAAACTGATTCTTGCAGGAGAAGTAATGTTTCTGTAAGAGGAAGAAACGAGCCCTGATTTAGTCTCCTGTCCTGAAAAAATATCTTTTGCAACAACTGCCTAATCTTTTAAGGTCTGTCCACTGATTACTTGGAAGAGCTCACAGAACGTTTTCTGATGCTTTTTTTTTGTCTCACATCACCCTTTAAATATTTTAGTTGTCCTGAAAATATTAACTTGTTAAATGTTGTCAAAAAGCTTTAAATGGTTTACTGAGTAAAGATTAAAAAAAAAAAAAAAAAAAAAAAAAGACGTGTGCACCAACGCCGCACTGCAGTGTGGACGTGCACTGCGTAACATTACGCACGGAATTATGCGGGGGTAGACGCGTGTACTCACGCAGTGGGTAACCTCGATCTTGAGCTGGTCAAAGATCTGCTGAATGGACTCCACATGAGGCTGCAAGTTTCTGGTTCCCACCGTGACACTGGTCAGCGCTCTGGGAAGAACCGAGTCCAGGTAGAGCTTCAGGATGCCGTCCATAGCGTGGCAGGCAAACGGCGTCTGGAGAGGTGCGAGAGCGCACGTGTGGGTATGGTACTACTTTCCTTCTTTGCGCACTTTCTGTCGATAACCTGACTACAGTTGAGGAGGGGAACTTACTTTAAACGATTCTACGATGCTCTGGTCCAAAAGCACTACGTCCAAATCATCGTTTGCCGCCTGCAAAGAGAGCGCGCGGTGAGCAGGCGGAAACACGCAGCATCACCTGAAGACTGACAGCTCAGGTACGTGGCCGGTGGCTCAAGCTCCAAGTGATGCTACAGCAGATCTCTTTGAACATTGCCGTTTGTACTCACATAGTAGTCCCGGATGTTAGAGTAGTTCTCTCTGAGCATCTTTAAGCGCGCAGGAAAGCCCTCCACGAAACTACAGCACCGGTTGTTACAGATGGTTGCGCACCAAACTGCGCAGGGAGAACACAGGAGCAGCAGGACGGAGAGCAGAGAGCGGGCGGGCATTCTGATGGTCTTCTGGAGAAAGACGGTGAAGATGGATGTCAGATCTCTGAGGTGCATGCTCTGAAGCTTATTCTTAACTTAATTTATAGCCAGAAATCTGGGAGGAGCCTAACTGGACATGGGGATTTTTTTTTTCCAGAGACATTCATCAGTTATGAGCCACCCCTCTCAAGTGCTGATGCTGTTCTTGAGGTAACGTTTTGCCCAACACGTAATTATCACGTGTTATCAATATTAATGATATTAAGGCACTGAACACAATATTTATATGGTAGCCAAAATGCTCAACACAGAGAAAGTGAATAAATTGAACTCAAGTACAAAGCTACTTTATGCTACTTCCACTTTACTGCATTTTTTTCTCTTTTTTTTTTTTTTTGTAAATTTCTTGTGTTTTCTTTAATTAGAATGAAAATTTAGAACATTTGAATAAAAACTGACGCTGACATTTGGCCAGAAAATACATGGAAGAGAGTTTAAAAGACCCATTAAAATTAGAATATTTTGTCAGTCAGTATGAAGTACTGGACTGCAGGGACACAGATTATTCAGACCTACTGGAATATTTAACCTTTCTGGTCACCTAAAGCACATTTAATACCACATACCTGGGTGATGGGCAAATTTTAAATGGCACGAGTATGAATGAATAATCTACACGTTCTTGCAGAGTATCACAGATTTTTCAAATGTTTAAACTACAAAAAGGAGCGTATTATTTGTGTTCCTCTTTGTTCACAAAGAGGAAACAGTGCCACAGAAATGACAGAATTTATGGTTTCTTGTTTACTCTGTCACTAATGCAT
Source organism: Pao palembangensis (assembly GCA_015343265.1). Classification (NCBI taxonomy): domain Eukaryota; kingdom Metazoa; phylum Chordata; class Actinopteri; order Tetraodontiformes; family Tetraodontidae; genus Pao; species Pao palembangensis. The sequence continues at coordinate 2,571,665 of CM027087.1, read as the reverse complement.
GATTTGACAGGTGACTGATCTACTCATGCTTTTTCCCCCTTTTTTTGGTGTAAATGAGAAATTGAGTAGAAAAGCAGAGACGTGTTTATTGCATGTATGTACTGCATATGTAAAGGAGAAACTACACAGAGAAGTGGACAACATGAGGGGTGTTTTCCCCATCAGTAATTTTTCTGTTTTGTCCTGTTTTCCAACACTTGGTCTGTTGGGTAAATCTTGGGCAACACTGGTATTTTATTTTATTAGTTAGTGTTCCTGGGGAAACTGAGTCCAGGTTATCTCTGTGGTGACGACTGGCACCTGCTTTGTTCAAGAAAGCCTGGTTATGTTCAGCAAATCTACTTATTCAAACATGAATCTGGGATGAGTCAGCAGTAACCCACTGATAGGAAATTCTTCTGTCAGGTGGATGTTCTCATATGTGCGTAACAGTGTGTGTGTGTGTGTGTGCTGTCCAACCTGTCACATTTGAAAAGGAAATTCTTTGCACTTTTTTTTTTTAACCTCCAAGGAGGTCTGTTTGTTTGTTTGTTTGTTATCAAAATAAGTCACGCTATGAACGGATTTTCAGGAGATGTTGATAATGGGCCAAGAAACAGTGGTTTAAACGTTGGTGATGGTTTGGATTCTAGAGGGACGTTGACCTTTGATCATCCAAAGATCATCCTATGTTATATTTAAAAAAAAAAAAGAATTGTTTCAGAGTTCGACAAAGTCTGTTGGAATTTAACAAAAACCTGTGTTTTGCGCCAGGCTGCTCTCTATTTGTGCATTTTAAAAATGAGTTCAAGTTTTGTGTGTTTGTTTTTTGCTCTGTTGTGAACACTCCCACTAGCGGCCGAGCGAGAAACTGAAACAGGTCATACAAAAGATCAGTCAGGTGGTTGCTGCTTTCTGCTGAATTTCTTAGAGAATCCAGCAGCTGAATCTGAATAAGGACAGTCAACTGACTGTCATCTGGTCAGGAGAAGGTCAAATGCACACTTGGACAGGGTGCCATATGGTTGAGCTTTTAAAACTCTTTCTGGCACATTTGCATGTGGGTAACACACATCCTGCAGCTTTGGCTGTTGGTGCAAAGCGAGATAGGTTGCCTGCATTCCTTGCTGCTGTGTCCTTTAGAGGAAATCGATTTGTCTTTTCGAACAGAGTCACCGCACTTCTCTTTCACTTTCACACATAAGAAATGCAGACATGTACTGTATGTTTTTGTTTTTGTGAGACCGCTTTTGTACCACTCAGAAATATTCTTCGATCACGTGAGATACGAGAACGAATAATGCTAAAGTGCGTGAGCTTCAAGGTTGTTCCTACCGAGGAAGAGGGTCACTGGCACATGATGACACTTGATGTCTGGGTGGGTGTTTTCTTGCACATCGTCAATGAGCTAAATGGAAACAAAAACTTCCTTCTAGTTTGAACTGTGACTCCTGTAAGTGACCCTACAGAGATTCATCTGTATTCGTTCTACACAAATTCCATGATGAATGTGTTAAGGTTTTGTCTCCAGTCACTGCAGATGTGGTTGAGATCTCAAACAAGGACAATATGCCACCGCAAACGCGATTGAAACATGGAAGGATGAATTACTTTGAGATGATTTAGCTCAGAAACAGAGCCCGAATCTACTAGAATTACCTTCCTCCCATGACAAATGTACTGACATAAACTTAAGCACAAATTGTCTGTCAGATCCTGCTGAGCAAAGTTCCTTTTAGGTGCGGCTGAAACTTTGAAATCCCCTCTGCACGCACAGCTTGTCTCTGATATTATTAGAAACACAAATGCATAGGATTGCACAAGTGAGTGATATATTCCAATGTGATGTTATTAAAATCATGTTATTGTGCACCTTTGGTAGTGCGTAAGCACACGCCTTTGATTTGCCGTTAACATATGTGACTGTGATAGTGTTAACCGCACTTATGCAAGCGGCACTCATTCTGACAGCTCATATTTTTCCATGAATGTTTAATCATCTGAGAGCTGAATTAGCAAAAGTAAAAAAAAAAAAAAAAAAACACATGGTTTCTCAATGTAATTTAAATAATGAGTAATAGTTCTGTTTTGTTTTAATTTGGTTCTAGAAGTTCAACTGATAAGCAGGTGTGAGGAAACCGAGAGCAAAAATTATTTCATGCACAACCAGTGTTTTTTTTTTTTTTTTTTTTTAATATAAAAGTCAGTATTTATAAATGATCAAACCTGAACTTGAAACATGAAAAAAAAACTTCCACTAATAGTCACAGAAGTTTAGGAAAATGGTCAAGTGATTCAAGCGCTTCCTTTTTAGTCATTTATGACAGCATACATATGCACTGAAAGATCCTGAAATATTTGAGATGTTTTTGATATGTTGAATTTCCTGTATCTAAACTTAGGAGCACACTGATAAATTATTGTTGATTATTATTGCAAAAAGAAAGCTAGGTTTGAGTTGACTCTGTGGGAAAGATTGCAATTCCTCTCAATGCCAGAAGAGGGAGACAGCTCTTTCCAGATCATCATTCAGAGACGTGTTGGCATCGTAGCAGGACATACTGTGTGTTTGGTGCTGATTTATAACATAAGCATTGTAATTGTTGTGGTTATGGTCGTGTTAGAGTAAGATGTGCATATCAATAGTGTTGGTCCGCCCTGTTTCTATAATAGCCCAGAAAGGACAAAATAAACTCCAACAAGCACTTAATTCTTGATTCTCTTATTTTCCAGCAATTCAGTGGTCCTTTAATTACTGCAAATTTTCTTTGAACAGTAATGAAAAAGATAAAGCCAGCAAGGATGATTAGGGTTTTTAAAAGTATTTATTTTTTCCCCTCAGAATTAAAAGCTTAGTACAACTTTGGTCTGAAGCAGTAGAAAAATACAGTACAATAGCCTCACAAGGTCATGGTTCTGATAAATATTATAAATATCACATCACAAACACATTTAATAATTCAAGTACAAATTAGAGAAACACATAAGGATTGAGAGTGATAATTGCTCAACACCGTCAATCTGCTAGTGTGATTTAAGCGCTGTACATTGTTGGGGTTGCACCAAATGCAGACGTGCCTTTTTGGATTGTTCAGCTGAGGCTTTTCTGATCGGAGCGATGCAGCCATTCCAGGACAGTGTCAAGTTCTCCTACAGCCTTCTGTGCAGCCTTGCCTATTTCCAACTGCTCAAAAAAAAAAAAAAAAAAAGATGTTAGTTATGTAGTTATCTAGAAGGAATATTGCTGCTGTGAACTGCTATTTCTTCTTTATTATATTCCTGAACTGCAAATTTTCTTCAAGGTTTTCTTTATTATTTGTGTTCTGTAAAAATTGTGCTGTTTTCAGATACATAATATTACAAGCAGTGAAGAGAACAGTGTAGCAACCATTCATATTTTCATTCATTAAAAGAAATTTGAGGTTGTTGTTTGTATTGAAAGGGTGCGCTCTGCAGCGCCCCCGCTGACTACTGTCAGTAGTGCGTTCATTTAAAGACGCTTAAGTTCTGTAATGATTCTGAGCACATACCTTGTTGAATGCATCATGCAGAGAGTCGACTTTTTTCTGCGTCTCCTCTTCGCAGAGACAGTGCTGAAGATAAGAATACGTCGTTATCTCCACGACCTGTTTAACCTGTTTTCTTTTTTTCACCTGTCTCACTGCAGGTGACTTACACATTTATGCATCTGCCTCCTGATGATGATGAAAGTGTTTGCCAGCGAACTCAAGCTGGGTTGGTCCTGCGGCTGAGAAGATGTGTAGCTGCCGAACACCCTCTCTATGTAGAAACGCAGCACAAGTCGCAGGAAACAGCATCTCTGACCGCTCTGAAGAGAGATGCTGACTGGTTAGACACATGCTCTCACACATATTCATTGTTTATAAGGCAGAAGTGTGAATAGATTTAACACGCAAGCTAGAGGACAGACTAAAGAGCTGATGGAGTCTCTTTGCTCTATTTAGACAATTTGAAACATTAAAATAGGCCCCATCTGTATGGGAAAAGACCAAAAAAACCTCACCTGGACATCATCAATCAATGATTTGCTCAGAAATTTCACTCCGATCTCGTCATCTCCTGTGATCTGAAATCCAAAGAAACCACAAACGGTGAGAATGGATGTGATTTACAGATCTGTGTGGTTTCCCACGTTGTAGCAGTCACTCACTGCATTCACACGGATGCTGGAGTAATATCTGTGCAGCTCCTCCAGGTGAACGTTGATGGAGCAGCTGTTCAGCAGCAAAGTTCGGCTCCTCGCCAGCTCAGGCAGACAGCAGAGCACGAGGAAGAGGAGGCAGATGGATGACAGAGTCTTCATCGCTGTGCTTGACTTGGGAAAGACTGATAAATATATGTCCCTGTTAGTAATGATCATCTGAGAAATACAGTTTATATGATATTGATAATTTAAAAGACACTTTCAGATAAATCACAGAAAGCTAGAGGCAGCATCCAAAAATATAAATAAACCTAACTACCTCTATCCAGACCTAAATAAAAAGGATCTATTATGATCAGATCGGAGCCATCGCTGTGACCCTGTGTGGATCCACCTGTCATCACACTCACCTGTATGTGTGTCTCAGAGGAAGATTCCCAGGACCGATGTGCCTCTGTGTCCCCATGCTGTCTCCTTTTATAGTGTAGTGATGGTTTTTTCTTTTTTTTTTTTTTTCTAACCAGGTATTGCACAGGTACATGAACATACACCTACACACCAGTCATTTTCAAGAGAAGGAAGTGGGTTGTGATTAAAAGAAATGCCTGCTGGTGTCTCAATACCTTTTGGAAAGTAAAGGGACAGGTTTTATCTGAAAGGGGAAAATTTCCATGCAGTGAAAGGGTGCTGTCATTAGAGAGAAGCTGGTGTTTATGATCATCTCATGAGTCATTTTAATTTCTTCTAAATATTTTTCCCCATCTTTATTTCGTCATCACTCTTCATTGGGCATCATTGTGATCTTTTAAAATGAGTGCGTAAGATCATTTGCTTCTGTTGGAAGACGACCTTGATTACAAATAACACATCTGCTTTGTCTTCTTTTTGTTCTGGAGGTTTATTCTCAGTGAGACGACTTCACTTCTGTCAGACGAGCTTTGAGGGGAACACCTTTACCTCACGGACCTACGCACCTTCCATAAAATGCACCTGCTTTGGAAAGAATCCTGCCCAGGGAAGTCCAAGAAAACAAGACAGACCTGTGTTCAGATAAGGTTTTCCAAATGCCTCTGGCTGTCATATAAGTGTATATAAAGAGGGAACTGCCAAAATCACCCTACAGGATTTGCGCGAGTATTTGTGATCTTTTGCTGCAGCGGTTCTCCTTTGAGGATGTCCAGGGTTTGAGGATGTCCAGGGTTTGAGGATGTCCAGGGTTTGAGGATGTCCAGGGTTTGAGGATGTCCAGGGTTTGTTTCCTGCCACTAGAGGTCCTCACTGAGCTGCCAGTCTGTCGAGGCAGATGCAAAAGCGGTTAAGTTTGTATATTCCGCTTAAATTGTGCTTTTCTCATCATATCCTTGAGTGTATCTTCTTCCTGACTTTTCCCTTCATTACTACTTAAAAGATGTTTGAGAGAAAATCTCAGCCATTTATAAATCAAACACCGAACAAGATTAATTGACTAAAGAAAACCTTTTATTTTTAATTATTTGTACAAAACGTCTTTATACAGACGAATAATATACAGAAGACTAAAAACATTTTCTTTTCTTTTTTCTTTTTTTTTTTTTCTTTTTTTTACATGAAATACCTTGAAAATCACAGGCGCATCTGGGACACTTGGTAGCTCTGACATCCACTGCAGGTCTGAGATCTGTTGTCCGTGGTTTCTTCTTTACTCTGCCGCAGTGAACTGACTACCATCCTCGTCTGTAGCATGTCTCTCAATGCACCTGTATTTTCAGGTTTTACTACGCTTTATTTTGCAAAGTAAGTCAATAAGAGAGAAATTACCGATACAATGTAAAACTCCTACAGATCAAAGTACAAATGTCAGTATATCCACTCTTTGTCCTCATTCTGCTGAATCTGACAAAAAACAAAGCATAAAAAAAACCCTAAAGTGTGAACCGTCTATTTGTTGTCGCAGAAATCTATATCTGTTCTAAATGAAGCCTGATTTGCCTTAAATTAATTCTCCTCTGTGCGCAGGTACGTGATGGTTGGTAGCATATCTTGACTCTTCTACAAGACAATAGAGCGAAGGTGTCTAAAGCACATGATGACGTCCATGGGGATGGGAGGGCTCAGGTTATTTCCATCCAAACGCAGGTACCTGGCGCAACAGAGAGGGAATGAAGCCTCAGTGATGGAAATATTTTATCTGTTTCCTGTTTCATGACCTTTATCATAAGCTGAGGACGGGTACCTTAGTCTGGGAACCAGAGATTCGTCGTGTAGTTCATCTTCTAAGGTAACTGGGCAGATCTGGGTGCCGTTGATCCCTGTAAGCACAACCAATCAGTTTTGATGCCACACAAGGAATGACCATGAATTTAGATTGATTTTTACTGATTTTAGATCACTCCCACTGCGGGGAAAAGTAACACACTCTTTCGTTCAGAAAAACAACATCTGAGTTGATGAAATACTCAAAAGGCAGACCTCAGTTTGTGAAGAACACACTCTTAGCCATTAACAATAGAACAAGGCTAAGCTATAACAACCAGATCAGAGGACTGGACTGTGATGGAAAACACTCCACTGTGCTGGCTTTGATGCTCTTCCCCAGACTCCATTTTGGCAGTCTGGAGTTTAAAATAACTGTTTATAACTGTGTGCTAAGAATCACTGCAGTCCGGTTGTGGTTAAAACACTTTCATCTTGGACTCACATGTGAAATACATAACATTTTGCGAAAAGCAATAAGAGAAAGGCTATTTGCTAATAAGACCAAAGTGAACAGCTTTGAGTTAGTAGTTACACAAATAACTTACTCTCAATGTGGTTGTGGTTGAGGTGCAGGTGCTCCAGGTGAGAGCTAATCATGGGGATGGAACTGATCTGGTTGTGGGACAGTTGCAGGTCCAGCAGGGTGGATATATTGAACACACCGTTGGGAAGTCCTTTGTCACTCAGCTGATTGCGGTTCAGTCTCACAAATGACAGATGATACATGTCTTTGAAGTAGTCCCTGAGAAACAGATAAAAAAAACTGGATTCAAATTCACATCCAGAGAAGGTTCTAAAAGCATCCCGACGCTCCAGTTTACCGAGTACTTACAGTGAGAGCGATGCATACACAACCAAATTCCAGTAAATTATTCGGAAAACAGCACTTTTTAAATGCTAAATTCTCAATAGTTGTCAGTCTTCTGTTTATGCAGATGAAGCATCCCTGCTGCTACATGCCACAGATTTCACCCCACATGGGCCACATCGCTGTTGGAGGAAACACGGAGCGGCTAAGATGATGCTCATGTGGTGGTCTTAGCTTGTTAGCCTCATCTCCCATTGCCACCCGTCCTTCAGAGGTACGATAACCACTGATCGTGTCGTCAAAACAGGTTTGAGACAGACTGCTGACTCCATATCAGCAGTGTATGCACAGAGGAGTGCACATGCACATGCACCGAATACTTGCTTTGGAATGTCATCTATGCTGTTCCTATCGAGGAAAAGCTGGATGAGGCCATTGGGTAGTCCTGGAGGCATCTTTTTCAGGATGTTGCGAGCTAGATTGAGCTGCACGAGGCTCTTCAGGTCCTTGAATGTGTTTGCTCCCAGGTCAGTGTCGGCCAGCTAAAAGACACAAACAGATTATCAAGTTCAATCAAAGCTGTTCGCTCTTCTTTCATCGTAAACATGAGGTGCAGCAGGACGATCAAAGTACCTGGTTGTAATAGAGATCCAGCAGAGTCAGGTTTCCCATCTTACTGAAGGCACCTGCGGGGACCTTAGAAATCCGGTTCCTACTGAGACGGAGCTGTTCAAGACTGGCCGGCAGACCTGAAGGTATCTCTTTCAGCTGGTTATCTTGTGCATATAGATACAGCAGTGCTGGGATCTTCTCAAACACCTGAACAAGTGATGTTTGCAGGGAGAACTCATATGAATGGTTTCTAACTAATTATCGAGTCATAACTAATGAGGGATGAAGCTCCCAGACCTGTTTGTTTATTCGGTGAATTCGATTATTCGCCAAGTTGATCCAGCGGACATCAGTAGCATTGATGAAAGCCCCCTCTGTCACCTCTGTGATGTAGTTGTTCTGCAAATACAAGTAATGGATTCTAAGTGGGATGGTCGGGATCACCCGGATGTTCCGGTTCTCACAGTTGAGTGCATTTGGGTAGCTGGGGTGGCATAAACACTCTCTGGGACAGTCAGGAAATGCCGAGGGTGGCCCCAAAATGACAGGGGGGAACTCCGTGGGCTCCTGGGGCTCCGGCTGTGCCGGTGCTCCAGGCTTGTCTACAGAGGGATTCTTGGTGGTTGCTGGACGTTTCGTGGGTTTCTTTGGTCGAGGTCTCTGGGCGGACACTTCTCCCATCAGGAGGAACAGAACCAATGCAGAGACGAGTCCCGCGCCGGCCTTCATGGTCCTACAGTAGGCCAAGAAACAAACGTTCAAGGACCTTCAACACATGCTTGTTTAGCTCTGTGTCCAACTACAACTATCCCCTATGAGGGATCAGTAAATGGTTATAAGTCACTTGATCCTACGTCTATATTTCACCTCTGTTGGAGGCCCTCAGCCGTGCGCTCTGGGGCTTGTTGCAGGCCAAGACAATCGGGAATGATTCATGTACACTGAAAATCCCACTTAGCAGTTGTTAGCGTTTGCTTTGATTTCTTTCCTTTGAGATTGTTTCTGACAGGAGTGAACCAAATCTAAGGTTTTTACGAGACTTGTGCGGACGGCCAGTTCAGTAGTGGTCAACGAGACTGGCTGTAAATTTGTACATCGGCGTGTTCAACCTCCTGGTGCATGAACATTTGCTGAATACTTATTTCAGCATCAGAGGCTACTGTATGACGCGGTAATGTGGCTCTTGTTCTTCTATAATCAATAATCTAATAATTTTGACTGCATAATTCAAATTAATCATATGCTGTCAAAATAAAACGACATTGCCCCAGCTAAAGCAATTGGAAGATGCTGGTCTGAGGCCTGGACAAAAGAGCAACGAAGGAGATGGTCTAATCTGACAAATTTCTGGGGGAGGGGCCGGATACTTATCAAGGAAGTCAGTAATAATGAGAGAGAGGAACAGGGATGTTTGAGGATAAAGCCTCTATTGTCAGCTCCAACCACCAGAGAGAAATGAGGAGAGGAAAGCTGCAGGTTTGGGAGGGTGAGACTCTCTGACCCAGGAGGGACGCAAAGGGAAGTGCAGTAAATCCCCCCTGGGTGGAGGCAATGTGTTTTCAAACAGGGATTTTGGAAATACAAAGACTTGTCTTTTTAAAACTGCAGAATTTCTTTGGACAGCATTGGCCTGATGTAAATAATCACCACACAAACTCAGTTTTCCAATCAGTCTGCTCCAGCTGAGCAGCAACCTCCGGCCAATTTGACAAGCTTCTCATATGAATCACCGGCCAGGAATGGGGCCGAGCGCCAGAATGTGTCCTGCCTGGAAAAATAAATCTGAACATTTCTCTCAAGCGTTCCATGGCACTACCCTTCCTCTTGCCTCTCAGCCAACCCAAGCCTCCAGTCCTCTTGTTCGAGACCAGAACCAGCACCACTGACATCACAACCTGTAGCCTGGGACTTAAAGTCGGAGGTGGGTGAGTCGGGGCTTTGTGTTATGTGACCCCGATAAGCAAATCTGATTAATACCAGAACTTTACTGTAGATTTGTGCAGGCCCTGACAAACACCAGAATGACCAGAATCACCACAGATGACTATAATTCACATGGCCCCGAGGCAATATTAAATACACTTTACAACCAAGCATTATTGTGGCATGTTACTACACCCTCCTTTTTACATGCGCACACAGGGTCGAGTCCGGTGCCCTGCAGCTTTTGATCAGGCTGTAACAATGTAACGCTTCTCAGATAGGCAAACCCACCTGAGAACGATCAAAGTCCTCTTCGTCCAAATTGCATGTTGTTATGTTTTAACTATTTAGACAGATTGAGTTTGTAGTAGATTTACAGGACCAAAACCTCAATCATCAGCACGTATTCTGTACCGGTATCAGTGCCAGAAGCTCATGTGGGTGTGGCAGTCCAGGCTGTGCAAAGCTCTGCTTTAATTTGGATGTTTCAGGGATAACGATCATGCACTGGTGATGTGTGACTGGTGGACAGGCTGTTTTTGAAATAAATCATCTGAGGAGAGCTAAAGTCCAGTTTTCAGGCAGGCCGCCACCTTCCCATCTCAATCTTCAGCAGCGCAGCCCATTGTTCTGCTTTTGCATTCTTCATCAAAGGATTTTAAAAGTTCAGCCCAGGCGCAGCCCAGTGCTGGAGCCTCACTTCAGCAAGTCGCAGTTCCAGAATGTTCATCTGCAAACGTCAAGCGTTGCATCCAGCGTGCTGCAAAAAAGCTTTTCATGCATCAGCAACCTTTCAGCCCCCCGCTTCAGATTTTAGCTGCTGCTTTATTGAAGAATGAGGAACCAAATCAGCGTATGTCCCCATAACACCAGAGTGGACCAGTGGTGCCAGGACCCCCCACACAAACGCCCACACACACACACACAGACACACACACACACACACACACATGCGCGCAATTTCTGAAGGCCTGAAACAGCAACAAAGCTGCTTACCTGCCTCTGGTACTGCCCTCTTTTGTCAAGTCACAAATTTGTGCCTTTTCTCCTCTCAGCCTCTCTCTTTCTCTGTTTTTCTCTGTCCCAAGCCCGCCCTGCCCACCCTCCCTCTCTCTCGCTCGCTCTCTCTCTCTCTCATGCATGGCTCTTTTCCCTCTGAGGGTCACAGCGGTTCTTTCTTTCCCTCTCCTCGGCTCCGGGCCAGTTAGGTTTAATCCTAATGCCTTCTGGAGGTCCGTTGGCTCTCTTGGGTGTCTGAACTGTGTCAAAGTTTGCTTTTATGAATTTGTAGGCAGGGAACTATCAGTTGCATATTTATATTTGTGCATTTTTGCAGAAGACTTTAGGACGTGAACACTGCCGCTCTGGGGGAAAGCTGGGCTGTCAGTGCAAATCTCTCCCACGATTGTTTAGAATATTGCACTCATGTCCAGCCATGTGGTTTCCATTAGCAGCATCTCTATTGTGTGTCATTTAAATGTCCCAGAGGTTTTTTTTTTCTTCCAGCTTCACTAAATCTAGTCTGATTACTGAGGTCCCAAGGAAATATGTGGGTAGATGTAGAGGTGGGGGTATTCCAGGAATTAAGGTTGTGTGGCACAGTGTGTGTGTTTGTGTGTATACACACCCCTGGGGGCTGTCCATGTTTTGTTGCCCTGCATTCTTGTCGAATGAGCTCCTTTATGGGGCAAACATATGTGGGAAATGGTTTCTATCACACGTGCAAACGCGTCCCTCTTTTCCACACTTCTCTGAGCTCCATATTTCTTTTCTTGCATTCGTACTATAAGTCGGCGATATGATACTGAGGTCAGCTTTGCCAAACATCTGCTCCCCACAGGTCCTCAAAGGAGAATAATTCCTCAAATGCGCCATGGAAAAAACTGGCATGTGTAACAATGATGTCAGTTTTGGGTGGTTGCTTTTTTCTGCTGCCACTTAACAAAGGGACGGAGAATTCTTACCACTGCTAGACCGGCTTAATCTAGCTATCTAAAATTAGGTCATTATAGACAGACAGAGACCAACGCTAGCTCGGTTTCTGTGCATCATAGCAGTAAATGCGCTGAGAAATCCTCATCCTCAGAGGAAACATGCTGCTTTCTCCCTGTACTTGTGAACCAACTGAGAAGACAGATGTGAACTGAGTTTAAAAGCTTAAAAATCAAAGCACCATAGCACAGGTATGTCACTCATACAGAACAAGTAGCTCAGCTGTACTTTTACCAGGTTTGAAGGCAACCTGTTGCTTCAAGAGGAGAAATTTTAAAGATGTGGCAGAGAACACGCTTTTACTGGAGGAGATCTTTAAGCTGCACCGTTAAACACGGCAGCAGCTGTTTTCCAGGCAGAGGGAGACAGGCTCAGGCTCAGGCCCAACGTGACATGTTCTGTGTAATAATCCGAGAAGCTTCCAAAAGTGGTCTGTTCTGTCATCTACAGCGTGAGCCGCACGGATGAGCTCTTTGATTTAAAGGAGAGGAACACCGTCAGACGGGACAAAATCATCTGCTCAACATTTACAGCCGGAGCTTCGCAGGCGGTGGCCACACATCTGATCTCCACAACTGCTGCTCAGAAGTTTCTGGCAATCATGAAAGTGGTGTTTTGTAAGTCTAAAAAGTGCCGCGGCAATTAAGATCTCATTACTTTCAACAAACTCAGCAAGTCCCAGAATTCAGGAAGTTTATATTTAGTTGGTTTTTTGGTGTTTTTTTCTTGTCGTTAGTTGCATCACTCAGAAACTAACTAATACTGGGACACTGTGTATACAAAATCAGTGCAGAAGGCAGTTGGAAGATGATGTGTTTAATATATGATGTCACATGAAAATGATTCATTCTTGCATAATGTTAACAATGTGTTTCTGACACTCAAAATATATAACCATCAGAAGATTACAAAGAGTTTATGCATTAAATGATAAAACTATTTTACATTTTCTATTTGTGTAGAATTATTCAGATATTTCCCACTTCACTCAGGATCCATCCCACCAAAATTAGGGTGAATTAATTACCCTTTCAGGGCGTTGCACTAAATTGCGATGTTGTGACCTCAGCCGGACCTGGGCCAGGACATCTGGACCTCATCTTGGAAAACTCTGGGGAGAAAGCGTACAGAACCAAGACACAGGAATACATGATTTAGCGCGTGGGATTGTGGGTGAGTCACAATGTGCTAATTTACATCAGTCACACAACAAATTTGATGTTCTCACTGATTTACGCGCACAAACTGGTGCAACTCAGCATGCTGAGAAACTTTAGTCTTGATTCCAAAGCGTTGAGCTCTGTTGAGCTTGATTAAGGCAATGAATCACATCCTCCTGGTTAGGAGGCCATGTGCTAATGTCACATAAGTACACTGGCAAAGATTACATTTTGCATTTGCATCTGTCCTTTTATGTCTCTCTTGGCCAGTTTGAGCCAAGCTCATATGTTTCCCGCTGGCAGACAGCTGTCTTATAAATGTTTCAGTGAGTTAAGAATCTTGTCTTTTATGCAACAAAGATCTTTGCTGCATTACAAGAATGGAAATACAAGACTACAAGACTTGATGTAATGGCACGCGTGTGGCCCTGTCACACCTCGATGTGTTTCAGGAAGTTGCTGTCGCATCGATACTGATGTTTGGTTTTTAACTCTTGACACTTTTGAATCTGCAGGTCGCATCAGCGCAATATCAACAATCAACATCAGATATGAAATAGAAGGCGGATGAATGTAGAGAAATTGCTGCAGTGCTGTGTTGCTCAGCGTCAGAATCAAAGAATGAAGAACCCAAGTTTTCTGCTTTTCAGTGCAAATGCACATTAGAGAGCAATTACTGTAGATTTAAGCTGTAGGTCGAACAGTGTGTACAGAGCTGCCAGCGGGAAGGAGGAGACAAAATGCAAGTATCTGAAAAACAACACAAAAACAATGTTTTTCCGTCAATACTTCCCAGGTTTGCTGGAAAAGCAGGGAAACTGTAGTGGAGAAATGCCAGTCGCACATGGAAAAATCTATTTGTAGTCCAGAAACGTTCACTTCAAAGCAGCAGCACTAGTTTGTTTATCATAATGAGACTTTATTCTTGCATCAGAGCTCTTATTTGTATAAGGGCTCAGAATGTCAGATGATGAAAGAAGATATAGTGTATTTATAAGACCTTCGGAGTCAATGTTTTTCAAACCCGTATGAAAGACAGAACTAAACTGGGGCTGGTGGAACCATTAAAGCTCTGCCCATTCCTAAACTCTGCCTTGGAAACCAGCAGTCAAAACAATGTGCAGCGACGCTCCCTGTGGTGTAATAGGTGCAAACAAGACAATATTCAGGTAAAAAAAAAAGCCTGACAATAAATAAATATGCTAGGATGGACACCGTGAAAGCTAAGCTAGAATAACAGGCTGAAATCTTTCTGCTGATAAATTCTGCTCCGTTTTGATGGCCATGCTTCGTGGCTCTGAAACGGAGGAATGCAGTAGGGCTCTGGTTTCAGGGTGAAGGACCAAACTCCTGATTTATAAGACTGCAGTGAAACAAAGAAAAAAAGAAAGTGTGCCAGACGTGAAAAGAACTGAGGAAGTTAAAAGGATTATTCCTGAGAAAGAAGGTGATAAATAAATGTTTATTGCTGAACAACTAATGAAGCCATACTGACAGAGGCTACCTGAGCACGAAACCTTGCAGATAATTGGTACTTGGAAAGATTCCTCCTCTTTGTCACGCTGCCCTTCCTCGTCCAACTGACGTCATGCAGCATCTGGTTTCCTGATAGCTCCTGGATCAACACTCGTGGAGGAGCTGAACCACCCCTGGTTTAGTTGGAGCTACTCTGCCAAAGAAGTGCACTTTGCATCAGATCCATATCAGCAGTTAATTAACAAAAAGCAGCCACACCTTTATCATATTTTGTCAACAGAGCTCAGACTGGTCGTTACTGGAGCATGATTTTATTGCTAAAAGCGTCTGGTTGATCTGGGTCCAGATGCACTGCAGCGCTGGTCTGATTCAAACATCAGACATGGTGTCACCTGGAAAATACGGCAGTAGATGTAGTAATGGTAAATACACAGAAGACACACAACCAGAACTGTGAGGTCTTGTTGCTGGAGAGTAATGGAGCGTCTGTGCTCTGTTCAGCCCCATCAAGAGCCAAATCACTCTGAACCTATAATGTACTCAGATTATTGAACAAAGTGACCCCTTCGTTGAAAGCAGGCAGTTGTTTAGTTATCAGGCAGAAACTCCCCCACTGGCTAAGAGCATAAACCAACAAATGGCCGTGAATCATAACAATTACAGAGACAAGTAAATGCTACACCTTTGTAAAGATCTTTGGATAAAGAGGAGATTTGAAATTTTGTATCATGTGTAATTGATTTGGCCAAAAACGAGCTCCTCTCTGCTTTCTAATCTAAGTCATACTTCTATTATTAGCATTTGTTAACTGCAAGCGTCATTTTGTTATCCCTGGATTCTGACTGCATTCTGAGGTTATTAAACAATTTTAGATGTTATTAGTGTCTTTTTTTTAAGCGTCACTAAACTGTTTTATGCTTTGTTTAAAATGTTGCATTACAGTATGGATGACAGATTCCAGCTTTCAAACCAAATATTAGCCGGAAAGGGTTTGAACCACAAGATCCCAGGTAAAGCACACCTGGTCCTAGGTGGACCAGTGTTTCAGGGTGGCTCTTTAACGCTGTCATGAAGAACGATTGGGATTCCTGGTAAAAGCAACTGGTTTCCCCTTCATACCTGTTCGCCCATCTCCGCTCACACAGCTCAGCGCAGCCGCAGCATATCATTTTCTCGGGTTTGTCGTAGCTCCTATTGAGTAATAACATACAGATGTGCAGCCCTGCTGCTGCAGAGCGTGCACATGGACGGAGCGAGAGGGAGGAATTTTGTGGGAAGGAATGGTTGTGTGAGAAATGTTTTGGTCAGGATTAGCTCTTTCATAAAACAACTGTCGTTTATTGTATAATATCAAGCTGTGGCATATGTTAAAGAAAAGAAAAACCTTTTGGCAGCAAATCACTCAGACATAAAGCTTATTCTTTTCTGCTCTCTGACTTTGATTTTGACCTCAAAAATAACAGCTAAAACGATGTCCTTGTATTTGTTTGTTGCTGTTTTTCTGCGGGATGAGTCAGACGTCACGGCTTCCAGGTTCAGACAGTGAATTTGCTGTATTCGTACTTTTCCTAGTCAGAATTATAGGTGGGTAAATACGCTCGAGCATTCTCAGGCAGAACATCCAGTCCGGTGGTATTTGTTGGTAGGGCATGTTGTTTCCATCCAGTCGGAATACCTTCATCCTGGAGCACGACAGAGGGCCCACCTCAGTGCAGAAGCTGGTCGTGTTGAACACTAGGGGAGACAAGAAAGACACACACAACATATTTTACATTCAACGGTGACAATCATGGATTTATTGCTCTGTCAGGACGTGGACAACCAGCCCACAAATTTCACCTCATGTAGCATGTGTTCATCACACATGAGGATCCTCTTATCAAACACAGTCTTTGTAATCTAAAAAATGCTTTTCCTTTCATACATTCCGCATTTCCTATCAGGTCCGATGAAGGCGCCGTGCTTATTTTAAATTATTTTCATACTTTCTTCGGCCCAGACCGTCGTCTTTGGCAGTGGAAGTCACCACGGTAGCGGACCTGCTGCTAGCTAGACAATGAGGTGTGTGTCTCTGCGTGAGTGTTTTGCCATCTGTCTGTCTCGTTGGTACGTAGCACTGCTGTGTGTTGCTCCAGGAATGAGAAACAAGAAAAATGTTTTCGCAGAGCTTGTGCGCTAAAACTCCAGCCAGGCCATCCATGCCGGCCGGTCATGTGAGAGCAAATTCAACCACAGCCCGCAGTCCTCTGACAGAAATCCTATCTGAGAAATAAAAAAAGGCAAGAGAGGAAAGAGGGGACCGCGGAGAGGAGAACAGCATGTGCTTCTGGCTCATCTGGCACTTATACTTGAGAATCCATCACAGATGTTTTCTCCTCTTTTCATGACCTAGCCCACTTTCCTTTAATTTAAAACAACCAATATTTCCCATTTTTCGTTGCTTTTCACTTTAACCCTCCATGTCTGAGTCCACCTTTCCTTTTCTGCTTAGATGACTTTTAAAATGTGTCCTTGATCCGGCAACAAGCCTGAAAAGGAGCAGATCTGACCTTTTGTTACCTGTTGTTATTTTGTTATTATTTCTTCATCACTTGACTTTATGAATCCTTAAAATAAAAATAAACTGCCTCAACTTGGTCCCGAACCCCAGCATCCTGTGTCTCCAAGCAGCAGTGAGCTCCAGCTGTGTTCATGTAGGCCATGGCTGCTCTTCACCACCCACATTTTCCACATTTTGTCATTTCCCCTGAGAGCAAAATCTGGTTCTCTAACAGATGGTCACTCAGGCAGAAGGTCAGACACATACGTCACTAATATTGTAATTGTTTTGGCTGCAGAACTGTTAAAAGTGTGATTCCAGGACTCTTCTGTCAGTGTAAATGACTATGCTGAGTATGTGAGTGGGTACATTAGCGCTTGTGCTGAGAACATCATACCCACCATACAAGTCAGGAAGTTCCCCAACCAGAAGCCCTGAGTAAACAGTGAGGTACTGCACCTGTTGCGCGGTCGCCCACACCTCGGCCATTCTACCCCCCCACCCGCCTGTCGTCTCATCAATGCACTGGCCCCACCTGCTACAAGACTAGACCACCACCGTCGCCCCCCACCCTAAGAAGAATCCTCCAACCTGCACATAAAAGCGAACGGGGCACATTATCTGCAGGGATATGTACATAGTATAAAGCTTGTGTTCCTATTTTATTGTGTTTTTGCCTTTACTGTGCATATGATAATAAAGCTTTGAATCTGAATCTGAATCTCTTATTTCATTAGAGGTACGGCAGGCTGGTGGGGACTGTCGGAATGGCGGCACGTTTGTTGTAAGAAAGATCCAATTCCGCCAAACTGGAGAAGTGGAAGGTACTTCAGACTGAAAGTGCAGAAAAACAGTCATCACTCAGCTGGAGGGAGGGAGGCAGATGTCTGGGGACCGATGAGCGCAAGTTCTCGCTGAGCTCCAGCAGCGTCAGGCTGAGCAAACCTGCAAGGTCAGCAAAGACACATACATCCGTTAAAGGGTATTCATGAAGTAAAATGAATGTTCAGACATGAATTTGTAAAGTTGATTTATGTCTAGTATGTGTCTGATTTATGTCTAGTCTTTGGTGACTGAGTCAAAGAGTGATACGTTGTACTGAATATGATGACATTTCTATTTAAAGATGTCCAAAACCTCAGAAGTGCAGTTTTTCTTGTGACCATGCCGCGATTGCTCAGCTCTGTGTGAAGTCATTTTCCTAAAATATGGAAACTGCCAGTATTTTTTTTTTATTTTGGCAGCCAGTGTGCTGCGGCAGCCAACGAGGAAGTATCACATTACTTTCTGAGGTTAAGCAACTCTTCCAGGAAATTTCCATACCGTTGCTTCTTGTCATTTGTACACTGATGACACCTCAGAAACTCAGTTAGCACAAGGATTCTGTGACATGTGAAGCAAAGGGGATCATACCAACGGCTTCCTGTTACTGGAGCGACCGGTCTACCGCCTGAGTTACAGATACGCATTAGGTGCAGCTCTTCACATACCTGTAATTCGTTTATTACCAACTTATAAAGAATGTAATGTTGCGCTAACCTCCATGTTCCTGGACCGATGCTGCTGATTAGATTATAGGCTAATCACAGCTCCTGGAGTCCAGTCGGTAGGGTGTTAGGCACTGATTTCAGGTCAGTGTGGTTGGCAAAGAAGTAGCACATCCGTCACAGTGCGACACAAGAGAGCCGCAGAGATGGAAAATACTGCAAAGAAAACAGAAAGATGAAGATAGTTTTGGTCATTTTTGGTCAGCTTTCCGTGATTCTTTAGGTCAGTCGTGTGTGAGGAGTGAATGTTTCTACTCTATTATTACAGAAGTGTTTTTTAAGAGGGGATATTTTGTTTGGAACATGGACCAACTTAGTTAGGTAACTTAAACAGGAAGTTTTTGTCTGGTAGAGTCTGCTCACTGAGGGTTGATGTGGATTCAGTCTGTTAGCAGGAAGCTTGTCAGGTTGTCTGTTCTAACATTTTCAACTAAACTGTTTCGTTATTGCTATGATTTTACTATTTGCTATTAACTATGTTATGAGGTTTTTACATTTAATCACTTTATTTGGTACCTTGAAACTATTTAGTAAATCAACAATCATCAGACACAAGCTAATAGCAAATCAATCTTTAAAGCGCGTGCGTGTGCATACGTGTGTGTCCCAAATGTGTCGGTTATCGAAAGTCATGGATACGTCATTGCTAGATCGGGTTAAACAAGTTCACGTTCTGTGGCACTGAATAATTCTGATAATTCTGTTATGCCAACACTGTAGTTGCTTTCCATGAATACGTTTACACTGTCAAAACTCTGAGAGGAGGAGGAAAAAATACAAGATTTCCCTGCAAATACAGCTGCAAATGGTTACAGTAATCCCCACTACACTGGTGCGCACAGCTCTATGGTGTAACACGTTTGTGCATGACAAAGGTTTGATTCATCAGGAAGTTAGATTTCGTCAGCACGCCTGCAGCCATTCGTCTTGGCTTCCGCGCAGACTGTGTGCAGTGATAGACGTGCTCAAGGTGCTAACACTCGAGAAGCTGCTGCTCTGAACGCATGGTCGCACCAACTTCAGTCTGATGTTTGGGATTTCAACTGATTCACAGAAGCAGATTTCCAGTACATTTCCAGTTGTACCTGCTTTGACGAAACCGAGTGACGCTCCAGCTTCACAGCAGAGACTCGTCCTGTTGACGTTTCCATGAAATCTTTTTGGGAAATGGATTTAAGATAAGATAAGATAAGATAAGATAAGGTCTTTATTGATCCTACGTTGGGGAAATTGAACTGTTACAGTTGGTAGTGCAAAGAACTTTAAAAGAAGAAACATTACATAGTAAAAGAAATCAACACAAAAAAGAGTATAAATAATAATAAACCAAGAAAACAGTATTTACATGCACAGCCTCACCCATTTAGATGTGCAGTGTTGAGGTGTTATTGCACAGGTGAATATGGATGTATAGCAACTATGAATTAACCGAATAAGTAAGTGAAAGGAATGAAAAAAAGACCATAAATGGCATAGAAAGGACATCAGTAAACATCAGTACAATGTGAAACATCAGTAAACATCAGTTTAACTGTGATATGGGAGTGTTTGTTACGGATTTATAGTGCAGCATTGAACATGTATGTGTGTGTGTGTGTGTGTGTGTGTGTGTGTGTGTGTGCGCATGTGCACATGCGTGTGTGGGAATCTGTGTGAGTCGGTGGCCTGAAGGCAAGCCACAAAGTTCCTGGGGATCCAAAGAGACCATTCAGTGTGTACAAGAGTTTGCGTGTGTGTGCGTGTGTGCGCGCGCCTGAGAGAGCGAGAGACAAAATCAGAGGTTACTGTTAGAAACAGGAGCACAAGAGGAAAAATTAGGAAAGAATTTCCTGCTGAAGCACAGTGAGAGCGCCCTCAAGCAAAGACTCTCGGAATGACACCCATAAAGGTCCCAATCCTTTCTTTGTTATCCTGGATATTTGAATTAATTTTTAAGTGTTGAAAAAAGTGTTTATATGAAATATGTCATGTAAAAAGAGATGTAAAACCACACAAAATTGTTTTGCTTTAAACGCATTTCATTTCCTCAAAGTTCTATTTAATCGTATTTAGAAATAAATTAGTAAATTGTCTAACATTCCCATATTATAAAATTTCAGTTTCTCACATTGTGAATATCTTTCAAACAGTTTAATGGGTTTTGTAACTGGCTAAGTGAGGTTTTCTGGGAAGCTGAAGGTTAGTTCTGTCAGCAGCAGCTTCTCACCTCTCTGCTGCTCATTGTCTGCTTTTGTACTAAACTGGAAGAAGGATTGGAAAGGAATTCCATCCACTTTGACCAGACAGTCGATCTGTACACTTCAGAATCGACCCTTTGACTTTTGTAGGCAGTAACGCCATCATTTAACTCCACATCCTGATGCAGGTGCATCCTGGTTTCATGTGTCTACAGAGTCTGATTCAGGAACTTAATCGCGCGTTCTTTAGTTTAACGTGGTCAGAGTTCAATAACACGGAGAGAACAGATCAGTAATGAGGAAAAACTGCTTAACAAACCTGTCTGTAAATGGAATAGATTCATAATTGGCTATAAAGTCTGAGATCTCAATTCTTGTGCAAGGTATGTGGAAATGTTCCTTTCATTTTCAAAAAAAAGAGATCCTGGTTCTTGAATGCGTCTGGATGTGATACATCATATGACTCATCGTGCTTCCCGGCTGGTTTTGTTATTCCGCAGGCTGGCATGTGTAGCAGGTTCGAAAGCAGGTTTCTCAAACAGTCTGTCAGGGTGTAGTTGAGACACTTCATCAAATGTTGCAATAATGCATTTCCTGTACAGAGCACACCACAGATTTTTCCATTTACGTTTTTGCCAAGAACCCTGACAGAAACCTCCAGCAGTGGAAAGTTTTGGAGGTAATCTTGTTCTTAGACGTGTCTCACACTCACTCTGCTCTTATCTTTGTTTAGAATTTGTTTCAACTGCTTACTGCTCCAAACTGATCATTAAGAAAATGATTAAATTGTCGCAGTAGATCCCTGCAGGTAATAACAACAACCTGAGCAATAAGAACCTGAACAACCTGCAGAGCCGAGGAAAGCCTGCACTGCCAAGAATGTAGTCTAGAGGGCGCCATTTCACTTGGAATCAGTGTATTCAATACAACGCAACCAATGTTGAAAATCTACACACCACCGTCTAATTTTATGATATGTTTTAGCGATATTTATCAGATTTAAGGTTTTTTGAATCATAAATATTGCCAAGACTTTAGAAAAAAAAATCCTCAGCTTTAATTTCCAGGAGGAAAAGATGGTGCTTGACTTGTTGGTGTGTTGACCACGTGTGTAAGGGCTTTCTGCATTTCTGCATGTACATCTGCTTTCTATCATATGATTTATGCTGCCTGGTGTGCCTCAGGGTGCAAGGTCAAGTTACCTTTGAGATTCCGAAGACCGGATCTTTTTTTTTTTTTTTTTTTTTACTTTGTTGTATCAAATTATCTGTTTTTTTTGTTTGTTTGTTTGTTTGTTTTTTTGTCTCATGCTAGATTATTATGTTTCAGTTTTTTCCACAGTGTCAGTCCAAACCGAAAGGCCGTCTGACCATAAAACCATTTGGTCCCTTTCACCCAAAGCAGGATGGTTTTTAGGGGCTTCATGCTGGTAAGGTATAAGGCAGGTAAGCGACAAAGAAACCTTCGTTAGAAACGAAATTCCTGTGACATTCCTGTGAAAAGTTCATGGCCTGAGAGGTCCTCAGATCTCCTGATTCCGCCGCTGCTCATAAACCAGAAACGGGTGGGAGGAGGGGCACTGTTGAGGGTTTTGTGGGTCAGTCCACCTTTATGTTTAACCTCTTTAAGTCCTGCAAACTCTTTTCTATATTTTTAAATATGTGTTCTTTTGGTAAATAAACGTTTTATTACGAGATGATCCAAACAGGGGTATGATGTAATGGGGAAAGGTCACCTCTTAAAGGTAAAACTGGCTTCAGTAATGAATAATCAAAGTAATGGCCTGTTTGTGGTCTCGGGTCCTTGAGGTCGACACTCTCTGCATCAGTGTGAGCGAAAACTTGCCTAAAAAAGCTGGGTCACCTTGTGTTGAATACTAAATGACTTTTTTTCAATATCATTTTTTTAACCAACTGCCACTGTTCCTGTGTCTCCTACCTTAAATATATGGGATATTTTTTTCTTCTTAATTTTAATTGATCTATATTGTTGTTTTGACCTCAATCTGCCACTGGACTATGAGTTAAAGGGTGACCTTGTGACCTTAATGAATCGGTTCAATCACATCTGCCTCCTGCTGTTTGTGCAGAAGAAACAGCTTCTGTCACGCTTCAAGAAATAAAAACCTACTTTTAAAAACATCTAGGTGGTGTTTTCATACACATTATATCAGAAGAAGCTGGTTAGAATCCTGTGTTGTTTTTACAATAGAAACTCAAACAGTGAGGGAGCAATGGCGTCCAGATGTGGAACCAGCCCAGGCAGCCTGTGGAGGCTAACAAAAGCGAATGTGAAACCTCTACTCATTCTGATGAATCAGCATTCTCTTTTTGATAGCAGATGTGCCAAAACAGTAGAATAAAATCCAAGAATATTTTTAATTTCAACATTTTCATCCAATAAAAGGTTGTTTGTACAGATAGTTTTTTTAAATTCATGCCGAGCGTGAACAGAATCCTGCAGACACAAAGAAGAAAAAGATGTTTCCTGGTGCTGCAAACGATGGAGGATGTGACATAACCTCCATGTTGCAGATGGTGACGCTGGTAACTCTCCAGTTCATCTGTCCAGTGTGACCGTCGCGTTCTTTTTAAAATGAAATGATCAAAGTGTGGAATAAAAGACAAAACAGTGATAAAACCACTAAAGGGAAGTGACTGAGTGAAAGAAGTTCAGATGGAGCTGATGATGGAGGAAAGGTGCAAAGCAGGAAGAAGCCCAGACACAACGAGAATAAAGTCACAGGTGTTTTCATTTAACCTCTTACAAGATGCGAGGAAGTGAGGAATGGAGAAAGTTGGGAACGACCCAACCTCTCTTTTATGGAACGAAGCTTTTCTATCAGCCAAAATAATGTAAAAGCGCTGTTGTTTGCTGCTGTAATTCATGACAACAAAATGTCCTTTGTGAGTGTCTATAAGTGGCTAACAAGAACAAAAAATTACCACCTGAAATCACAGCAGCTGGACTGGCCAAACTTTGCCTAAACCATTAGAATTAAGCAAAATATTAGGCTAAACACAGTCTTTGGTGGTGTTGATAGGTGAAAGTCAAGCCTGAAATGGGGTGCAGGCGGGCACATAAAGGGGTGGAAGGAGCCAACACAGAGGGAACAGAAGAAGAGGTGGAGAAAGTGGGTGGACGGTGGCAGAACAGAAAACAGAGCCCTGGGAAGACGCTTTTTTACTGCTTGATTTTGAGTGCAGTCTGCTTCTGAAGAGAGAGGAAGGCCAGTCTGATAAGGTAGGTGTGTGTGAGAGTGTGTGTGTGTGTGTGTGTGTGTGTGTGTGTGTGTGAAATGATTGTACTGTTATTTCTACATGTTTGCACCTGAGCTGCTTTGTGATTGTTTCAGGAGAATAAGAGTACAGTTGCTGTTAGAATTTCTCCAGTTGTGAGGCAGAAGTGTGAACATTCACCTGGCTGGCTTTCACTGTGTTTTTCACTATTTAATGCTTCCTGTCTGGATTCCCTGTGGATTAAGACGCCAAAGAATGTGCCGCTCTGCGGGCATTACATTTCCAGACCAAATTAGTGCAGACTGGAGCATGATAACTATTGCCCTTGCTACAATTCCTGTGCAAAAAAGTTCTTTTGCAATTTTTATAATTTCATTCTGAAAATCTAATTGTTACATATGTTTTATTGCTGTATTAAAGGGTGATCGGACCTCTGTTATTATGACTCTTTTCATCTTTTTACTGCTCTTTTGACATTTTCCTCCAGAAAAAGCTGCAGATTTGTGATCATGACCACACGCGTCTTCGCCTTCCTCTTGTCGGCTCTTCTTCCGCTCTCCCTCTCCCAGTGGAACGACCCGTTAGCATGGCTCTACACGCACAACAGACAGGGTATGGATCTTGCCTCCCTGCAGGCAGATGCCCCCATCGGTACCTGTCCAGATTTGTGTGACTGTCCCCCGACTTTTCCAGTCGCCATGTACTGCGATGGGCGGGGCCTGACAGCCGTGCCCTCCGTCCCCTCTCACGTAAAATACTTGTACCTCCAAAACAACGCCATCACAGCTGTGCCCGACTCGGCTCTGGCTAATGCAACCAGTCTGGTGTGGCTCATGCTGCACCACAACCAGCTGACCTCTGAGGCCATCGGAGTAAAGGTAAACGGGCGTGGTCAGACAGAACCGCACGTGTCAGGAGGTGGTGCCAAATAACAAATCAGCGAAAACAAATTAAAACCTGTTTTTTCCTCAGTCAACCGTTTGGTGTAAGTTTATGCAAAGTTATGTTAAATTATCCTGTCATTACATCAACATTATACATAAGATTCATAAGAAATTATGAGTCATTTCCAGCACTTAACCTGTGTTTCACCCAGTGAGCGACTAAACAAATATTAACTAGGGAAACATGCTCTGTAAAGTTAGGCGACTGTTACAGCCTCAGTTTTCTTATCAGCTGCAGCTCATTTAACATCATTTGTCATGACAGATCCACTCTTTAACCTTCAGTTCCTCTCTGAACGACACACAGACTGTCTCCTGTCCCTCTGCTGCTGCTCAGTCTGACCTAATTTTACATATTTTTCTAATTTTTAGGCTTTTTTGAAGCTGGAGGCGCTAGAACGTTTGTACCTTCAACACAATAACCTGACCAGCATTCCTGCAAACCTCCCTCGCAGCCTGAAAGACCTGAGAATAAACCACAACAAGATCGAAAAGGTAATGTTTAATGATTCATGCAGCTTCCCGCCCTTACAGTCATTTTCCTCATCAATCACAGGTGACAGTTGCAGACTTAGAAGGAATGGACAACCTCTCCCTCCTCTACCTCCATGACAACGCCATCACAGACGTGGGAACCTCCCTGAAGGCCCTGAAATCCCTCACAATGCTGGATATCAGCAGCAACAAGTTAGCAAAGGTCAGCAAAGGTCACCAGTTTGCAGCTGTTGCACTTGTTTGAAAGATCCCCGTTCTCTTACAAGCCTCTGGTATCTCCACAGGTCCCGGACTCTCTCCCTGAACAACTGCACCAACTCTACATGGAGCGCAACTCCATCAAGTCTCTCCCGGAGAGCTTCCTGACCAGTTTGATCCACTTGCAGTATGTCAGGATGGCTCACAACCAGCTCACAGACACGGGCGTCCCTGCCAACACCTTTAACGTGTCCGGCTTGGTGGAGCTGGACCTGAGCTTCAACAGACTGGAGAGAATCCCCACCGTGAGCGCGTCTCTGCAGCACCTCTACCTGCAGGCCAACCAGATCAAAGGTACAACGCACACCCAAATCATGGCGCTGCTCTCTTTAGTTCAGGTCTGTGTTATTCATGGACATATAGTCCCTGACCAGGGTTTCACCCACATTTCATGAAACGTGTAGATACCACATTCCCAGTCATCCACGTTCAGAGCGACGCTGACTTGTTTTATCCTGATTGAGGAGGTTTGAGGCTGCATGTTAACGTCCTCTCCATCGCCCCTCCAGAGTTCACTCTGGGTAGCTTTTGCAGCTTCACCGACGTGACCAACTTCTCCAGGCTGCAGACGCTGCGACTGGATGGCAACGAGATCAGTCGGCAGGACATCCCTTCGGAGTCCTCCCTCTGCCTGCGTCTGGCTTCTGCTATCGATGTTTGATTGACGGCACAGACGGCTGCATCTGTTTGTAGCACACGAGTCTCATAACTGTGTGAAATATGGAAAATGTGGTTGACTGAGTGACTTCTTCAGTTATCCATCCCTTTCTTCTTTTGAAATAGTTAAATAAGCCCTTGATCCTGTGTGTATTTTAAAATCTTTTTATCTGTCTTTATATCTTTTTTATTTCTTTCTGTGCATGTCTTCCACCAATTTGTGTTTAGAAAAATATTAAGCTGCATGTTTTTCGGAATTCTCTGCAGGACCGTCTCATTTTTCCACAATGAAACTGATGTAAGACCCAAAGATAAGATTGCAGTTTTGTAGAATTTGCTGTGAAAAAAAACCTGTGGTCCATGATCCTGTTTGCTATATCATTGAATAGATTTAATGTAAAATAAATCAATACTGGGTTTTGAAGTTGGCATGTGTTTACTGTTGACACACCACTGCTACTCTAATACAGTTTGATTTCTGTTAAAAGACACTGATTCCGCGAGTTTACCAACAACCCATTGACCTGATTTAATGAATAAGCCATCCAACTGTTAAACAAGTGTGTGTTTGCTCAGTTTTATGAGCAATCAGAGAGACTTGTCACAAACCACAGCTTTGTTTGTGTCCTGGAATCTCAAAGTCACACAGAAAGTTTGACCTTTCGGACTTTCAGAAACGAAAACGTCTGTGATGTCATTTCTCTCAACCAGATGATGCTTTCTGAGGAAAAGAAGGCAGCAGTCTATGACATCTGATATATATATTTTTACACATTTTCCCGCTAGCCTGTTTTGCAATCTGTGGTTGCATAAGCAGGAAGCAGCAATGCAAAGCACAACAGGATGTCGCACGCTGAGGATGACAGTGCCAGCATGAGTGGCACTTCCTGTCTGAAACTGAGATCTTTGAAGCTGATGCTCCACTGCTCACATAAAAGACTCACCTACTACAATCTCTGCCACGCAGGTGTGTTTAACAACACTGAAACACTCCTGACAGTTGTTAACAGGGAATATTCGCTCAATTTCCTCATAAAGTGCCCCAGTATGTTTCAGAATGTTAATTGCTGATGGTCTAATCATGCTTGGCTGCTGCATTCCAGTGACTAACAGGTGTGGAATAAAGGGAGGTTTGGCAAATCTCTGGTTTGATTACACCGTGACCATGTGACCTACAAGCCCGTGATTATAGTTAGACGTCACTGGCCAAAATTAGAGGTAACCATCATCGCTCACAACAGCGGCTTAGGAGAGTAAGTGTTGAAGTAGAGAGGCAGGTGTAGTCATTACCTGAGTCACCCACACACACACACACACACACACACACACACACACACACACACACACTGAGGGAGGGTCCAGGTAAGTGATTGGACTGAAAAGCACTTCTTTGTTTGTGGTGACTGAATGGAGGGGGCTTTAAAACAACCTTGCTTGTGTGTTTTGAAGTTTTCTTTCTCATTAAGAAGCAGAGAAGCGGACATGAAGGAATACAGTTGGAATAATTTCAAGGACCTCGTTTTCGGGAATCCTGCTGTTGAGAAGGAGGTAAGATTCCAAACCTCTTTTGCATTGTTTTAGATAGAATCTTATTTAATTTTCATTATAAATGACAGCATCAGAGGATTCTGCTGCTTTGAATGTTTCACTCAACAGAACCCACATGTGGATGATGGTGATGAGAACAATCAACGTGGGAACTGGACCAGTAAGAAAGAGTACATCCTCTCCACCATCGGCTATGCTGTCGGATTGGGAAACATATGGAGATTCCCATATTTGGCCTACAAGAACGGAGGAGGTAAACAGTTTTATCCATCTACAGTATAATTCTTCCTTGACATCGCGATTGCTGATATTCGGTTTATTTCCTCGTGCGGCCAGGCGCCTTCCTGATCCCTTACTTTGTGATGTTGGTGGTTACTGGTATACCTCTCTTCTTCCTGGAAAGTGCTTTTGGACAATTTTGCAGCCAAGGTCCAATCAATATTTGGAGATCGGTCCCGATCCTGCAGGGTAAGTCTGAGATTATTCAGGTACTGTGACAACAAAGAGAACAACCCAAACTGGTTGAGCAGCTGAATTTAGTTTGTTAATAACAAACTAAACCAAAACAGCCTTCTGTTGGTTTAACCTGCGTCCTTAGCTTTTGTGACTGTTGTTTGGTTTAGAAGGTAGGACACTTCAGCAGCACTAGTGTCATTTTAGTGATGTCGGATCGATATTTGTGCAGAAAATAAAGCTTAACTCACACACTCTGCAAACATTTGGCACCTTTGGAGCCTATCAGAGAAAACTTTTCTGACCCCTCCTTTTGTTTCCAGGTGTTGGTGTTGCGATGGTCACGGTGACGCTTATAGTTTCCATTTACTATAATGTCATCATCGCCTACAGCCTGTATTACATGTTCGCCTCCTTCCAGTCTCCTCTGCCGTGGTCTGCATGCGTCAGCTGGGCTGACAGCAACTGCAGCAGCACGCCTGCAGGTGCTTCATCACGTCTTAGTGTGGTGATTATAGAGCTTCTTCTCTGCTGTGCGATGATGATTAAAAACTATTTTGATGTCTGTTTTTTTGCTCTTCCAGGGTCTTGTAATGTAAGTGGCGTTTTGGTGGCCAACGGGACTCAGGAAAACAGCACTTGTCCTTCATCTGTGCAGAGCCCAAGCGAGTGGTACTGGGAGTAAGAAACACACACCTGTGTAAATGAAACGCTAACATACACACCGGTGTTTTCAAGTGTGTTTTGCTTTGCAGCCGTGTGGCTCTACAGCGATCCACTGGTCTGGATGAAACGGGGCCAGTAGTTTGGCACCTGGCCCTCTGTCTGCTGCTGAGCTCCATACTGGTCTGTGCAGCACTCATCAAGGGCATCAAGTCATCAGGCAAAGTAAGTCAACATCAGTCCAGATGTGTGATGTTCTGGCAAACTAAAACTAAACAAACTAAAGATGTCTGTGTAGGTTCTCATTCATCCAGGTCATAGTTATCCAAAATTAGATCTCTGTGTGGAACTGGACTTGTTTAGCCTCCTCTCCAGAAGGCTTCTTCAGTTTTGAGCTTGCTGGGGGCCGAGCTTGAAAATATAGCCCTTGTGGACCATTAGGGTGCTAACGATCTGTCTGGTCACCTGAGAGTCGTTGGCAGGGTCATTGGCAGGGTTGTTGACCTAGTTTCACTTTGGGTGCTTCGTCTAAAGATGCTCTGAATAAAATTGCTGAAATTCAACACTGATAAATGCCATGATTGGGCTGTTTACAGGTTGAAAGCATATCTAAGTTTGCACGTGTTCTTCCTCACAACAATTAACCCATCCAGCACGCATAATTTGGGGTTTTTCTCCCTGCAGGTTGTGTATTTTACAGCTACGTTTCCTTATGTGGTGATTCTGATCCTGCTGATCAGAGGTGCAACACTAGAGGGAGCCAGAGACGGTATAGAATTCTACATTGGTTCCCAGTCCAATCTGACAAAAGTATTGGATGTGCAGGTAATTGTCCCCGTGTTAAATACTGAACAAAGGTAATAAAATCACATTTAAACTCATTTTTTGTTTATCGTACAGGTGTGGAAAGATGCAGCTACTCAGACCTTCTACTCTCTGTCTATCGGTTGGGGAGGAGTCATGACCCTTTCCTCCTACAACAACTTCCACAACAACATGTTCAAGGATACATTTGTGGTCACACTCACTAATGCTGGTAGGAGGAGCACAGATGTCTATAAATTTTATTTTTTTTTTTATGTATTAATGTCACGTTTTTAACATGTCACAGGCACCAGCGTCTTAGCAGGCTTTGCTATATTTTCCATACTGGGTCACATGGCCTATATCTATCGAATGTCTGTGGGAGAGGTGGTGAAGGAAGGTCAGACACACCATTTAGATTAGTTCCTAATCATAGAGATAACAGTCAAATAGCCTGTGGGCTAGATTGTCTAACACCATGGTTTTCTTGCCTCGTGTGTTTGCAGGATTTGGTTTAGCATTCATCGCATATCCCGATGCTCTTTCTAAGCTTCCCATTTCACCCCTGTGGTCCATTTTGTTCTTCTTTATGCTCTTGAGTGTTGGGCTGGACTCCCAGTTTACAGGCATTGGTGAACTTTTTATCTGTCATCCATACTGATACATATCAGACTACTGCTGTTGTGGGTTCACAGAAATCCGTTTTTATTATTATTCTTATCGTTAGAGGTGCTCACCACCTGCCTGGCTGATGCCTTCCCAAAATTCTTGTCAGACAAACGGATTTTGGTGACTGTGCCAACCTGCCTCATCCTCTATCTCCTGGGCCTCCCATGTGTCTCCAGGGTATGTCTGGCTTATCTTCTGCTCAGTCTTGCACTGACGTGAGCCTCTTCACTCTCTGTGGTGCGGTTGTGTGTCAACAGGCAGGAATATACTGGGTGACTCTCATCGACCAGTTTGTCGCCAGCTGGGTGCTGCTGTTTTTGACGCTCCTTGAGATCATCGGTGTCTGCTACATATACGGTAAATCCAACTTTTTCGAGACATTTGCAGCGCGAGCTGCAGCAGTGATGTTCTCTCCTCCCACCTTTGCAGGGGGGAACCGGTTTATTGAAGACATTGAAATGATGCTTGGAAAAAAGAGCTGCGTATTCTGGCTGTGGTGGAGAGCTTGTTGGTTCTGCATCAGTCCGTGCATCATAGTGGTGGGTAAAACGCGTGTGGCAATTCCGTGTTCTTAGTTCTTTAATCCTGAAAAGAATACAAAATTTAAGTAACTGGCAGGTGCTGAAATCACCTTAAATCAAAATTTAAGAAAGCCTCAAATGCCACACGAGGGCATTTTGATTTTGGATTAAAAAGGATATTACCAAAATAAAACTCACCAAAGTCCAAGTGGATGGTGTACCGAGCTCCAACATGTCAGATCATTAGGATTTAAAAGTGGAACTTTATCACAGGTGATCCTGGTCTGGTCAATGATGACCTTCACGTCACCTTCCTATGGAGGGGTGCCGTTCCCAGGCTGGGGCTTGGCTCTGGGCTGGTGCATGACAGCCTTTGTCCTCCTCTGGGTCCCCGCCATCGCAGGCTACAAACTGATGAGAGCGAAGGGAAACCTTTGGAAGGTTTGAGGCTTAAATTATTAAAAACTGATGAATTTCAAATTCCAAATGCGGGAGACAAGAATCTTCTCTGATTCCCTCAGCGCCTGAAGATGTTGTGCTCTCCAGCTGAAGACTGGCATCCCTTCCTGGATGTCCATCGAGGACAGCGTTACTCCAAAGAGCGCTGCCAAACCAGAGGGAATGATAAAATAGATTCAGAAGTGATCTCAAGCTCGTGGCTGTGATGGATGTTTATGCAGCCTGCAAACGCAGCGACAGCCAAACTGACAAGAGTAGATTCATTCAATGGAAACACTTCAGGGTACATCAAAAAAAGCTTAAGAGAGCAAGCTAGAAAACAGATTGTAAATGATTATTAAGATAAGACAAACAACATTGTGAGAATAACAGATGATAATTTGTAATGATTATATCAAGTCCAACATTTGATTGATAAATGCACTTATATCATTTTCTGTCATTTTTTATCCTTTTTTTTTAATTTTTTGTTATTTATATTTCTACTGTTTTATACTTCTGTATAAATGATAACAAAGTTTTTTTTTGAGAAGAGAACTGTATAAGGCAATGGAAAAGGTACAGGCTGGAGTTGTGTTTATTTAACCCCAGAGGAGCTAATCATCATTGACATGATGTGGTTCACATTGTTGTTGGTACTACGGTCTTCTCACGGTGTGCACAGGAAATTTTCATTTGATTAAGCTAAACATGTGACTTTGACTCGAATGCCTCAAGATATTGTGAAACTTTTTTTTAACCTAAGTAAGTAAGTCTTTCCTGCAGTCCTCCACTAATTTAAGACAATTTTATGGTGAAATATACAAAAAATAAATGAAAGTTTATTCATTTGCTGCCAGTTGGGTCATTATTGTTAAAAAAAAAAGGTTCTGAATTATTAAGTATAAACCAAAACGTGCACGTAAACGTTTGTTTTCCAGCAGACAGTCAGAACTGGGTCTGCAGTACATGTGCATTTCGTGAGCATCATCGTGCACCGATAGGCTGTTCCAGTAAAGAGGCGGTCTGGTTCAATGGAGGCCATTGGCTGATCTTATTCTGTGTTGTTAATGTGACAAACACACTTTAACTTTAACTTTGAAGACACTTTGCTCAGACACTTCATTAAACACTCTGCAGCATCATGAAGCGAGTCAAAGACATGCTGATGAATGGATCAAGCAATTCCAAGGATCCGATTGTGGATCAGGTCAGTGGAACATTTATTACGCTATGACATAGTTATATTAATGTTCAAGATTAAAGTCAACAATTTGAGGATAAATGTGTATTTTTTAAGTTGCAACAGTTTGTATGAATGTAACCATGAAGCCATATGCATGGTTACATTCATACATTCATTCATTGTGCCTGGAATATGTAAAGTCAGCAAGAACAGCAAAAGCAAAGTTATCTATTACTGTTATCAAAAGAGTCTTTTTGTAAAAAAAAAAAAGAAAAAAATTCATATGCATGGTTTTAATTACTTGGCAAATACAGCTCTTAAACTGGTTTGTCCAGAATATGTAATTGTGTGTGTGTGTGTGTGTGTGTGCAGATGAGAGAGAGAGAGAGAGATACTCTAAACATATTAATTGAATTTTTTATTTCACTGTCTGAGTCTGAGATCGTCAAAGTCAAAGTTATAACAAAAGGAGGGAATCTCTCACCTTTGTTTTGGATCCTGTCAGTTCAGAGCAGTGGTGCCGGAACCAGGAAACCAGTCCTCCCGGAAACCCCGCCGGGTTTTCTGTCCTCCCAGGTGGAAAACGGCCTTGACAAAGGCAGGTGGAAAGAGTTTTTCACCTGGTGGGTCAGCAAACCTGGTTGGATTGCAGCCCTCGAGGACTGGGTCCATCTCTGCTTTACCGCATCTGTCTGAGAGTGAGCAGAAAGTTGATTCGTTTCATCCTTGTATGGAGGCAAAATGAAGTTTTGTTGCAAAACCTGGGCCTGATTTGGATCTTTTCTGAACAGGAAGCTCGCGTTGACGATGGTGGTGTGAATCCTCGGCGCCCTCATTGGTCCAGCAAGACAGAGTACATGCTCTCTCTGGTCGGCTTTGCAATCGGGTTGGGAAACATCTGGAAATTCCCTAGCATAGCCTACAGTAACGGTGGAGGTAAGTGTTTTTAATGTTGAGAAAATACCTGTTTGAGTATGGCAGATATCAGGTAAACATGCTTTTATTTCAGGGGTTTTTCTCATTCCCTGTTTCCTGATGTTGGTTTTTTGTGGAATTCCTTTGTTTGTGTTGGAAACGGCCATTGGCCAGTTTTGCAGCCAGGGCTCCATTAATGTGTGGAGAGCTGTACCAATAATGCAGGGTAAGAACCACACAACCGTACTTCACATCCACTCCAACATGTTCCACCTTACAAGCTTTTCAGACAAACAGAGTTATCTTGCAGGTGTGGGCTTCTCTATGGTCATGGTGACCACGCTGGTGGCAGTTTACTACAACGTCATCATCGCCTACAGCATGTACTACATGTTTGCCTCCTTCCAGTTTCCTCTGCCGTGGTCCGCCTGCTCCGGCATTTGCAGCAGCACATCTGCAGGTGTTTTTACTCGAGTGTCTGCGGCATCAAGCATCCGTGGAAATGCTGAGCCTTCATCAATGCTGTCCACCGCTTGTTGTTTTTCCAGCCTCTTGCAATGTAAGTGGTGTTTTGGTGGCCAACCGCACTTGTCCTTCAGCCGACATGATAACAGGTCCAGGGCAGAGCCCGAGCGAGCATTACTGGGAGTAAGAAACACACACTTGTGCAAATGAAAAGCAAGAATACACACACAGAGACAGACACACACACACACACAGACAGGTGTTTTCAGTTGTGTTTTCCTTCTCAGCCACGTGGCTCTGCAGAGATCCTCTGGTCTGGATGACACAGGCGCAGTGGTCTGGCACTTGGCCGTCTGTCTGCTGCTGAGCTCCATACTGGTTGCTGTAATCCTCACCAGAGGCATCAAGTCATCAGGCAAAGTAAACGGCTTCTCACCAACATACTCCATTGAAAATGCTGTATAACACCCCCTGAACATCACTACATTAGGTTTTCCATTATAGTGTTCCACAGTCTGTGATTGAGTGTGTGTTCTTCTCTTCTCCAGGTTGTGTATTTCACAGCTACGTTTCCGTATGCTGTGATCTTAATCTTGCTGGTCAGGGGTGTAACACTAGAAGGCGCTGAAGAGGGTATACAATTCTTTATTGGTTCCAAGTCTAACTGGTCTAAACTGGCTGAGGGAAAGGTATGTGAAAACAATACAATTAGGAGAAATAAGACAGATTAAGACAATAAGAAGGTTAAAACTGTGCCTGTTCTAGGTCTGGAATGATGCAGCAGCTCAGACGTTTTTCACCTTATCCATTGGTATGGGTGGACTTTTCACACTCTCTTCCTACAGCGAGTTCCACACTAACATATTTCTGGACTCGGTTGTAATGGTCTTCATTAGTTACGGTAGGACCAAGTCATTTTCACCGCTGATTAAAACACTGGATTAAATTATCATCAGAGAAAGGATGCACGGACATCAACATGTATAAAAATGTATGACAGCAAGTGAAACTGTCTGTATCGAGCCTAACTTTAAAGCAGAGTGCAACAAATAACATCAATCTAAAAGGGAAAAAAGAAAAATAACAAAACATGTCTGGAGACAAGCCTGCAGAGCCAACATTATCCCCTCTTCCATCAATCATCTTTCTCAAACTCACCACATCAAGGTGTGCAGACTGCAGCTTTGTACTGAGGGAGCCGGAGCTTTGCTAAACCAAATATTTTACCAGATGATATTTTCTTTCCCGTGTCATCATAAAGACGACTGTCTCATGACTGCAGTGACAACTGATGTGTCCTTTAAGTAAAAGTTTGGTGTGATTAAGATTATAATTTGTGGTGGAGCAGTATAAGCTATATGGTTTTTCAAAGACTATAAAAATAAGGCATTCAAGCCCTTCAAGGTGTTGTCAAAGTTGTAGGGCTAAATGTCCCTTAATTTACTGAAATATCTTGTCTCGTTTGCATACTAAGACAGAGCAGTATTAAACGTAACCACTAGGGGGGAGTAAAGACACATTATGATGAGTATTGTAAGAGCAGTGACGTCAATTCATATTGCCAGTAGAAACAGATGTAACCATTTCTGACACTCTAGAGATAAATTCCCTTTGTTCTCTGCAAAAGTTTACTATATGTATTTATCCTAAATCCAGCATAATACATTTGTGGTTTCCTGGAGTCTGTCTGTCTTCCTCCCCTTATTAGGAACCAGCCTGTTGGCAGGCATCGCCATCTTCTCAATTTTAGGTCACATGGCTCATACCTACAGAAGGCCTATTGGAAAAGTGGTGAAAGAAGGTCAGATTATGACAGAAGATGTAAGAAAAGAAAGCATTTTATGATAATCTTGTGTGACATCTTGTCGTCTTTGTGCAGGGTTCGGCCTTGCTTTTATTGCATATCCAGAGGCTTTAACCCAGCTGCCCATTTCCCCTTTATGGTGCATTTTGTTTTTTGTCATGCTTATCACCATTGGCGTGGACTCTCAGTTCACTCTGATAGGTGAGTCAGTGCATAAACATCTTTCTATTCCAGAAACTCATATACCTCCTAGGCTCACTCGTCCTCTTCTGGTCAGTAGAAGTGATCATCACCTGCATTTGTGATTCCTTCCCTGAAGTCTTTGAAACCAAACGTGCTTTGATCACTGTCACCATATGTGCTATAACCTTCCTCCTGGCTTTCCCGTGTATTACACAGGTACGGCACTTCCTGTCTGACTCTAAAGTAACAACATGACGACCGACGTTATGACTCTGAAAATGTATTTATGTGTGTGTGTGTGTGTGTGTGTGTGTGTGTGTGTGTGTGTGTGTGTGTGTGTGTGTGTGTGTGTGTGTGTGTACGTGACAGGCAGGAATATATTGGATAACACTAATAGACACGTTTTCTTCCAACTGGTTGCTCCTCGTCTTGGCTGTGGCAGAGATTATCGGCTTCATCTACATATACGGTACATATAACAAGTTTGTCTTTATGTGAAATAGATTCCAAAATGTGTGCTGTCTTTCTTCCTTGGTTAGCTTTGCTATGCTTAGCTTAGCTAAGCTTCCAACGATATGCAAATTGGGAAACATTTTGTTCTACCTCTGGGATTTTCGTCCACTTTTCCATGTTCCATGTGCTGGACCAGGAGCGAATCGTTTCATAAAGGATATTGAGATGATGGTCGGGAACAGGAGCTATATCTTCTGGTTGTGGTGGAAAGCGTGCTGGTATTTCTTCAGTCCCGGCATCCTTGTGGTGAGTGGAGCCTCACATCTGTGATTTTTTTTTTCTGCAAAAAATCTCCATTAGTTTTTCAGTTAAATGTAGATGTATTTTTAAGTTTCTAAACTCTGCATTGAAAGGTTTAATGTTGGATTCTGTGTTTTGTTTAGGTGATCTTGTTCTGGTCCATCATAACATTTGCGCCCCCCACCTACGGAACGGTCCAGTTTCCAGCATGGAGCCTGGCTTTGGGCTGGTGCATGGTTGCAGCGGTACTCATGTGGATCCCCACCGTGGCTGCCTACAAGTTGACACGAGCAGAAGGAAGCTTCTTGAAGGTGGGTATGATGCCTGTCAGAGCATAAGGAGCTTTTTATTGATGGCTTCAAAGCTGCAGCTCAAGTTCTGTTGCTAACGTTGCCACGCTTTTTACAGCGTCTGAGGACGTTATGCTCTCCTAGTGAGAAATGGCACCCCTACCTGGATGTTAATCGAGGAGAACGTTACTCAGTAGAAAGTTGCAGCAGAAGAAGAGCAGAGGCCACAAACAACAAGTAGTAAGAGTAAATGGTGCAAGTAAAACCAGCATCTATTCCCTGCACATTAGCAAATAAGATCAAGAAAATGGGAACTGCACTAGCAAAGTGCAGTTTACACACACACACACACACACACACACACACACACACACACACACACAAGATTTGAGTGAATAGCAAACCCTGTCTGTCTAAAACCATGACTTTAGACGGCTTCCAGTGCGTCCGCTTGGGTTCCACCTAGTGGTGAGAATACAGAATACCTTGAAATGTTTGACGATCATCTTTAGTACAATAACGTTGACTGATTATTAAAATTTGGTTTATTTTCCTGTTTCTGCACGTATACATGTATGTCGATTGCATTATTTAGTTTTTTTTAGAAAGATTCTCCCTGCCTGTTTTAGACAACAATTTGGCTCATCCCCTCTGAGACACTCGGGACACTCGGGAAGGGAATAACGCACGCAAATGGGCTGTTTTCCTGACCCAAGTTGTGTGTTTATTTGTGGCTCGTTTTATGCTGCTGATCCTTACAGTTTTAGGCTTAAAATTCAGTCCAACAATCGATTCGAGCCCGTTTTTTTTAAATAGAGATCTAACTTTAATCATTTATCATTTATTTTTACTTATTATAGTAACGTTTAATACAAAACTGAGCAAACAATTTGATGTTTGAACACTGACGATGTACAATCGTAAAAAGTGTAAAAATAAAAAGTGTTTCTACCTCCGCATCTCAGCAATAAAATAAGTTTGCTTTTAAACTGATATTTTGATTATTGCTCATCCGACTATCATAACATTCTATTGATTCAGGGTTCTTTTATAATATTTAATCAGATTTAAAAAATTACCCCGGTTAAACAGCGCAGCGCTTATCTGCAATTCCAGGTGTGACCGCAGGGGGAGAAAATAACCCACACACGCTTCTTTCGTTCCAACAGCGGTTCAGACGCCTAACAACTTATTTTAGGTTTAATACAATTCTTCCTCTCGGAATGCTCCTTTTTTGGAAGACATCTGCTGAGCTTTAAGTTTTTCACCAGAGACCACGCATAAGAAACAGCAGCAAAAGTAACACAGACCTGTTGATACGTTCACATACGTGCGTGCGCACACAGTCATTCCCTCCGCCAAGGACACGTGACAGCCGTGTCTGTCTGTCTGTCTGTCTGTCTGCCTGCCTGCTAGCTACCAAAACAAATCGAATTTATAAGCGGACTTTAATGAAACGTTCAGGAAATAGTGATAACGGGCCAAGGAACGGATAATTAAATTTCGGTGACGTTCCAGCTCCGGGGGAAATTTGACCTTCCAAAGATCATAGGCCAAGATCAAAGGCCAAGTGCAACTTACTAAGTTACGTAACCTTGCTAGGTGTAAGGCACAATATGAGCTGCTTGGCGGAGCTTCGCTATCCGAGTGCTTGGTTTATCATGTGAGAGATAGAAACGGGAAACGGTGATGAAAATACACCCATCTGCTGCTGCTGCAACAACAAGTGGCGCAATTAAGATGCATTTATGTCTATATTCATGGTTCAGCTGCGGGGGAGCTGAAATGTTGTACAATTAATTGTGGCTCTAATAACGACTGCGTGTTTTTTTTTTTCCTGATCCTGTGGAATTTTTTCCCATTCAAACAAATCAAATCAAATTTGAACAAAATATGAATATTTTGCAGGATGTGAGCGCTACATAGTGCGTTTATTTCCCTCCACTCTCTCCTCCTCCTCCCTCAACTGCGTCTCTCCCTCTAACGGCAGGATGCTCAACAGCCCCGCTGTGATTACATACTGCTGTTCTTGTCACCATGGCAGCAAATTCTCAATCATTTTTTCTTGGCCGTGTTTCTGTGTGTGCACTCATGCCATATACACTCACAGACACATTTAGCTGTGGTGTGGGAGGGTTGTCCTTGAGCAGTCCCTTGTCCGGCTGAAGAACAGTCCACCTGTGAACAGAATTCAAATGCTGCAGCAAAGAAGGGATACTATGCAGGCATTAGCATACTGCTTTCCCTATAATTGAACTATTTTGCTCTTTTATATTGTGTTACTATAATTGCATGCCAGGTTTGTGTCCTTCTGAGCATGCGTTCTTGGCCCTATAAGTGAATCTTACAGTTGCCTTCGCTCCTTGTTGATTTTTGGCTCCTGTTCTGATGCCAAAACAGTGTCAGAGTGGGTTCAGGGATTCTAACATTGACACCAAAATCAATGAAAACACTTTTTTTTGTCGCACACATTGCAGCAGCAATCTGTTAAAACACAAACACATTATCCTCTTTTCTTTGAAACAACAAATGTAACAAAATCAATGTACCAACAAAAATTCCGCATCAGCCATGGTTGTAAATTTCACTTCTCCTCTTTCCAGGCAGCCGACACAGGCTCCTGAAAGACCATATTAACAGCGAGAAAAAGAGAGGGAGGTGAGACAGAAAAGGAACTGAACGAGTGAGGAGAGATGAAAGATAGGCAGAGCTGATTTTCTTTCTCCAATAAAAGCGACAACCCCCCGGTGTTGCTATGGTGACCTCCTCTCTTTCTTTCTTTCTTTCACTGAGCTACCACTTATCCTTGCTGCCTTTCAGTCAGGCTGTGTGTGTCTGTGTGTATATGTGTGTGTGTGTGGTGATGATGATGATGATGATGGTGGCTCCCGAATGAGGACATAAATATAGCAAATGAAGAGGAAAGCCATTAGTGAACTCACTCCAACTTTAAAAGAACACCAACGTTTCCCGGGATCAGACCGCATGTAGAGTGTTAACAGCCAAAGTGAAAGAACTTAGCATGAGAAAAATCAGGAAAATGCTGCAACACTGGCAGAAATATGCGCCACAAACAGACGCAACCTGGACAAGGAAAGTTCAGTTACTGAAGACAAAACTGAAAACGGAACCACAAACAAGCAGCAGCGAAAGGAAAATGGAGCTAATGTGAGCGAGCTCTTACATTAACGCTTCCGTCCATCATTTTGATTCTGTGGTGGTTGGCTCCAGCTGGGGAGACCCAGTCTGACCAGTTTCTTTCACACAGGACCACTTACTGCTGCATCGGAGAGCAGAGTCACACTATCCCTCCGTTCCAGCACTGCTGATCTATTTCGGCCGTAAGTCTGCAGACCAGAGTGGAAATATTTACACAGGGCAGACTGGAAAGGCTGGAGTGACTGACACCAGTACATCACCACCTGGAAATTTCATGCAGGAGCTGTTCAGTGTGGAAACACACACAAATATGTCTCATTTCACATATCACAGAATTGATTAAACATGCTACAAAATAATAATGACTGACCAACTAAAGCTCTTATGGTGCAGTAAAGTCAAAGCATTTCATTTTAATTAAAATCACGACAGGAACTATTCATATATTTGAGATTTTTCAAAACCTAAAATCTAAAAGGTCAGAAACAGGTGAGAATTTCTGCGAGAGCCAGAAAACGCTGATTTTAGGGGCTGCAAATCAAGAGTTGTGACTGCACAGTAATGCACATTCGCTCAACTCTGGTGTGTGACTCATGCATGCTGTTGTTTCACTGCAGGAGTACCAGCATCACCATTAGCAGAACCTCATCTTTATTAATTAAGTTCTTTTAAATTGCTTGTTTCGGTTCACTGGTAAGCAGGGAGGAGAATTATTATAACACACATTTCTATCTCATCCTAACTTCATTCTTTAGGTTTTTTTTCTGCTCAGAGAAGAGATAATAAGACATTTTTTCATTTGCCTCTTTTACTAGTGTTGTTTTACAAACATCCATGCCTCAGTATTGGTATCGTATTTCTGGAATAAAACAGAAAACTGAAGACTGTGTGCTAATGGTTACTCAGTTATGTGTTAATTTCTAATTAATAGTTGGTTAAACACAGTCAAGTCATTCTATTGCTAAAACTTCTGAATGTATCATGACCTTAGCATCATGGCTCTTATCCTTCTCAAACTCAGACAAATCAAATCATACTGATTTATTTGGCATTATTTAAAACCTAATGTGTTTTCTTTTGCATCTTACAATGACCGACACTAAACCGGTTTTTGCTCTACAGGAAAAACTGCAGCTCAAGCCAGAGAGAGTTTATGGTCCGGAAAAGTAGCACAGTGTCACCGATGTAAGTGATTTTCCTCCGTGAGGAGAGTCAGAGAGTGAGGTGGAGAGATGCGAGGGACAGAAGCTCCACTGCAGAGCACACCTCATCTCCATTTTAGCTAGAAGGAGGGAGATGAGGAGAGAGAGAGAGAGAGAGAGAGAAAGAGAGAGAGAGATCCTGTATGTGCAGCTTTTCTCCAGCTCAGAGAGGAGAGCACTATGGAAGTGATATTTCAGGAATGTCAAGAGCTCCATCCGATCACTGAGGACTGGTAGAAGAACAGCAGCACACGCAGACGCGGAGAGAGGAATGAAGGATGTAGCAGCTGATCCAGTTGTGGTAAGAATCCCTGGATTTTTCTAGGTAAACATGCCGTTACTCATGTACACACTCGCCGCGTCTGTTCTGCTTCTGCATATCAGTGCATGCTGCAGTTATGCATTTATTTTGTGGATCTATATCACTCGGCTCTCCTGCGCTCTGATCCCTCCCTCTCTGTTCCACCCTGTTGCAAAACAGCACAGAAACACTCCTTAGGAAATGGACCCTGTCATTAAGGCATGTACTCCTCTTCCATACCTCCTCTCTCTCTATCCATCCTCCACATCCTAAAATGTCTCCTCTCTTTCCTTGATAGTGAAAGGACAGCTAGCACACAGCGTTCTGTATGTTATCTGATGTCTTTAATGTCGATTCCTGTTTCAC
Organism: Pao palembangensis; assembly: GCA_015343265.1. Taxonomy (NCBI): domain Eukaryota; kingdom Metazoa; phylum Chordata; class Actinopteri; order Tetraodontiformes; family Tetraodontidae; genus Pao; species Pao palembangensis. Next base: position 2,529,739 of record CM027087.1, on the reverse strand, counting down.
TCGTGATGTGAACATTTCTTAAATCCCATCAAACACTCTTTAACGCCTTCAAGACAAAGACGAATTAACTGTGCGAATCAGTCGCACAATAAGAGAAAATGTCAGTTACAGAATCAATGAGAGTTGATTTGAGAGACGGTTTTCTGATTCTTAAGGCTGTAATTAGGTGTCATTAATTGGGAATGTAGTGAGACGCTCGCATCATCGACAAACTGTCAAGAAAGCCAAAGCAAAGCTAATCAATGCTGCATAATTACGCTGACTGACGTCTGAGCCAGCTGTAAGTTTGCTGTAAGTCAAACTGCTGGTGTGTCTGGGTGTGTGGAGGGGACGTGGATCAACAAATAGTCAAAGGTTAAATGCCGACGTAGAAATTTGCACAGATGCATGCACAGACCTCAGGTTTGGACAATGTCAGGATCAGAAGTTAGAGAAGTTTGGAGCTGAGGTGAGCTGTGTGGCTGTGAAGGAAGAAGAGGTTGCATTACAAAAGCTGATAAACCCAGAATTGTAGTTAGAGCAACAGCTGGTAGAAATGCAGTTTGCTGTCGTCGGTTTAAGGCATTTATGCAGAATAAGCCTTAGTCATGACTCTTCCTTCCAATTCGCTGAATGATACTGTGCAGTAATAGAATCTAAAAGAAATCTAGACCAAATAAATCGCTGAGGCTCAGATTAAAAAGAGGTTAGATTAAAAAGAATCAAATACAAACACATAAACACTCATGTGAGGAAAAGAGGTGATGTGATTCCATCATGCCGACTTCGCCCCGCTCGTCTAATTTATCTATATTTGTGCAAATAGCTTTTGTCTGCACAAGCTAAATGGACTCATCCTTCCTTCTTCCTGTTTGAGAAGACTTGGCAATCCTGGCTCCACACTCTTCTCCTCCCAGCCTGCACTGCTGCAGACTTCAGTGGCAAAACTCTATCATAGCTGCAAATGGAAGGAGCGTGTGAGTGACGGGAGGCATTTCTGCAGAAAATGGAGCTGCTTTTGTGGACGCTCGAGCTGCCAGAGATGCAGTTTAGCGGCTTCAAAGGCGACAGGTTTTTTCCTCATTCAATATCACATCATCATTCATTTGGACCCAAAACTCAATTCCTAAGCAAACCTCAAAATATTGAGGACCGAGTAAGGTTGGAAGATTTGTTTCCATGGCAACTCTGCAGTAAGCCTGGCACTGCATCTGTGCAATACCAGTCTCACATAATACAACACTAATACATCCAACAAATTCTTACCAGAGCGTGAGAAATCTGTTGGAATGCAACTTCTTGTCCATTCCAAGGCTGAATTTAATTTATATAACTTCTCAGTTCACCTGTAAAACAACAGGACTAATGACATTCAAAAACGGGAGCATATGTCAGCAATTTGTAGACACGTGAGACAAAACGGTGCCTGAGTGTTGGACAAAATTACCCGACAAAAGGTGATGAGGGGCGTGCGCACTTTTAGCACCGATATGGAATGAAGGAGAACGCCCCGACAGGCGCTGAATGAGACGCACCGACATGAAATATTTAGGGGCTATATGATTTCATCACTCCTCTGTGTAGTTAATTCTTCTCTAGGCTAAAAGAACCGATAACATCAAAGCACTCACATTTCTACAACTGAATGCTCTCCTTTGTTAACCTTTTCTGTCAGTTATCATCTCGTGTTTTTTCTATATTTTATTCATTTTTTTCTCTCTGACTTTCTCTCTCTCTTCTCTTGCGGAAAAACAGTGAGCTGCCATGCTGCAACCCAAGAGTCCGGTATCTGTGACCAGGCTATGAGACGAGAAGGTGGCCATTGTGCTGGGACGCAGTCTTTGACCAGGAAGGAACATCAGACTGTTATTTGCATCAGAAGCCATTTGTCAGAAATATAACCACTGAAGGATGACACTGAACCGGCGACACAACCTTTCACTGTCTGCACACACAGCTTGAAACTGTCAACAAAGCATACACAGTCCGGATGATTCATCTTGCACCTTTCTAGCAGACTCTTTCTGACCTTGATCGACTCTGGTGAGGATTATGAGGCCAGCATTCATGTTTTCACGCTGTCTCCTGTGTCTCTTTGTGGGTGTGTGCGTACCAGCTGTGGTGCGCTCGCTGCCTCACGCGCTGCCCTGGCACGTGTTCTGCCCACCACGGTGTGTGTGTCAGATCAAACCGTGGTTCTCCTTTGACTCTGTCTACCATGAAGCCCCCACCGTGGACTGCAATGACCTGCTGCTGACCAGGCTCCCGGCACCTATACCTATAACCACACACACCCTCCGCCTGCAGAGCAACCTGCTCTCCGAGCTCGACGCCTCGGTGCTGCACGGACTCCCCAACCTCACCGACCTTGACGTTTCGCAGAACCGCTTCAGCCATGTCAGATCAGTTACCCAGAATTCCTCCTTACTTGCTCTGCTCTCTCTCCACCTGGAGGAGAATGATCTCAGTCACCTCCCGGAAGCCTCCTTCTCCTCGCTGCCAAATTTGCAGGAACTATTTCTCAACCACAATAATTTACATTCAATAGCACCCGGAGCATTCATTGGTCTTGACTCTCTGCTGCGTCTACATATCAACAACAACAGGCTTTCCACAGTTGACCCTCGATGGTTCAGGGCATTGCCTCACTTAGAGGTTCTCATGCTTGGAGGAAACCCTGTAGAAGTCCTACCAGAGCGAGGCTTCTCGACTCTTAAATCCCTCCGGAGCCTTGTCCTCGGTGGGATGGGTCTAAGAAGCTTGGAGGAAAAAGCACTGGAGGGGCTGGAAAGCTTAGAGAGTCTCTCCTTCTACGAGAACCTTCTAACAAAAGTTCCCACCCAGGCCCTTAGGACAGTACCAGGACTAAAGTTCCTTGACCTCAACAAGAATCTCATCAAACTGATCAAGACGGGAGATTTCCAAAACATGGTCCACCTCAAAGAGCTCGGTCTGAACAACATGGAGGAACTGGTGTCGATTGAGAAAGCTGCCCTGGACAATCTTCCAGAGCTCACCAAGCTGGAGATCACTAACAACCCACGCTTGTCCTACATACACCCAGAGGCTTTCCTGCAGCTGAGTAGGCTGGAGAGTCTGATGCTCAACTCCAACTCACTGATCGCTCTGCACCAGCGCACCATGCTCTCCCTGCCAAGCCTTCAGGAGGTGAGCTTACACTCCAACCCTCTGCGATGTGACTGCCTGTTCCGCTGGGCTCCTGATGAGGTCTCTCACAGAGAAGATTCCCAGACAAACCCACCGACGCCTCGGATGGTGCGTTTGATTCAACCTCAGGCAACACTGTGCTCTGAACCTCCAGAGCTGAGAGGCCGCAGAGTGAGGGAGGTATCCTCCAGAGAGATGTCGGCTTCATGCCTCCCCGTCATCCCACCTGGCTATCTTCCCTTCTACGTTAATGTAAGAGAAGGTGGAAAGCTGCTGCTGCACTGTAGAGCTCTTGCAGAACCCCAACCAAAAATCTACTGGGTGACTCCTTCTGGCATCAGAATCGGTCCTGTGCCTGCGCACGCATCAAACGACGGACCGACTCCGGCTCCATGTCACAACCTGGCAACCTCGGAAGGAACCAATCAGACGTCCATCTCCAGGAACATTCCAGAGCACACTCCACGTGCCCTGTCTCAACAGTATCAGCTGCTGCCCGAGGGAACTCTGGAGGTGAATCAGGTCACCGTCAGTGAGGCAGGATTGTACACCTGCGTAGCCGAGAATGCCCTGGGAGCCGACACACGCAGCGTCACCGTGGGCGTTCGCGGCAGAGACAGAAAGGGAAAGAGGGGGGCGGCTGCTGGAATGAAGAAAGATCCATTACTGAAAGTGGGCACCAGGATGGAGGTGAGGGAGGTGGGGCTGCACTACGCCATCTTGTCCTGGCAGAGCAGGAACAACCTGCCGTCCACTCGCCTCTCTTGGCAAGTCATAGACGCAAACGCACATAAACCGACGTATATGACTCGCATCCTGGCCGGCACGCAGAGCTTCAACCTGACCCACCTGCAGCCAAAGACCTTTTACCGCGTGTGTCTGCATTTAGGGATTGGCGAGGGGTCCAAGCGTGCCAGCCGGAGGTCGAGAGAGACCAGAAAGATTGAATGTGTCTCATTCAGGACAAAGGAGGCCCCGGAGCCTCTGACCAGCCTGCAGTTGAGTCCTGAGCTGACCTCCACAGCGGTGACCCTTCTGCTCCTCGCGCTCATACTGCTGCTGCTGGCGACCCAGGGCTTGGACGCCGATCCCGGAGACGGGCGGCACCACAGCGGCCTCCTCCAGGGAACAAAACATCCCGAATCTCTGATCCGTAATCAGTTTTCAGAAGAGAGCAACAATCAGCCAAAGCAGGGTGAGAAACTGCTGCTACATGTGGACTGCTGAGAGATTTGTGGACATCAAGAGAAGAACCGCAACACTCCAACCAACCCCAGCCCAACACACACACACACACACACACACACACACACACACACAGAAGAGTGGAGTATATCTCAGTGCAGTGGCGTTCTGTAGAAAGAGATTTGTATTTATTTTATATAACGTATATATTGCCATTGGTACATGTTGAGTTGTAATGTAACAAATGCCTAAATCCTATCCAGGGAACAAAAACTGGACAATCATATGTGAGCAGCTCTGAGAGGAAAACACTGGACTGAAACTAAAGAAAAGAGACAGATCCTGAACTCCAGGATATTCATCATATTTCTTCTCTATACGTTCCTCAGACAAACGTTTTCCATGCTGAAAAAAACCTTACGAACGCAGTCGCTGCATTGATGTGAACCTTTTTGCTTAGCTTCTAGTGCCCCCGTACGGGTCCCCCACCCTGCAGAAGATGTGCAGTATTCTTGTCCGGTCTAACATCCTCTTTCAGTGCGAGTGATCTAAAAGTGATTGTGTTAAATTCTATTTTGAGCTATTATACAATAAAGTTTAATTTACACAGTTTCACTCCTCAGCTTGTTTTCTCGTCACAGACTCTGTGTCTAAAATAAAACAATCAAATGGCTCATGATGATGCCGGAACGATGAACAGCCGGAAGCGCAGAATGGCCGGAGAGCTTACTTCATTAAAATGTTTTTCGATTTTCTCCAAGAAATTGAGAGATTTTCTGTTGTTATAGCAACACACTCACATAGTAACAACGTACCAACAAACAAGTGAATCACATATTCTAACACCTACATTATTTTAACATCCTGAATATGAAAAAATAGAAAATTAGAAAATAGATTAATATGGAATAAACACACACATAGAGTATATATCTCTATAGATGTAAAATGAAAGCAGAGTGTGTGTAGATAGATAGATAGATTTTTTTTGTCCCACTATACAGTTCACTCCTCCATAACCTGTCCATGTAGTGTCCCACTTCAGCCAGCCTGACCTTCTGAGCAGTCAACTTTTCTCTCCGTCACACAGCGACCAGTGCATACAGTCCCAATGTTCCACTATAACCAGTTCATTTGGCCTCACTGTAACACTTACACAAGTCTATCTAATCTCCGACCCACTGAAAACCAGTCCAGCCTCAGTGACCCACTGAAAGTGTAACTGGTCAGATTTTATTCATCTGGAAAAACACATTTTAAATATTAGGATTTATTTATTCACACAGAACATTTTCTTCAATAAGGCAGCACAGTACTGTATATACATACATAGATCTATATGTATACCACATTTTTTACTTCACTCTTGTTATTTCTGAAACAACGTGTCGTTCTTTACCATCACTGGTATGGTAGATATTGTAAATAAATATTTAAGCACGTAAAAGACTAAAGAGAAAACTAGACGAAACCATCCTTTACTAACATATTCGAGCTCACGTCTTTACATCAAAATAACCCAGTAAAGCAGATGAAGTGCTTACATTCAGTACATCGAAGCCTCTTAAAGTATTTTAAAGTGTTTGCTTACATCTGCCTTCATCTCATCTCCATCACTCCATCATCATGGTGCCGGTGGAAAAAAAAAATCTTGGACACTTTCAAAGAAATCAAATACTAAGAACACTGCAACATTAGTTATTAAAGAACACAGAAATCATCTAGAACATAACCCAAATATTTTTGTTTTCACCAACACCATAAACATGTTATTATTATCCCAGTTAGCATTTAGCTATATGAGCACTGCCATCATCTTCAGGTTCTGTTGCGACTCATTCTAACATTACAAGCTGAATAGAAACTATAAACTGTCTTTTCTTGTTGTTTTTAATCTAAATGTCCGCATTAAGAGCACGTTAAATAGACTGCACAGCGTCAAACAAGGACAAAATGTAATGTGAGACCAATTCTCTTCAACATTACACAGTCATCTTTTTACAAAAATATATTCTATTCTGCATTAACAAATGACAAAAATACTCTCAAAGCTCACATGACAACTCATCTGAACAAAACACATCTTTTTTAAAAAGAATGCCACGTAAAAAAATTACAGCATACAATATAGCTAGAACTATTTTGTAGTAATGTGCAGTCAGAGACGTCAAGAATGTCAGTCAGTCCATCTGAGAGTCGTGCCTCAGACACGTCAAAGAAAAACCGAAAGCCTGTTGTCTCATTTCATTGTTCCGTGTCACAAATAGAGTGAGCAACCAAGACTAGCTCATTGGACTAAAAATAAAACAAAAATGTGTGGCTTGACAAATACGGTTTAACACAATTTCTCATCTGTGTAAACTCATAATCATCATCGTCAATACTAATGACCTCATCTGTGTATAGTGCTCATAATGATTTACTATTCATGTTATAACTGTTGCAATTTAACAATAATATGTGCAGTATTTATGGTATATCTCCTTGTTCGCTGCTTATTTATGCTAATGACCGTTAGCACACCAGTGGAGGTGATGCAGCAGCTACGCCTCGATGCAGAAACGATCTTCTTAACGTCTTTAAAGTGTTCAAGGTCAGAGTTCTTGTCTGATTTTATCATCGGAGGGAACAAAGAAATTACTGAAGTGTAAAAACCTACAGAGATACACACATCAAAGACACACACACACAAAATTATACACCAAGTATGAAGGGCAGCGACATCTTTTTATCTTAAATTTGAGTCAAGAGTCATGTAAGCGTCACACCAGCCTGTCTGTGCTGGTTCTCTCTGCGCTTTCTGTAGGAAAAAAAGTGTCTAAAGGATCTCAAGATGGTGTATTTTGGCACAAATAAGGCCTCATCCACCATTAAACGTACACGTTCAAACAGACACCATGAGACAGGACATTCAACATGTTTACAGATTGGCACAAATCGATCCTTGTGTGGACAATACACACGTGTGCACACAGGAAATGATTATTAGGAAAATAACTGTAGCTCAGTTATTGCAGTCCCAGGCTTTTGTGCTCCACAGCGATGTGATAGAACTTCTGATCATCCTTTATCACCTTTTTTTTATCTTCTTTATACGGCTTTCATTTTAAAAATTACATGTCTCTTTATCACCACGTCACGTGGTCTCATCTCTTCTACTGCAGTGTCCTTGAGCAAAAAGGAAAGTGTGTGAATCTCATTTAACGAGTTCATGAGAGCGGAAACTGAGCACTGCACATCTGTACTATGGAGGGATGAGGGGTCGAAAATTAAACAGGATATTTGAAGTAGAATACTGGCCGGAGGTAACCAGGACTGTCATGCAACACATAACGATAATAAAACCTTATTTACTCTCAGTTAAGGTTAATTACTGAACTTACACAATAATTCAGTTCTTTCTAAAACTGTTTTCAACCTCATATAGTCATCTAATTTCCATGTATAGATTGTATCATTTATAGGTATTGTAAGTTAGTTCTTTTTTCTAATCCACCCTTTTTCTACACCAAATATCACATCACTATCTATAAGAGACTCTGGATATTTACAAAAGAACTAATATTTCCACCCTTTTTGCTTTGTAAAGCTTTTTCTTGTATAAATCTTAAGAAGCTCAATAAACTGATGTAAATTAAACAATTTAAGCAATTTCTTATTTGTGTATTTTTTGATTGGGGTGTAAAGTTAAGTACTGTATTTAATTTAACTTTATTATCATTTCTGCAGTGTTTCGTTAGCATCCCTCTGACTCGCCGCAATGTTCAGCTCAAACTCACCATTTTTGTGACATTTTACCTACTTTTAACTTGTTAAGTTTTCATTCTTCACCACGACTGCAGCAGCCTGAGTGCATTAAAAAGTAACACATGCAACTAAAACAAATTTTGGATACAGATATGCTCGGCCCTTAGCTCTGACAGCCCGTACGAACCCATTTCTGCTGTTTGGTAAAGCACACCGCGCACAGTCTAAGAGAATTTTCAGGTTCTGGAAAGTAATTTTAAAAAAATGTACAAAAACAAAAGAAATACTCATACACACACACCTCAGCTGTAGTTGTAGGAGAAGTTGTACGAGCTAGGCTCTTTGGGAACTGGAGGCGGGGCTTCGGGGATGGTGATGTTCTCCAGATCGAGGAGGCGGAGCTTCATCTCCATGCTGATGAGTGTATCCAAGTCGCTGCGTGTAAGGTCGCTCCCCATCTCTCTGCCCAGCAGCGCACACAGCCCATCTGTCCAAATGCAGTACTGCTCAGGAAGACACACGCAGAACGGCTCCATCACAACAAGGTCCAGCGCCAAAGCTCGAGAATGTTGGGTAACGCAGCTCGAAGCCGCACTCAACTCACCTCGTACTTGTTGGGTGCGACAAAATTTAGGGTCTCATCTGGATCATAGAGCACAGAGAAGGCCAATTCCAGCACCTCCTGAAGGCAGCAAAGGTAACAGAGAATCTTATTCCACTTACTGAACTGAAAAACAGCAACACACACACTGAAAGTGGAGAAACCAGAACTTGTATCATCACCTTGTTTTGTTTTAGAGCACTTTTTTCTTTCATATGAGGACAGTCTTTCCCAGTCACCACAGATTTGATATCAGAAACCGGGACTGAGAGGAACAAATTGAATCGTTACAGACGTTAATGCTGGTTTAGGTGCAGTGCTGTTGGTTGTTATGAAGCATCTCACTCTTGTCGCTGAGCAGCTCAAAAGGAACTTCGCCCTGCGGCGACTCGTCAAGGTCCCCGTAGTGCAGCACTTTGTGATTCAGTGAGAGTCTGCAGAACCAAAATTTCTCTAAAGAAGAAAAAAAAAAAAAAGGGACAGGAAAACTGATGCTGGGTTCATAATGCAGCACATCAGTAAAATAACAGCAAAAAAAGGTGACCGGTTGATACCTTGCCTCCTGCGATTGCCAAGTTTACGGAAGCAGCTTCCTTCACAGAGCCGGTTGAGCCGCTGTTGCTTTATAAGCTCTAAGATCTCAGGCTGAATTCTCTCCCGCAGCTCACTGCAGCATAAAGGCAACATTGGCAACAGGGACGCACACATGCACACAGCTGGGGTGTGGGTTCTGGATAAATTACCCAGCAACAAAGAGGGTGACTGAAACCTCAGAAGTTGGAACAGACAAATTTAATAGAGGGTAATTTACTATTTATTCCCCTTGAAACAGATGGTGACTAATTACAAATACCGACTATTCACAAACCGCTAACGCTAGTGGAAGATGAGGCTTTGATATTCACTCTGCCTTCGCCATGAGGCCACACCAAGCTTTTCAAAAGGTAACATCAGGCAGAAACACACCGCTTTTTACATCAGTGGTCACTAACGGTGCAGCTTTAGAATGTTAACTCAGACTAACATGATCGGAGGAGACTGGAAGTCGTCCTGGCTCATCCGCTCGGACTGACGCAGACGCAGGATTTCCGAATAGTTGAGGCCTCTTAGTTTGTTCTTCAGCTGGTCTAAAGATGACGGTTTCATTGCCAGGGCTCTGGTGATCTGTTCCCGGACCACCTGCATCACCTGCTCAGCGCAGACACAAAGAAAATGAAGATGATAATATACAGCAAAAACATCAGGAAGATTATTTATTTTTAGTGTTGATGAAATCTGCCATATTGTGCAATCACCTGTTTGTCACAGATTCTGTATATGTGCTGCCCTCTTGTGGCCAGATTGCACTTCTTGGGGCTACAATCTGCTGTGTACCCAGCGCTAACGTGTGTATCGTTTTAACAAATTCATTCACTATCCACAGTTTTTGTGCCTCACTATGCTGAGAATACAGAAGCCTGTTTTCTGTAGCTATTCTGAGCCGAGAGGATTTGCTTACACCACTTTTGCTTTCAATTTGTTGTCTTTTATGGAGACGTGGCAACAGGTCAGATGATGTTAACTTCCCTGCATTAGCAGGCCAGTAATTACTGCACGGAATGAGTTTGTTGGATGGGGATGAATGCAGAAGCGAAGGCGTATCTATTAAGCATGATTAAGTGGGTTAATAGCAACCTTATTGAAGTCTTCAGCTGTGGCTCTCATCTCCTTCCAGGTTTTATTGAGCAGTTGGATGCAGACACAGAAGAACTCCTCCCATGCTCGGTCATGAGTGAAGAACATGGGGTGGTAGTCATTGCAGCCCTCATTAGCTAAACAAAACAAGAGAAGAAAAATACTCCAATTGTAAAACTGAAATTATGAAGTGGGTTACATAATGAATACAGTTGTGGATTAATAAGACAAGAGCTAAAGCTTTGCTGCTGTACTCACGCAATTCTCCAACCTGGAGTATCTCGCACAACATCCTGGTGAGCTCGATGGCACACCGGCCAAAAGGGCATTCGTGTTTGTCCTCACGGCTGCTGTTCTCCAGGACGATCTGTTAAAAGGAGTAAGGTGAAGCCGCGGATGCTTCTTTCCACCTCGTTAAGATGAGAAAAGCCAAAACTAACCCTGATGTACGTGTCCTGGTGAACCTTGGCCAGGTACAACATGTTGTCCACGGCCAGCATCCCAGGAGGAGTTTGGGTGAAGTCCATGGCCGGGTTCACGTGGTTCTGCATTTAAAACACCAAGGACGTGACACAAAAACATTAAGCAGTTTCATTAATGCTGCCGGCTGACTCACAGTGAAGCCCAACATCTTGTAGTCTTTAGTGTACATGGCCTTTCTCTTCTCTGTGCCCATGGGGTCATTTTCTCCGTCAAAAGCAATTCTACGCAGCTCAAAAATGACGTCCCTCTGTGCCTGAAAGACAACAATCACACGTGTACACTGAAAGAGCGGCGCTTTTGTTACACCATTACAGCCGTGAAGATAAAGAAAACTGTCAAATTATTTAAGGAAAAAGGTTTAGCAAATATTCCACCATGATTTAATGATGAGGTAGCAGAATAAACAGCTACAGTGCCGGGAAATTTTAGATTTTGAAGGTGAGCTCATCAAAATATCAGAAACATTGTTAACATCAAAACTGTCAACCTAAAATGAGCACTGCTGGTAATTATTTAACAACTAAATACTACAAGAGCTAACCTGCTAATACATTTATGATCCTGTGCATTTTCACCTGGTCGTTTGGATCCATTTTTGTCATCATTCGTTCTTCCAAAAGGTTGAAGGTCAACACTTGCAGCACGTAAAGCTGATGGGCCATTTCCGCTTTGATTGGTCGATTTCCTCTAATGATGTGCTAAAACACAAAAACAAAGAATGGTTTGCTAGCAACAAAGTCAAAGTTTGGGGGCAAAACCTGCCAAATTATAAAATAATCTTGCAGAGGACATTATTTGACAGGTGTCCAGGTGAGCTCACGTATCGGAGCAGCACAGCCGATAGCAGCAACCCGTCCAGATCAGACACTTCCAGAGAAGTTGGTGCCAAGAGAAATTGCTTTCAGAGCAGATTTTGTTCCACTTCACAGACCACAAGTCTCATCACATTTGCTGGTTGTGAGGCACAGCTCTCTGGGTATGTAAATCTTTCAGCTTCTGAACTATTTTAAGCTTTCAACATCCCCCCAAACACCAGCGGAGGACAAACTCAAGGAGGCTGACCACCATCCAATCGATGCAAACTGCATAAATAACTTCTCAATTATGTCTGAAAGTTTAATACCCCTGTCAAAAGTGCATTTTAGACACATTACTCACATTGAGGATGATAGATCGCAGGTGTTTCTGAGCCAAGGTGCTTGCCATTTCCTATGGAGAAAAAACAGATAAATCAGATGCAGGGCAGACGATTTGCTTTGCATTCAACAAAGGCGTGGACGAACGCTCAGTCGTGTTCTGCAAAGCGTTTCCAGTCTTCACACCTTCTGCAAAACATGACACGGTTTAAAATCGGATCCATCAGCACAGACGTCTGCTGCTGGAGCAACTTCTCGTTAATATGCATGGATTCCGGAGAGGCTTTCCAGAGCAGAGAGCGCGGGAGCAAAGGAGGAGAAGAGCTCTGGGGTGGAGAGAGGATGGTGTGAGATGTGGAGGGATGAGTACTCACGGTGAGGTGCTGCTCCAGCGGGTCAGTATACTCCTCCTACAGGTTGACAGGAAGGAGGTGGGACGTGGGTGTGACAGTGATGGAAACAGAGTGCACACATGGACACATGGACAATGAGACATGGAGACATCAGCGTGTGAAACAATAAGAACATGAAAAAGCAGTAAAATGTGAATTAATCCCTTTAAAAACGGTGGATTCGGTTTATCAAGATCATCCGTCCTTTCTGTGAAAAAACTAACTGCACTGACTGATCAGCAGCAGAAGAGCACAAATGTTCAACAGAAAACACACCATTTTATCAAAAAAGGAAATAAAAAAACAACTGCTAACATCACATCAAAGGACAATAGGTATCTGCTGCGATGCATCCTCAATCCGCTCTCACCTAAGGATTTGAATTGAAATCATTTATCTTTCTGGATGAAGAATACTATATCATCTACAGATGATATATAAATAAAGAAGAATTGAATTATTGTGATGTTTTAGTTTGCTGGACACTGACAAAAAATTAATTCAGTTTCAGGAAAATGAAATAAATCTCTCTTATGACTGAAAATATGCACTATCGAAATTATCCTTCAGTTAAGCTTCAGTGGCACATTTTTTATTTCTCTGCCTCTTATTTAAATCTAATTCAGCTGTGCTCTTGGATGTAATTAGCTAGTTTTACTGTCTGCTGACTTTGTTCTCTGCACTTTCCTCCACTTTAATTGCAAAGTTATCACTTTCTGCTATGGAAGAGCACTTTAAAGTGTTCTGTTTCTCTACATTAAACACTTTAAATGAAACCGACAAGTTCAAAACGGAGAACAATCATTATAAATGAGACACCCGGACGAGCAGAGGACAAGAATGAAGAGGGGAAAAAAGCGTTACACTGAGGCAGGGACGACTAACAAAGACAAAACCTCCTTCATGAAGCTACCAACATATTAATTATCAATGCTAGCAATGACATGTTGTGGTTAAATCTATAAATAAATCCTGCAGTTCACAGAAAAACATGCTGCTGTGATGAGTAAGTGTCAGTATATGTGTGATGTAATGAGGGAACATTCATATTCAAATACACCCCCACTCTGGTGGTTGTGTGAGGGGGCCACTGACCTGCCGTCTGTCCTCGGGAGCTTTGAGGAAAAGAGCGTTGATGAGGGCGATGGCGTAGGTCTGGATCTCCTGGTTTGACCTGAACGTTACCCAACAGAACAACCGGTCAGAAGCATCATGCCCTGCGAGCGTGTAACTACAGGCTGAGATCAACTAACCTTATCTTCAATCACTACCAGCCCTCAAACATGGAGATCAACATTACATTTACAGTTTTAAACAAAACCAACAATGATTTAAAGCTGCTGATGTGCTTGGAAACCTCCTACAGTGATCACTAAACTAAAATTACATTAAATTTACTTTTTTCTACTGTGGCAAAATCAGCTCTGCAAGCAGACCTGATTATAAATTAGCTTTTTGTATTCGTCAGTGAATCACTTAAGCAGTTGCTGTTGCAAATGCAGTTTATTAGAGCACTGTTGGTTTTGCCGTTTTCCCTGATCAAAAGGAAGTCTACCCCTTCGTTCATCAGAGTGCGTGACGCCCCTGTGCGTGTGTGTGTGCTCACACTTGCAGGTGCCCGATGAGCTGTCCCACGGTGATCTCCTGAGCCACTCGGTGGTACAGGCTGTGGCTGTTGAGCACCATGCTCTCCAGGATGGCGAGAGAGCGCTGCAGAATGGAAACGTCCACCATGGGCTGGTTCACGTAGCCTGCGATCTGAGCGTGGACAGAAGGGGCGGCGAGGAGACATCTTTCAGTGTTTCAGGTGCAAACAGTAAATCTGTTTTTAACAAATTTTTTATAAGTTCAGTGTTTGTCCCTGAGTGAGGGTCGCTCATACACGCCCAGCAATGTCCACATAATATGAGCGGTAGCTTGGCAACAGCGCCCACTCACTTTCAGCAGGAATAAAGACATAAAAGATGAATAAAAAGAGGAAAAAACTGTCCATGAATTTCTGCAGAAAACCTGTGGAGTGATGTCCCAATAAATGTGCCATGTGGTTAAAGGTGGCACCTGTTTGATGAAGGACAGGGAGATAAGGTCCCAGGACACAATGCCGTGATCCATCAGCTCTAAGAAGGCGGTGAGGGTGAAGGCCAACATCTCACCAAAGCTGCAGGAAACAAGACAGCCACTTTCACCTCGCTGATTTACAGGATAAAACACATGCTGAAGAACTGTGACAAAGACGTGCAGTCTGTCCACTCACTGGGTGCCGCTCTCCACCAAACGTGCAAGCGTCCCGATGCCCTCCATGTTGATGAACTCTGCGGCAAAGGTCGGGTCTGCCGACAGCTTGGCGAGCTCTTTCAGGGCCTCCAGTCGAGCGTCGATGCCGTGGGACTGGATCCGCTCCAGGAGCTGACGGGCAGCACGAGCCTGCAGAGAGGAAACAGAAATAAAGATCACAACTGAGGCGAGCCGATTCAGTCAGAACTGTGAGACCTTTCAGTGTTTTTGTGATGTCACTCAGTATTTGTGCCTAAATGTACATTTAGTAAATGTTTACAGAGGGGAAAAAAATGAACACACTTGTTTAAAAAAAATTAAATAAATAAGTAGGACTTTGCTCATCCAATGCTGGGGGAGTGCGGTGCACCCGCAGTGCACTTGGAGGCGGGGTGGGATTAGCAGAATATATTATCATACATTATCATTCAGCCTGCTGGTTGCTGGTATCAACCGTGGCAAATCATCTGCTTTCAGCCTTTGCAGAGCTGAGTTCTCCTGTCGAGTAAAGATGAGCGTGTCTTGAAGAAAATTACAAGACACAAAGTTTGTGACAGGCATGTCACAAAGAAGAATATTCTAAAAAGGGAGCCCACAAATAGAGCCAGGGTCTACAGTAAAAAAACACAATAACACAGGGATAAACGGAGCTGACTCACGGGTGAGATGGCTAATCGAAGGATGGTGCCATTCTTGATTTCACTGCGACTCTAGAGGATAATAAAGGACAAGTAGTTAAAACTCCAAACAGTTCCAAGTCTGAGAAGGCGCCAAAGCTGACCTGCTCTGTGATATAAAGCTGAGGCCCATCAGCGTAACGCAAGGCAAACTGTTCCGAGCCTGACAAAGACCAGCTGAGGACACAGAGATGATCAGTTGATCAAAAATAAATGCTCATTTATAATGAAAAAGTAGAGGCACACAAAGTTAGTCTAACATTTAGCACAGGGCAAAAACGAATCTCCGCGAAGGAAAATCGTCCAGTGGGTGTTGTTAGTCAGAGGAACGTTTAGTTTCAAATTCCAAACTGAGGGGGTGGATAGAATCAGGCGTGAGATGAAGAGATGAGATTTAACTGTAAGGTACGTCACATGGTCGAATTCAAACGTACACAGATAAAAGTTAGCTGCTCCAGGCTTGTTTATTTCGTTAGTTCAAGGAATTTAAATGAGACACTTACCCATCACATACTTCCCGGATTATTGAAGACAAAGCCCGTTTCTGCAAATAAACCAAAAAATTGAGTTGTTGCGTGGCAACATCATCACTGGTGCTGCTGAACGTAGCACAGACCTGGTCCATCTCTATCAGCTGAGCGTTAGCCCCGGGCCACTCGATAGCCACCTTCACAATATCAGACGGAGGCGGCATGTCTGTGTAATAAAAGCAGTCTGCAAAAACAAATGATATTGAAGAAAGGAACAGCTGTAATGACAACTGAGGACACTTTGATTCAGAATCTAAAATATCGCCTTTATCGTTCACCATGGTAACAGAACGAGTTTCAACTCAGCAGCTGAATGAAATCCAGTTCATACGTCACCTGAAGACGTGTGGGGGCGGTCAATCACTCTGAGAGCTCTGCTGGATCAACCACTGCGTCAGCACCTCTGTGAGCACAGAAAAACCGCACAGCCGGCAAGTCCCACTTTATGCTTCATCCAAGCAGTGCTCAAAGTAAATCTCTTAATCATTAAACTTGACCTATTGTCATCCCACCCACCTGTATAAATATATTTGGGCTCTATTTAAAGTATGTGTATGCATGTGTATGTATATATCTATATATATATATATATATATATATATATATTGCTCAAAAAATAAAGCGAACACTTAAACAACACAATGTAACTCCAAGGTGTTGTAGGGAGGTCATACAGGCACCTGGAGGCCACACACACTACTGAGCCTCATTTTGACTTGTTTTAAGGACATTACACCCAAGTTGGATCAGTCTGTAGTGTGTTTTTCCAATTTAATTTTGAGTGCGACTCCAAATCCAGACCTCCATGGGTTAATAATAATAATTTTTGTGTGATTTTGTTGTCAGCACATTCAACTATGTAAAGAACAAAGTATCTAATAATATTTCATTCATTCAGATCTAGGATGTTATTTTAGTTTTCCCTTTATTTATTTGAGCAGTAATATATATATATATATATATATATATATATATATATATATATAATGAATATAAGGAGAGAGAGGAGAGAGAGAGAGAGAGAGAGAGAGAGAGAGAGAGAGAGAGAGAGAGAGGGGCATTTGCAGCACCTAAATCTTATATTTTTGGGAGAAAAAAAACTGTGAACTTTTTTTAAGTAGGTAAAAGCAGCAGAAGTCATCCTGGTGCTCTGTCCTGATATAAATTGTGATTTGTTCTGCAGGTGATTAAACGTTGTCTTCCATGTACAATAACTTAATTGTGATACAAGCTGGGAAGTGCCCGCTTTGTTTTCCACAGCCCAGTGATGTAACTGCTGCAGAACTGGGTTTACTGGGCTGCGGTTCTGGGACGTTTGGACCGCTGTGCCGATGGTTGTAGCATAGCAACAGGAGCAGCTAACTCTGACAAAACATCCCACGTTTGAAAACAATTATTCCGTCCCCTCTCACACACTTGGGACGCGGTTTAACTATACACACAATGTAGTTTGGGCCTCACGTAGAACCAGATTTACATAAATATTTGCATTTAAGTCAAACTTAAACGTCAAGCACAATTAGCTAAACTCGATGAATGTACCAAACACCGCCCCCTGCGGTCAAATAACGCTGCTCGCAAAGTCATGACTTCTCCATTAGTGGATAAAACGTCTACAGTTTAATCATCTCTTCCTAAAGATTTAGTTTAATTTAAATACGTTAAGCGCGAATACTGATGGTAACCAC
The DNA here is from genome assembly GCA_015343265.1 of Pao palembangensis. NCBI lineage: Eukaryota > Metazoa > Chordata > Actinopteri > Tetraodontiformes > Tetraodontidae > Pao > Pao palembangensis. The sequence continues at coordinate 2,512,205 of CM027087.1, read as the reverse complement.
CGACCGCTCGGACGATGTTTGTATTGTCTCACTCAAGTCTCCGATCGCTGATCAACACACCGCTTACCGCCTCATCTGTCAGAAAACCGAACCCAAATCATAAAAAGGTCAAAAAAAAAAAAAAAAAAAAAAAAATACAAACGATCGCTCGGGCTCTGATTGAGCTACAATAACCGGAGGGATCCCACATACTGAAGCAGCGATGGCTGCATTTAGCGCCGTGATTTTAATACAAATCAACCCCAACTTCCATCGATATATATATATATATATAAATATATAAAAAGAGCCAAATATCTGATCGCGTTATTTTCACCATGCGTGACAACCACAGCCTCCCCTGTTATCAGAATCAGCAGCAGCCGTCTTCCACGAAAGGTGGCTCGTTATTCAGTCAGCCTCCATTGCGGTGAGTCATGATCCGGCTGATGAGACGTCCTGATGCTTCCACGGACCCATCATCCGGCTGAAGGCGACTTTCCTGCTAATCTGTGTGACCAGTTACTCACCCGATGAGTCGGCCATCGATGATGCTCTCTGTATCCCCCACGCCTCTCGCTCTCTTTCTTCACGGGAAAACACTTTTGGAAGGCAGGCACAATTCCACGCCTTGTAGGCGGGACAGCGTGGAAAATGTCACGAAAGCGAGCTGCAGGCCGCTCATCTGTGCAGCCCGACATCCTGTAGGAGCCTCCGCTGCTCAGGGGTCATCACCTCTGGCTGCACATGCAGGCGCAGACGCAGGCACCAGATGGGGATGTTACCGATGGTCAGGTTCTCCCACCATACTGAAAAATACTCTCTGGAGAAGTATCACAAGATCATGTTAGAGATGGGGTAAAATTATGGGATTAAATTAGGTATCAGGTAGTGGGTCAGTGCTTTCACAACACATTTTATTGAGCACGTAAACCACGTGTACAGAAAAAATATTCACAGCCCCGACTGACGGGTACACTGGAAAACACCCAGGGGACAGTTTGGAAACCAACATCTGAATCTATGGTACGTAGCTCCACGTTACAGCACATGCATGACATCAAAAATAGTATTTCTGATAAATATTTACCCCGGTGAATGAACCTGGACACACCCAACCTCAGATATTTGACAGGCAGAGACAGACACTGAGCTCAACCGCTGTTCTGGAAAATTAAACAGTCATATTCAGATCGTAATATTTCCAAAAACGTCCATCAGTCAGCAACACGTTCTGGTTCTGCAGATTATAGATATTTTGAGGGTAAAACTGACCCCAACAGGACATTCAGAGGAACCAGAACGTCTTCTCCATGCAAGTGACATCAAATATTTTCAGCTCTCTGCTGTGATATTGCAGCAATTCTTCCATTGTAAAATAAAAATATATATTTACACAGGAAAAGATGACTGACAGTACTGTAAAACAGATATCGGCAGAAACCGGTCACAGCTGTTTATGAATCTGTCAAAACTCCAGCCTCATTTTCATCCTTTAACATGAGCCACAGAAGCTGCTGGAACAAAGCGTACATCAACACATCGGAGAAGGATTAAGATCTTTCAGCAAGTGAAAACTTAGAGGTAGGGCATGGGATCGATTAGTCGGGTCTCGTACTCCACACGTTATTTGAGCAGTTGGGACAGCTATCACCCGACAACAAAGCAGATAATATTGCACTTTGAGACTGAAACTCAAAAAATTAAAAAAAAAAAAAAAAATGGTGGATTTTAATTCAGTCTAATTGTACTACAGTCTCAGGGATTTTCTGTTGGTAAATACACACAAATATTCAACTTTACAGTCAGATGAGTAAAGTCATCTGTCTATACTTTAAAGGCCACTAAGGGTAATTAGGTGTCGCAAAACCTGCCAAATCCTTATAATGTGCTTTAGGTGTTTCAAGTGCTTGAAACACATAATGTGACACTGATTGTTACTTTTTGTTAAATCATCCGAAAGTCTAAAATAATTTGTGTTTCAGCCAATAAATAATGCCTCCAGATCTTACAAATACATGATGCAAAAAGATGAAGAGCGGCTCACAGGAGACAGCTCCAGACAAGGTTACGTTTACGGTTCAGCTGAGGGTCAAAGGTCGCCCCCACCTCAGCACATGTCCCACAGTGAATAAATCCATCTACTGCAATCTAGAAGTTAGACTCCAGTCACTCAGTCGCTAAGGGAGCCTGTGAATAAATTTATATTGGAGAAAAAAATCTTAACTACTGTAAACATTTATGTTAAAGTCTGAACTGCTGCATGTTAGAAACTGGCTGGTAGAGTGAAAACAGAATTTATTATTTCTAAATTAAATTTGTTTCCAGCAAAAGAATCTTTAAATGAGACATAAAAAATGTTCTGCCCTCCAGCAAGGCTTTACAATCAGGAATGTTCAATTGTTATTCATCTAAAAGAAACGATTTGGTAATTTTTCCGCAATTTCAGTTTTCTGTTGCTCTTAAATTTGGTAAATGGTGGAATGTGCCCAGATTCTGTCTCATGTCCTGTATAATCTGAGCAAATCCACTCGCTGAACATCAAATTCTTGTTTCATTAATATGAACCACTTTATAACTACACTATGTGAAGTTGGCTTATTATAGGATGTAGAAAAATAAAATAATGCTATGAGTGTTGGGTCAACCATACCATTCATCCATAAGGATTTGTATTTACAGCATTAGATTTTTTTCTGTCATGCATATTCTCTACTTGTATGATGAATTCCAGACCAGTATCATTTAGTCAATGGTACTGGTTGCTTCTCCATTAAAACTATATATGGGCAGACTCTGACCCTATGTACACAGATTAGTTAAGATCTATGGGGATAAAGGTGATTCAAAATAGACAGGTCCCAGTTAGCATCATTTTACTAAGAATGTTAGTTTAATAATGGAAAACCTTGAAAGGACTGATGGGAATTTAGCTGAAGAAGCTCCTCAAAGTGCCAGTGAGATGAACAGACAGACAGAAACAGAAGGAAGGCCAGACAAAGGTGATGTGTGGTTGTGAGGTCACCACTCTGCGTTGTTCCAGGATTCCTCGGCAGGTTTTGTGGGACTTTTCTTTGTCTTCCCATCTGCGTTCTCCCAGTTGTTGTCCCAGGCCTCCCAGCTCTCCTCTGTGCTGTGTTTGTTGGACGCTGCCTCAGAGCCCCAATTGTCCCAACTGTCAGAGCTCTTCTTTGCAGAATTATCTGCCACAGTCCAGCTGTCACTGCTGGGAGATTTCTTGGCTTTTAAAGAACTATTACTGCCAAAGGTCTCCCAAAAGTCCCTGGAGACCGACTGGCTGGAGCTGCCCTGATACCCCTGGTTGGGATCCATGTTCTGGTAGCTCTCTCCAGTAGAGCTAACGACAACAAAAATGAAGAGAGCCGGTTTATTGTTAGAAAGCCTTATGTTCGCAAACGTCTCCATCTAGTTGTTACTCTTACCCATCTTCTGCTTTTCCCATGAAGAGGTTAGTCAACTTTGCTCCAGCTCCCTGAACCTAAAGGTGAAAGAACACTTGAGATGACAGCATGTTTGAGCAATTTACAGAAGAAAGTGTGACAACAAGATTTTAAATATCTGATGGGATTAATGACAAAAAAAAAAAACAAAAAAAACCAAAAGAGAGAACTAAGATCAAGAAATGCTTCCTCATAAACTTAGCAAAAGTCAGATGTGGTAAGAATAAGGACGCAGATATTTTCCTTTACATCTGAAACACTGACTGCTAATTTACTCACCACGTTAAAAAAGGCAGCAAGAAACACAAGAGATTACATTAAATTAGCATTTTTCAAATATACATTTTCACAGCAAAACCAGTGTCCTTTGCACACTGAGGCGCGTTACTACAGATAAATAAATGTTATATGGCATCTATTTGCTCAGGAGACTGGTTTTGCCCCAGTATGGCAGATGTCTGCCCATCCTACCTTGTTTGCCAGCCCAGTCACGCTGACTGCCATTTCATCTAGTAATTTGCCATCTTTCACCTGGACGAGCCAAATTATCGTTAAAAAACGAAGACAAATGACAGTTTCAAATGTTTGACAAATCTGAATTCAGCGAGCAACTGTATGCTTTTTGGGAAGTGATTTGTGTTACGCACAGTCATAATCAACGTGAGTAAAAGCCCATGTTTGCTTAAAAAGTCAGTGCTGCCACCACTGCAAGCAAGAAAGACAGTTGTTAAGTGCAAACACATAGATGTCAATTGTACATTAAAAGACAAAATTCAAAGTCTCTCTTCCAAAAGCCAGAGCCGTGTCAGAGTGTGACCATGATCTGAAGAGCTCTAAGGGCTGTTAGTACGATCGTTACTATTTCTGTGTGTTTGACATGAATATTACAGATTGTAGTTTATGGGAGCGCCATCTAAATGAGCTCCAATCACAGTTTACAAAATAAAGGATTGCTCATGTCACCTTGAATCTTAAGTTAAATATGTTTGAAATAAGGCATGATATCTGAATATCTTGGCTTTGCTCCAAAAAAAAAAAAAAAAAAAAAGTAGTGTTAGGTCTCATCCAACTAGTGCTGTGAGTCTACAATGACTCATGCACATTCCTAAATATACTCTACAGCCATGAGCTACTGCCAACTCCATGGCTGAGTCACAGAGAAATCCCTAAAACTTTTGTCTTTTAATATTAACTGACAAAGCAGACAAACTAAAGCAAACAAGGTAGAAAACAGCAAAACTGCAGCGGTTTATTTTTAAAAGCACCGCCACCACTATTCCACCACACTAACTCCACATATGGCGTTACCTTTTCTTGTGTAGGTTTGATAACATTCTCATTTAATGTCTGTCCTAACTCTGCGGCCTAGTCGGAGGTCAGAGGGGGGAGAATTCACTTGAATGAAACAGTTTCTAATTTATCAAAAGAGCAAGATACCGTGATGCTGTATGAAGTGACAGATCATTCATTCACCATGAAACTGAACCAGAGCAAGAGAGTTAAAAACAAATGAGCATACCAAATATATAAGTTAAAAAAAAAAATCATGACATGTTTAGTGCACTATTGGCAATCCCACTAAAACTGGCATGCATAATTAGATAACCCTGTCCCAGCAGGTCATGGGGCATGTCTCTAGCAGGACAGGAATTAAAGGTAATTCCTACCCCAACTGTCTTTCACAGATCATCCACAAAATTAAAATACAGACTCCAAGACAAGCACGATGCAAAGTTATTCAAGCTGAAGTGTGTTAAAACATTTATATGACATAAATAAAAATGGCTAACGTAAATGGTCAAATAAAATCACATGATGCAAAAAGAAGCACCATGCACCCATTATCTGCTTTACCGGTTCTGGGGGCGCTTTATAGCCCTTTAACTAAATCCAGAGAAGGCAAAGAGATAGTAAAGTAATAACAGAGATATGTTAAAATTTACCAAAAAAAAAAAAAAAAAAAAAAAAAAAATAGTATATATATTCTGGCTTAGAGTATTATTTAATAACACAGTGCAAAGGTTAAACAGAATCCAGACACTACACATTGTTAAGAAAAGCAAATATCACTTCACTTATCTCACCTTCAGGGTTGCCTGATTTGCAAGTTTGGCCGTCTGCGTGACAGAAAAAATAAAGGGTGTTACTTTCACATAGAAATACCTCATTAAAAATGTAATAATATGAAATACATTATTTATCGCAAAGTACACAAAGGGTGCATGCACACACTGACTGGCTGATGATCCACTATATCACATTTACTGAGCACGGCTGCTTTCAGTGGTCATTGATCAGCTCTAAAAATCTTGACTGGAGCACCTTTAAAAAAAACACTTACATTATCTTTGGCAATGGATGCAAACTTGCTAGCTCCAACAGTAAAACTGCTCCAACCCTAAAAAAAGGCAGAAAAATGTCACAAAAACATAACGCAGAGTGGCACCGATTCAAAATATCACGCCCTACCGAGTAAATAGAAGACATGGCATTGTTGATGAAGTCATCCTCTTTTTTCTCTGGGGTTACAGTGTTACCAAAGCCAACATAACGGTTCTCTTGATTCCCACTGTAACCTCCTCCACTGACCAAGTACAAACAAACAAAGTACTGACAAAAGTATACATTAATTAAAACTGCAAAGAGTAATTAAATATGTACCTCTGATAAGAATTAACATCATCACTCAACCAGTCTTCAAAAGCTTTGTCATTTGATGAGGCTGTGTTCTGTCCAGATCCTCCGGAGCTGAGGGTAGAAGCATGACTCTACTGCTCCAAACGTTTAACATTAAATATATCAAATGTTTACACCGCTTTTACCGGTGAGAGGAGGAGAGGCCAGTCTTGGGTTGAGGAGATGTCCAGTTTCTTGCAGGAGATGTTTCCATAGACCAATCCTTCCCTTCAGCTAAAGTTGCAACCTGGCAACGCAAAAGAATCATGGACTCACATCCTTGTACTGGTTTGTAAATGTAAATTTAAATACATTTCCTAGCCTTGGAAAACATTAAAATATTTTTTTTTTCTTGTTTAAAATATGATGCCCTTTATTCCGATGAACTTTTAGATTGCCCATCTGCATATTCCACCTTGTCTCTGAAGAGTGCTGCAGCTTTGCTGTTATATTTCTCCTGCAGGGTCCAGTTGGGGTCATAATCATCTTGGAGTTCTAGAAACAGTCTGAATTTTCCATTTCCACCAGCTTTCATCTTTTCAAGCTCAATATCTTTCCACTTGTCCATGGTGACAGAGCGCACAAAACTGCAGGTAGGGGAGAAGAACCAATAATCTATTACTTCAACAGTATTAATCTACAACATGTAACATGATGATATATTGACCTTACCTGAGATGGACTCCCAGGCCCCTGTGCTTCCCAGAGCACTCAAGACAAATCCAGATCCCATATGTCACACTAACCCACTGAGGATTAAAAGCCCCACACTCAAAACAAAGCTGAAAAGAACAAAAAACAGCATTATATGTAATCCATCAAAAAAGAACAAAATTAATTTGGTTGTGGGAAGCAGATGCATTGTTTTTTAGTCTGGCAACCTGAACATGTGTATATAAAACATGCAACTGAAGTATGACTCTTGAATCATTTTCAGTGTTGTAATCTTCACACTTGAAAAGGGTTGAGAACAATGGATTATCAGAAATTAACACATCTTACATTATTCTCATCTTGAGTTCTCACTTCCTTCAAAACTCTTCTGGTCCGTGGACTCGCCATCCTGGTGAATACCTACCAGAAAAACTGAATTGAGGCAACTGAATTTATTTATTTTATGATATGACGGACACCGTGCCATCTACAACAATCCTGTCTCTGCTACTGGCTTTTAATGATCCCTTAAAAAAAGATACTGTTTCCAACATGGAACAAACCTTTTAACAGCTTTCCAGGTAAACTGTAGATTACACAGGACACATACACTTTAAAGCTACACTAGTTTGCTTTGCGTTTACTGTAATACGATTCTATATTTTGCTCGTTTTTAAATTTTAAGTTTACTTGACCACCCCGAGTGTCTTGCAGTAGTTTAGTATTTCCGTCTGTCCTAATTTGTCGGCCTTCGGCTTCTGTTTCTTGATTGTAGCATTTACCGACTGTTTAGTCTTCTATTCTTTAAATGACAAAGCCCCGCCATTTTATAAAACGTTCTAAAAAAAATAGAACGATATTAACGATATCGAGCGATAATAACGTTTAGTATCCACACCGCTTTTTCTCCATGCTCACCTATTTATTGGCATTTGATTTTAATGATGTAGTGACCGATCCTGCTAATTTTAGCTACGTTAGCTCATTTTTTACCTGTCTGTGATTGAGTGAAGAGAAGACGCTGTTTTCAAACAGTCCGATTCTCCTACGGACAAACTTCACCAAGACTTTTCTTCTGCGACAAAGGACAACAAATGTTATGTTGTCACAGCTGTTAAACGGCCGAGAGAATTATTACCGCAATCGGCTACTGATGTTACACACCGGTAACCATGTTCCTGTTTGTCTACGTTGGCAGTGCAGAGAATTGTGGGAGTCGTATTTCCTCCTTCTTAATCTTCGTCTTTGGTACATTTCCCTCCTCTACTTTTGCTTTCTGCGCCATCTATAGGTATGGAGTTGAAAATGCGAGAACAACGTTTCACTTTCAGTCCTCTACACATGACAATATATTGATTCTTAATTTGAGTTAAATAAAAATTGAAATTGATCTTCATAGGTTTTGGCTTGCCTGTTGGCCTTTTTTTGATGATACGGCTTCAGTGGACTGGTCTTCAACTTTCTGACAGCTACATTTACCATCCAGTTGGCCATCTTGGTGCAGGGATTCTTCCAGTTTTACTATGATAGTAAAACTCACCTGGGGGTGATCAACCTTCTGAATGCAGAGTTTGCCTGTGCCGTGATCCTTATTTCGTTTGGTGCTGTGCTGGGGAAGACCAGCCCTGTCCAGCTATTGTTCATGGCTTTACTGGAGGTCCCTTTTTTGCTGAGAATCAGTGATGCAGGTGGTTCTATTCTTATTCACCTCTTTGCCTGCTACTTTGACCTGGGGGTGACTTTTGTGCTGTACTGCCCAGTTTTAAGTAAGGGACATGCAAAAGAGATTACCAGCTATCATTCTGACATCCTCTCTGTAATGGGAACCCTGATCCTCTGGGTGTTTTGGCCTTCATTCAACTCTGCTCTGACCTTAAAAGGTGATGACCAGCACAGAGCAATCCTCCATGCTTTCAAAGGGCTGAGCTCGACCACCATTACCGCCTTTGCACTCTCAGCGTTGTTCAATAAAAGAGGAAAACTCACAATGGCGGATATTCAGAATGTGACTCTAGCCGGAGGTGTAACTGTTGGGGCATCTGTGGACATGATGATTTCCCCTGTAGCAGCATATGCACTGGGTATTATGGGCTGTACAGCCTGTTTCTTTGGCTACAGGTATCTGTCACCTTGTGGGACCAAGGACCAGTGTGGGATTCACAATCTCCACGAGCTGACCGGCCTCATTTCATCCACACCGGGGATCTGTGTCATCCTCCTGGCCAAAGAGGAAACCTACGGGCCCTGCATGTACCAGATCTTCTCCCATCGAGCGCCACCTTTGGGTGATCCGAAGCTGCTGGAGCTTCAGAAGCTGATACTCGGGCTCAAACCGGGCTTGTGGCTCTCTGTGGAGGAGCAGGCCTTGTACCAACTGGCAGCAATCTTCTCCACCATAGCAGCTGCTACGATTGGTGGGCTGATCACGGGGCAGGCCAAACTATTTGTGTTGAATAAAACTGTTTCATAGGCTACCTCAATTAAGATATGCAGCCTTTAATTGGATCATTCTAAAAGTTTATTATCTTCCAGTCTTATAGGCCTCTAGCACTGCCATCATAAATCACGATAAAGTTATGTTATGTAAGCAATAATACAAAATACAAATAATAAATAATCTGTCCTCTCCATCAAGTTCACTTCAAATGTATATTTGCCGTAAATGAAAATGATAAACCTCTGGAGTCATAAACTAACATTTGAGTCTAACACTTTGGGACATTTAGCTGTATTTTTGGAAACTTTAAATAAATGCATTTATGAATGAGGGTCGAATTTCCAGCATTTTGATAATAATACAAAAAAAACAAAACAGATGAAACAGTGAAATTATAATATTTGGTTCCTGAATATAAAAAGACTTTGGAGATTAACATTATCCTTTGCCAGAACGGAGACAACAAAACAGGACAAACCTGCAAACTACAATAACAATAATAACAATCCAAACTGACAAACCTCAGTCAGCAAAGGCCTGATTTGCTCCATTTTTGTCACGTTGTTTGGCTATTGCAGCACAGTACCACAGTGCCACCCAGTGGTGGAATTTCAACATGCACAAAACTGCATGTAGCGTTATTCACCGGCACCTCTTCTCAAAGATGGTTGGCATAACCCTCTCCATTTCCTGCAGGGTCGATGGTTTTAACGCGCTGGGTTTGCACAGAAGCGTACAGATCTGACACGATGGAGGCGCCTTCTGCACAGCCTTCATTCTCCGTCTCCGACTCTGGAGGATCCTCGACCTGAATGATATCCGAGTACTGTATCTGTGGAGAGCTGCGGCCAGACTGCACTCTGGGGGCCTTCAGGGTCAAGTTAGCGTAGCACTCCTGATGTTTTCCCTGCGAATACAAACAAGACAATTTATTTTCAACAGCACAGCTTTTACTACATTTTGTTAATCAAAATCTGAATCATTGATTGAGGGTCGTGTCGAATGATACAACTACCCTTGAGTCCGTATTGAATCTCGGTTGAGTCCTTGAATGTGGAGCATCAGATTCAATGTCTGCAGAAAAAAAACGCATAACATTCAAACACTGGCAGATGCTGAGGAGAAGTCGTCCAAAACACTTACTTGTCTGCGTATAAGATATGTTTCCATAAATTGGATTTTCCTCCACCTGCCGTGAGCTCAGACTTAAATTAGAAAGAGAGAAATGTGTATTTTTCAGATTTTGACTTAGGTTCTGAAAAAAAGCCCCAATGCTGCCTTCTGTAACAGAGTCTATACAGCAGATACACACCGTTTTTTCTTTGACTGGCATATGGTATTTCCTGTTGCAGAAAGAGAAGAACATCAAATACATCAAGAATACAGGAGGTGGAAAGTCTTCCTTGAAAAGTACATTGTTACCTGATCGGCATCTTGATGCACAGAAGAAAATATTCAAACACAGTGACAGGACCAGTAATATTCCAAAAACCCAGACGGTGTTGAGAAAATAACCGTCGGATGTGTCACAAACTGTCACTAGAGAAACAAAGAAGGTTTTGCGAAAATAAGCAGTCTTTCCAATTAAAACAACTTCAATGCGTCCATCAATGTTGTTTGGCGTGCAGCTCAGGGTGTCCACGTACACCACCCCACTACTCAACACAGTCAACAACACAGAATCAAATTCATCTGCTTTAAACACTGCCAAATTGAATAAGAGAGTTTTTCTAATTTACAGGTTCCTTATTTATAGATACTCCAGACTCTGCAGACTGAAATGCCTCTGGAGGCATAGTCGGAAGCGCTGCAGCTTTTCCTGAGAGACTGTTTAAGTGATCTGCATCACTGTCGTAGGCACAGAGATGTGGTTTAATTTGCACTTGGGAGCTTGCGAAATGTCCTGAGTGATGAGGATTGCACAGAAAAATCACTTTTAATCGCATTTTAATACAATAGGAACATAAAGTATCTCAAATTTGATTATAATCGGTCTGGTGAATTTAAACGTACAAAACCTTTTAAATGCAATAAAACCATTGTCAGAGTGTGCTGTATGTTGAGCATCCACTCACCGTTTTGAGTCGTGTTGTTAGTCATCGCGTCAACGCAGAACCGACAAGAACCAGCAGTTCTTACTGTCCTGAAACAGCATCTGTGCAGACACACTGCAACAAATACTCAAACTCGAAGGGCTGTTAACGTATTACAGGATGTGTGCTTTTGCAGAAAACCACAAAGGTTCGAGGGAGCGTGATAATCAGATCTACAATATACTTATTTTATTCTTATCCATCACACGACTGGGAAATACTGTGTTTTAAAAAGAATGATTAAATACACCAGGTATTTTTCTCGATCCCTGTGATCGAGACCGATAGGACCTGTTAAAGACACGATTCCACCACCACAGAGCATAAGAGATCTGCTCACAAGCCTGTTTCTTTACGTTTCGCAAGATCTTGGATTTTAGCATGCCAACAACTTCTGTGCGAGCTGATAAGGTCTTAAAACCAGTACGAAACCAATAGAGGGTGACCAAAGAGATATATGCGTCGCTGTTATTCAGATTGCAAAATCTATTTAGACTTTTCATAGACACGTGGAGAGACACTGCATGCTGCTGAATAAACACTGAGGATGGGGACTCATTACGCTTTTAAACATAATTTTCTTTAAACTTAAATCTCTTAAAACTGTTTGAATCATTATTATTTTAAATGCAAGCCGGATTTTTGAAAAACGGCCCAGTATCTTGGAAATTTATCCATAATTGAATAATCCAGCGGTGACCTGACCCCTCCCCAAAGGGGCGGGTCTAACTGGTCGCTAACCACGCCCCTCGCATACCGTCGTTCTCTTCTCTTCCCGAACGCTGATGTGTTACTAACTTTAAACCCGTGCGCCTACAAAATGTTCAGTTTCGGATCAAAACTGCTGCTTCTCTTCCTCGTCGCCTTCCCTTGCGGCCTCATATCCGTCGGTGAGTCACATTTCTGCGGCTGTTCGACGTTTCAAACTTTCAGCGTTTGGCAATTTGGTCGCTGAAAAAACCTTGACGTGGCATGTTCACACATCTGTGCACAGCAGCTGGAAATGTCCTGCAACGATCCCTCAACCTGCACGTTTGACCGTTTTGTCCGTACTTTGTTGCATGGAACTAATTTAGTGTTTTAACTCATAATGAATGAAAGTGCCTCTCCTGCTAGCTGCAGCCACTTAAACCCCCGGAAGAAACTAATTTTATTTCTTTATTGTGGAGTAAAGTGTCTCCGTTAGTCACAAAGTTAGATTTTATTCAGTTAAAAGTGTGTGAGGATGCACAGCTGCTGGGACACGTCACCAAAGACAAGTCTGACCTGCTGACGTACATCAACATGGAGAACTGAAAATGGGCTAAACTGACTGTTGTTACTGTAAAATACTAAAAAAAAACGTTAAAGGCTTTTAAGAAATGAAATGTGAAAGACTGTAAAAGTAGGCGAGACAACCATATTGATCAATGTTTTCTGCAGGCCAATTTATTATTATTATTTTTTATTTATTTATTTTTAATTCAGACAATGTTTTAGCCTGTTATGTTGTTGCTAACCGCTGCCACTGTGGTGCTCTGTGCTGCATACTGAGACCAAAAGTGAGACACGTGGACGTCTAAACTCATTAATATTCCACATTTGTAATTAATGTACCTCTCTTCCACGCAGTCCACGTCGCCGCCGATGTCGACTCGGCCGAGGACGTAGCCGATGATCCCGACGCCGCGGTAGACGAAGAGGAAGATGATGATGATGAAGAAGTAGTGCTGGTTGAGGAGGACCAGATGAGGTCCACGGTCTGTGTTGTGATCTATGGCAGATTCTAATTTCACATCCCAACAAGGTAACAATGCCGTTATGTGTTTTTCAGGAAAGAGACGATGAGGACATGGACGAGACGGGCGAAAAACCGCTGTCTTCACACCCTGATGCTGACACAACCATCATCTTCGTGACAGGCGAAGGTTGTTTTGGCTCCCTTGTTTACTGGTTTTTCTAGATAGTGGGAATGAAAATTGAACCATGTTTTAACTCCCATTGCACTTATGACAACTTTAGAGTTTCCTGCCAATGAAATTGTGAAGTTCTTGGTGGGTTTCACCAACAAAGGAAGTCAGGACTTCACCGTCAAGTCACTGGAAGCCTCCTTCCGCTACCCTCAAGATTTCCAGTTCTACATCCAGAATGTAAGTTCGATCTGCTGACTTTTAAACTCACTATCAATAACGCTGGCAGCATTTATGTCGACAATCTTAAGTTCTACTCCAGTTTCCTACAAAAAGATCCACATTAGATCAATTGAAATTGCCCGTAGGTGTGAATGATGTGTGCGCAGGAGTGGAAAACCTTCTGTATTTAGATTAATGATTACTTATTTCTGTGTGTAGTTCACAGCGTTACCTCTGGACACCGTTGTGCAGCCAAAGGCTCAGGCCTCCTTCGAGTACTCCTTCATCCCTGCTCAGCCCATGGCAGGTCGCCCGTTTGGCCTCGTCATTCTCCTCAACTATCTTGATTCCGAGGTAAAAATAAAGGCTATCATTTATTTATAGAATAATATTGGAGGCTTGTGCATGAGTTTTGTCTGGTCTTTAAAAGTGCAGCATGATGGTGTTGGATAAAGATGCTCTGACAGGGTTTCCAGTTCCGTTCTTGTGCTTTTGCTGTAGACCTGCTAATCAACAATAAGTCACATTGACTTTTACTGACACTTACTTGCAGTTAATGCCAATTTCTCACTGATTCTAATGATCTCGTCTAGGACGGGGTGTTCCAGACTGCTGTCTACAACCAGACGGTCACCATCACTGAGCCAGAAGAGGGACTGGATGGAGAAACGTGAGCCTTCACTCTCAGATTACATGTAGTCATTTCACATAAGGCTGCAGGCAGCTCTCGTCAGGCCTCCCCAGATGATCACAGCACATGCAGGAGCCTGTCAACAGACGTGTGAAGTGGGTACAGAGAGCTGTTGAAATGCTTCTCTGGTGCACACGTCAGAAAAAGACACCAATTAGGCAAACAAAGCAAATGTGGTTTTTTATCCTAAATCATTGCAGGCAGGTTGCATCAGATTAGTCATTCTACTTAAACGCTGCACGTGTGTGGTCATTGTACAGACCGTATGGGCTTCCTCTTCATCTGCTGGGTCATGGGCGCAGCCTCTGGGCAGTGGACGTCTCTCCCAGGAGGACACCAGGAGAGACATAAACACACCACCTCCTGCATTGTTCTAAATGCATGTATGAGCCCATGTGTGTTTTCTTGTAGGATGTTCATGTACATCTTCCTGGGTGGCCTGGTGGTCCTGATGCTGTTTGGGATGTACCAGATCCTGGAGACCAGAACGGTGTGTGTGTTGTTGTTTTTTTTTTCATGTTTTCATCCACGTTTTTAAAATTCCTGGTGTTTGACAATTAAAATCCTTTAATCTGGCTCATGCAGAGGAAGAGAATGCCTCTGAAGGTGGAGAAGGGCACCGGCGGGATGAGTGATGTCGACATCAGCTGGATTCCTCAGGAGACTCTCAATGCCATGAGTACGTCCACAACGTGTTTCAGCAGTCGTTGAGATGAGAATGAAGCTATGCAAGAATCTGATATTGACAATTTTGTCTTACAGATAAGGCTTCGCCTAAAGCATCTCCAAGGAAACGAGCTAATAGAGCGGCTGGAGCAGATCAGTGAAAGCGTTTCCTTCCATCACTGTACTTAAAAGGGAACCACATTTCTGGAATCTAGTTTTCAAACTGAACAGCGTGCTAAAGATGTTTGTGTTGACTCAGCCTGCTGGAGCTTCCATTTGCTCTGATAAGAACCGTTTCAACACCAACAGGACAGAGTTACAGCTCGTCCTTAAAGGGACCCTTTCATCATGTACGGAAATAATGATGATAATCTGTCTTTTTTTTTTTTTTGGGGAAAAATATAAAGTAATTGTACAAACTGCTTCACCCAAAAGACAAGTTAATCCCCCTCCCTTACAACACCATTCTTTGTATGTGTTTGTGGTGCCCTGCCGATATTCAGTGTTGCATAAAATTTTAAGAATGATAGTTTTTTTTTGTTTGTTTGTTTGTTTAAAATGTGGCCTGAGGAATGTTAAATGTACATATTTTAGGAATGCTAATACAGTGTTCTGGAAGACTATTATTGGCTTTTGAAGCTTTTTCAAAAATAACTAAATAAATAAACGGGTGAACCAAACGTATCTTGTTCGAAATTCTCCTGATTTAGACAGACCTAAATTTAATTAAGAAAAGATTAAGGCTGCAATGTGTCATGTTAGATTTGTATCATGCGTGGATAAGCTGCGCTGTATAGGGTGCACATCAGATATTAAACGGTTTAAAGTGAGAGGGCAGAGGCAGCCGCATCCTCCTGCTCCTCCCTGCCTCCTCCGGGAGGAGGCTGGGGGCTGTCCGGTTTTGAGGGGGGATGATGAGCTCAATGCGCGCCCGTGGAAGATAACGTCAGCAGTGCGGAGCAGAGACAGACTGTTCACACTTGCAAATCAAGTGTTAATCTCATCGGAATCAGAGTCACGGCAATAATTGGCAGCTAATTACCTCCGAGTGACTCAACGCCGTTTTTATCCGCTTACATCCACGGACGCCCCCGCAGCATTCCGCACCCTCATCTTGTCTTGAAATGGGATAACATGGGATTTTTCACCTCGATGAAGATCGGAGGGATCCTGGCGTTTGCCTTGGGTGAGACACTTTTAGCGTGGATTGGCGCTTTGGAGGTGTTGTTCGGAAAATGCAACGCGTGCTTTCGTGATTCACCGCAACTACTCGGTTTGATCAGTTTGCGTGATGGTTATCGCGAGTTGTGCTGTCCCTGACAGTTCGTGCATCCCTCGATGATAGATGATGTATGTTGTGTGCAAGCTTCTGTACATTCAGCCTTCAGGAATGTAACTCAATCGATGCACTTTTGACTCTAATTTAACATTCTATTAACGTTTTAGTTACACTCATTTTGCGCCGTATTTGTGCAAAATGTTGCATGTTTTTGAATGTCTGTGCCTCCGATGGAAGAAATGCAGGCCTACAGTTTCTACTTAAAGCCCTCTGGTATTCCGGAATTTCAGGTAGCAAGACTGCAAGACCTTTGAAATTCACACCAGTGTAACGAAATAATTTAAAATGCATGCACTACTGAATCAAAATGAGGCAGGTGAGTGAAATGCATCGTGTGTAAAGCACACAAAAGTATTTAAAGAACCCCACTGAAACTACTGTGTGTCTTGTCTTGCAGTATTCTTCTCTCTAGTGGTGTCAGGGGACCCCTCAGATGCAAATGTGAGGTGTGAAAACATCTATAAAGACTTTTCTGACTGTTTCCTGGAGCTGGGAGAGCGCATGAACAACTATCAAGAGAATGTGACCAGCGAGAAGGGAGTGGCAGCCGTGTGCAGGTGATAATGACTGATCAGTGTAGTGCGAGCTCATGGGTCTGGTTTTTATTTGACACAAACCGATTTCAGCCCAGAAGATGGAGAGGACTGGGATGAAACTTTACGCAGAGCTGTGTGGCAGGATAAGAGCGCTAAATGCTGCAGGGACAAAGCTCAGATCTCTGAGGGAGAACAGAAAAAAGGCTGCTGGGACGCTGAGCTGTTCTTCTAAATAACTGATGAATTTGCTGCTGTAGTCATCAAATCCTGGAGATGATTTTTGTCATTGTTTCTGCAAACACGAAACACAGTTTAACAGAACAAACAACCCATCCTTCCACTCAAGAACGCTTGTTAAATCACCTGTGATTTTGTTTCACTTTTTGATGCAGTTACCATGGTGATTAAAGCACAGGCTGACTTACTCGCATTCAATGTAGCCATCTGAGTGTCATATTATTGGCGAGTAAAACAGTCCATGACAAATGCTGGCTGCCTGCATGCTCCTGCTGGAATGAAAACTGAGACTTTGCTGGTCTGATGATCTTCTGTTTGTCACAGCCACTGGGAAGCGTTTCACACGTGTGCCCTCACCGCGCTGGCCGACTGTCAGGGTGAAGTCAGCTCCATCTGGGAGACGCTGAGGCAGGACTCCAAGAAGATGCGCTTCCAAGGGAGTCTGTTCGACCTGTGCAGCCCCAGCTCGTCGCCTAGAATGAGGTCACATTTTACTCCCCTTTCCCTGACATCAATAGTCGTGCTGGTGGTGACTGAGCTGATCTGGTCGTTTGGTTAGAGGAGAGGGGTGAGGAGTCTGTCTCTATTAACATAAAGCCAAGGATTAAAGTTTGTAATAAGAATAATTTTAACAGAGCAATAGAGGTCCAACAAGCCAATCAGTATTTCTAATAATGCTTAGATTTTTCCATCCAAATCCACACGTCAAGAAATTGATAGATTGTTTGGGAATTTCACACGAGAGAAGAGTGTGATCAGATAAGTGAGAGCCAAATAGCCTATAATCTGCTCAGCAGTGATAGTCAAATACTTTTTAGTCGTCCACATAGTTCATCATTATATGTGAAGAAAGAGTATATTACTATGCTATGTATTTTCCAAAGCAAATTCCTTACCTTAAATGACATTTCGCACTAGTGCTATATCCTTGCTGTCATTAATAAAAAAGGCCATTTATCCCAAATAATCCACACACAAGCACTGATCTGTCACACTAGTCACATAATCTTAAAGAACAATGTGTCAAATTCTGCTCTATGTAGTCGTGCATGAATAAACCCTCTGCCCAACTCTTCCAGCTTAATTTTTCCATCACTACAGACAATCACTTTCTCCATGTTTTATGTCCTGGAAGAAGTTTTTTTTAATGTTGTTTATTTACTTTTTTCACGGTCATGAGAGACATCAACTGATAAATCTAATGCTAAACTAAACGGATAAGCACATCTATTTCTTAAATGAGGAAATACGGTCATACTTCAGAATGGTGAGAGATGATGAGCCATCAGATTTTTGCCAGAAATAAAGCAACAATTTTAGAGATAAAGAAATATCCATACATATGGTTTTGTATCAGTAGTGTGTTTTTTTATTTTTTAAGATCAGCTACAAAAGTATGATGTCAGACTGCTGTACATTCCACTGCGCAGACACAAGCAACATGTTACTGACCTCATTTATTTTCACATGAGCCAGTTAATCAGATTTATTTAACTTGCATGATATCAACAGTCATTTAGTCTCTTCTATCGCAAATGCATGAACATTTTTGGGCTCATTTTAGCCTTTTTTTTGTTGGTTTTGTTTTTTGTTTTTTTTTAAGTGAAGGTAGTTTCATCTGTGCTCTTTAAATGTATCAGTAATATTTTTGCATGCATTCATTAGAAATGAAAATCATTAGCATTAGCATGCTAGTTCCTTTTCAGGTTTCAAGATGACATTACATGTTGTGGTCACTTACGATGGGCAATACCTGTTATTATGCTGTTGAAAAGAGCACGAAAATGACTGTTGTCCTATTTATACGACATGAATCCTGCTAATGGTTTGAATGTGCAATGATCCTGAAGAATGAAAGTTTAGTACTTAGTGTTTGAAAGAAAAGTACACTATTTACAAACTGTATGGAGCAATATGAGGCAAAATGTGTCAGTAACAATAAAGCACCAAGTTCAAAGTGTGTGTGCATTATTTCCCTAACAACGGAATATATAATCAATGCAGTCTGACTCATGTAATACAGAATTTTCTGTTTTTAGACTGCCCCGAAGCAAATTGCTGGTAATGAGGACAGAAACCAGCATCTTTCAACTCGTTAGTGTTCTCCCATCTGCTTCATCCCACCTGGACACTGTCAGCCGAGGCAGCAGTGGGTGAATATCAGACACAGCAAAACCCCTTTAAAGTCCAGGGCACTTTTTTTGTTTTTTTTAAATCACCACCTTTTCCAATCGTTTGTTACAGTCTAGGAGATACTTATGATTGACTAATATATTTTCTGTGAATGTGTTGTAACCAGATTACCTTTAAATAGAAAAAATTCCTGTGGTGGCTGCTAAAACAAAAGCTTTGGAGTCAACATGGGAGACAAAACCAGTAAATTAGAACAAAAATCCTCTCAGAATAATCTTCTGATCTCTCCCTAATAGGAATTGAAGATGTGGAAGCTGAGATGAAGTTAAGATTATTTTTGAAAATAAGTGTAATTGGGTTTAAAATCCCAGACTGAATTAGGATTGTTAATGAAATTGTTTAAACTAATTCCAAAAAAAAACCTGTTCTATAATTGCTATATAAATGTAGATTCATCATTTTAGATGCTTACCAACATTTTCAAACAAGACTGCCCTTATTCCAAGTTTATTCCAGGACACTTTATCGCCAAATGTTAATGTAAACACTTTCAAGCTGTAATTTTCAAGATTTTTGACAAAACTATAAAGTGGCTGTGTAAGTACCCACTCTCTGACTTTTTGTAATTTATCTATCTAATTGATGTATTATTATTATTATCTAATTATTAATTTAATTTATCTTTACCTTCTTCTTTAAATGTCTTTTGAATACAGTATTTCCATTTAGTCAATAAAGTTTGCTTTGAAAAAAATCGGTAGCCGGAAGAAGACAGCTTCTAGGTTGCGTGTGCGCACGCGCTAAAGTGTTCTATGCATATTAGTTAACAACACTGTAAACGAAACTTCACGTCAGTGGATAAAGAGAAATTATGGATAAAGCTGTATTTTACGATGCCCTTCGTCAATATAAAGAGTCCAGAAAAATAACGTTGCCGATGAGCAGATCCGAACGGAAACGAGTAATCCGGGTCGCAAAGAATTTCATCCTAAAAGGTACCGAATGGGAATCTGCTTTGTCTATTATAAGTTATGACAAATGTATTATATGTATGTTTCTTTGTAAACTAATTATACAATTAAGAATACTGATGTAAATTTACTAATACCGTGTACTAATATATTAATATAAAATTGCGTATTAACATGTTGATCAATACTGCGCGTAATATACGCATAAATGTATCCATATTTTGTTTTCCCCATGCTAGCAAGTCAATAAAACATGTTTTCCTTTCTCCAAACAGAGGGGCAGTTATTCTACACTGGCCCAAACAGACAGTACATGAGGCTGGTTGTGCTGTCTGATGCACAGAAGGAGGCTGTGCTGCAGGAGTGCCACAGTGTTCAGTGCACAGGCAAGCACAATGGAATCCGTAGTACCAGAAACGCAGTGGTTTCCACATACTATTGGTCCACCATAACCGAAGATGTCAAGGACTGGGTAAAGCCTATTTCATAGGATTTCACTGAACATTATTGCTTTTACACAGTTCTCTTCCTGGGAGAACATGTGAAAACAAATTATTGTACACTTCCCTCTTTTTTCATCTTCAGGTTTCACATCTTTTCAGTTTTATTATTTCAAAATGATATTAATTAAACAATGAATCTCAAAATCAGGTCAAACGTTGTCATCGCTGCCAAGTACATAAACCAATTAAGACAGCACAGCATCCCATGAAGGTAGTGTGTACTGCCATATTTACATTTACAATAAAAAGACTTTTGCAAGATAATGTACGAATGTCTAATTTTTCCACAGGTTAGAGAGCCTTGGGAAGTGGTGGGGATGGATCTTATTGGCCCTCTGAGGGATACAGCCAATAAGAACCAGTACATTCTCACTATGACTGATCTCTACACCAAATGGGTTGTTGCAGATGCTCTTCAAACAAAGTCTGGAACCGAAGTCGCAACAGCAATTGTCAGCAAGTTGTATTTGTTCGGAATGGTCCGGAAAATTATTACCAACCAGGGAAAAGCTTTGGTGAATGAGGTACGTATTGAGAAGACAATATATTCCACCTCTTACATAATACATTTCATGCCATTTCATTTCTGTTTGGGTGGGTTGTCTTACCTGGATTATGAGACTAACTGCAGTGTTACATCTTCCTTAATTACTGACAGCTTAACAGAAGAATCTTTGAGGTACTGCACATTAAACGTGCAGTGAGCAGTGCATACCATCCAGAAACCTATGGCCAAGTAAGTGCATCATAGCATGCATCTTTTTTGCAAGTATGCAAACTAAACAATTAAGATCTGTGTAAATCTCTTGTGCGCCGGTGAGTGTATGCAGTCATTTTTCTCTGCATTTTTTGGAGAAGATTGAGTGCACTAATCAAAATATAAAGGATGCCCTCGGAAAATATGCGAATGAGCAACAAGATGACTGGGATGTGCATCTGCAGGCCATTGTATATGGCATCAACACCGCAAAACAGGTGAGAAATAGTTTATGGAAAACACTAACTTTAACTGCTGGTGTATTGGGGTTCAGTGTCTTGATGTTTTTCAATAACTCCTTTAAATTAGACATCTACAGCCGAAACTCCGCACTATCTCTTTTTCCGCCGACACCCACGAATTCCTGAGGTCATCGATACACGTCCCATGGAGGACACCTTGACCATGGTAGAAGGTGACCCAGAGGATGAGCTTGAGAGGGCGTTGACAGCTGTGAAAGCCCTAAATGCAGAGGTTGGGGCACTTGTGGATGTTACCGGCTTTGTTATGTACTGTGGCATGCTAAATTCTGTGTATTGATCATCTAGGATCTTGGCAACATTGAGACAGCTGAGGAACAGCAAAAGAAAGCCTCCTCTAAAAGTAAAGCAAAGCAGGCGAGACAATGTGACAAGGAACTTATTGACAAACCTTATTTAGGACCTATGCTTCAGGAAACGCATGAAGAACCATCTACTCTTCCTGCAGTTTTGGTTAAAGATAAGGAAACTGTCAGTAAGGAGGTCCAGACAGTCAGCGACTCACAGCTTGAGCCATATCAGCTAAAAGGTAAGTGTTATCTATGTTATGCCTTTATGCTCTGTGGATGTTTCTTTAGTTTTTATCCTAATAACAGTATTACTTCTTTCTGGAGAACCAAAGGTTGAGAACCTTGAGGACCACTGCTATGCAGCCAGTCCCACCCTGGCTGACCACCAATATGCCAGCCATGGTCCACTGTGGCTTAAGGAATGTGATGCTCTCCAGGATGAGCTGGTAGGTGAAATTCCACGTGTCAAGTATGGTATTCCAGCCTGTTTCAACAATCCTTACCAAGTATGATCACTCAAGTGTTTTCATCTTATACATTACTTCATTTTTAGATGAACTATGAGCTGGATCCCAGTCGGCCAGCACTTATTTTGCAAGAGGGAAACATCTGCCTCACAAAGGAGAACCTATGGAGCGTGGGGTTACAACACTACATAGAAAGAAACGTAAGTTTATATTAACTGGGAGTTTGGTATCGGGTGGTTTTGCAGCTTATAAAAATTTGTATTAATTCAAATGTTTCATAGATTTTCATAAACTGTAAAATCACCGTGAAGGATAATTGGATAAATTAAAATGCTCATTTTTTATCCGCAGGTGGTTTAACATTTCCCTAAACTCACTATGTAGCTCTCAACTTACAACTAGTGTGTATCAAGTAGTCAATGAAAACATGATCTGTGGTGATCTAGACCGTATAGCCCGCAGTGAAAGCACAAGTTATCATCAGCATTTACCATTTTAAAACAAATGCTATTGGCTGAATGAGTATTCTTTCTCATCATTAACACTGAACCTTTAATTACATAAAATGTCCCATCATCCAAGTGCACTGTCAGAACAAAAATGTGCTATTTCCAGACAAGTTCCCAAACAGTCTAGTGAAAAATAAATACTATGTAAGGATATTTACATCTGTACATGAGTATGGTCAGAGAGTATGGTAGAGATTTATGAAATGTATGCCAATATCACCAGCAGTCAGGCAGATTAGCCAGCCTGAGCGAAGTAAACTACGTGCTGGTTGTAGTCATATATTTAACAGACATCAGTGAGATGTACTCATTTTCTCATTACGTTAAGCAAAAAAAAATTGACAAAATGTTTATAGCAATTTAGGCATCACCTGGTTTTTGCACACTAAAAGTTCTTAAATTTGAATCCAACACTACCAATACTGATGACAAACAAATACACAGGTTAAAATGGGTAACAAAACTTAAGAAATAATGCAGCTGTCCTAGATTTTTAAAAGGCCTTTTTTCTCTACAATTTTCAGTTGTAACAGCATGTTCACAGCCAGGACATAGCTGAGTGATAAATAAAGACCGTTAAAGCTTTCCAATGCACTGTATGAGAATTGTGCAACTAAATATCTTTTTATGCAAAAAAAAAAAAGTTTATTGTACTTCTGGTCAGTTATGTGTATATATTCTATAGCGTAAACCCTCTCCTGTACTCGGATTGAATTTATTTAACCAGGAAACATTCTATCGAGAACAGATTATTTTGAGGGGAAACGATTTAAATTAACCAATTAATATAACGTGCATATCAAAACCTTTCATCTTAAATGGTGGGAAGATGTTGTGCTGATGTTTGTGTATACATTTTCCATTGGCTTCATTTGAAATGGGTACACAAATCAGAAATATTCTAATTCTGCATATATGAGGCTCAGGGAATATTGCAAAATAACCACACATTTAATTAAGAAAAGCCAGATTAGGTCAGGAAATGTATGCACTACCAAATGTGTTCATATGCACTAAAAATATTTTATGCTACAGAGTTAATATCAGTCCATCTGCTCTGTCAGAGTCCAATATTTACGCTGATGTAGGCCTTAGTTCCTTTGCAAGCAGCAAAAAAAATGTCCTTTGAGCCAGGTCCTTGGCGGTTAATCGTACAGACTTTCAGTGTTTTCACCAAAATTCACAGGTTGGATTTGGGTCCACTGTTGACTGGAATTGCCCTCAGCTCAGTGCGCATACACAAGTACTCTCCAATCACAGCCGTTAGGGCTATGCAGGCGACATTGATGAGCCACCAGGACAGGGAGGCTGGAGGGTGAGCGTTGTAGATCCAGCAGCCAATCAGGTGGAAGAAGTGCACGGTAATGGTAAAGTCAAGGCACTGTTTCCCTCGACGGATGAAAAACCACAGACCGAGGGCACTGTGACAGCAATGAGGTTATCAGCTGTGCTCATTCATTTGTTTTTAAACCCGTGTGATAAAAATTTAGTCCAAACTACAGACCAGAGACCAAAATAGAGAAATAATCTTACCATGTCAGAGAGTTCAAGATGAACGCCATCATGGAAAGTCTTCCCTGCATAGTTGCAAAACCAAGGACCTGTAAAATAAAATAGCATTTAAGCATGTGTACACACGTGTTTGATTGTCAGAGAAGAGGAAATAGAAGTTACTTCATAACTGAAGATCTGATCGAGTGAACGACTCGTTTGTATGAGACTGTCCACTCCAGCTAACCACAGGCCCAAGAAACTGTAGTAGATGCACTGCATTAACAGAATCTGGCTCAGAATGAGGACAGGGTCCCAGATGTAGCTGCGGAAATGGGCCATGACGGCCTGATGTGAGAGGAGCAAGCCTAAAGGATGCCTAGATGTGGTCCATCCAGTGTAACTTCTGTGTGATGTTAAAAACTGAAGACAGAAAAAAGAGCCATTATTTATTGTAGGTTTTACCCCTCAGTCAATATCTAGAATGCATCCAAAAAAATGATTACTAAAGGTCATGCGCCTAAATTAACGTATGTTTCTCAAATATTGATCAGGCTGTTGGTACTTTTTGGAACTTTATTTGCCTTAAAAACACTGCACTAAATAATTTCGTCATGTATTTTGTCACTAATATTAGCCTTGATGTATAACGATGTAGAATTAAAAGAACTTAATGACGGAGTACTGCAAACACTATGCTATATTGTATTGTCATTCAGTTAAAGGCGCCACAAACCCGATTATTGTTTGAATCACTGACACCCAGTACACTAAAACTGGCATTTAATCAACTTTTCACGAATATGAAGCGACTAGTATTTAGCCTGTTCTTAGAAAGCTTCTTGATATAGAATAGAATAGAAATACTTTTATTTGTCCCGGACATGAGGGATTCGCTATCCATAGCATATCCGTTGTGTACAATTCTCCCCTTTTGGCTTCGTCATCCAACTCCGTCATAGTCTCAATTTATCATATGATGTTGCCGACGTACTTTACACCACAAACTTAGCGAAATATGTGTACACTCGAGTAAAGACGATTCTTATTCTAACGGTATCACTACTGTTAGAAGACGGAAAATAACTAGTTATAATTCGTTAGCATGATTGTTTTCTTTCTCCACAGCAAAGATGCACTAAAACATAAAATATAAGTGTCGCTGACCTGAAAGAAGAATCGAAACACTTTCAATATGTCGTGTCGATCTCGTTTGCTGCTTATTACAAGTTAATCGCTGGTAAAATGGGCCTTGTAGCAAGAGTAGCTGGACATTCTTAACACGGAAGTAATCGCGGTGATCTCGGAAATAAAGTCTCAAATGTACGTTTTACAAAATAAGAGTCTTTAAAATTTAAATTAAATACGTAAAGTACAAATAAACCATGACAGTGGATCGAAGGTTTTTATGCTGTATTATTATTATTATTATTATTATTATTATTATTATTATTATTATTACCACCAGCACCAGAAGCAACCCAGACATGGGGGACAACGGACCATGTATGCTTTTATACACTTTGTAAAATGCTATCTAAATGCCCAGTTTTAACAGTTATGCTCTGTTTTTTCTCTTAAAGTTGCATATAACAATCCAAAAAGGTGGAAGTTTCCCTGAACTCAAAAGGTGCAGCACATGCTGCTCAGCTTACCACTGCCCATTCTGTCGGCCTTCTTTGTTTCGTCCTACAAAGTTGAGCAAAGTCAGAGCTCATTTGGACTCCCACTTCAATAGGGCAGTTTTTCATGCAGGTAAAGTTTGCAAACATTAACTTTTAGAATGTAATTTTATTTTTTCTGTGAATTGAACGTAATAATCACTTGCATTAATGATCGTTGTCTACTTTGATCGTGGTGACCTCAGACTTGATTCAGATTTAGATTACTGATAAATTAAAGCTAAATTATAGACATGATCATTGTTGTTATGGTTCCTGTGTTCTTATATTTCAGAGTATACCATTCACAGATGTGGTTTGAAGTGCCGACCACATTGGCATTACCACTGCATGTACTGCAAGACTATGCTTTTCCGAAAAGCAGACTTCAGGAATCATCTGAGGATTTGTGAGGCGAAACAACTTCCCTTTTCTGAACCATGCCTCCTCCAGCCAGCCAGTTGGAAAGAGTGCACATGAGGCTGGTGCTTGTAAAATTCCCAATATATCGACTTTTTATGAATGAGAAGAATGTGAAACGGCACATAGAGAGGAGGAACACAGCCGAACATAAAGACTTTTTCAGCAAATCCGGCAGATGCAGAGCAGTATTACCATTCATTTAGAGTTTTCAGCTGATGAATAAATGATGAAGTGTTGTGGTAGAAGAAGTATTATGATCCTTGACTCAGGTGAAAGTGCCATACAGGGATGTAAAAACTGCCGCCTCCTGTCCTGCAGAGATATAAATACTATTGTCAACACAGAAGTAACCACGGTAAACCAGAAATAAATGACATATTCTTCTTTTTTCACTAAAATAAGACACTTTAACAACAATAAATGGATATTTTGTTAATTCATGTTGTAGAGCTTCATTGTGGACCGCCTGCATCGAAACACCTGACAGGAACGATCAGCTGATCAACTCTGAGAAAGAGTGTCTTTATTGAACGGGACAGACGATTATGGGATTGGAGATGGTTAAAGCCACCCTCTCTGTGCAGAAATCCCATCTACACTATCACAAATATTATTTATGTGTAGAATTTATAATTACTAGAAAGCTTTTCATTTAATAAATTGTGGAAATTTGTGGAAAAACATCTTTTGTGGCTGTCGGACTTCATTAATAGCAATCATTGACCACAACTACAGGCTTGGATCATGTGACCACTGGTAAACTGCACATTGGCCAACTGGTCATACTGGTCCAAACCTATTACAAGCGTTTACAACAGAACAGAGGGGCTCTAATAGTGGGATGGTCTCAGCAAGGCTCTGTGGGAGGGCACGGTTTTCAAACCTTGGACTCAGAGGAACGGTTTAATGTTTAACAGTTTGAACTCTCGCTTGTGTCGGTTGCACAGCGAGTGCTGATCTAACACGGCGGCGGCGGCGGCGGCCAACAGAACCAAAGATGGTGCCATGTGTGAGGCTGCACCGGAGCCTGACATCTTTACATCGAGCTGTAGGTAAGAATCCTTTCCCTTCTTTGTGTTTGTGATTCTGAGAAGAGCAGGGAAATAGACTACAATCAGGACAGATGTTTGTCTAACTTTAACATCATTAATGCTTTATACTTATGGCTTACACTTTTTTACACAGCTCTTCTCGGTGTTTGAGTGATATAAGATAAATTCTGATTTAAAAAAAAAGGCTGAGATACAGCATTTTTGCATAGAGTACTGGTTGTTCCATCTTTCACCTTTGACCTGAACACCATGTGTGTCGGAGGACTCTCAGGCTTTTTGATCTCTTAAATTAGCCTTCGATTTAGAGATTATGCCATGTGAATGTCCTCATGTGGCTTTTTTTTTCCGTGCTGTAGGCGGGCTGAGATGGAGGAGCAGCTACAGCCCAGCCCCCTCCATCACAGCGACCCCGGTTCGCACCCTCATAGATGAACAGATCAACATCAAAGCACATTTCCTGCCGCGACACTCTCCTGTGACAGTGTGCGCACACATGCACAGTGATGATGGCGACCTGTGGGAGGCGTTTGCACATTATAACACTAACGCGGATGGAGCTGTCAGCTGTGAGTGACGCACAGTGAACATGCTTTTACATCTTGGTGACAGGTTGCTGATGTAATAAACGTTCCAGGACGTGAATAAATAGATTATCAGTGACTGTTTCCTCATGTTACCTTTGTGTTACCAATTCTTTCAAACAATAACAATAAAAACAGGATAGAAATGATTTATCCTGTCATTCTGTTAAAGAAGGTAAAATGCATATTTTACCTCATCAGCAGCGCTTGTTGTCAGAATGGGTTTGTGGTGTTGGTTCTGTTCAAATCTGGGTCTGTTAACTGTTTTCTCACCAGTGACCAGAGATCAATCGGTCGGGGGTTCGTATTTGGGATGTGAGCCGATGGGACTGTTCTGGAGCCTGCAGCCAGCTCCTGGTGCAAGAGAAGGCTTAAGGCAGGTGATGAGATCAGGATCACTGAGAGATTTAACAGACAGACAGCTCATTTTCTCCAGTATCTCTGGGTAATTCCATTACTAGAACCTTTGATACAAAATGGGCAACAAGAACCAGGAAACTGCAGCTCAGTGAAGATTAATTTGTCACCTTTCCTTTTGAGTCTATTTCCACATATTTTCACTCGTGGTCAACATGGAAATAATAAAAATATATAGCAAGAAAGTAGGAAAATGACCTTAGAAATGTGTTTGTTTCAACAATTCCCAGGTACATTCAGCTTTATTCCAGCACGTTTATCACCGCTGAATGAATCTGGTTAATCTTAAATTATATCCCTCCTCTTCACTCTCGTCAGAATTATATTTTTAACAGAGTGAGTCTGCAGGTTTGACACTTACTGGTTTAAATGTTGACTGGGACTGGGCTGTAAATGGGGGATGCAAACATCCTAGAAGCTTGTAGACATGCTGCTTCAAATTGTTTCTGCTAACTGGTTTAAAACGCTCCTTAAATGGCAGCAACAGGCAGTAGGCGGGGAATCCTGACCTGTCTCTGCTCTTCTTCACAGGTTGAGGAAGAAAAATGTGGAAACTCCTTTTGTTGTGCGTGTGTCATTACTGGAGGGCCACGTTTCCCCCAGGGAGGCGGACAGAGCCGAGCTGGCTGCAGTAACCACCGAGCGATGGTACAGGGCTCCGGGCGTGAGGAGAACAGCTGTTCGTCACGATGGCGTCATAGGGACCTTGTTCCTGCCGCCTGGTGAGTTCTGGAGCGTTTGCTCAGGCCGCAGTGAGAGTGCTGCATCCTCTGAACGGTGATTCCCTGCAGGCCCAGGTCCATTCCCAGCCATGCTGGATCTGTGGGGGATGAGTGGAGGGTTGGTGGAGTACCGTGCTGCCTTGTTTGCATCCAGAGGTTATGCAAGCCTGTCACTCGCTTACATAGGACACAAAGAATTACCTGCCCCGCATAACCGCATAATGGTTGGGGAGTCGTATTTTAAGGTAAAATACGCTACATCCTGTTTGCAAAAATTCTTTTTCCATTTTTTTTAATATGCATTTATTTTTGGACAGAAGGCATTCCACCTGCTTCAGGATCATCCTCAAGTCTGTGCTGACAAAGTTGGGATCATCGGTCTCTCGTTTGGGGTCTATCTGACTCTTCGAACAGCCGCACAGCCTGACGTCAACGTATGTTTGAATCTTTGTATTAATCCATTGTTTTTACCACACCTGTGTCGAGGAAGACAACATTTACTCATAAAGAAACAATTCAATTAGCAAGCAAGAGGAGAGGTGAACAATAAATAACGTCCTTTCACTGAAAACAAAATTACTAATACCTCACAGCCTCTTTTTCTATTGTTTAGAAATCAGCTTTGATCGGCTTTAAGGATAAACTTCCAGTAATTCGTGTTCTCTCTCTTGCAGTCGTCCTGTTTAATCTGTATCAATGGTCCTGCGGGAAGCACGGTCAAACTCTCTGATGCAGAGGGCAGAACTGAGGCCTTTGAGAGGTAAGTGATCGTCGGAAATAGCTGACCATCAACTATCAGGTCTGGCGAAACTCCTGCACATTCACCCCCAGTGTGAGTGTGGGTGTGAGTGGTGTGTGTGTTCTGTAATGTTATAATCCTCAGATTTGTCTAGCATTAACATTTTGTCTGGATTTTCACCTTCCAGTGATCTGAAGTACTGGACCTATGATGACGAAGGCCATGTCAGCTTTAAAGACGTGTCTCTGCCTGCTAACCTGTCCCCTGAGAATATGGTGAAGGTGAAAAATGTCACACATACACACACACACACACGCACGCACACCTGCTTCATCACTGGCAGCAGCACTGACTGGAACATATTTGGCATCATTCTGTGTTTTCAGGTGGAAAACATCAACTGTCCATTAATGTTCATAGTGGGTGAAGATGACTTGAGCAGCGCGAGTGAAGAGAACGCAGATCTGGTTTGCCTCATTTTCCCCCGGCAAATAAATCATTAGATGTTATTTGTCATAAAGACCTGTACTGTAGTTGACCTGGTTGAACCTAAAACGCATGTTTTTTGGTGCTCAGATCGAGGAGACCCTGAAGGCTGCAGGTAAATCCCACCTGTTCACCCGTCTATCGTACCCTGGTGCCGGTCACCTGATCGAACCGCCTTACATGCCAAACTCACGAGCCTCCCTGTGGAGCGCCAAACCAAAGAAACGTGAGCACTGACCCAGAACCAGTGGTTGTTCCGCACATTCAATCCCAAATCTTCCATCACTGCCGTCTGTGTTTTTCATTTGCAGTGATCACTCTGTGGGGGGGCCATCCTGCCCCTCACGCTGCTGCCCAGGAGGATTCCTGGGGGAAGATCCTGGCTTTTATGGAGCTCAATCTAAGGAGATGATTTTACTGCATCACGACGTGTCAGAATTGATGCAAAAGACCCCGACGAACTACCTTTTTCCATTAGTGTTGAAACACAGAACAGATTTTCCACTCACCTTGTGACATCTGTGCAAACGTGTCTCATCATGGTGTCGTCTTCGCGGATTTAATCTGGACGTCGCATCTCAAACATGCTGATTTTCCCTCAATGGCGCTGAGCTGTGCAACGGAACATAAAGCGCACGCCTGCACGTAACCACACATCTGTGTGTTCTGTTTTTCCACAGACGTGCACAATAAAAATCATGAGTGAATGAGTGATCCTCCGGGAGCTGCAGTTGATGTTTAATAAATATTCACTGTAAAGAAGCTGTGTTCAGTGGTTTTGCTTAGAAAAATCTATTTTTTGAATTTAAAAAAATGCAACTGCATACGAAAAATCTGAGGATCTAATGAGGCAGCACGACATTTAGATTGTAAACTAAACCAGCAGTGATTTACACAAAGTGTGGATTATAGTTAGTGAGTTCATTTTAAGCCTATTTTAAGATTCTGCGGGTGTTTCAGACACATTTTCATGCAGCAGGTCTTCATGTATGCACTCGTTGGTCAGTTTCGACTGGGTCAGACGTTTGTTCTCACCCTGCAGTGTGTGCCTGTCTCACAATTTTCCACCGCACTAAGCAATGAGGATGGAAACATCACCTTGGAAACCAGTCAGAGCGACAATTAGAGGACAGTCATAATTACTGACTGGAAACGAGAAAAGGTCAAAAATGACAACACTGCAGCAGGTCTGGAAATGTGAAAGCTTTTTCTGCTAGTAAATAACTAACAAATATGCCTGGACGGTAAAAAAAAAAACTTTCATTTTGCAAATTCTAACGCAAATATATTGTAAACTGTAAAATGTTCAAAAATGCAACACTACATCCACAAACGTGCCACTAAATAGAAAATCTCTCTTTTCTGCACAGCCAAAACCAACATTTGAGAGAATTACAGTGACTTCCTCCTGCTGTGAGTCTTCTTCTCTCCCAGACAAACAGCTACGCTTCTGGGAGAAGACACGACGCAGGAGCTGCAGGATGCCTGGTCCACCCTGTAGGAGATGGAGTTGTAGAAGACGGGGTTACTGTGGCCGGCCGCCTTAGCGCAGCGGGGGGGAGAGGGGCTCTCAGAGCCGTCCCGATCACAGCAGACGCGGGAGAGAAGCATCCTGAGTCTGCTGGGTTCTGAAACATCAGAGCATTCAGATAGGTCACGTCCGTGCTCCTTTATAGGAGAAGAGAGCAGATTGGTACTGCTGCTGCCCCCCTCCGTGAGAAGGCTCAGGCTGCACAGACTCCTGTGTCCATCTCCAGCTTCTTTCCATGCAACAGCAGCACCTTCTGCATCAGTCTGAGACGCTGCTCTGGTCTCCTGCCTGACTTTTGGCTGCGATTCCTGCTCCTCGGGACTCGCTGCGAGAAACCGCAAGACCACCAGGTTAAGAAAGGCCCCGATCACCGTGAGCCCAACTAAAATATACATGAAGCTGAATGCCACGTAGAGGGCTTGCTCCTGGAGAGTATTATTCTTCTGCAGGGCAACAAAATCCCCAAGTCCGATGGTAGTGAGCGTGACGAAGCAGTAGTAATAGGCGTTGAAGAAGCTCCAGTCCTCAAAGTAGGAGAAAGACGCAGCTCCGATGCAGAGGGTGCTCATGCATGACAGCAGACCCACCAGGACCATGTTCCCCATGGACACCTCGCTCTTCTGCAGACCCAGGCCTTGCTTGGCTCTGCACAGGAGGTAGCGGACACAAGTGTTGATCCTCTCGCCCAAACTCTGGAACATGACCAGCGTCAGCGGGATCCCTAAGACGGCGTAAAACATACAGAAGGTCTTTCCAGCATCAGTGCGAGGAGCAGCGTGGCCATAACCTACAAAGTCACGGTGTAATCAAGGTCACTGACACTGGTTTTAACAAAATGAACAATCATCAAATAAATCAAATCATCCAGGAAGCTCTGAGGCTGCGATTGCAACATTGCAGGTTCCACTGCCTTCCATTATTTTAGTGAATACTTTTCATTTTCAGATTACAACTTGCAGTGAAATACCTACATACGTTGAGCATCACTGCTTATTTTAAAAAAGGCTGCAAAACCAATAATTTTAGTAATAAATATAAGATTGCGTGAAATCCAAAAAGTCAAAGAGCGGCTGAGCTACCAAACCACAAAAGTAAAGATGAAAATTGTGCACACGCACATGAAATTGTCCCACAGCGGATAGAGTCAAAGCAGAAAAAGGGCTTTTTACACGGATATGGAGAAATGTCACTTACCAATGGTGGTGATGACAGTAATGGCGAAATAAAAGGAGCCGGCGAACTTCCACTGCCTGCCGGCGCGGTGCGGCGCAGCCTGGAGCACCACTCTCTCCACCTCCCTGTAATCACCCTCGCTGAAGCCGTATTTCAACTTCAGCTCGTCCAGCTTCTCCTCCAGCTCCTCCGTCTTCGCGCTCTCACCGTCCGACTCCAGAGCGTCGAACACGGCGGCTCCAATCAGAAGGTAAAGAACGATGGAGAGGATGAGACACAGGTTCCTCGAGTCCTGCACCTTCATCCTCACGCGTGGCGCGCACGACGGAGGGACGCCGCTGCTGTTCAGGGGACGTGAGAGCATCCAGAAATCATCTTCACCGGACAGGGAACTCGTATCCTTGAAGGCGACGCTTTACGCGTCAGCAGCTAAAAAGGTGCCGCACCTGTGTGCGCGCAGCGACTTTTTGCAGGAAGTTTGTCTACAGCCAAAGGAGCAAAATTATCCAGCCCTGAGCGCTTAAAAACCACTTCACATTCATCATTTCAAACTGGAATTTTTTTATTCTTGTTTGATCTAAGTTAGTTCAGATTCTCACATTGATTTCAGACCCTGGATAATCTTTACACATTCCACTTTCTCGGACACAGGTATAGTTTGAAATCTTAGTGATTAAAGGTGTGCAGAAGGAAAAAAAAAAACAGTTTATATTTAAAACTCAAGTAGACAAAACATGATTTGAGGTGCGATTGTCTTCCGAGTGCTGTAGAATCACTAATCAACCATTTTGTTTAACAGGAAACTAAGAGTTTGTAACATCTGCTGGTGAAAAGTCTGTAGACTTTCATTACCATCACTTTATTCCAGATCTGTTGTGTGCTGATGTAAGTTTTTGTGTCCTTTACCAACAACTCTTTTGCCTCGTGAAGCCTTGGTGCAGATGTCACCTGAGCACTGAAGCATTAGCTGGAGGCAGCACTGATCAAGCTACAGTGATC
This sequence comes from Pao palembangensis, assembly GCA_015343265.1. Taxonomy (NCBI): domain Eukaryota; kingdom Metazoa; phylum Chordata; class Actinopteri; order Tetraodontiformes; family Tetraodontidae; genus Pao; species Pao palembangensis. The sequence continues at coordinate 2,478,160 of CM027087.1, read as the reverse complement.
CAGTGAGCACTGCGCAAACTCCAGTGTTCCCAGTGAGAGGAGACGTCACACGCTGGCATCAGTGGGTAGCATCTGAGGATCAGCTGATTGGTTCCCTGACACATCAGCCCTGGGTGTTTCCGACATCTCCATTATCTGCTGCTTTACTTTGACGTCAGGCATGACGTTTCCACCTATTTCAGGGGGTTTATTTCCTGGTGGGACTTAATTCCACACTGAACAGGATCATAAAGAGCCTAAAACCTGTCGTAAAAATCCACATTTATTGCCTCCAATCCATATAGAACATATGGTGACATCCGTACGGGATTTTTCCTGCTTAAATGAGCACAGAGCAGACGGTAATGGTGCAGCATTCACACACACACACACACACAAGTCTTCATACTCCACAATTACAGCGTACAATTACCTCCTTTTTAAAAGAGCCTTAGAGATAACAGCATCATCCACTCAGCCTCCACAACTGGTCCACAGCAGACTCCGAATATCGTTTACATCCTCAAGCTGTGGGGTGATGGTGAAATCTCACAGGATGCTGAATGGGAGGACATCCTGAGTGGAGTCTCATCTGTGCCAGCGTGAAGCCCTGAAGAAAACGAGGAGGATGTTAACTGCAGCAAACGTGGCGCTATCTTAACACCAATAACAGGTAATGGCCATAAGCAGTGCGTTAACGGTCCACAAAGCTTTGGCTGATGCCTTTTGGAGTCGTCGTTACGCCCAGTCTGAGCTGTAAATGTGACAAAAGGGGCAAGAAATGACTGAGCTGAAACACACATTCAGCAGGCATGAATGAAACTAAAGCTACATTCGTCACATGTGTCAAACATCTTTCTAATTATTGCCCTTTTACTGCCCATTTAAACAGGTAGTAAACATATGGCAAGAGTGAAACAGAGTCTGGACCCATAAGCGGAAGTAGAAGTCCCAACAGTTGCAGTAAAATTTATTAAAAATGATTAGAACAACAAACTAAAAATCACTAGTTAAACTAGGAGAAAAATACAGAAATTAAACAAACTATAACTACAAAAAGGACAAGACACCAAGACACAAACAAAGCAATGTTGTCTCTGCTGTACAGTGCCAGGAGGAATGCAAGGAACTGTACATTGGGGAAACCAAACAGCCCCTCCATAAACGAATGGCCCAACACAGACGGGCCACCTCTTCAGGGCAGGACTCAGCAGGACACCTACACCCAAAAGACAGCGGACACTCCTTTGAGGACAGTCAAGTACGTGTGCTGGTGAGAAGATCGCTGGTTTGAGAGGGGTGTCAAGGAAGCCATTCATGTCAAGCTGGAAAAACCATCTTTAAACAGAGGTGGTGGACTAAGGCACTTTCTGTCACCCACGTACAAGCAGTCCTCCACTCTCTTCATCAGCAATCCAAACGTTCACACCGTTCGACGAGACCTGGTGACTCATTACCATGTGACCCAACTGACAAAGAGGAAGCACCCAAACTAAAACTAGGTGAACGACCCTGCCAACGACTGTCAGGTGACCACCCGGGTCATTAACATGCCGATGGTCCACAGGGCTATATTTTCAAGCTCTGCCCCCAGCAAGCTTAGAACTGAAGCAGCTCTCTGGAGAGAGGGCGAAACGTTTTCAAGGAAACCTTTCAGTCCAGTTGACACAGAGAGATCTAATTTTGTATAACTACAAACTAAAAATCAATAGACGAACTAGAAAAGTCTTACAAGATTAACTAACTAAAAACGCTAGATAAACTACTTTCAATACAAACAAAAACACCAAGATTCACAAAGGAACAACCGAAGAAACACTATAGAGCAAGTCCACGGGGAAGCAGAGGAAACGGCTGAAAAACAACACTCTGGCAGCGGAAACCTGGGGAACTCGGACTTAAATACAAACAGTGATTGGATTAAGTTCAGGTGTGACAGGAAACACAACACAGGAAACAGAACTAAAAACACAAAATAAAAGCATCCACCCGAAAACGTTACAGCACATCCCACAAGTTAAGTTTCTGTTTGCTGTCAAAAGGCTCTGTTTAAAGACAAATCGAAAGTGGAATAAACTTAGTTTCATCTTGTGCTCTGAATGGCCATGTTTAATTACAGAGGCTTTTATTCTCTGTTTGAGGCGATCTGGCGCAGAGTACTTTTTCTCTGGCGCCGTTTTGCACCGGGCCTTTGTTCAGTCGTTGGATACGCGCGTAAAGCGTTAACATGGCGTAAAAGTTCCGGAGGCCGCCAGGATGACGGTGAAGAGAGACCTGCTGAGGGGGACTTTGAGGCCGCTGCCGGCGGCCGTGAGGTCGGCCCCGAAGGCTGGGAAACGGATCCACGCGAGCTGTCGATGTATGAATAAATAATTATTACAAATAACACAAATAAATACGTTTATTATCCTAAAATATATTTACATTATCGTGACACTCGGTCGTATTTAGTCGCCCCGTAATGTAACGATTTTATTAGCTCAACAATTATTGAATGGGTACGCCAAACCTCGAAGTCTTCATAAAGAAAGATGAACAAAGACGTACAGATTATTTCCTATTTTGAGAAGGGTTACGTCAGTGATTTTAATTTAATCAGTTTTGGGATTTAATAATAAATTATAATCGAAGTCTAAATATTATTGAATTCTAATCAGTAGAGCTGCACCGTGACGTAATCAAAGTGCGTCGACGTTCCTCTTGTGACAAAAAAGAAATTGCATTATGCTTCATAATTTATATAATTTACAGTTGTAATAATGTAGTCATCTTGAAGTTGAAATATGAATAAATCACGATATCTAATATGTAACTATACTTCCCCTTACAAAAACTTACCTTCTAAGGTGTCAGGAAGATGATGAGGAGAGCGACAGTGAGAAGTATTGGGTTGACACCACGGATGAGTTTTACTGCCGTTATGATTCGACCTGGGAGACTGATGAAAGTACATCACAGCCACAGAGGCAAAGTCCAAAATCCAGACATGTATGTAATTTAAACAGGTGTTCCTACAGGCCTGCTCCATGATCAAGATTTATGTTCTATAGTTATTTTTACACATAATTGTATGGGAACCAAGTTTGTAATGTTATGCTCAAGGTTTTTCCCCCCTGTACATTAGTACAACTTCATAAGATTTGAAAATGCTGCAAGAGACATGCAGAACTACAGACGCGACTACCCTGTAAGTCAAAATCACACAGACAAAAAGAAAACTGGCCAGATTTTAAAATTAAATTAATGTCATGTAATTCTGACTGTCCCAGCTGAAGCCATCCCGCTGGAGAAACCCAACCTCTGTAAGTATTTTAGCTTTGTGACTGCAGGTTTGATCAAATAATCATTTATAAAAATGTCTCTTTTGTGTAGGACAGTATGGCCAATTTCGAATTCTACTGCGGACTGCAGCACTCTGAACCCGACGGTATGGTTCAACGTCCAGACATACTTGTATTTTGCTCAATACTAAATCTGTATTTGAAATGAACAACTTTAAAATTTAACATGTGTCTCATTCTGACACTGCTACAAATTTCACAGCAAGGGAGACTATACTTTTATAAAGGACAAGCATGTGGTCGATCCTCCAGCTTTTAGACCAGCTTAATTTACTTAATTTACTAGTGCTGTGCGTGTTTCTTTGATCAGGCATCTACATCCACACTTTTCATACTGACTGGTTTGGGAGATATGACAAACTGGAGATTGTACACACCTATATTCAGTGGTGAGTTAGTCTTGATCTGCTTAAATTGTACGTACCTTTTCCTTTTTCTTGTGTTTTTATTGCTTTTTTTCCCCTGAAAGGTTGTTTCCACTGCAAGAACCTGGGATGAACTACAAGGCCCCTCCCTTGACAAAAAGAGAAATCAAGGTAAAAGTGTCAAAAGCCACACAACCATTTTAGATTAAAACACACGCTTGTGCAACTCTGAGTCTTACTTTATTCCTCAAGGCTTTTCTGGAAAGTGACACTGCCAAGAAAAACCTGCTGAAGTCCTATAAGCTGATGCTGGACTTCTATGGGATCTGGCTGGAGAATGAGAAGACAGGAGAGGTCAAGCGGGCGCTGAACTGGGCTGAGAGATTTGAAAACCTGAACATGTGAGCAAACAAGCTTAACATGACTTTAACACAAAAAAACCCAACAAAGCCTGTGATCAGATTTGTCCTTTTCTTGCCCTCGTTGACAGGAACACTCATAACAACCTGCGCATCACTCGCATCCTTAAATGCCTGGGAACGCTGGGGTACCCACACTACCAAGCGCCACTAGTCCGCTTCTTTCTGGAGGAGACTCTTGTCCACCAAACTCTCCCAAATGTCAAGAACAGCGCTCTCAACTACTTCCTGTTTGCTGTCCTCGATAAAAGGCAACGCAGGAAACTGGTCAAGTTTGCCTATTCTAGCTACGACTGCAACGACCAGTTCGTGTGGTGCCCGAAGAAACTTCAGATGCTGTGGTCCCAGTCCTCTTGTGCCAAATCCAAAATGGAAGCAGTTTTACATGAACCTTTTCACAACTTTTGATGCTTTCCCCAACATGCATGTTTCTCTTTGTGCATATTTAATTTTTTTTTAAACCAGATCATCAGTTAAATATATCTGAACCTTAAAACAATTACGTTAAAAAAACACTTACAGTTATTGTTTTGAATGCATTTATGCCATTTAGCTTTGCTGCTGTTGAACTGTACAAGGCATACTTCTTGTTCTTTTGACAATTAAATGTTTGAGACTGGGGATACACTTACACCAGAGTATTTTTTTCCAACATACATTCAGGCAGCCCCAGTACTGCAAAAGGCATGCTCTAACACAAAACATCAACAACTAACATGTCATCAAACTGTTTTAATTGCTTGGGCTGGATTATAACACAAACATTAACATCCATTGACTGAATACTGTAGATAGTTGGGAGTCCTCAATTTCAAATCTGCTGGACACATTAACATGAGTTAACAGTGTAGCATTTGCTTTCACGTTTTCCATCTCAGATATATGGCTTTTAATTTCTCTATTTAGAAAAGTACGATTAAAAACAGTATATACACAAACCTTCATATTTACAGGTTCCAAGTGGTGTGTTAACATTTTCTTTTTTAAAAAATGCTTTAACAATAATTGGACTGTCGGTCTGAAACACCTTGGAGACAAGCAACTCAGAGCACATTAAAAAAAAGAATAGAAACCTTCAAGTGACAAAAAGAATATCGAATGAAATTTAACAAAATACAGTTCGTCTGTTTACAGTGATGCTTTCTAAGGGTTTAACAGTCTCTGAAAAGTGTAGTGTTCATTTCTCAGATGAGGACATGCTTTTCACATTTTCTGCAGTTTTTTCACTCTCCTTGGACGCACTGTGTTTGTCTTTTTTCTCCTCTCTCTTATCTTTGCCTCTGCTGCCATCCCGATGATCCCTGTCTTTGTCTTTTTCCCTATCCCTGTCCCTCTCTCTTTCTCTGTCCCTATCTCTGTCACGGTCCCTGTCTCGTCCCCGGTCTTTCCCACGGTCCCTGTCCCGCTCCCTGCTTCTGGATCGGTCACGTCTCTTTTCTCTCTCTCGTTCCCGCTCACGGTCACGGTTTCTTCCTCTGTCGCGATCATGATCCCTCCTGTCAGAATCTTTGGTTCTGTCTCTTTCCCTCTCTCGTTCCCGATCTCTCCTTTTCTCTGCATCTTGGTCTCTGTGTCGCTCTCCTTCTGTCTCCCTGTGCCTCTCGCCCTCCTTCCCCCTGCTGCGCTCCCTTTCTCGGCTGCGCTCTCGATCGCGATCTTTTTCTTTGCTTCGATCTTGATCCCGCTCTCTTTCTTTGCTTCGGTCTTGATCCCGCTCTCTTTCTTTGTTTCGGTCTTGATCGCGCTCTCTTTCTTTGCTTCGGTCTTGATCGCGCTCTCTTTCTTTGCTTCGGTCTTGATCCCGCTCTCTTTCTTTGTTTCGGTCTTGATCCCGCTCTCTTTCTTTGCTTCGGTCTTGATCCCGCTCTCTTTCTTTGTTTCGATCTTGATCGCGCTCTCTTTCTTTGCTTCGATCTCGAGCTCGCTCTCGTTCTTTGCTTCGATCTCGATCGCGCTCTCGTTCTTTGCTCCGATCTCGATCTCTGCTTCGATCTCGATCTCTGCTCCAGCGCTTGACTTGACCCCTGTCCCATGGTGGTCTGCCACCATGAAGCGCCTCCCGGTCTCTTTCCCTCCTGCGGTCCTCAGATGCCTCCCTTGTTCTCTCTTCAGAGGGTTGCAAAGATCCAGAAGCAGGTTCTCTGTGGCCTTCAAACCGACTAAAGCGATCTCCACTGTGGAGTTCTGTGTCCTCTCGGTTAGTGCTGCTCCTCCTCCTTATTTCGGGAGAGCGCCGACGCCAGTGGTCGTCCCTGTGTCGGTCTGGGCTTTGAGCTCTCACAGAGCCTAAAACCTCTGGTGGAGTTGGCAGTAAGGCCCCACTGTGGCGAACAGGTCTACCCTCTTCAGACAGCCTATCGAAGCGGTACTGCTCAGATCCTCCAAAATGATGAGCTCGACTGTCGTGAGGGGGAGGACCTCGGTGCTCGTCAAATGATCCTCGGTGTGGTGGGGAGGGATGTGGTCTGGAGCCGTACTGGCTATGTGGATTAAAGTGCAGTCCACTCATCTCACCACTGGGAGGTGGGCCTCTTCTTTCCTCGTACTGATTAAGTGGAGGTCCACGATATACAGGACCTTGATTATCTTTGAAAATATGGAGAGGATTTGGAGTATGATCTGCATTTAAACTGAAAGAGTTGTCTTTATGTTGGTCAACCATTGAGGGTGGAGTTGCATGGCCACCATACTGAGATGGTGGTGGACACCTTGGGCCTGGAAAGGGGGATGGAGGGGGAATTCTGCTATCAAACTGAGGAGGTGGAGGACCTGTAAAAGGTGGAGGAGGACCTCTATTTGCAGAGAAAGTGAACGGTGGTGGCGGACCAGTGAATCTTGGTGGGGGTAAACTATTCTGCCCGTCAAAAACAGGAGGTGGAGGGAGGCCTAGAGGGGGGCCTGACGGAGGAGCTTGTTGACCAGGGTGCTGAGGGGGAATGGAATGATCGAACATTTGCGGAGCGGGTCCTCTTGGTGCAACTGGAGGAAATGGTGGTGGTGGTGGTCCTCTGGGTGGCATAATATTCTGAGGTGGTGGTCCAGGATGCGGCTGCTGGGGTGTTGCTTGTGTGCCTGACCACTGGTTCTGATAGGGTGGATATATAGCTGGAGGCGGACCGTATTGCTGGTTGTTGTCACTCTGAATGGACGGAAGATTATGTACAGGGGGAGGAACATGGATGGGTGGAGGCGGTCCCTGCATGGGAGGGGGTCCTGACATGGGTGGGAGCCCCTGCATGGGTGGTGGCATTGATATTGCCAGTGGCCTCATAGATGCATTTTGTCCTGGCAGTGAGTGGGAGGGTGGGGGGAAGTTGGATGGTGGAGGAGCATCAGACGGACGTCCATAACTGTTATCAAAACCTGATGCTGACATGTGATGTTGCATGTGGTGGGAGTGACTGTCAACCACTGGCGTGCTCTGAGCGAGGACTGGGATTGTTGAAGTGATCGTGGATGTGTTTAAGGGACTGTTGTAATAACAAGTGGTTGGAGTATCGCTGCTATTCTCTTCATTCTCATGCTCCTCGACTTTTAAAATACTTGCTGCATTTGGCCAAATACTGTACTTGTCCAATTCTGAGTCTCTCTTGAGCGGGTCTTCTTCCTCCATTTTCTCCTCCTTGTCATCCAGGTAATTGACCTCCATATCAGGGTGCAACTCCTCTCCTAATAATGGAATCGACACCTCCGCTTTGTTGGACTCGTTGAAAGGCAGAATCTCACATTTCATTTCCTCTTCTGGCTGTGTTGCTTCTGGATTATTTGAGTCATCCGAAACGTCGGCTGAATGTGACGGCTGAAGTTCTTGGTCCGCAGGTTGACAAGAAAGAGTAGAATCAGGTAACACAGCAGGCACCTCCTCCTCTTTAACTTCGGGGTCATCGTTTAATGCTTTGCTCGTTAGAGACTGACGAGGGTCCCTGCTCTGTCGCGGATCTCTCCTCTGGTTGATCAAGGGGCCAGTTGAGGAAGACTTCACTAGTTCTTCAACCTTTTTGCCAAGCTGGAGCAGCTGAGTATTAGCCAAAAGTGATTTGGAAGGCTGACTTAAAAGTGTTTCTGGAATTGCCACAGTGGATCTTTCCTGTTCTCTCTGTTTCTGCAATGCTTCATCGCCAATCTGCTTGAGGCTCTCCAAGATCTTTTGAGGATCGGCTGTGTTATCATTTGCAGATTTAGTCTGGCTTGTTACTGAAGCTCTGACATCTTCAAAAATGGAGTCATCTTCTGGGTCATATGCCACATCATCTACTTCATGTTCAGACACTTCAGGCTTCTGTGAGATTTCAGACTTGCTCAGTAATTCAGTAGATACCTTGGGCATATTGAAACCCATCATGGGATCATATTCCTCCTCTGGATCATATGGTCTGTCATCTTCATCCTCCTCTACGTGCTTATCATCAGAACCCTGTGCGAACTGTCGCACGATTGGGTCAAGCATTGTAGCTGCTGGGATGGCGAGCTCACCACTCTGATCAGATGGAGAATTTGAAGCTTCAGAATCTTGTTTCTTTGTTCCAAAGAGCTTTTTCAGGATGGTCTGAAGGGGAGTGGCAGTTGTGGAGGAGACATTAACCGAGCTGGATGATGATGGCGAGTCCCTTCCAGCAGCGGTGGCCATGGTGACGGGTGCCTTAACAGATGACAAAATGGAAAAGACAGAGGAGGTGGTCACGCTGCTGCTTGAAGTGTCAGAAGAGCTAGACGGAGGGGACCCAGGAGGAGTCGTGCTGAAGGGGATTTCCAGACTCGGCCGAGAACTTCGCTCTGTCCTGACAGAAGGTGGCTTTGGAAGGCCGGTGTCTTCAGCTTGAATCTTGGAGCGCTTTTCTTCCATTTCCAGTGGAGCGGCAGCACGCTTCCTGTCCTTCTGACAGATCAGCAGCCCCAAGAGAATGTTAGGACGAGCCGGTTCCAGCCCTGGAAATGCGACAAAACAAATATTTTTGAATACCACAAACACGTTTATCTACTTTATGAAAGCAAATCTTTCAATGAAAATCTTTATATATTTAGTATTATACATGCAGATACACATTACATACACAGATTTCTGATTACACAAATCTCTGGAAATAGCAGACAACTGAAATCTGCATCAAAATTATCTTCGGAGAAGGAAATCCACGAGTGTTTAAGTTTCTCACAATCAACTTGGACGCTTTATTTCAAACAGAGGCTTCATTGATTTAATTCAACTGCTTTATGTTTGAGAATTAAAATTATTTAGGAATTTGTTGAAACAAAAGGATGAAACTGGACTTGAATGGCATCAACCGGTGCTGCAAACATCTTTTATTAGCAATGCTTGATACAAGACCATGTACACAATATAGGACAGCAGCTAATATGGAAACAACAAACTCATAAGTTTCAGTGCCCCCTACAGGACAAACCCATTAATCAAACAACGTCTCAAATTACTATAACAGCAAAACAATGATATAGTTGAAATCCTCTGATCAAAAAAAAACCCTGTGGATGCTTACCTGGTCCATCAAATGGTAGAAGATTGGAGGGTAATGGATCTTTAGAGCCCAGAGGAATGAGATAGAGGTCTTTGATGCGCCGGTTGTTGTTTGCCACCACACCAAATCGCTGTCGGCTGCTGAAGTAGGAGAAAAGGGAGACATATGCCACCTCTTCCTCCTCTGTGGCTGGGTGAAAACGGATCAGACACAGTTCCTGAAAACAGTGCAACAGCACGGCATGAGGAAAGGGAAACCTTTTACACAAAGATGAGATGACAATAGAAAATCATGTTCTTAACAAACCTTGGACAGGGAGGTTTTCAGCCTTCCAACATAATCCCATACCGTGTCTGGCGATATGCGTCCTCCGATGTGAATGGTGTCGGGCAAATCCTGCAGCATTGACATTATTGACATAGTATATGGGTTTACTAAGCTTTACTGTAGCACCAGTTTAGTGATCAGGTAAAACACTAACCTCCTTAAGATGATCAAAAGATCCAGACACCAGATAAGCTTTGGTCACAAACTTGGCCACTGACTGCATATAAATAAGTCCTTTCCAAATTTTCTCCTGACCACTGAGGAAGATTGCAGTTTCACCTTCAGAAGAAGGCTCAAGTGCACTGCAAAACCAAAACAAACTTGTTTAATGGTAATCCATAAGACTAAAGCCTTGATACAACTTTTCAAACTTTCCACTTATTCACAATATATCTTAAAAAATGGCAAAAAAAAAAATAGCATCTTGCACTGCATCTCACATATATATAATGTTTAATGGATTTGGTACTACAATAATATCAACATCAGGCAGTGTTAAAACTGTGATAATATGATGTGCACCTTGCTTTTGATGGTTTGGACATCAACTCTGAAGTTGGTGGAGCTGGGGGCATCGGCAGTGGCATCTTGGATCCAAGCTCTGCTGGAGCTGGAACAGCTGCGGGAGCCAAGAGTGGCTCCAACATGCTGTTTGTGGGCTTTTCTGGAGGAGTGTAGGTAACCGTCACGCCAGCATTGTGCCGAGCCATGCGGGGGTCTCTGCGGGTGTTGGTGATTGAGGACACCGTGGAAGTGATGGGGGCAGGAGGGGGCAGTTTACTGAAGTCCTGATTAGCCTGTGGCACTGAGTCTGGGACAGCTGGATCCACGTTTGCTTGATTGGATGGTGTGAGTGTTGTCTGGTAGACTAAAGGATCTTGGTGCTGGTAGGTGGTGGCCTGCGGTTGGGCGTCCAATGACCTGGTTGAATGGAATTCCTGTCTTGGTGACTTAGTTTCAGGCTTCTTGGTTAGCTTCATTCTCTTAGCAGCATACTCTTCTTCACTCTTTTGACCTAATGAGGGATTAATGAAAATATTTTGGTTTTGTGCTTTTGAAATGCTTGTTACAACAACCAACACTTTACTTTGTTGCATTTACCGGTGCATATTTTACAGTTGAGGTCAAATAGATGAGTCCTGTGTTCAGAAGTGGTGTCTTTAAGCATGGAACTGAAAATATCTGGCATATTGCTGCTGTTTCCTTCCACAGCGGAGAGCTGAGCTGAGCTGACCGGAGTCTCATCTTGGTCCTGTGGATAAAACAAAATGAGGATTTACAGTGTGGCAGAGGTGATTAAATCAGGTGACCTTTTATGATGAATTCACACAACAAACTAGATGCACTTAGATTTTAAGCAAAAAATTGATGAAGAGGGGAAGAAAGTCAGAAAGATCACAATATATTTGTCAAATCGGTCCAGGAGTAGACACACAAAAAGGTGAAAACAGTGTGAAAGCTTAGAAAGGAGCTCGCAACCACTTACAGGAGCAGAAGCCCTGCGAGCAGACGAAGAGGCAGCAGGGATACATACATCTGCATCGGATGCTGGTGGAACATCATCCACATCCATGCTGTGTGTGCCAGAGTGTCTGCTGCTCTGTTTGGACTGTCCAGAATGAACCCTTGCGCTGGAACCACGCTCCTGCCAGAAACAATCACACACTGTAAACTTCCTATAGTCCCTCTTAACAGCTAATTCTTGGTATTTCGTTTCAGCAGCATTTACGTCGGGAGCATCTGGCTTCCTCCATTCAGACATCTCCTTAGACAGCAACTCTTCGGCACTGAGTCGTACTAGTCTGAAAGGAGTCACGTCACCACCGATCACCCTGTAGAACAACCCCTACAACAAACAACTATGTTACACACACGGTGCCTTTACATACACAGCTCTATCGAAGAATAGAACTCACTTTGTTTTTAGGATCTTTCAGGTTGAACATTAAGGACCTGTACTTGTTCTTGTACTTGCTGTCAGTGTTAAGGCAGAGGTTGAACATTTCCTTTTCAATAGCAAACGCCAGTCTTCCCACCTCGCTTTCAGTCATTTTCAGATCGTCACTGTCGCTCACCCTGCTCACAACAGACATTAGAGTTACTGCTTGGTGAAAAGTATTTACCTAAAGGTCTTCTTTGTTTCGTGTCTCACCTCTTATACAGGATGTCTGTCAGTGAGCGGCGGATGTTCTGTCTCATCTGGTTGTTTGGTGGAGGAGGCATGGGGGATGCAGGTGGTGCTGAGGAAGCCGAGTGTGGAGGTCTGGAAGACGAATGACTGGAGGGAGCAGAAGAGGCCGGTGATGATGGGACTCTGGAGGAGGAGTGACTCTCAGATGAAGCATCTTTTTGCTGTGGCTGCTTCTTGGGAATAGTGAAGTTGGACTTGGTCACTCTTAGAGCTCCGGTGATGTGGATAGGGCCAGGAGGCAAGGATGACTGAGGCTTTGCAGTTGAAGAGGCTGGTTTCTTCGTCTTTGAGGGAGTTTTATTTTGGGGGGTGACAGGTTTCTTGGAGCTTGAATGATGTGACATCTTCTTGTCTCTGAGGGAAACCTTGGCTGTTTTAATGATGGGAGCCTTCTTGTTCCCTTTGGCTGGTGCTGCTGCAGCAGGTGGTGGTTTCTCTGGAGCCTTTTCAGGTGCTGCTTCCTTCTCCTTCTGCTCCTTCTCCTCTTTTGCAGGGGCTAGAAACCAAGGACAATAAATGTATTTTTAAAAATGCTATAATTTAACATAAGTATATAGCTCATAGTGCAAATTAGCAGTTTTCGGTGCACCACATCAATGCTGAAAAAAACTGTTAAGTGCAAAACAATGTATCACAAATAAAGTTAGTAATGAACATATGTCTCAATCTAAAAACTGACTTTCACATTTTAAAATTAATAGTTTCAATTTGGTCAATCACCGCCCCTTTTATCACATAGCTCATGTATCTTAATATGGGATGAAGAAACATTTTTTTCTATAATCACATTGGCTAGGAATTATTTTTGAGATGTACCTCTTAAAACACACACACACACAAATGAAAAACAAGGAAATACACTCTAAACATTGAAAATAACAGGAGTTACTCTGTTGCCATTAACATCCAGTTCTCTCATTTGGGAACTACAACTGGCTGAAAGGGAGTCCATTTGTTTCACTAAACCGTGTGCATATGAAGCATTAATCAGAAAACAAGTCAACCATTGTATGTAAAACCACATACAATTATAGTGGGACTTAAAACTGACGACCTCAGCTGCTTATCTTAATATAACTGCTAAATCAACTACTGATCGGATCCAAACCCTACATGTCTTCAGCACAAAAAAAACTGGTAAATGGTATGAGCACAGAACTTACTTTGAAATCAAGTTTCGACATATATACTGTTAAAATTAATTTCTTATCAACTTTGTTATATATTTAAACCACAGGAAAAGGCAACGCAGCAACACAAAGCCTAAAAACAACTGCTCAACAATGCCATCACAATATTGCTCAGCATCATAGTGATAATGAAAGCACAACTGTGGCCTCCTGTTCCGACACTCCTCACAGCAAACGCCTGCACTGAGACAACACACCAATCCTCATTTTTATATAAACTGAATCTATTCCCTCCAGCGAGCTGACGTTAACTGTCCACACAGCAAAAGATCCTCATCAATACATTCATTTGGTGTAAAATGTGCCATCAGGTGGGCCCGTCAGCTTCTCAATCTTCTGGTCTTTATCTGTGGGCTTCCAGAATTCCTCATCTTCCAGCTGGTCTGGAATTCTTCCTCCAGCTCTTCACCACATGCAGCTTTCTTGAGTTCCAAGGTGTATTCATGTATCAGATGTGTGCATGTTCAACCTGAGCAGGGTATCCAAACAGCAAGCCAACAGTGCTCACATAATCAACTGAGCCATCCTAAAATCTGTTAGATGCCTTTTATTTCAAAGCCAGTTTCCCACTCAGTCATGAGGTATCATATTCAATATGAATCAGCAATTACCCACAAATTGTTTTTAAAAATAAACAAACAGACAAGGTTTGTGCAAAAGGGCTGATTTTAGCTTAATATAAGCCAGGTAACCTCCAGATTATCACAGGGGAATTCTGAGAAACCTACCTGCTGCAGACGAGACTGTGACCAACCTAACAGCTGAGGTGACGGACGCAGGAAGTGGAAAGACATGAGCACGTAACGTAAAAACTCACAAAGTCCATGAGCACCTTCATTCATATAAGTCTGTCCTGTGGGTTAATCGGACATTTAAAAGGGGTACTCCAGTCTTTCAATTGCACTTGCAAGGACTCCAACTATGCATAATACTGATGCAAGATTAGAGCCTACATTACCCAGAATTCCTGAGAATCCTATGTAAAGCTTGAGGCAGTTTCATTCCTGCCTTGATTCTATCAGAACTACTTTTCAAAACTGTAAAGCTGTGTTACAGCCATGGCAGATGTTATAATACACCCGCAGATTTGATGCCCACCACCCCACATATCAGTGCAACTTTTGAAGTGCCCCTTTGAAAAATGATGCTGAAGTCTTGAATACTCACCAGTCGTCACAAACTTACCTTTTTCACGGCTGCCAGCATCACCCAGCAACAAAACTACTAAAAATCATGAAACCCTTTGGACCTTACAGCTAAGATCATCTTAGGAGCGTTTCTGTTTCTGTCTCCAAAGACATTTCTAATTATCACAGAATACAGTCATGGAAAAAATGCAAAGTGGTTTCATCAACAGGCCAAGACCTTCAAAGAGATACATACACTTTCTGTTTAACACTGTAGCTGACATGGGTGTAGTCTTTTCTGCTGCTACTGCAATGTAATTATGGTCGCTGGACCAGGATGCAGTATTTGGCGGGGGCCGTTCTTCCACGGCGTGCTCGTCATCGTCGTCCGCGTCTGGATCAGGGCCGCGTTCTTCCTCGCTCTCTGACTCGTCCCAGGATGTTTTCTGCGTCTTCTTCCCACCGACACTGCTCTTCTGGTGAGATAAGGACAAACCGGCTTCAGTGGCAATGCTGAGCTCGGGATTAAAAACTCCAAACACAAAACTGTTTGAATAGAGCTGAACTGGTGCTCACCGGTTTAACATCTTTTCTGGAATATCAGAGCATGATCGGCCACTCCTCAAATATTACCGGTGAGGTGATAATGGCCCAATTAAATAGAAACACGACTGTGAAATTTATGCCACATTATTTCATTGATACAACTGGATTAAAAAATATTGTGCATTCACCTGCTCAATTTTCCTTGGACGCTACAATCATATCTAAAATAATGTGACTTTACACATTCCACCTCAAATAGCAAGTAATTGATGCACTGAGGCTGAACTCACCTCGGCTCTACTAGCTTTTGGGATCAGATGGTACCTATTCAACTGCTAATCACACCCTTTCATTGTTAAGTGGTTGTTATAGCAACAGAGTGCTTAACTATTGACAAGATCATGTGGATAACAATGGAGACAATGGAGGGAATTGTGTCTGCTTCTGGGTTTTTGGCCGTGTGTCATAGCAAGGAGATAAGTTCTCTTTAAAATGGCTGAGGAGAGAAAGAAAACAGACCGGAAAAGCAAGTGGGGATTGGGGAAACCAGCATTCACATAACAACCGAGCTCGTGCATACCACGACTTTCATAAATTGTACTCATACGATTTAATTAACAGCAGTTATGCCATTAAGCATTTAATGTTTACGGTGTGTTTGCACTTCAGATCAAGTTTTTTTTTTTAAAGGACAAGGCAATAATTATGGTCATTTGTCTCGAGCGACACTAACAACAATTTGAAGACTATATATTTTTAGTACCAAGATAATCATAAATAGGTGGGCCAAAATTTAGGAGGCAATTAATCTGCTTGTAAAGACTCAGCCACACTGTATGAAAAGTATTTTCTTAAAGTTTATCTGCAGATTTAATCATCTTCATCGCTCATTGATGTGTGTTCCATGGCTTCAAATTAGTTTTAAAAAGGTTAAGCAATTGAAAATGTGCTTTCAGCAACACTGACGTTGGAAAAGCTGACGCTGGGTACCTATTAAATATACACCCAGAAAGCAGTAAAACAAAACACTGAAAACATTCAAATTGACACAGCAATCAAATTCCATCATTCATCTCAGTGCAGAGATTATGGCAACCAGTAAGGCAACAGTTCCATCACACATTTCAAAGCATAACGAGGATTGTAGTAAAGACAGTATGTTCCTTTTAGATGAAGGAAGTTGCATAAAAACTGGATCTCAACACTGGGAATTAGCAATAGAGTTTGGTTCTGAGTCATTCTAGCCGCTACAGAAGCATGTATATAAAGAAGCTTGTTATACCGAGATTAATGTACATTAAGACAATGACTACATTTATTTTGAGACAAGATAAAAAGGTGTTAATATATTGTGGTGCTTAGGGTCAAACCAACATAAACCAATCAAATATTAATAATAACGGCACACTCCAAAGTAAGAATTCATGGTACTATTCTGCTTTCTAGTCTACAGAAGGGTATTGTTCTGAGTGCTCCGGGTTACCTTTGGTGTAGACTTGGTTTTCTCAGGCTTGACTTTCTCCTGTTTGGGCTCCTTGTCATCACTGAAGGACTTCATGGCTGCAGCGGCATGTCTCAGGATACAGTCGTTGCCACAGTAGACAGAGTCTGGCTGGGCATCGTTCTCACAGCCTGGACCGATGCACTTGGGAAGGGAAGCCTCCTCGCTGGGCTTCTCCGCGGCTTTTTCCTCCGACCCTTCGGCTGTTGGTGTTGTTTTCACTTCTACGTTTGATGCCACTTTCTGCTCCGTGTCTGGTACAGGTTTCTGCTCTGCCGCCTTCTTTTCCCCAGGCAGTTTCTGGCCGTCTTTGGGCTGAACTGGCTGCTGCAAGTATGACTTATCTTAATTGACAATTACAGAAACTTAAGATTTGTGACATGAAACGTTCCCAGGATTTAATGACTTAAGATGGCCCACGAGTAAAACCATGAAAACAACAAACACTAACATGTCGCTCAAAACCCTCCAGATCAGTTTCAACCTACCGGCTGAAAGATTTTAATCTTCTTTTTCCCGGTGGGATTGGTGGCTTTTTCTATCCTGCCTTTGATGCCAACGTCCTCACTTCCCGCAGCTGACAACGGCGCTCCGACAGGTGACTGAGCGGAATCTTCGAGGCTGTTTGCTTTTTCGGCTGAGGCGGAACCAACAGAAGATCCCGCTGGAGGACCAGCTCTGTGCTTCCCGACTGCCGTATTTGGAGAAAGGATTGATGTAGCAGGTCTGACCAGCTGGTTTTTCTTGGTGGTGCAGTTGGGACAGATGTAGTCTTCGCCATTTCTCTCCATCAAGCGGCCACGGGCCTCTGTGATGCCCACACAGTCTCCATGGAACCACTCCTCACAGCGATCACAGCAAATCATAAATCTAGTTTAGACAGAAGCATGACAAATGTGGAAGAACAACATAAAATGCTTTAATATCAAGATTCTTTGGGTCATCTTAAACATTTGTTGTGAAATATTCTAGTTTAGAAAATACCTTTTATTATGTTTCTGGCGACAGATGCAATAAAGCGCATTGGGGTCATAACCACTGTCTGACTCTGAAGACGATGATGTAGAAGAGTCTTCGTCATCATCCTCATCATCCTCCTCCTCCTCATCATCAACATCATCATCGTTGTCATTGCACCTCTGACGTGTCCGTGTTTTTTTGGAACCTTGGGGAGACTTGGCCCTGGTCTCTCTCTTGTTGGCAGTAGTGGTCTTGTTTGTTGGAGCTTTCACTACAGTTGTGTTCTTAGTGGCTGCCTTCTTTTTATTAACGTAAGTTCTTAGTGGTCCACGTTTTACTGAACCCCCAACCATCTTGTCGCTGCCATCTTGGTCAGTGTCTTTATCAGCTTCCTTCTTCATTTGTTCTCTGTCACTCTCATTTTCAGGTTCATGCTTCTGCTCATCTCCCCTACTCTGAGAAGAGTCCATCTCTGCTTGTGGCTGTACTGTTCTTGTGTCCCCCACATTTACAGGACACTCTTCCTCTTTCTTATCTCCTTTATGGTCCTCAGTAGCAGCATCTTTGTCATCTTCCTCATTCTCGGAGCTTTCTTCGTCTTTGACCATTACTCTACTGCCTCCTCGGGTCTGTCTGCCACACTGACTTTTCTGCTGCTGCTGCTGCTGTTTCCTTGTGCTGCTTCTTGTCCTCCTCTCTGGGGACTCCACCTTGTCTTCATCATTCTTAAAATCAGAATTACCATCCAAGCTGGCTTCTGATGCAGTCTCTACATCAGTTGGTGGGGGCTCTCCACCATCCAAACTGAGAGGATTGCTCTTTCTTGTCGCCCTTTTAGCACTGGAAAGGAATTCCTCGAGCTTGTCAGTACGTTTGGCCTGTCTACCGCTGCGGCGTACAGGGTAGCGGCTGTCTGGGCTGTCAGCTGCCGTCTCCACTGGCATTTCTCTTTTGGCAACAGTAGATTGTCTGAAACACCCAAGTCTTTTTTTCAGTGTTTGCCTTTGAAGGTTTTGTAGCTACTCTAGTGTTGGACCTGGCACAATTTCATGTTCTTTTTATTCACAACCTCCTGTAAAAAGAGTATCATAGATTATGACATGGAACCAATAAAGTATCACAAAATCTATGTCCTTTCTTTTTGTGTTGGATTTTAAAAACAGGAAATTTATACAAACAAAGTCATCATAGTTGTCCATAATCTATGGTCTAGTTCCAAAAAGAACTGTATTTACCCTATATGTTCACTTTGAAATCTTGTTAGGACATTACAACCAAACCCCCACCTTTGGACTTAATGGCCAAAAATTGCTTAATTAGAAGGAAATTAACAAGTTAGCGTTCAGTCAGAGTAGGATAACACAATGCTTTTCAAACAAATATGAGCAAAAGTTACACTATACCTGCACAAATCACCCTTAACAGACATTAACAAAACAACCAATTATGTAAATCATTGTGCCACTTTTAAATATTAAAGAAACATAAAAATGCAACAGGTAAATATCTGAACAAACACACCCCTGACCCATCTGTGCGTTGCATAATCATTTCAGCCTGATCAGAAAGGCCAATATGATTGCAGGTAATTTTACATGTTTTCCAGCTACTGAGGTTAGTAAACTTGCTACTAAAAGTCAACTAAGGATCCCATGTAAACAGTTCTTTAGTTAGTCCTGCAATATAAAATGTTCTTATTGGATCACTCAAAACAATTTTTCAATATGAATTGCAAATGTGATGTCATAATGAAAATCTACACCACGCACGTACCTGCAGATCACTAATAAAACGGTTACTAGTAATTTTCAAAAGCATCTAAAAGCAAGCAAAACAGAGTTCAAATAAATTCTGCACTGCACAAAAGACAAACTATTAAAAATGAGAAAATCTCTAGCATTCAAAAATTTCCTTTTACAATCGCATATAAATGAGATACTTAAATAATTTTGAAATGAAATCAATACCCTAACTTTAAGTGACCACCAAATACGCAAAACGTTAAATATATGAAGTAATCGTATAAATGACAAAGTCCAGACAATTCAGTCAGCACATTAAATGGATTATTTCTTCGTATTTCTGAATACAAAACGCGTCTCAATCTTGAACTCTTAATTATAAATGATCCTCTCCATGTAACACCGATGAGCGCGTTACGTCGTAAAAACAAGATAAAAAGAAAACAGGATGACAATGATGACGACACCGTGCCACGTGAATGGGTGGTGCGTTTTCCATAAAAGGTGGGACAGGCCCGGGAGGGAAAAAAATAACCTTTTCAGCGCAGCTGCTCTCAAAAACATCTGGTCAAATCATTGTTTTGTTATTTACTTTTTTAAAACTTTGCAACTAACATAAAACGGTTGGGTGAGAAATATCCACTAGCTGCGACTCGATGCCGAGAGGCGGAAGCCATACGAGGCCTTTGGGCGTAAAATGTTGCGTTAGCACAAATCATAACCACCGAGCATCACGTGTATTAGCGCAAACGTGATCAAACAGATAAGAGGTATATAAAGTACAATTTAAGAAGGACTAGACACGAGAAAAACGTCCTTCCTACAAGCGACCATATCATACTCCACAGACAATGTTGATAATGGCCGCAAAGCTAACGTTCTACCAAACGCAAGAAATCTCAATAATTTGGCCGTAATTTTACGTACAGCAAGCACGTGTCCTGTGGCGAAATAAAGTGTAGAGAAAACTAAATTTACCTTGTACAACAGGATTAAAATGCAAGATATGTATACAAATAATCCGATTTACCGCGACAAACAGTTACTGCAAAAACGTGCACCCGTCGTTAGCAAACCAAGCTTATGCTATTAGCAACCGCGAGCAGGAGTGGGCTAGTCACAGTATTTTCAATGTCTAGAGTCTATATCATACTCAGACCCCAAATCAGTTTCACACATATCCCAAATTG
This sequence comes from Pao palembangensis, assembly GCA_015343265.1. NCBI lineage: Eukaryota > Metazoa > Chordata > Actinopteri > Tetraodontiformes > Tetraodontidae > Pao > Pao palembangensis. The sequence goes on along the minus strand of CM027087.1, from coordinate 2,457,808 downwards.
CTATATACCTACAGATGTGACTATAGAAATAACTTTTCAGACAAATTATAACAGTGCGCTGGAAAATACACCATTTGGTATTCAAGCTAATACCTCGAGACGTTGCCTCATATACCCGGACTTAACAGATGAATTGCTCAGAAATTAAAAACTCCTATTATTACATTCTCATTCAGTGTTGTCGAAATGTTGAATCACGACCATCTACCCACCTACACGTCAGAAATATCGATATGCCCTCGTTCTTCGGTCAATCCTCCATTTTCCATTCCCGCTGGAGCTAAGTGACTGCGGCAGATGGCTGACTTCAACAAAGGACTACTCTTTTTACAGCGCCCCCACTGGCCCGGAGGAAATATAATAATTAATCAGGGTTTGTGGTCATGTCTACACCAAACGTCGTTTTTAAAAAGCTGGACACATTTAACTAAATTGCCTACAACGTTTACAACTATGTACAGAATATTTGATGTTTGCAGTTGGCTCACGTTTCTTTATCCTGTTGCAGGTTAGTTCATGGCTTTTTTCTTAAATATTTTTGGCAACATTTCAGAAAGCCTGACATGTGACTTTTTTTTTTTTTTTAAATCAACATATCATTTAATTCCATGATGAAAAGTAATGATAGTCTTTTTGATTTATTTCGTTATTTAGTGTTCCTAGATTTTTGCATGAAGGCCATATTGTGTCTGTTGATACTTATTTTTTGGTCAGGACATTCTGCCCAGTAACAACAGACATAATAAAATTCAGACAAAAATGTAGACAAAAAATATTATTTTTACAATACAAATTCTGCGTCATAGTGCTTCATAACTAGTGTTTAACCTTTTTGAAATTTGTTATTTTCCTTGCGGGATACAGCAGGCAATATTAGAATGAGAATGTGGAAAACTAATTTACAGACATTTCTGTCAACAACGGTTGATGGACTAGAGCTGTGCAGGGTTATGTGCATGTTCTGTAAAAGTCATGCATGTTCCTTGATATTTATACTGTAATATTTCTATATGCGTTATTTTCTATACACTCTTTTGGCAGGGAGTAGTTGTTAACTTTCCACCGCCAATCATGTGGTTTAAGATTTAAATACAGTGCACTAGAGCCCCTAAAAGCAAACAAAAATATATAAATTAAAAATATACCCTCTTTGACAACAGTTTACATATACAAAGATACTTAAGAGTTATAAAAACATCTAGATACATTTACATTTTCAAGTACGCCAAACTCTGTTAGGACGATGTGATGTTGTCAGTGTTCTTCTCCGTGTCTTGGTCCTTCTCTGCCGGTGTAGAAACCATTGTGTCTCTTAAAGAATTTAAGCCACTGCCAGCCTGCCCTAAACCTTTGTTTGGAAGATCTGCTGTGGACTCAGCCTCTGGTTCTTGCTGCGGGGCAGTGGCTACAACAGAGGAAATTTGAAATAAAATCATACCAGATCTATGAAAATGGACTGAAGCTGTGCTGAGAGCAAATCAAAAGGTTGTCAAAACAGCCCCCTGGTGTTTACCTGACTGAGTGCAGGACTTCATGTGTTCTGGCCAGTGTGCTTGCTGACAGGGGTAATCGCAGTAACTGGTGTTCCAGCAGCAGTAGAAGATGGCCTCCTTCCTGCAGTTGGCACACCACTGCTTCTTTTTTGTCTCATCCACGGCTTGTTGCTTCTCCACTTCTGTCTGCTTCTTTACCTCAGACACTAACCTCTCTCTTTCCTGTTCCAGACTTTGCCTCATTTCTGCCATTGTAAGCTCTACACAAAATAAGGTTAGGGACGAGAAAAAAAAAAAAAAAACAACAAATCATCACAGAGCTTCAAAAACAAATAAATAAGATGACCGCATGATTGCACAGCATATTTAAGATCTCACCAAGATTGTGCTTCATTTCTGACAACTCTTGTTGATGCAGCCACTGTAACTTTTCTATTTCGATTCTCAGTCTTCTAATCTGAAAACCAGGATTATTGTTCAGGTAAATGAAGATCTACATGCAAATTCTGATAGATAGTTTGTCTCCGAAAGGGCAAGATCAAACTGATACCTCTGCTACTGTATTCCCTGATGTGCTCTTGGAAAGATCATTGTAAAGCTCTGTCATTGTACCTTTGATTGCATCCATTATCTGAAAAGGACCAGCAAATACTTTAGGAAAAGTGTTTTAGGGACGATCATAAAGCCTTGAATGGAACATGAATTATTAAAATAAAAAATGAACATAAATATCTGTCTGATTGTAAAAAATAGAATGTATTGATGCAGACTTTGCCATAGTCAAGTGGACAAGACAATCAACAATAGTAAATATAACTAACTTTGTTTGTGTACTTGGCAATGTCTGCAGCCACATCAGCTGAGGCAGTGGGAATATACACATCTGTTTCTGCTGGTGAGGATGTAGCAACTGGACTACTGGATACCAGGGAGACGGCTGACGTGGATGTGCTGAGTGGAGTGTCTTTTTGTTGTACAGCTATAACCATAAAACAAACCATTTTGAGCATTTTTTTTAGAAGAAACTGATTTATGATGATAAGAATATAGTGCATACAACCTAGTGAACATGCACGCTCCTACCTTTAACGGCCTGTCTGGTTTGATAGCGTGCACTCTGCGAGGTCTGTTGTGTCGAAGATGATGCCAAGCCATTTCCAGCCATCTTTGTTTGGGTAGGCACCTGAGTCTGGCCTTGCATCTTTGACGTTGCCACAAGTTGTTGACGCTGCACCTTCTGCATGTGCCACTTCTGAGAGGAGGTCTGAAATTTGGCAGTGGAATTCCACACCACAGCTCCCTGCACCACTGGCACCGTTTCTCTGGGCAGCAGGGGGCGCTGTTTCTTTAATGCTGGTGTGTTGGCTGATGAAGCAGTGGATGATGAAGTAGGGGGTGTTGCTGAAGTGCTGGACATAGCTGTGATGCTAATTGTTGCAGGGGAGGACGCAGTGAAGGAGACCATGGTGACAGGGATGGGCACAGGAGTCTGTGAGGAAGCACTGCTGGTTGTAAATGGAACCAGAGCATTTTGAGACGTGGCTGTAACTGGAGTTAGTCCTTTCCCTTCAAACAGAAAATACACATTATTACCAGTTAGTTTATAAAAACTAGTGATGATTCCAAGTATATCCAGTAACATATACTTTATTCATATTTGACCGTTGCATATTGGATTATTTCTGTTAGGATCAAAAGGTGGAAAAGTTTAACAACACCTTCGGATTTACCAGCAGAAGAGTCTTTAACAGCACTGTTATCTTTTCTACTCCTCCTCCGCTCCTTGCCTTCCTGATCATCTCCAAGGTCAATAACCAGCTCCCTCTCTGAGTCAGAGTCCTCCACTGGCACAGGTTGACTTGTCTCAACTTTCCCCTGAGTTTTCTCTCCGGGCCCAGGTGATGATGGTGCTGGGGCTTTCTCTGAGTTTTCTTTCTCTAAATCTTTGACTGTTTTCTCGTTATTTAGAGCATCTGCTGGCGCTGCAGATGAATCTCCCACAGACTCTACTTTCTCAGTTTTACTGTCCTCATCTCGTTGTGGGGAAGTTGGGTCTATTTTTGTTGTCTCCTCCTGGGTTTCACTGGCAGATGCTGCATCTTGATTATTCTTGGTCTTTTGTTCAACATCACTGCTGTCTTCACTGTCACTGGAATCTGATTTTTCAGAGTCTTCTGAGTCACTGTGTTCCACTCCTTTATATGCATCAACAGAGATCTCATCAATACCTGTAAAAAAAGAGGAAACAGAGAAATACAGCATCTTTTATATTCAGAGAAGCCGCAGGGAGGCAAAACTGAGTAACTTACTTCCATCAGCTCTCCACAAGATTACATCTACAGTCACATCAACAAACAAAAATCACAATGGTTTTATTTGTTGACGTGCAGTTCACTGACCTAGCTGTGCCTTGCAACTTTCAATGGTTTTGTCCAAATTCAGCTGGAAACGGCTCTTGATCTGTCTTTTTGGAGAGGTGAGGACTGGTGTAGCTCCTTGTTTCTGCTGAACTGTTTCACTAAGCTCCTTTAAGTCCATTTCTGCTTTGCTACGATCTATAAGAGCAGAATCATCATAAATATCCTCTAATTGTCTACAGAAAACACAGGCAGGTTTGTGATTCACCTAGATTGAGGTTCAGGATGCTTCCTGTTGGTGGTGCCTTCTCCTGCTTACTCATGCCAGCAGGACGACAATGAAAGGCTTTAGGGCTGTCTAAGGAACAGCCTGCAGGACCAGGGCGAGGATGTGCCGGTGATGCTGTTCAAATGAATTTACAGTTTGGAAAAATCTTCTGAATTGAGAAGCAACAATTGTAAAATGTGTCTAGTGAAATACCTGTTGAGTCCATGGACTCTTCTCCTGTACTGTACTGGTTGTTGGTTACTGGTACTTTTGTCTGGGACTTGTCAGCATTCTCCTGTTCCCCATCTGAACCAGTATGAGCAGAGGAGTTGGTGCTTGTTGGGGAACGAGGTATGTCAGTGAGAGGGAGCCGCCTACCCGCAGTGGTCCCTCTCGCCCCTGCCAGCATGGGCCTGAGTGGCATCTTGGGTGATGCCGTCATATCAAAGCTCAGCTTGATTTTTTCCTGTTTATCAGCTTTAACTGGGGTAGATGAGGGGTTCGCAGGATCTAGCAGCATCTGGAAGTTGTTGTCAGGAGTGTAGGGCGTTCTGAAGGGGGCGTAGTTGAAGACTCCGAACTTCTTCCTCATGTTCTCCACATAGACCTCCATCTCTTGCATGGCACTGTTGAAGATGCTTTTCGTCTTCTTCACAGAGAACGGAATCTCTTTGGACATGAGGTAACAATTGTTTAATGGAACCCAAGCCCTGAATGACAGAAAGTCAGACGCTATAAAAAATCCTAAATGTTCTTCACAGTCCATGGAAGTGAGGTTTGATACCTGTCATGTTGACCAAAAAAGCGAGCATCTACTTGTCCATCTTTGTCTCTCAGTGCTTTAGCAGGCCAGAATGGAAACCCCTTCAGTTTTGCCCACACAAGAGGGTGCGGGTTACTCTGCAGATATACGGTAAAACACTGGAACTACGTTGCAGTATTTAAGTATGTCTAAATGAGTAAACAAACAGGTGAAATCAGCACAGAAACTTCCACGTTGGTCAGCAAGCTTACACAAGGCTCACAGAACCAGTTGTCTCTCTTTTGGCAGGCAGACAGGTAACACTCAGGACAAACTTCGATCTCGTTCATCTGCAAAAACAGAACTGGAAGATGTACAAAACCCTGGGATTCTACTCCAAGCGTGACCATAATCAACCACAAGCCTACCTCATGTTCGCAGATTTTAACGATGACTTTTGCAGTTGCTGTGAGTTTGTGATTGCCTAAAGGAAGAGCATATTGCTTGCTGTAATACTCATTAGCCCTTATGTTAGTGTCATTATAATGACAATGTTACTTCTGTTTTCCAAATGAATTATCCTATTATTCAGTAACATATTTCATTTTTTTTGATATAATGAAACATTTTAACATGAACAGAAGGTGGAATATTTAGTTTGTTACCCACCTCTGATAAATGAACCATACCTCCGTTGTATATAATACAGTTGTGCAAAATCCATTTCGCATCTGCCAAGAAGGCCTCTGTGCATCCATACATTTTCTTTTTAATATTCTGCATTTCAAAAAGAAAAAAAAACAAAACATTGGAATCATAGACTTGGAAAAATGCATTAGCTCAAACTTTACCTTCTCAAGCGTGCAAAGATCCATGGGATGAAAAATGTACTCTGCATAATCTGGATGCTGTTCAAGAGAGACGGGTTTCTGGAAGGGTTCAGTCTAGACGATAAAGATAACGGAAAAAAAAGTGAACAGGGAAACTAACTGCACAGCTTTCCCCTCAACCAAACATAAACATGCTACCAACATGCTACTAGAAGCCACTTGAAAGAAAAGGAAGAAAAAGAGCTGAGGACGAAATCATGAAGGGGTCTTGTTAGTAGTGTATTTGATTACCCAATTAAAAGTCTTTCTCTGCATGGAAGCTGCATGGGGGGAGCGAGATGACAAGCGGGGATGATCCTGAAAGAGAGTAAGAGGGGCAGCTGTATCCTCACCACCAGCTTCATGGTTTCTGGCCATGACAGGCCCAAATTTGCACAATGCTTATGATCATTAGTTCTGCTGTTAGAAGTCAGTAGCACATGCAAGTCAACAATACATCATGCAGGACTGATATGTAGACTGGAGGCATCTTAAATCTGAATTGTTTGGACTATGATGATGCATTTCCCTTTATGCAGAAGCCATCTAAAAATAAAGATTAGCCAGCGAGGAATGCATGCCATCATTGAAAGAAAAAAAAAAAAAATATATATATATATATATATATATATATATATATATATATATATATATATATATATATATATTAAACCAAATAAAAATGAAGGAAAGGTTCTCACAACACAATACCAGAGGGTTGGAAACCTAAGAAAAACACAGGGGCAACAGGACTTACACCTGGCTGTTTCATCTTCTGAAGAGCAAACTTTAGCAGATAAGACAGTTGCTCTAGTGTCAGCATCATCATGGCTTTGCTTTGAGTCTCTATACACTCAGCAACTGTTATTTTCTGGAACACAATGACAGGAAAATAACAGCAAAGGATGCAGCTGGTATTTCTCACTCACGCCGATGCTTAATAAGAAGCCCGCAGGGTTTCGACTGCAGGATTCACTATGTGCATTTCTGTGAGTACCTCACACTCAGGGCAGAACCAGTCACCCTCTGGCTCGGCTGGGAGTTTGAGGCACTTGGCGTGGTACACCCTGGGGCAGAGCTCACAGCAGAGCACCTGTCCCTCTCGGTGGCACAACCAGCAATAGAAATCATTCCTGCCGTCCTGCGGTACAACATCAACAGGGTCTGTGGTGAGTGCTGGCTGCTTCACATAGTAAAAGGGACCATGTCTTAGTTCTGACTGGAATGCAGGCAAAAAACACAAAGTTGGGAAAAGGTCAAAGTCAGGGCAAGAATTAGAAGAAGCCAAGCAGCAAGTACAGTTTCATAAGTTGTATGTGTGGGTCAGTTTTAGAGGAAACGGGTTTCCGTTCTTTTTTTGTGATTGGTACCTGGTCTTTGCTGCTGCTCAGAGCACCTGGTTTCTTCTTTTTTTTTATTTGACATGGAGATGTTTCAGCAGATGAGTGGCTATTGGAAGACGACGGGCTTGGCATCTTCCGTTTTTGGCCCGTTCTCTCTGTCGACCCAGTGTCTGAAACTATAGGTCAAAGGTTACACAAACACTGAAAGGGTAAAACACTCACTGCTGGAAATGAAGAAACACTAATACAGTTTTGCTAATTTATTGACAAAACCATCTTTACCCCGAGAGCGTGTTGAAATTTCCATTCCTTCTGTTATAATCTGGGGTTTCCCAGTGTCTTCCTCCACACTGATATAAAAACAGAGCATCATCAATCAGAACACAACATTTCTTGCAGGTGATAATCATCAGACAATTTATCAAACAGGCAAAGTCAGACAAAGTCAGTGGAATCAGGAAATTGCTGATTGTGTGGTACAAGAAAATCTGTTATCTCAATATGAATGGAGGATATTTTAAGTAAGCTCTGCTTACTTTCAGTGCTCTTATTCAGCACCCTTGAAACCCTTAAGGGCAAACTGGAAACTTTTCACCAAAGTGAAAAAGGTTTCGTTTTATCAAACTTTTCTGCCACTTTCTATACAACTACCGTATATTTGATCCACATCCTCAGTGCTCTGAACACAGAGCTGATCTTGGGCTTGTTTAGGTTTCCTTGAAGATGTTTCGCCTCCTCTCCAGAAGGCTTCTTCAGTTCTGAGTTGCAGGTGGCTTCTGTCATTTTAGAAAGGTTTGGTTTGTGGGAAATGTTGAGTAATACGATTCTGCACCATTAACTGTGTTTATGTTTGGGTGTCTGGGTGGATGACAGTGTGACCCTACAGCTCCAGCCCACAGTCATCATTACACAAACTCTGGTTCCAAACATTGTCACCAGTACAGGAGGGCAATACGTGTATCCTGGTCACGCTATGCACACTTCCTGCACGGTAGCTGCCAAGCGTACAAAGAATTAAACATGAACTGTACGTGTATATGACAATATGAAGAAAAAGGTAACGCCAAAAGTCAAGCACAGCTCCATTTAATGAGCAACAAAACCTCCGGTAACTGGCCACAGGTCTATAAATACTCCCACCGCATGAATATACTGAAGGATGGAGTCTCTACTGCAGCAGTTTGGCTGCTAACAGATGAAAAACAAAAATAACCACTGATCAAAATGACCTAATGAAAAATTTTACTGAGAAACATTCGCATAAAAGGTAAAGCAGTATTTGCCTTAAACCACCTAAATCTGTCTAAAAGGTATTGCATCATACCCCTGTTGTGGGTATGATGCAGAAAACACTGTTAGGCTAAAGAAAAAAAACATGGCTTCCATCTTCCTCCTTCTCAGCCCCTAAAGGATGAAATGACAGACAGGACATCTGCTGAGGGCGACAGAGATGCAGCAAATGGTTTTACTGGCCTCCTCATCTAATCTGTATGCCCAGCCTGGGACTATCTAACAGAGCAATATCATGGCCAAGGCCAGAACCACAGCAACAAGAGACAAAGAGGAAACACAAGGCTGCCCATTCTGACAAAACCATTTCTAAATCAACACTACAGATCACACCACACAGCCTATTGTAACCTACCAGGACTCCCCCTTCCACACCCACTACTGCCACAACACCCATGCTTCAGCGTAGGAAATCAGCAGCATACCTTCGTTCTCTTTCACACACAGAGTCTTCAGCCTATTTTTTCATCTCTTTAAATTATTGAGGTCGTTGGGGGATGAGGGATAAGATGGGTCCAGGTTTCCCAGAAGGCCTTCTCTCCCTGCTGCTCTCTTCTGCAATTGTCAATCTTTAACCTCAGCTGCACGCTGCCGATTGGCTTGAGCACCACACGGAGGTGCCTGATTGGGCGCTCGGCTCGGTGTGCCATACAGGCTCTCTTCTCCTCGCTCTCCTCAACCACAGTGCTGCAATGCAGCGAGAACTGCTCCTCGCCGGTGGTGGAAACCTTTTACAAATCAAACCCTCATTCCCTTTAAACCCCCATACTGACACAGACTGGCAGCGTGAGTTTTATCACACACGAGGAGCTGTTCTTCAGACTCGGCAGCAGCTGGAAGTGAGCCCCCGCACCTTCAGCTCTCTCAGCTTGTATGGGTGCATGGTATCCATTTTGCACACACACACACTCTCTCTCCCCCTCTGTGTCTCTCCCTCTCTCTCGCTGGCACTGCACACAGAGCACGTACACACACAGCGATGTAAAAAAAAAAAAAAAAAAAAAAAAAAGACGTTCAGCTTATCATGTGTTCTAGCATGTTGATAGGTGCCATGGTCACACGATGGGCTCAAAGATGGGGTCAGGCCTCTTGGACAGCACAGACAGAGTAACATCACCCTCGTCAGTATATACAGAGAAATCACACAAACAATAAATCGATGATGATTGAAAACAGCCACAAAATTATAAATATGTCATATTTTACTGGTCGCCGTAACCATTTCAAAAATGATTCAAATTTATGAGGAAAAACGTGCACAGGCCTCATGTTTTCGTAAGACCAAAAGTACACAACAAGGACGAATAAGTGTGTACACTGGTTACATGTTCAAATAAACCAGATAAACCAACAGCAAGACAGGCCCTAAACTTGAAATGCACACTTGGCCGCTCTTCCGTCAATCCCCACACCATGATGGAATGGAGGGATTAAAGAAATGACCACACACCATTCACAAAACACTGGGGGAGGGAGAGGCTATGAGGGTCACTGCAGACTGCTCCTGAGCCCTGGGCAAGCAACACGTGCACCACAGTCCCGTTACTCCTGATGTAAAGCTTTTGTCGGGCATCCAAACCATGCAACAGATTTTCCATCTGGAACATGTACAAATGTAAACAACACTAACAGGCTTGTTGATGCATCTACAATTATTTACCAAATCTAACTGCCATAATCTAATTCATGCACACAGAATAGCAGCACCATCGTCATAAACAGGATTCAGTCTAACCTTAATGGCTTGATAAACAGGTTTCCCTGCCTCTCTGGATGAGATGAGCTTTCTGTGCTGAGCCTTTTCAGCGGAAGTCCTTCCTTTCTCCTTCCCTGCTCTCACTCTTTCTCTCTCTCTCTCACACACACACACACACACACACACGCTCGCACACACACACGGTGTGCTTGGAGCAGAGGGACGGGAAAGGGAAGCAATCTAAAATGGCTGACACAAAACAGCACATAACAACACTGGAAGGCAGTGCACACCATCGTGCTCAAGCTAACCCTCCAACCTTGTGATAAATAAACCGGTATGGGATGGTTTAGCTGCTGGTCACTGGTATTTTTGGAAATCACTGACGGTAGATCACATGAAATTGTGTTTCTGGGGGTAAACGGGGCATAAAATTGATGGATGTGAACGTGTTTTCAGGATGCATAAAGATTAGAGAGCCTCTATTTGCTCTCATTTACAGAAGTGTCCTGCTGCCTCATTCTCACTCCAGTTGGAGGCCCGAATTAAACATATTCTACTAACAGACCACCATGTGATGATTCCTCTCTTCATAGCACTGACCCCAGTCTCTCCCATCATGCCTGGATACCTCACCGGGCCTGGAGGCCAGGCCTACCAGGAAAAACACATTCGTCTTCTCTTAACAAAAGATCCTTTTAGGTCAGTGTACTGTATACATAGAATGACATTAATCTCAGCCTCTGTGTGTCTCCCTGGTCTCTCCAGACAGCCACCCATTGTCAGGATAGGCCCTTTTTCCAAGTTCCACTCATATGTTGGGAGGTGTCACACTCTTCCCAGTGCCCCAGACTGCCACACAAACCTGTATTTTTACCCAGGCATGTACCAACCTGGAGCTTCACCAACAGATTATAATATGTCAAAGAATGAAAATAAGGCTTACCTCTGTGGATGCATGGTTAAACACTCTGTTTGATATGTCAGTGCTTATTAGAACATGGAGGACAGCACTGCCAGCATTTACCCTGCACAGAAAAGTCACGGCTATCCAGGCTATTGGACTCACAGCTCTGATATAAGCCTCGCTCAGAATGGTTACACATGCTGGCAGAATATAAGGCAGCTGCTGATTGGCTGGTCCATTTCCTGGCTGCTTGTCTTTTGTTCAGCGCAGCAGAAACACAAGTGGCCAGAGCTAGAAGAGCTGCAGGCCCAAATCAAATCAACTGCTGAAAGCATTTTTGCTCTGTAACTGTGAACACTCGTCTTGTTTTCTTGCATCAAATGTCACCAAATTAGATCCACAGTAAAGCTAAACCAAGCCTCACCTGAAAGATTGCCACAGTGGAAAAGTAAGGACCTTTTCTTTGACCTATAAAGCTTTAACAACAATGTTAAGAGTGCAAACTGCAGCAAAATGGCAGACTTTCCTGACACTGGCCTTTGGACAGATGTGTTTACACTGTGGAACTGTGTAGATAAACCCAGCAGGTACTGGAACATTTCATTCCAGGACAAAACCTTTAATAGTTTACACAGGCGGCAATCAGGATTAAGGAATAACCATTCATACACTGAGGACACTGCTTTGGGAGCTATGTTGGGGTTCAATGTCTTGTTCAAGTACACTTCAGGGTCTGGGATCGAACCAAGGACCTCAGTGGAGCGACCAATCTGACCTGAGCCATATACTTCATATGACTGTTTTGCCCTCTAGGCTGCATATTGTTCACTTAGGTGCATGTAAAAACCACTTTAAATCCCATTTTATTTGACACTGACACTGCAAAAATAATAAAGTATTCCTGGATTTACACTAGAACAAAACACGTCAACACAATGTATTACTGACTTGCAGCCACCTGCACCTTCTAGGTATAGCAGTGATATCTTGTGGACAAAGTCTGTAAACGGCTCAAAGTCCCTCCGAAACAGGGAACGTCACCAAAATTTAAATATCTATACCCTTGGCTTTGAAATTTTCATTAAAATCCGGTCATAAGATGTATTTTTTTTTGTTCACAGACACACAGGCCACTTGGCAGAGGTAAGAAAAATAAAATAAATAACCTCATATCCGGACAGCTAGCTTGAGGTCCATAATATTATTTAGCATACGCAATTAGCTAATGTTTGTTATATTGAAGTACCCGAATTGATAAAAAAGTAATGAAGTTAAGTTCCGACAACGTGAAAACAAAGATGACTCTACATTCTTGTTCTGGTAACATCAAACATATTACTTGGATGCCTGAGGGGTTAATTTACTGCATATTCTGTCACCTTTTGTCACGAAGATGACTCTTGTGCTTCACCGTTGGCAAGTTGTAATAAGCCTCCCAATCCACAAGATGGCACTATTGTTCACCTTTTACCACTCGCGTCTGCTACTGAAGTACACGAACACAAGCTACTAAATTTAAATGTGGTTAAAAAATACATTACTTTTATTTCTCCTCTAACTACTGTGTTTATATCATTTATATGTTATGTGTGTTAATTATTATGTAGCATTTTTATTTTGAATTTGTTTACGATGAATGTAAATGATGGCCCTGTGGCATTATTTGTCGGAAATGGCTTTGAAAAGAACTGGAAGCGTAAATTAGTAACATTTGGACTCTTCACGTAACTGTTTAAAACGTTTAAAATAACCGTATCTATGTTGTGTTTTATATATATACTGTTTTATATATAATACTGTTTTATATATATAAAACAGTATAACATATATAACAGTCGCCATAAGATGGCGTGTTATTCTGTTGAAATCTTAACTTGTTGAAATAAACAATGATATAAAATGCAGTCTTGGTAGCTGGAGATGCGGGGTTTTTTTGTGTTAAATTTTAAGAATTTGAGTGAGGGGCGGGTTAAAGGCACGCTGTTTGCAGGTAACCTAATCAGAATACACCAATGAATGTGGAGCTATCTCCTGTCTTCTCACACTGTTATCTCCTGTCGTTTTCAAAGTAGATGGCTTCTGAAGGGAGGGGGGATGGGATAAAGTGTCTCACACACTCAGGGGGGAGGTCAGTTTGCCACGTTTTGTGGGGGAAGGGGCACAAACACAGGGCCACTGGGCCCCTCTTGGGTCTCCATGGAATGTAATTGAGGCTGTGTCACTCAGGCAGGCACAAACAGACCAAACATCATGTCATGGACCATTACAACTCTCCTGACATTAGCCAAAAAACTTTGTTCCTATGGTTTACAACAATATTTAGAGTAACTGCATAAATGGACCAAATTATTTTTAAAATTTAGAAGAGGAACTTGGTAGAGAAAAACGAGCATTTTTCTTGTGATAATGAGTTTTAATGTAAATCATTTGTGTGGACAAGTAATGTAAGCTATCAAAAAATTTTTTTATTTATTTATCTCACCTAAATATGTGGTTGCATACTGATCTTAAACAGCACTTCCATATGTCATATTTATGACTTGATCCTCAAAGACAAACATATAATATATATAATTTATCTCCTATAATTGAGTACATTTCAAATGTCATCTGGTGTTGATTTCCCTATAAACGTAAATTCCACATATTTGATGGCATTAGAATTGGAATCACATGTGTGCACGATGAATGGCATAGTAATGATACTCTGGGGGTCATAAATAATTTTAATGCAGTCCTTATAATACTAGACTATAAATAAATTTTTAAATCTCTCCCTTCAGCGGCTGCTGATCATATCACCTACGGGTACTGGTTTACGTGTAGTTCATTTCGACAATATAACAAACGCGTTGATTTGGCCTCAACGAGAAATAAACAACATTACCCACAATTCCCATCGCGGCCACAGGCTGTCTCCCTCCGCTCTGGGAGTGTTTCGCATTTAAACAAACACGGTCCTGCTGAAGATGGCGGAGTTTTTAGAGGCGTAAAAGAAACTGCTTTACTCAATGAAACCATCGAAGCCGGTGAGTTTTACAACACTACCTCATCAGCTGTTTATTCGTAAGTTTTGAAGTAATAGTAGCGTGTGTTTGGACGCCCAGTTTATCTTAGAGACAGTTAGTGTTGCTCCGCTTCCGAGCAGGCTGTGGTTTCAAGCTACCCTGATACAATGAACCACTTTAGCTCTGCCCATTTATTATGGACTGTTTGTTATGATATTATAAACCCAGAAACTTTAAATAACACACTCATCGATAAGCCTGGCTGGATGCTTTGCTATTTCCCTCGTTTACGATCAGTGCTGGCTTTCATCCTTTATTCACAGGCTCCAAAGTTTAGCTCCCTGATTGGTTTGGGAACCGTAGCTTTAGCTGATTATTCTTGCCATTGATTATGAGTTTGCTCGTTTGTGTTCCAGAAGGTTAAAGTAAAGTTAATGGCATCGCTTCCTTTGCCACAGCACGTCAGAATATTTTTTGTACTGCATTTCTTTAACCAGACTGTCTTGGTTGCAGTTTCAGTTAGGGGGTGGGGTGGTGGCTGCAGAATTGTCCCAGTTCATGTTAGTTACACAGTAGTTTGATTTGAACCAGAGCGAAAACAACCCACTCTGCAGCCTGATTACCTGTTTGTGATATTATTAGTGGCAATATTGTTAATATTCTCAATTTTTCCTCAATTGCATCAATTCAAGGGGCAACAGAATAGTTTGTGTAAAATCACCATTAAGAAAAAAAAAAAAAGAAACGGATGTTTTTATTGTGAATTTTATACATATTTTAGCCAGCTCAAGATTCTACAGTTTACCAGTTGCAGCAAAACTTGAAGTACAGATTTACAGTCTGCCATTAATTTTCACAACTTTAGTGATCAGAGATGCATGTTCGGGACACAAAACGGTCCGCTAGACTGTGATGTATGCTGTTCTTTACAGGTGATAAATCATATTTAGGTGAATGTGTGTGTGTGTCCCTGTGTGTGAGCCAGACGGGCAGACGGAGGTAGATGGATGCGTTCCAGTGCAGGGGAGGATGAACTCTGTAGGGTTCAGTCAGAGTCCAAGTTCGACTTCCCCGTTTTCAATAAGGTGTTCCACGTTTTCTGTCTTACAAGGTAGTGAGAGCACATTCCTGGTGCATGTGTTAATGTGTAGGCAGACAATGAAGAGGTAGGTCTGCCATTTGGCATAAATGCTCAGGGGTCAAGGAATCCTGTGGCTCTTTATGCTGGGGGCCATGCCTCTTGATATTCATAGTTTTGCTGTGATGTTCCCTGGCTTAGGTAGCTTGTATCAGGAATGTTATACAGGTTATTCAGAGGACACTTGTAAACTCTAACAGACTATGAATTTTGATATGATTGTGTGTGTGTGTGTGTGTGTGTGTGTCGTAAGGTAAAATGAAAAAAACTGAGCAATGCTGTTGGCAGGTTTCACCAATCAGAAGACCTAACTTCTCTTTACTTCTGATGGAATGCCATTACTCAGGCCCAGTTTTCTGTTATTCCTGGTAGAAAGACCACTGTGGGAACCTGTCCAGCGAACTCCTTCTGGTCATATTCCTGGCAAACAGAGCCCCCTGTCCCCTATTCTCTGAGCCTTTATCTACCACTTTCTTTCTCCCTCACATTGGCTGTCAGGCTGTGTTAACAATGAATCAATCTTTGGGGGGATTGTTTGACTGCAGATGGGCTGAAGAAGTGACTGGGATGCATAGCTTTTGCTCTTTGTCCATTGGCCCCTGTGCTTTCAATAATTCATTAACTTATCACTTTTTCTCGTGGGACTGGGAGAAGTCTCTGCGTGGTGACTGAATCTGGGCTTGCATCGACCCCCCTATTGTTTAACAAATGACCGCACTTGTTCAAAATTCTGTTAAACTACTACGGAGCTGTTTTTGTAATGCCACCTGTAACTTGTTATAAAACTGTCCCTTTTCCATATGTTTTGCGTAATTGAACAAGACAAACAGCAGGACAATTGCTGTTTCCAACTTCCAATATCAAAGTCAGAGATTCCATTTTTAATGTTTTTTTTATATATATATATATATATATATATATATATATATATATATATATATAAGATTAGCCATATTTTTATTTTTCTCAAGTCTTTTATAGTATTTATTTCTTTAGTGTATGCTGCTGCTGGAACACTGCAATTTCCCCAATGTGGGACAATAAAACACATTCTATTCTATTCTATCCAAAAAAGTCACTTGCTTATTCAGGAATTACAGTCCATCAGCAGCAGTAAATGGTGTTCCTCCAGTTGGATAAATACTATAGTTCTTTTACTGTCTTTTCGATACTGACAGGCCAAGAAAGAAAGGCAGATCAGGTGAACGGCTTCCATTTGCTGGAGCCATTTTACTCCACTTTACTTTTAGACCACTTTTTTGATAAGTGTCTTTTATCTGTCTTTGTCAAGCCACATTTTTGCATCGCTGCTTCCTGAATAGATGGAATTCTTTTGCCGCTTTATCAGCTCGAATGGTGGTTTCATTTGACACCATGTTGTATATGATCGGAATAATGGGCACGTAAGTAGGCAAACTCAGTAACACGGAGGAAGCCTGATTGTTTCTCCTGAAAGACTCCTTCACATAAAACATCCCTTTAGCCCCCACATCTCAAGGTCATTGGTGCTGCGATCTGGGTTTGTATTTGCTAACATTCTCGTATCGCGTGGCTGCACTCAACAGGTACGTTTACTTTTTCTGCCTACGTCGGAGAAGCTAAATATAGAAAACTCTGCCTAACGAGACAGTCGCGTTTCCACCGCTGAAATATTTACAGATTCTTTTTTGAAGAGAGTGAGAATATGACAGAAGCTGCTGAAACCCCCTGTTTTTTTACTGGTTAGGCGGAGGAAATCGGATCGCTAAGGGCCAGTTCAGGCAGCAGTTTGTTCTTTTCCTCTCTTTGAAGTCACATCTTCTTCATCTGCTCGTTCCCCTCTTTTTCAACTCTGAGGTAATGCCCGAGTGTGAGACTAGCTTGGCCATATGTGAGCCATGCACACTTGTGCAAGCCAAACGACCAGTCTGAAGCAATCATTGCACCTAATTCCAGTTTATAACCAGCAAGGATTTGGAAGAGTGTTCTCTCTGTAGACCTTGTTGATTGGATGAAGGCAAACTTTATTAAGAAAGGTGGTGCCAAGAGTCGTCCCCCTCCCCTCCTTGCCCCTACTCTTTAACCTCAACTCCCCATTTAACTTTCGCTCCCGAGCCAAAGAATGCTCATAAAATGGTTTCACCTGAACAAGCTAGCGGCAGGGAAGCTCCCTCGCTTTGTTTTGTTACCGTTGTAAAATGTTAGCAAGACCTTGTTTGTTGTTTTGTTTAGGGCCTTTTTTTTTTTTACAAAAATGCATTTGAAGAAGACACTGTGAGGGTGAAAAAAAGCTGGTTTATGTGATAACCACTACCAGATGCTCTGCCTGGTTCGAGAGCGTGAAAAGACCAAGGAAGAGGGGGTGCCGGAAAAGGAAAGAACACTCTAATTTCTGCTAGAACTTCTCAGTTTAAAGTGCTGCATCATTGCTTTTAATCATTTTTCGGATGTGTCTGGATCTATAAATGCACCCGAAATTGACCTTTTTGGCCCCTAACACTCCCTTCAAGTTCAAGCTACTGTCTTGTTTTTTTTTTTTTTTTTTTAACTGCATAAAATCTGAGCCAATATCCACACTGAAAGTCACACTGAGACATTCCAGACTACTGCAGGGTTTGTATGGAAATGACTGTTTGACTCTTGGAGAACTGAAGGAAATGGAAATAAGCATCATAAGGGCACATGGAACAGAACCCGAAAGTTGGCATAACTGGCTAGCCTTCCATCCTCCAGTGTGGTTTCCAACACTTTCACGCTATTTCAGGAGCTAAAAGTTGGATTTTGTTTCCCATGGGGAGTTTACAGCCCACCGTCAAGTTTACAGCTACATCTCTAACTGCTTACATGTGCTGTGATATATGCAGCTGTGACATTAGAGTATGTACACGGAAACATTTACAAAGACTGGAAACATCTTGGAGAGAACCCTCGCAGTCTGCCAGGGCCTAATTGGTACCTGATCCTGTCTTAGCCTTTAACTTGCCCAACTCACAAGTCAATGATTGTCTAGTTTTGGGTCATAATTTGTACCTACAAAAACACCTGAGCTTGTGTTTAAAGGTGGCGTGGCAATACAACTTTTTTGCTGTATGTTTGAAAATAAACTGAAACTGTTTGCTTCAGCAGTTTGTTGTCTCAAAGAACATTGTTCTGTCTTCGTATTTATCAGCAGATAACAGCACTGATCTGATGTGCTGGCCCTTCAGCTGCCCTGAAGAGGAGAGACGTGTGGAAGCAGTACGTTCATGGGCAGACATAAGCAGCTCTTTCAAATATGTTTTGCTTTACGCCGCATTGCATTATTACACAAAGATCCATGTCGCCAAACCAGTTTGACAAAATTCTACGTGCTGATTAAAGCCAAGCCCTTTTGCTTATTTAATGTGGCTTGAAAACGTAGAAGCATCAAACGGTGCCACCCTTGTCCCACAGAACATCTACTCTTTTTGTCTTACAGAATTCTCTCAGAGTAAAACCTGTTTAAAAGAGAGACCAGAGCGGGCCGGCTCGGTCAGCATCTGCCGTCCCGCTGCCGCTCCCTCGCAGAGTTGAGTGACTTGATTAGCAGTACGGCCTTAATCACCCAGCAGATGGGAACAGAGCGCAGTGTCACCAAGACAAAAACAAGCCCACGGTTGGATTATGGCTCATGTGGCGTGCGTGTGCGTGTCCAGTCAGACTGAGCACTCTTCTGATTGTCAGTCCAAAAACAGATTGTTCTGGACTGTTGGGTACACAGGCCCGGTGGTGCTTCCCCCCCCCCATGCTCCCCTGTTTGTCTTTCAGCGCTTAGCACCCACGACCCCTGCATCCCACCTTTCTTCATAAGTCATTGAAACACAATTTTAATAATGTCAACCTGCAACTGAGTGACATGTGGTAGATATACAAGGTGTCAGGGGCTCTTTAAACTCTTCCAAAGAAAATGATGCAAAGAATAGTAGAAATAAAGCCTCTTTAGCTATTTGACTTAAATTCTAATTTAAAATAAAGATCCCAAATAATGTGGATTTAAGTGCAAAATAGCTGTTATTTTCCAAATACCTTACCGACTGCAGTAAGCTCTGAGGTATTGAGATAAAGTGTGTTATTTGTTTTTTTATGTAGTCATCGTAAGAATTTTGATCTTCAGTAGCTTCGTAGTTATCTAATAAACTGCGGCTGCCTTCAGTTTTACCCTCTGTTTCTTATCAAAACTTTATTTCTGGAATTTTCTTACCTACGTTCTGTCACAGTTGAAAGAGGAAAGGGAGCAGTAAAGGAGGTGGGAGATGGTGCAGTTGTGAACCTGGCCTTCGACCATCTTTTGAGTGGGATTCTTTGCCGGGGTCAGAGTTCATACGCATCAGCGTGGCTCTGTGATTGGCTAAGGAAAGGTGAAATGAAAACCACAGTAAACTTTTGACCCCGGCACAGGAGCTGCGCAGGAACGCCCAGCCCCTGCTCTGGTGTGGTGGAACAGAGCCCGCACTCTTCCTGTGTTTACTCCACCAATCCAACAGGGACTGTGGGGAGCTGGGGGAGGGAGGGCGCACACAGGGAGCGAGGAGAGAGAGCGAAAATGAGCAGAAGGGAGGACGGGAAGAGAATATCATCAGAACAGGGCTGTGGTCTGAAAATGGGCGTTTTTTTTTTTTTTTTTCCTCCCCCCCCCAAGTTAAAACCTGCATCTGAAATTCAAAACGCGACGTATTAATTTCCTCCTGTGGACACGACAGCCTTTAAAGGTGCATCTCGGCACAGAATTGCGTTTGACTAAAATCTTGTTTGATTTTAAAAGGTCTGTCTGCGTTATCAGAGGGGTCAACATGGAAGCAGAACAGTCCCAGGCGCTCTGCTCCTCCAGATAAAAGCCTGTTTTGCCTTTGATTAATGACCTCATTTCCATAATATTAGCCCTGTGTGATGGCAGCCTATAGCAGTGTATGGAGGCTGGGGGTCTCTGGATGAACAATATGCTGACCTCATTGTTATCAGTCCTTCATAAACTATATAGAATCTTATAGAAAATAAAAGGTGTGTTGGATGCACAGATTCTTGGTTGGATGTATATCTTTGTGGGTCTGTGTGTGTCCCCTGGCTTTGTCTGTATTATTGATGGAT
The DNA here is from genome assembly GCA_015343265.1 of Pao palembangensis. Lineage (NCBI taxonomy): Eukaryota > Metazoa > Chordata > Actinopteri > Tetraodontiformes > Tetraodontidae > Pao > Pao palembangensis. Next base: position 2,437,615 of record CM027087.1, on the reverse strand, counting down.
GGTTGAAGGCAAAGCATGTGCAGAACACACACACACACAGTGGAATCTGCCACCTCTTTGTTTCCAACTTCATTTATTTTCTCAGGTTTTTCGACACATTGCGTTTTATGCGTGGGGGGGTAAAGGGGAGATGCAGCCTGCGTGTGTGTGTGTGCGTGTTGGAGTGGTAGAGGACGATCTGGACACGAGTGGGGGATGTTTTCGCTGAGCGAGAGAGAATGCAGTTCTATTAAAGCTGTTTTTCTCTGCTTTCCCGCTGCACCACATTAATCTGCATAGTTCGGAATGATCGGAATGTTTGCCGCAATTTATCTGATCTTGATGTAACTCAGTATTTATTCAGTCTCATTAGTGCACGCCAGGGACCACTGTGCCCAAATGATTATTATACCTACGTATTGATTAAATATTGCTTTGTTGCCTTCAATGACTCCCCATTTTCTTTTCCTGTATGTTGTTCAGTTATATTTCGATCAGTGTCTCTCATTTTTGCAAAAGTAACTGGATAAAAGAACTGGTGGAATCAGTGGCATCTTAGTGTAATATGTTTATTGGGCTCTCAGAAACCATGTGACCGCCTGTTAATTCTGTGTGATCCTTTGAACGGGCTGATTTGCTGTAAGATGGGACATACACTATCAAACCAGTATACAAACCAACATTGCCTACTTTGGCTTAAAACTTTCTGGGGGTTTCTGGTTTTGACCAGGGCCATAGATGTTGTTATTAAAGTAAGCATTATTTAATCGTAACCCATTTTTAAAAACCAGAAATCGTTCTGTGGTTTTGTTGTTTCCCTCTTCCTCCAGGCCCAAGCTCAGGTTCCACGTCTCTCTTATTACTTTATCACCATCTGGTTGTGAAATGAGCTGCGCTCCATGCTTTTCTGGTGGGACTTTGAAAAGCAGCTGAGCAATAAGTTTCCACTACATTACCTGTATTTATTAAATAACTGTGGATTTTTCCTATTTTTTTCTTCACTGGTCTGTGAGGTGGGAGTTGTGATAGCAGCTAATAACAAGCTCTGCATTTAGAGGACAGGATTTCATACAGCAGATTTGCATCGGATATTGAAGATTTAACACACACTTTGATTCGGTTCTTATATCTCATTCGAGAACAGGCAACAGCACATACTGCATGCTGCTCCTCTCTCTGTCTGTCTATGTCTCTTGTTCTCTCTACTCTATCTCTATTTTTTTTTTATTGAAACATCATCAGTGTGTTGATAGTTAACATGTTTCAGATGTAAAGTGATTTATAGTCATCAGGATTTAAATGATTATGGAAAACAAAAACTTGAAAAATCAGGTTTTTGGTAAGGATTGTTGGCAGGAGCAAACCCGGTGTGTTTGGACAGTAAGACAGTATTAAATAATTCAGCTGGCGCATTAGCTCAGCAACAGCCCAGCATGTAGGATTTATGCCGTCAGTGGTCCAGCTGTGAGAGAGCGTTGTACGCTTGCAACTTCTGCGTTGAGAGTTATTTGGTAATAAGGTTATAGGACCTGACTGTGGACCATATTTATTTAGGCGCATTTAATCGCAGTTTTAGTCCCCGTAATTAAGCACATTTGTCAAGAAGACTAATTTAAGAATAGTTTAATATTTGAATTTGAAAAACATTAATGTTGTGTTTTAAAAATATGTTTCAGGGTAATAACATTTTTTTACAAGTTTGAAATTATAATGTTATATGTAAAAGTGGCAAAAATGTAATCAAAATGTCTGCGACCTGCTTAAGAGATTAATTTCTGTCGCTTTGAGTAAAAGCTTATCCACTTTCTCCAATGAGAACACACAAAACCCATGAGGGCCCTTCAGTAATTCTGAACAGCATTATAGTGATGGAGGTTGTTGAAGCTTATGTTGTTTTAATGTAGAATAAGCGCTGAATATTATATTGCATCCGGTGGTGACTGAAGATCTGTGTCAGTTTTCTTATTGCGTGTGAGAGCATGTGTGCTTGTTAAGATTTTACAGCTGTGATTTGGAACCAGTGTGCCAGAAATAAAAATAACATAAAAATGATACGTAAATGAGGTGGAAGTGTGGCTACATTTCCAGGAAAGGGAAGTGATGACGCAGTGGAACAGACTGATGGGAGGATGCAAACAGGATGCTGTCTACTGGGGCTTCCTGTGAAGTTTTAAGAAAATCTCATTTTCCCATGCATGTCTGTGAAAGCAGAACAAGAGCTCATGCATTTTTATTGGAATCAAAACAGTGCCAGCACATTTGAACCTCCGTTCATTGCATTTTATCTTTTGTTTTTAGGAGATGTTGACACCTTGAAGCAATACTAGACCCCTGGATGGTTCGTCACTGGGGCTGGTAGAGGTCAAGGTGAGTCTGTGGGTTTCAAAACTCGCCAGTGCAAAAGATGTCACATTTTGTGTCTTAAAGTATATTTTTTTAACCATGAAAATTTGTATTTCTTCTTGTGTGCTTTGGGGCAACATAGACGATCTTGTCCCTAACCAAGATTCACTTGTCACATGAAGTCAGTTCAGTTCCCTGACACATTACCTGACTTATTGAGCATTTTTTTTTTGGTTTTGGTCAGCTGCTGCTGAACATTTCTCTCTCTCTCTCTGACCTCAAGATGTTTTCTATTTAGCTTGTACGTTTTTATATTTCAGTAATGTGTTAAAGTGCAAAATATCAGTGTGAGTCAGCTAGCGAAGCCCTGTGTGCAAGGTCGGTGTTCTTTTTTCGAGAAGGCCTCAGAATTGCTGTATTGTTTGCACATGGCCGGAGGAGAACCGTTTCTATGCAACTATGCATTCTTTGTTCTGAGAAAGACCGCCATGTACCCACCGTCTCTCTGAGGGCTACTGTCATGTTTCTCCAGTGCTGCAAAGGTGAAGCTTAGAATAGAAACCAGGAAGGAAGGAACATCTCACAGCTGAGGCAGGTTTGGTAAGAGGTTAACAGGTTGCGATACCTGCATCTCAGATTCACCGAACCAGAGTGCACGTCTCAGATTTTCTGCTCTTTTGGTAGTCATAGTGGTGACGGTTGATGGACTGCATGTCCTAGCCTGCTGTTGCTAAGTTACATAATGAATCCATCCACTGTGCTGTTCCAGTCTGGAATGAGATGGTTCCTTATTACAGAGTGACACACACACACACACACACACTGTGCTGGGGCTTCATGCATGTGTGTTTATATAGGAATTGGAAAAAGCAGAGACCTTACAGGCTGAATACCAGGCTTTCCTCTGTCGTGAACTCTGAGGGGTCAGTCACAGGACAGTGCCAGAGCAGGAAAGCATGGTCCTCAGCCTTATACTGGTACACCCAGCGAGGAAGAGAGAGAGAAAGAAGGGAGGGGTGTCTTGGAATGGTAAGAGGAAAACCGCAGCTCAAACCTATTAGAAGAAAGAATGTAAGTAGCATAGTATGGAGAATGCAGACGAGGGATCATTCTCACTAGTCGTAAATGCGCTGTTGAGCCTTTCCTGGATTGCTGCTGTGCTTTGCAGTTTTGCACGTATCGTTGGAAGCCTCAGATGTGAAGCAAAGAGGTACACTTGCTCTCCCTCACCTGCCTGAACATGCGCTGGAAACGGTTTATGCACTATGCTGTGTTGAGTGGTATCATTCCAGCGGTTGCTGCCTGAACGCAGGATGACCCATGTCCCCTGAGGCTTCCAGTCACTACATCATCATCAGTCGCTCCTCGCAGTGGAACAGGCGAGATTTCACTCCTGTCAAATGCTAAGCAGGAAACACGGCTGCTTTGCTAACTAGATAGGCCACCCTTATAAATATCTATGAATATAAACTCTACTGTTCCTATGGAAGTCACACCATTTGAAACTCCTGCAGCTGAGGGGTTTTTCAAGCTTTCCAGAACGTTGCATATTTTCAGTGTTTTTTTTCGTGACAGTAGATCTAATCTATGCAACCAATCCTATGATCAGAGAGTGTGACGCATATAAGTTTATAAGGACATGCTGTATGTTCTTCTTCTTGCAGCCTGTACATCTGCCTTTAGCCATGTATGCTTGATGTGTGTGCTTTCAGGTGCTGATATGCTTTGAAGATGAGTGGTATAGGGGACAACTCGTTGGAGCCGTTGTGCTCTGACCGCAAACGTAAACTGTCCACCTGTGACGCTCCAGGCTTAGGGTAAGTGTGTTTGTTTTTAAATCACACACAATCTATATGATGCATGTTTTAGTGCAAGTTTATGTCGTTTCTCTTTGCCTCACGTCCACGGTTTTTTTTTTTTTCCTTGACTGCAAAATATCTAAATCTGAAGTTTGGCTGTATGGCTTGCATATGGACAAGGCATGGGAAATTCAGGTTGTCATGGTTACACTTCTAATCCCTTTGGCGCCCTGGCAGGTGTGACAAGCGTCGGAGGGAACAGGAGAGCAAGTACATTGAAGAGCTGGCTGAGCTCATCTCTGCCAACCTCTCCAACATCGACAGCTTCAATGTCAAGCCTGACAAATGCGCAATCCTCAAGGAGACCGTGAGACAGATCAGACAAATCAAAGAGCAAGGTACCGTCGCTGTCCAAATTACACTGCGAATAATACACTCTGCTACGCAGGGAATCAAGCTGGGCTGATTGTGTCGAGTACAGTGCAACAGACAGTGTGCTGTGTTTGTTTTCAGCCTCAGTCAGTCTGATAGGGACTGTTTGTCTTGCACAGGAAGTTGAACAGTTGCAATTAAGGCCAGTACTTGGTTGTTATCATGTTATCTCCTTCTTCAAGGATTATTTTGGTTAGAAAGAGACTTACAAACCAATGGTATATTTTGCCGTTTTGCTTAGCACTAGAAATAACCTTTCTATGCTCCGAGGTATCTTTCAAATCCTCCAACACATGCTTGTTTTAAAAATAGAAAGGCACGCTAACCACGCATCTGTGGCTAATGCTGCCACCTGCTGGCCAAGAAGGAACTGTCAGTAGCTCAGTGTAACCAAACTGAACTCAGTTTGTAATTAATGTATGTACATTAAAAATATCTAATGTGTTATAAGAAATATTACCAGATATTTTTTCCAATGTATAAAAAGCCAAAACATGCTTCATTGCTTCTGTAATCTGCTTCAACTGTTGCCAGGAAAGAGTGCTTGCAGTGATGATGACGTACAGAAGGCGGATGTGTCCTCCACTGGTCAAGGGGTCATTGATAAAGACCATCTGGGACCACTGCTCCTACAGGTCAGCTTGGTGGCAGTTACCACAGGGCTTTTTTAATAGTCAAAAATTACTGTGTTGGTTTGAAATGAATCTCTTTAATTACCTTATGTCTGTTGTCAGGCCCTGGATGGCTTCCTGTTTGTGGTTAACCGTGAGGGCAGCATTGTATTCGTCTCAGACAACGTCACACAGTACCTTCAGTACAAACAGGAAGAGCTGATCAATACTAGTGTGTACACCATAATCCACGATGAGGACAGGGAGGAGTTTCATAAGAATCTACCCAAGTCTAATGGTGAAACATGATTTTATGTTCAAATAATTTTACAAACTCCAGTTAATGTCATAAGCTAAAGCTCATCTGGTGCTTATTTCCGACCATAGTGTCAAATGGGGCATGGGGTGGAGAGACACCCCGACAGAAGAGCCACACTTTCAACTGTCGAATGCTGGTGAACACAGTTCATAGTCAGAATCATGGGTTATCAGAAGAAAGGCCTCCTGGGGGCCAGCGCTATGAGAATATGCAGTGTTTTGCACTCACTCAGCCTCGAGCTATGATAGAGGAAGGAGAAGGTAACGATTAAAAACAAGTAACCTTTTCAGTGTTTTTTATCATACAGGCAAAAAAATGTCTGAAAATCGCAATGTGTCTTTATGCAGATTTGCACTCATGTATGATTTGTGTGGCCCGACGCATCATTGCCGTAGAAAGGACAGAGAGATTTAGCACTCGTCATGAATTGTCTGGTAAGTGTTTATAATGTTACAACATAAATAATTGATTGACTAAGGGAAACTAGGGAACTGTATATGACAGGTCTGTGACAGCTTCTCGGATTACTGAGGCTTCACTTTACATAATGATGAATCCTTTGTGAGGATGTTTAAATGACAACCACCACCAGATGTTCCTATATATATATATAAAATATAGGATATATAATCCCAACCTTGCCTCTAATTGCAGGTAAATTGGTTGAAATAGAACAGCAGGCTTCTCTTCACACCACAATGCGCCCTGGTTGGGAGGACCTAGTGAGGAGATGCATGCAGATGTTCCTCCATCGCAGTGAAGGGCAGTCTTGGTCCTACAAACGCCACTATCAAGAAGGTATACGATTCCATTCTGACTGTGTAATTTGCAGCATTCCCATCCCTTAGTCACCGGCATAGAAACTGATGAAGGCTTTGGTTATTTGACATTTTAATTTGCATTCTGCTTGTTTCTTTGAAGTTGCTGCTAAAACCAGCCTTACATTGCTTGCTGTTATTTTATTGTGAACTTTTTTTTCTGAACTGTTGTTTATTTTTGCTTCAGCTTTCCACAATGGCCATGCGGAGACCCCTCTGTACCGCTTCTCCCTCTCAGATGGCACCCCGGTCACAGCTCAGACCAGGACTGACCTCTGCAGGAATCCCAGCAATAATGAGCCACACTCTTTCCTCTCCACACACTTTCTACAAAGGTACAGAAGTTGTTGCACTTCCTCAAAAATTCAAATATTGTCTGACTGTCTATGCTTGCATAGATTTTTGATATTTACAAATTTGTCCTATAGGGAACAGAACAGTTACCGTGGAAACCAAGGTGGAGCTATGCGGCCTCAAAATATGGCCGTGAACAACCCAAGCCAACAGATGAGCATGGGTCCGGGAGGGGCCATGGGAATGAACAGAGGCTACAACATGGTTGACCAGGGCAGCATGTCTCAGAGAGGAATGCCTCCTTATGCTGGGGGCAACCGCATGAATCAGATGAATGCCATGAATCAAACGAATCCCATGCATCAGATGACTCAAATGAATTCGATGGGTCAGATAAACTCCATGCATCAGATGAGTCAAATGAATTCCACACATCAGATGAACAACATGGCTCAGATGAATTCCATGCACTCCTCCATGAACTCCGTGAGCCAGATGGGCCACCATGGTATGCAGCAGCAGCATCAACATCAACATCAACAGATGGGTCAGTTCCATGGAGGTGGACCTGTGGCTGGAAATTATGGGATGGGAATGGCGAGCCCCACTCAGGCCAGCCCAGGGATTAACGCCCCTCCTCACAATGTCATGAGTTCACCCAGAGTAAGAGGAAGCCCTAAGATGGGTGCCAGCCCTTTCTCTCCTGGAGGTATGAACTCCAGTCACCCCAGTAATGCTGCAGGTGGAGGAGGAAGCACCTTTTCCAGCAGCTCCTTGAACGCCCTCCAAGCCATTAGTGAGGGAGTGGGCAATCCAATGCCCTCTCCCCTCACCTCCCCTCCCCCCCATAGGCCTGACAGCTCCCCAAGCATCAACTCCACCAACCAGGTGCCAACAGGACCCTGTAAACTGCCATCATACACAGATTCCAAGAGTCCAGGCAGCTCACTGGGAGGTGGAGGGGAGCATCAAACCCAACAGCACCCACATACCCCCACCAGCGAGGGGCCTCCTGAAAAGCCAGACAGTCAGGCCAGCAGAGAGGTAGGAGTTTCTGGAGGAGAATCCAGTAGGCGCGTCCCTGACAGCAAGACCCACAAGAAACTTTTGCAGCTCCTCACCTCACCAACAGACGAGCTGGTGCCTCCTAATCACCCACCAACATCTGGGCCCAGCTCCACACCCGAAGCTAAAGATGGTCCACCCACGGTGACCAGCCCCTCGCCTTCAACGGGAGTTTCTTCCTCCACTGGTGGAAACCACAGCGCTGTGTCATCCTCTGGTGGCACTGCACAGTCAACTAGTCAGTCACTGCAGGAGAAGCACAAGATCCTACATAAGCTCCTGCAAAATGGGAACACTCCTGACGAAGTAGCTCGGATCACAGCCGAGGCCACGGGGAAATGTGCTTTAGATTCTGCGGCACAAGAACCAGCCGCCGTGGGGACCAGGGCGACAGAATTAAAACAGGAACAGCTGAGTCCCAAGAAGGAGAAGCCCAATGCCCTGCTTCATTACCTCCTTAACAAGGATGACTCTAAAGAAGGTAGTGATATCAAACCAAAGCTGGATGAACTGGAAGCAAGGGGAGTTCAGGCTGCAGGGGTTACCAGCTCCGACCCCCACTGTATAAACGCAAAGGTCAAGATGGAACCACCTGATGAGGTACGTCTGTGCCTAAGTGATCATTTGAATTGGTTATCTACAGAACTTTTGTTTTCTGACAATTCTTTAATTGTGGCTGTTTAGGCAGAGACGCTGGAGACCATTCTCGGTGTCTCGAGAAGCAACTCTGCATTCTACCCTGAACCAGACTCCAGAACAGGGAAGGAAGCGGGACACAAACCTGACAGTTTACATGGTGTGGAATTTCTCATCAGAATCACTGCTCCCATAATTTGTCAATTCTAGTATAAAACTGTTTTTAAAATGACTAAAAATCTTGGTGATGGCTGTGATACAGAGGGGGAGAGAGTCCCAGTGCCTCCTGGTCAGCGTGCTGCCTACCAGAGAGCCTTGTCCATGGATGCCAAGCCCATGGGTGGAGAAGGACCAGCAGCAGGGGGGCTGGCTGGCAGAAGAAATGTTCCTTGTCCTACTCTAGTCAAGCAGGAGAACGTGGAGGCCCCAATTCGTATCGGTGGTGTTCCTAATGGATTTCCAGGGGGAAGTGGTGTGTGTCCACCCAGAGGCAATCTAACAAGTAAATGAAACAGCTATTTGTTCAATAGTCTGCCTTTGAGGACGGCCCCAAACTGTACAACATGGGGATATTTTGTCTCATTAGGCCGTAGTAAATCAGTTATTTTTAAAAGCTGAGGATAAAGATCACTGAATGTTTTGGATTGTGTGTCATTCAGGGGGTATGGGCAGAGGGATGGCAGCGCCTCAACAACGCCTTCCCATCTCAGGGCCTGGGGACTGGGGGATGACAAGATCTGCCGGCACTCCTGTGGTGAGACCAGGACACCCTGGAATGGGGCGTGCTAATCCAATGGCAGGACCGATGATCAGCCGCTCTAACAGTCTGCCTGGAAACACCAGATCTTTTCTGCAGCAGCAGCTAATGGACATGGGTATGTCTTTGTGTGTGCAGTGTAACTCATAAATGTGTGAAGCCTCTGAAAAGTGTTACTGTATCTGGCGACATCATTTTTTCCCCATTTACTTGGCAGTTTCCACTATTGCAAGTACCAAGGAAACCAGTATGAGTAGTTTTGGTGGACCTGAGCCTCCTCCCGAGTCCCCCTCATGGCAAGGTTCTCCTCTGGGAGTTGATGGACCTCAGAGAAACACAAGCAGGTAAAAAATTTTCTAGATGGTCTTGATAAGTCTATTTTTACACTTATTGGTGTAAAACAGAGTTGTATTTGACTATTTTAGCTTTAATTCCATTTTAAGGTGTTGAACTGACTGAGTATCTCTATTTTCCATGGTAGAGACCAGTTTGGAAACCCCTTGGATGAGTTATTGGGACCCCTGAGCAGCAACGAAGGCCAGAGCGATGAGAGGGCATTATTGGACCAGCTTGATTCTCTGCTCAATACAGCAGATGTTGGTGCCCTGCAGGAGATAGATCGAGCTTTAGGAATCCCTGAAATAGTAGGCCAGGTACAGCCAATGTGTGTGTGTGTGCGTGTTCTGTTTGTGAGTTAGTAGCCAAATATCAAACAATATTCTGGTAAAGTTGATCCAAACTAATGTGCAACATCTCCGCACCAGAGCCAGGGACCTGAAACTCGTCTCCAAGGGCTTGATCAAGGCCATGCACAGTGCCCTTCTTCAGAGACTTTCCCTGGCCAGGACTCTTCCTTAAGCATAGATCAAAAAGCCATGTATAACCAAGGCTATCCTGGACCCCCAGGTCCTCCCGCTGTGAGTATGCAGCCTGGTTATGGTGGCAACGGGATGCAAGGACAGCCTCCTGGAGGCTTCAACCCCATGATGAATCAAATGGGGCAGACAGGGAGCTTCCCTGGCATGGCAGGCATGAGCAATCCGAATGCTAACATGATGCGGCCTCGGATGATGACGGCTACTAAACCTCTCAGATTACAGCTCCAGCAAAGACTACAAGGACAACAGGTGATCTGACAATATCAAAATTGTTGGGTGATATTATCTTCCACGCCTAATTATTGGAAGCATGAGTAAACTACATGGCTTTGCTTTGTCTTCTCTGATAGTTTATGAATCAGACCAGGCAAGGAATAAAGATGGAGCATAACCCTGGAGGAAATCCTGCCATGCATCCAGGCATGCAACCTGGCATGCAGCCTGCTGGCATGGCAGGTCAGGTATGTAGCTGTTTTTCCATCTAATTTGGTGCAAACTCATTTCATCATTTTATTTGTGGACTAATTATAGATGTTTGTCTGCAGCCTGGTTTCCTGAATCCCCAGATGGTGGCTCAGCGCAACAGAGAGATGATGAACATCTCTCAAATGAAGAGACAGCGAATGATGATGCTGATGCAGCAACGAGGGCAAGGGGCAGCAGGGGGCTTTAACCCCCCTCCAAATGTCACTGCGCCGGGAGGCATGGACGGGCCAGTGGGAGGCCCTGCCATGAACCAAACTGGACAGCAGGGCTTTAATTATGGGGCTAATTATGGTGAATTTCCTGAGTTTGATTTTTATCTGCTCCAGGATTTTTAGTTCTCATTTAAATGACTGATGATTTCCTGATGTTGTTGTATTTACAGTCATGAACCAGCAGGGGGAGCCGTCATTCATGGCTCCAGGAAGCAGCCCACCGGGAAACATGATGCAAGGTCGAATGGGAGGTCCTCAGAACACCATGATGTCTGGGATGCAGGGCACTCCACAGGGAGGGTCTGTGTACCCGTCTGGAGACATGAAAGGGTGGCCGCAAGGAAACATGCCGCGGAACAAGTATGTGGCGTCTAGATTCCTTGGGACAGTATTTAAACCATGTGTTTTGCAAGTAGTTTTATCATAAAGGTTAAGTATGATCATGTTTCTTTAACGTTTAAAGAGATTATCATTATTCAAAATTTCCGTTTTTGTGGTTTCCAGCTCATACTCCCAGGCACAGTTCCCTCAGCAGGGCAACCAAAACCAGTTTGGAAACATGATGATGAACACCTCCATCAGCGGCCCTGGGCCAGTCAGTGGAGCCGGTCCCGGACAAATGGGCCAGATGCCGGGACAGAGACAGGGCCAGATGGGCATGAACCCTATGGGAATGGGAAGAATGCCGATGGGTCCCGATCAGGTGAGTGAAGAGGTCTAACAGCTTTCAAAGCCAGAACGAAAGGAAGACGAGATGTCCTCATGAAAATGATGTGCTTCCAATCTGATTATATATTTTGCTTTGTAGAAGTATTGCTGAAGAGCTGTGTTGGAGGCTGTAGAATCTGGAGCTCCTCCATCCTGGAGAGCTGAGCCTTGAGGTGCTAAACCCACAAAAGTACACACAGTTGGACCTTCCCAGCGTAACATGTGGCACAGCACAACAACTTAAAAGATGTGTGCTACATGGACAACACCGGTGTGAGCATCATCCCCAGCTGAGGTGTTAGTGTGTTCACACACAGTGTCAGTGAAGGCCCTGGAGCTGCCTGGCCGCGTTCAGTGAGCAGGCTGCCGAGTGGGACTATGGTACAACCGGCTGTGGCTGCACTTTACCTGGAGGCCTCTGCGTGGAACAAAGATTGATGCAATATTTTTGTCTTTACCACCTTATTAGAGAGTCAATGCATTCACAACAATAGGTTTCTCTTTTTTGTCTCATTTTCATTTGATCCTCAAAGTTCATGGAAGCTTAAAAGCACACAGCTCACGGCGTTCTGCAGACCAGAGCGATAACTGCTGCCTCTGTGCTTTAGACTGTAATGAAGAATTGTAACATCTTACATAAGCAACAAAATGGTACTGCAGTATTAGACGGCCCAGATGTCCTCTGTGAATACATAATGTAAATATTTGGAAAAAAATATATATCAAACATGGTTTTAAAGGCCCATTATTGCACAAAGTATAAGACTTGGTTGTATTTTTGTGTCTAATAGGTCAATACTGTTTTTTTTTTTTTTCAAAATAATGCTGGCAAGTTTGGATTTCTCTCCCTGCGATAACTTTCAGGATGCTGTCTTTTTTTTTTTTTTTTTAATTAAGGAAAAAGTCATGTTTTAGCAAGGCACTTTTACTTTGATGGGTTAAATATTCAGTAGAAGACTCATGATAATCTGCCCACTGAGTGGATTTTATGAAATAACACGACTCTCCTGCACTGTGTGAGATGAGCTGAGAAAGGTTGTTGGTTTTAAAGCCGACCCAGTGTCAACAGTGTTCTGTCCCTCTCACCCGCTTCCGCTGCAAGTGTATTTGTATTCTTCTTTTTCAGCTGTAGCATCTCTCTCTCTAAATCTATTTTTTTCAATATGCGCAGCCCAAAGATATTTTTCCACATGTCTGTATAATTTCTGGTGTACATTTTTAAATGAGTTATATAAGTCAGTTGGTAAATGGGTACATATGAATTTCTAAAGCATATAATAGTTATTTACTGTAAGTACAAAGGACTTATGGCACAGTTGTTTGCAGTGTAAAGAGGCCTGGAAACTCGACTACAGATAAAAGTTTTTGCTCCAGGAGAAAGCCCTAAGCCTGTTTTATTTTCTGTGTGAATAAAGAAATCCAGGATAAGATATATCTTTCATATCTTGCAGGAAATAACTTAAATGTCCCAATTTTGTTACTTCACGAAAAGGGAACTTTGTAGAGTTTGAATGAAGGGCAAAAATAGGCATGGGATTCTTTTGATTTGAGAAGCTGTCATTTTACCGGATGTATATTACAAATTTCTTTCTGTTTATTGATGTAAATATAAATTTCTATTTAAACACTCCTGTCTGTTTCTTTGTCTCAGTCTGACATATGAGAATCCTCACTCTGGTCTGACGTAGAAAACCCATCACAAGATCCCATTATAACCTGGGTACTTAGTCACTGCCAGCTTTTCATTGGGTGATTCCAATGTTGGCCACACGGTGGCGGTGTTGTCCACAGTTTGTTTCATCTGCTTTAACTCAGTCATTAGTTACTGTATATTCCAGCTGCTGTATCAGGAGGGCGCTCAGCACCACCTAAGAAGAATTATTTAACATCTTTCTGCTGACTAAAACTGGGAATTAAAAACTGGGAAATAATTAAGAACAAACTTATTAAGTAAAATACCGGAAGAACAGGGGGACGATCCGACTGAGATTAAGGCCACATCAGACTATTTCCTCCACAACTGCATTATGTCACTCAGACGTTTTTTTGTGGACCATATATTTAATTAAAAAAAATATATATATTGGTTTTAGCACATAGAAAATCAATAAAAAAATATATGTATCATAAAGCTGATATACTTATAAGCTCATTTCCTGCAAATCTCAAAGGTTTATATATATTTTGTAAAGCGTGTATATTAATAGCAGCTTTATAACACTGCCGTACTGTGGGAATCTCTCTCCCTCTCCCTCTCTCTCTGTGCTGGCGTGGCTCCCGGCCCATCTGCGGCCTGGCCCGTGGATTACTGTTTGTTAATGTTTCAATCAGCTGTGTGTTGAGGAATGTGGAGCTATTTAACCTGAACTTCCCCAGGTGTGCCGAGGCGCCGCTCAGTCTGGGCCCCGCCGCCCTCCCCTGCCCTTGGCACAAAGCTATCACACAAACACAATCACACACTGGCCACGCCGGGGCTGCAGCTGCGCGCATCGCACCGCAGGGAAATGGGAAAAACATTGCACCAGGGAGACAGAATAAATCTTAAAACGAATAAACTCGCCAAATCCTGCTTAACCCTTGCAGTGCCAGAGGAGAAACCTGCTGCTTTACAAGAAACTGAAACACCAAATTTAAATGAGATTTTCCATTAAACTGACCCTTTATTACGACCCCTGTTACCAACTTGCACCATGTTTATGTATAAAACGCAAACCATTAAAGTTATTTCTATTCTTTGAATTTATCTAGCCGCCTTAAACTCATCTTTAATTAGAAAACTGTTTTCAAACTGTTTTTGCCCTGGCGATTTCAAATGAAACTTCTTTTTGTAATGTAATAGGGTAATGACCCTCAGAGTTAAATTACCATTTTAACTGGCTATCAGCCGTTATGTTGACCACCAGCACCGGTTTTAAGTTACATGGGCGACTTAACTTCTCCTAACCTTTAGCTCTTTATGGTGACAACCAATTTACACTCCTGTGATGAGTCAGCAGCAAGGTGGGTTGTTTAGATGGGTGATGGACAATAATGTTGCTTTAGCAGCCCATAATAATACCGTGTCATGTTTCACAAGTGTGTTTGCAGGTTTTGTCATGACTCGGCCCCATTCCGCTCACGAACACATCAGGACAAGGAGGAATTGGTTTTAAAAATAATTGCCTTGTTTTAATAAAAACACCAATAAAGTACATTGTAAGAAAACAATATCTTCACATAAGATGGCATTGTAATATACAATACAGGTTGTCGCTCAGGAATCTGAGAAATGTTGTTTTTTTTTTTCTTTTACAAAATGATGGATTCTCATAACGGTTAACACAAGATAGAAAATGTACAAAAACCCTACAAGCAACAAGCGACGCTGGTTGCGCTGAACTGTTCTTGGTCCCCAGGCTAATCCAGTCTGCATCTTCTCTCGGGGCTCTCTGAAGAATCGAGGGCCCCGAGTGACAGAGATCCCCAACCGGCTTACGACGTCCGCACGACGGCGTCTTTCTCTTCTTCCATTTGGGAGGTTCAAACGTCCCTACACAGTTCAAGGTTGGGAATGGATGTGTTCGCCACATCGCCTGGCCTTGTTTTTTCCTCACTGCGGGTGGATGATGGCACGGCGCTCCATCAGCCCTTAGCGGCACATAATGCGGTCATCCGAGCATCCATTCTGCAGAGAGAGAGGAGGAAGGGTCTTAGTACAGCTGCCTCAGTCGCGTCAAAGCGAAACCTTTGTTAAACCGACCCGCTTTTACGCACATGCTGTGCGCCTTTACGCACGTTAAATGTCAGGATTTTCCTGAGACACGCTTTTAAACAGACGTGAGTGAACGGATATTTACCTCCACTGTGATGCTGGCGAGCTCTGCGTTTAGCGTGGTAAGCGGCGTGCGAGGCACGCTGCCCGCTGACAGCTGGCGGCTCTTCTCCGGCTCGTCGAGCTCCACTTGCAAGTCCCAGATGTAGTCGATGACGTGCTGTAGGATCTCTACCTTGCTGGCCTTCTTGTTGGTGGGCAGGGTGGGTACGAGCTCCTTCAGCTTACTGTAGCAGCTGTTCATGTCCTGCAGCAGAACGGCCATCTGCTCGTCCAGCAGCGGGATCTTGCACTTGGAGATGCTCAGGCTCTGGTCGGACAGGCAGCGCACCACGTCCTCGCTGCCGACCTTGCTCTTCAGGGCGCACGTAGATCCAACAACCTTCATGGTGGTAAGAGTAGCTTCCACGGTTGACGAGTGAGGGGAAAAAATAAGTACAGCAGCTAGACTTCTGTCGGAATAGTTCGCTGTGTTGACAGTTCTCAACAACCACATGGGCGACCCTCCTCGCTCTTATAGGGAAGCCGAGGCGGGGGCGTGCCGGGGCGGGCTTGTGTGAGGACTTCCAGCCAACCGCACGGTCGCGACTGTGTTGACTGCCCGGTCCTCGACTGCGCCCGGAGCCAATGAGCGCGCCCGCCTGGTTATCGGGATTTACAATCTGTTTGAAGGATGGCGTTACAAATGGAAACAAATGTGTGTCTTTTATGGGTAATATGTGGGAATCCAGCTGTCGGTGGCTTGGGGACTCTGCAGGTGTAGATTGCCTGGGGACAGTCGGAGGGGTGGTGAATGCCCGAGAATGTGTGTGGGATGCACTGGGATGAATAGAGTGAATGGTTAATGATAATTAGGCTTCCACGGTGCCCTAGATTCGACTCTCAAGATATATATATATATATAAAAAAACGGCACTGCAGATGTGGGTGACAACGGTACAGTAAAATAAGCCACTAAGAATCTGGTTTAACATTTTTTGCAGCTGATTCGCTTTCTGAGAATTGATTAAATTAGTCGTTTCTTTCATTGCTTTATATTTAAAGGGTGATTCAGGGAAAACGCTGTACAGTTTGCACAGCGACACGCATCCTTTGCCTATTTAAACGTGCTTCCAACGTCCCCTTTTGCGACCGTTTGAACAGCCCCTCGCTGCGGATTCCTTCACATGCTTCCGCGCTGTGTGCCCAGCCTTGTGTGCACACTCAGATCACATCGTTCTGTTCCGAATCTTCCCCCCAGATTGTCCAAACAAGCCCGAGCAGACTGGCAGGCGCCAGCGCGGTGACGTCACCCATTCATCCGAGCCTTGACGCCTGTCAGCCTGGCGCCGCTCGGGCGGTCTCCATGGAGACGTCAAACAAGAGCGCTCGCACTCCTCCATTCACCTGTGAGCAGAGGCTCCGGGAACAAACCGGCTCTGAGGCTTTTGTCGCCCATTTATCACCTTAAAGCAGCGGGACCAGATCACCGCCCAGCGCACCTGCAGCGCCGCCGCTGTCAGCCGGGGGAGGACGGTTCATCCACGGTGTTAGGCTTTTAACACCACATCAACGTCGCATTCCTTCACACAAGGGCCGGAGGCCATTTATAAGACCCGTTTGAAGACGAAATTCAGTTAAAATAATTGGGTTCAAATAGAATAATTAAGATATTTTCTATAGAAATAACCTTACATATACTTGAGACTTTAATTTTTTAAAATCTACCTAATCTAAACTAACATAGTTATAGTTTTATCTTGAAACCAGTCCTTAATTGTTAATGTCTTTTTAATGGCAATGTGTTTATCATATTACTATTGATTTGTTGAGTCATTGAGTTCAGTTCATGTTGTCAAATAAAAATAAAAGAATCCACAAGTTAAAAATGAGCTTTATTTTTTTCATAAATAAAAGCAAAAGTTTGGTAAGTTTGATAATAATATGTGCAGTGAAGAGTAATGAAGTTAATTAGTGACTAAGTAAAGAAACTCATAATTGCATGTACATTCTTTGAATGATCGTGTAGCTACATTCTTCTGTGCCCATTACTCTTTCTAAAGTAATATAATTGGTTTATAATTGGAATATTTTGTGCACAGTACTGTGATGCAATGCAGGTTTTCTTGGAATGTTGGAAACTGTGACCAGATTACAGAAAACTTTGGCTGTTTGCATATTTGTAGTACTTTTTATAAGACCTTTTTCTGCTGTCGTGCAACACAAGTTAACCAGGAGACAGTTAGCTGTTGCAGTAGCCTGTAAAACTTTTAAAAACTTTCTTTTTTTTTTCCCCCTCTCGCTCTCTTTTTTTGCCCTCTGTCCTAGGTCGCAGCTGACAGGGCGGAGGGAGGGCCGGGTGGGCAGAACAATGGGAGTGCGGTGCAGGGATTGTGGGAGAGAATCTAGGCTGGAGCCACAGTGTCTGGAGCGCCCCTCCACTCCCCTCATCCAGCTTTTGTTCAGCTGCAAAAGCTATCAGCACTTCCTACTGACACCAACAATAACTCCACACAGCTGGGCCCTTTTTAGCCTGTTTACAGCACATCAAGGCGAGGGCTGAGAGAAGACAGAGGGAAGAGCCAGAGGAGGGGAAGGAAAAGTGAAACATATTAGCTCCTGATTTTAACTGACAGAATGGCACTGCCTCCTTCCAGTTCTCCTTCGCTCCATTTATCGCTGACATAGAGTTAGAATCCCAGCGGACTCTTTACGTGTCAGCCGATTATCGTTTGGCATTTGATTTCGACGTCAGGCTACTGTTGTCAGCGCTGATGCAACATCCTGCAGCCATCAAACGGCAGCAAGACAGCATCTGCAACAACGCCTGCGTTTTTAAAATGTTATTAGAAAGGACATCGCGTATCTTGGATATGGTTGCGCATAAATCATCCCAGGTCAAATTAAAAAAAGGGAAGAAATTGTTCCATTTTGCAGAGGGGAAACATGTTGACTCATACGCCCTCTTTAGCACGACAGTAAATACAACTAGAAAAGCACACGGCAGGAAGCCACGCAGGAGAAAAGCCTGGTACAGGAATTCATTTGGAGGAAATAGGACATTCCAACAATGCTTTCACACTTTTGCTGCTATTATTACTGCTGTGGGGACAATATGCAGTGTGTGTACTATTTCCTGAAACACGGGTGACCGAACGACAATGATGCAGGAGAGTCCGCGCTTTCTTCGACGGAAGACTGGAAGTGTTTAAGAATGATTCCTGAGAATTGTGTTAAAAAGAAATGTGCAGGAATTTGATTTCAAAAGGACTGGAACACACACACACACACACACACACACACACACGTGCACAGATCACCTCGCAGCTGTGGGATTAGTTTCCAGTTCCCAGTCTCGCTCTTCCTGTTTGCTTGATAATGATCACACCTGTGTGCAGGTGTGTGGAGAGGCTCATATGGGGCTGGGCGGGGCGGGGGTGAGCGTGGTGTCAGCTACAATAACCTTTACTACGTTTCAGCCACACATCTTGTCCAAGGCTGAGTGACGATTGGTTCGGGGCCCGTCGGGCTCTGAGTGGTGGAAGTTTGTGCTGAATGTGAGATTTTGAAATGTTGTGTGTCACGGAGTCTGTGGGTGTTTGCTAATGTATGTTTCTTTTCTGGAGTGCGTGGTGGGTTAGCCTGGCACCTCCCTGGGCAGCCCAACCTCTGTAATGACTGAGGACCAGTGGTTGGCCAACACTTCCTGTGGGAGTCCTGGTTCACTGATGTGTCATCAGCAACACAGACTGGCTGGAGCCGGCTGTCTGTTGTGTATGTTTCCTGTGTGCCGGGTGTGCTGGGTGGATTGATGCCCTTCCCAGAAAGCCAGGGGCAGCCTGCAGGAACACTGTCTCCATCTGATAGTTTGTGCGTAGATCCTTGAAGCCCCACAGGTGTCCTCTGCTCTCCGTCCTTGGCTCATGGGGACGGCATGGTCTCACTCTATCTCTTTTTTCCATTTTGTGTACATGTGTGTGTGCATTCACCGGACCCGAAGCTCACACCCCTGTGGTCATCTCCCTCTGCCTGGTTCCCACACGCACTATCAAAGCCCTTTAATGGCTTCTAATTAGCTCCCCATCTGCTGGTGACAGCGCACTGGTGGCATGCTAAAGCACCCATTGAGAGCAAAGGCATTGTGCTCTGGAATACTTTCCACTCCAGTGGCAATTGCCTGGAGAGAGCTTGAGTTGGGGGTGCAGGGGTGGGAGGCGGAGGAGGAGGAGGAGGAGGAGGGGATGCCGTGTAGTGTTCTCTCAGGGCAAGGGCTCGGGGGAGGGCAGGGGTGGACGGATGCACAATGGGAGACAGTGTTACAGCTTGTTGCAAATCTAATAACGCCAGAGTCCCTTTTCCGTCCGCTGGTCATCACGCCCCCGCCCCATCATCACCACCAGCAGAAACTATTTCTAAATCCCACCTCATCCTTCCCTCTTCTGCTTCCACATTTGCAACACTTTGGTTAGAGTAGAACTCTGACGAGCTGCAACATTGTCACGGGGATGAAACAAAAGTTGCACCTGCATAGAAGCTGAAAATGTAACCTAATGAGGGCTTAGTGGAACCTGTCTGAGCGTGAATGTGGGCTTGTCCTACGGGGCCTTCTTTTCTCAGCACTTCCAGCGGGGTCTCTGGTTCCAGAGAGGGCCAGCTGTTCCCAGCTGGTAGCCAGAGGACGCCTACAGGGGACAGGTCTGATAGCTGTTTGCCAGCTGCTCCCTGCTGTGAGAGGGAGATAAGGAACAAAAACGACTTCTGAAATCACTTCTGCTAGACTGGAATTGGAAGGTTAAGACTAAACATGTGCAATGGAATATTTTCTTCCATCATAGCATCGGCGGAAAATGACAGGATTGTGCCCGAAGCAGCATATTTGTGTCCCTGAGAGATGAATGACTGGTCACCTAACCTCTCCCTCAGTTGCACACAAACATGCACATCCCCACAGCTGCACAGAGGCGTCCAGTCAGCACGGCCAGGGGACATGGGAGCCAAAGCCCAAAGATGGAGCTTGGACAGTGGCAGCTGGGGAGCTGACAAAGCCCCATTCAGAGGGCCCCGGCCTGGGGACAATGACTTGGCCAGGCTGAGCCCTCTCCTCCACTCTTGCACCAAAGATTAATACTTCAGATGGGCTTCCCGGTGGCAGGCAGAGCTAAAAAGAGAGCCCTCCTGTTTGTCACTGGGCATTGTGTGAGTCGCCTGAGAACCAACCTTTTGGATGAGCTTGACAAATGAGAGCCGCCATTGGCAGTGAACAGATTGGGCCTGCCACTTTTGTTTTGATTGTAGGGCGGCTATAATCAAGTTATTTGGCCCTTGTGGAGTTTTTGTTTCTCCCTCCTGATGCTCTTGACACCAAAGTCCCACCTTAACAGTCTCTGCTGGTTCAGCTTGAATTTCTCCTCCAGTCGGGCGTTGCTGTTTATCAAAGCTGTGTAGAGCGCACAACGGCAGGAGGAAGGTAATTTACAAGGGTGTGGGAATCTGGATCTCCATTCACGTACCCTACAGAAGGCAGCACAGGTGCCACAGGTGGAGGTGTGTGTGTGTTCTTGTCACAGTCAATGGGGCTACAGCGAGGTTATTGTTATGATTTGTATGCAGATGTTCCCTGACAACCTGACCTACGTTGTTTTCAAAGAACAGATCACGCAGGGGATCACAGTAACTAGAGACCCTGGTGAGTAAGGGCTGGTTTACATACAAGCAGCTCAGGTATACCCTTCCACCCTCCCTTGCCCTTTCTCTGTAATGCGGCGTAGCGAGTACAGTGCAGGTGTTTAGCCCTCAGCAAGGCAGCATTTCAGGTTAAACTGCAGGAACGCTGCCCCACCTCTGCAATGGGAAACTATAGGTGCGTCACACCTGCGCACCCTGTGCTTGCCACACCTCAGCAGATTTGACAAAACAATCTTGTCAATACCTTAATGAGACCAACTTAAAGGTAATTACATGTTAGCTTATCTCCCCGACCACCTAGGGTTCCCACACCTTTGACTGGCCGATGAAGCAACGAGCAAAGAGCAAACATTTGTTGTCATGATGAAGGCCTAGGACATCTGTCTTCTGCTACTGCTGTGCATCGAGGAACCACTCACGATAAAAGAATGTGGCCTTCGTGTAAACATATATTCACCCCCCACCCGAAAAAAGTGCTAAAAGCATCAGACTCTTCTCTCATGTACCTCTCCATCACCCCCTCCCGCTCCGTGTACTACTATCTAGGCCTCGTCTGCCCAGAAAGGATCCTCCTCAGGTTCCCACGTAGAGCCCAGAAAAGAGCCTGCTTTTTACCCAAGGCCCACGTCCAGGAATCTGCTTGTGTGAAACTTCAGCGCAGCAGAAGGTGCCCTACTTTTAAACTCCATTCTTCTCCCTGGGATTGTTTCTGGCCCCGAACAAAAGGGGAGAGAGTCTGTGTGTGGGTCAGTCAGCAGGGGTGTGTGTGCATATGTGCATCTAGGTTGTACCGGGATGCTTGCTTTTTAGCGTGCACGCCCGGGTTCCCAAATCAGCGTGTATGTGTGTGTGTGCACGTGAGGGGAGGGCTTGAGGATTATAAAGAGGAAGTGAATGGGAAGTACACACTCGGTGACAAAGTAAGAGGGAGACATTCCTTTGCTGCCCCTACCCTCGCCATACTTGTTCCCGCTTTCTTTGCTCTCCCTCCGCTGTGGCAGGGTCCCTGGGAAAATCAAACAGGTGGTTTGGGCCTGGCAGGAAAGCTGGCTGGGCCCAGGGTGGGCAGGCCTACAGGCTGCTGGGGGCTATCAAAAGCTCTTAGGCCCAGCTTTAGGCCAGCATTCTGAATGGCCCCGGGCTTCATTATCATGTGAATTCTGGGAACTGCCCCGGGCCCCCAGTAACACCAGTGAGCTGCCCATATGGTGTTCGCTTGGCAACTAGGGAGACCAAGCAACCCCCCCCCCCTCCACCCCTCCACCACCACCCCTTTTTTCCAGTATTACTCCTTCATTCCAGCACTCCCGATATCAAAGACGAACAAGAAGGAGAGAGACAGAGAGGCCCGGGGGGGCTAATTCTGGACCACACAGAGCAGTGGACAGTCCTCAGGGCCTTAGGGACCCTGGAATACATCGCTGCCCTGCAGGGCACTGCAGCACAGGCTGGATTTAGCCATCAATTTAGAGTCAAAGACACATTTGGAAGCAACCAGCTTAGCATCACAGCAAAAGCTGTAACAGATAAAGAAATCGGACTTTTCCCATCATGTCTTATTTATATCAAATCTATTTATTTACATATTTTTAAATATTAATAGCAACAGTAAATATGGGTGCTTCCACTGTTGTGTTTAAATAAATAATGCATCAAATTTCACCACTATTTTCATCACTTTATGCCCTTTTTTCAGTGTATTGTATTGACCTGTAAATAATACATTTTTCAGATGTGGGTGACGGAAAATCCACAATTACATCCACACGTGGTAAATAAGCTGGTGACTCGTGATCTTCGTGGACGGGGGCAGGGGCCCTTCTATGGAAGAGATGTCACTTAACAAGCGAGCAGGAATGCAGCTCCAGCTGCAGCACTCAGCCACCTGCGCATTAATGCAGGAAGTGTGTGAGCAAAGAGTGTTATATACGCTGCATGATCTCATGCTGGTGATGAGACTCTGGATGGATCCACCATTGTTCATTGTGAGCGCTGGGCTGCATGTCACATATCACACATGTGGCAGACAAGCGGCTCTGCCTGGACCCCACTGCTCGCACCTGTGACAAAGACATGCAAAGGACGGGAAACGCAGCAAAGAAAAACAGGGAGGGAGGTGTGAGAGGGAGCCGAAAGTGTGATCTGACATCTGAGGAACTCTGCTGGTGATTCATGCTGTTACACATGGAGCGATTCACTCCCTCTGCAGCTGTGCAGGTCACATGCGCAGCGTGATTTCACAACATCTTCTCTGTCTTTGGAAATTCCTCCGTTTCACCCAGCCCTCTCGGCCTCTTCCCTGGCGTGGCTGTTCTGCAGCGCTGTCCTGACAGAGAGGCAGGTGCAGGAATTAGTCAGTGCACTTTTCCCCAAACAAGCGTCAGCTTGGCTGTGGTGTTCGTCAGCTCCAAGGGCTCGGCAGGAAAGTCCTGTCAGAGTCATGTGTTTGTTAAAAATCGGCAAGGAAGAAGCCAGAACAGTTCCTGGCACTCCAGTGACTCAGCATGTCTTTCTGGTTTCTATTCCCGATTATTCCTTAAAGGGATAGTTCCCTTAAAAATAAAGGCAAACATCTAAAAATAATTAAAACGCCTTTTTTGAATTGAGAAAGACTGAAACTGATTTCATTGATGCCATATTTTTTTAAAATATGGATATACACGTTTTTGCAATATATTTGTAAATATATAATTATTCATGGATGAACTACCCGTTTAAATAAGTGTTTAGGACTCTTGCTCTTCAAAAGATTCCATCCTCTCCGTCTCCAGCTGTAGATGGGATCACACCCAGGATGACGTGCGCGTGCCGGGGCTATGTTTCATCATCCAGCTGCCCTCTCGCTGACCGGCTCTGCAGCCCAAAGCTGAAGCTGTTCACAACAGATCCAAAACATAAATGTGCTTTCACGTCGGAAAGCTGCAGCGAAGCCAGTTTTCCAGGTAAGGCGATTGTTCGGGATCAGCGAGGCTGCACACTTGTGAGATTCCTTCTGCATTCAGTCATTTGACGTGCGTCGCTGAAGAAACTCGGCGTCAAACGGTCTAAACCACTAAAGTTCAAACTGGTTCAGCACTGTTAGAGGCAAATGTTCATAATTTAATCTGGCTGTTTATTGAGATTAACACAATCTGCAAACATCACCACACATAACAAAATGTCGGGAAGCTTCCCAGTTGTCTTGGTGCCCTGGTGTGGAAATAGAGATGTTTGATATAGATAGATCAATCTGTTAGGAGAGATATTTATTGTTTCATGAAGCATTTTGGGTGCTAATCCCCTCTCCACCCACCCACACACACATATAAACACCGCTTATCCCTCCTCGCGCCAAAAGAGCCAGCAGGAGCAAGTGAAAGGGAAGAGAATAGGCCTTCGAAGGCTAGGGAATGAGAGTTTAGGAACAAGCAAGTGTGTTGGAGAATGAGAAAATGAGAAGGAGAGACAGCATGGATTCTTTTCTTTGGGGCCTTAAAGACATGTTTCCCTCAGATGTTGGCTCTTCTTCAGATGCTAATCGTTCACTCTTATTCCCAAGCTGAGCCTTAGCATAACAATGCAGTGGAAGTGAAAGAGCTAAACCTCTGCTTTCTCTAAGAAGCCAAAGCTGGGCTTTTCTTGTGGACTAATGCCCCTCTCCCTCTTTGTGTTCCTGGTGAAAGGCCTGTGGAACGCAAAGGCAAGGTGATCACAGAGTTTACTGAAAATGAGACTGAAACAACACACGGGACTGAAGTTGCTGCAGGCCTGCAGAACTGACCAAATACAGAGCACAGAACCGAGTAACCCTGAGGCAGAGCCCTCAGTCTCCAGAGACTGATGGCAGCCATCATTGTGAAAATTATCAGTTTATGCTTTCAAAGCTGTACTGAATTATGACTGCAGGAATGCTGCAACCCAAATGTTTTGACTGTGTGTCCCGTGCTGACTCCAAGAGTCATCAGATCATCTGAACTGCAGGCCGAGCTCGAGGCGTTTTCTGGATGAACTGTACTCTGACCTTGACAAAGCCCTGGGAGATACTGTTTTAACTGTCTGATAGCCTCTGATAGCAAAGGGAGAACACACGTTCTATCGTGAATCAAATCGGAATGAGACGTACCGTACATGCAGAGAACAGAAACACTGTACAGGTCAGCGTAGCTGTCACATTCAGTGTTTATACAGTCGTCTTTTTGTTTTTTAACTTCCACTTATGTCATTGCGCAATTTCCCTCCCCCAAATTTTGCATATTGTTTAAAATGCACATAGAAATGAACACCAACGCTGAAAATAGCACCAAGACTAAAGGATAAATGTTGAGAGCTTTACAGGTCCATCAGCGTTACCAAGCCATTCAAACCGTAGTCTCCTCGCACGCAACCTGGACGTATCTCTTACTGTAAATACGGACTATTATGAAACATAAATACCGCAACAGAACCTCAGAAACACCTTAAAAGTTGAAATGGCGTAAGAGACACGTGCAATTCTGTTCCAACATTTTAAAAATGTGTTGCTGGCAGCCAATTAAAAATGAGACATTTTGGATATTTTATTATTCTGCTCATTCAATTTGCAGCTGATATTAGGTTATTTCAGTTTCCAGATGTGCTGTGTTAAGCTCTGGCCCAAACACTGCATTTTCCATGTAAATACGCAGATAAGGAAACTTTCATAAAGGCGGAAAGTCCCACGATATAAGCAGGAAATTAACGAGAGAGCAGCCTGACTATATTAAAAATCAAGATTAGATGTTAGAAATGAAGACGAGCAGCCTGTGATGACAATCGTCCACTAAGTGCCCCCCCACTCTGCAATTATAGGGTTTTAACCCATTAACACCTCTGATGTGGTCTCTCGCTACTTCATTGCAGCCCCCCCCCCCCACACACACACACACACACACACACACACACACACTCTCTCTCTCTCTCTCTCTCTCTCTCTCTCTCTTTATGCATATGAGTAGAACCCAGGTGCAACACAGAGGAAGTTAACACCTCCTTAACAGTGACACACTATTTACATGCAAAACACTGAACCCAGTCAGAAAATGTGTGAACACAGGTGCGTGTGTGTGTGTGTGTGTGTGTGTGTGTGTGTGTGTGTGTGAGAGAGAGAGAGAGAGAGAGAGAGAGACCCGGACAGTGTGGCACCACAGCCTATAAACCCAGTGTCTTTCCATTTTCACCGTTTGCGCCGACACTGTTAGCATCCCTGTTGCAAACACATTCAGATTGAAACTGCACAGGCTGAAAATGAGCGACGGTGTTGCAGTTTCTCACGCTGGGCTCAGCTTTCCTCATCCGCAGGGATGCTGGTGGTCACACCAGTCTGGCGCCACAACATCAGGGAAAACACTTCCTGATGCCAGGCTTGTTTTTTTATTGTAAGGGCTCAGTAAAAGACACATCTGGTTGCGCAGAGACAGCTGTCCCTGCCGTCACTGAACCCTGATCTGTCTTTACCTCGCTCTCACACTCTGAGGTTCAGCTGTGCCGACTCCCCTCCCTTCCTCCCTCCCTCCCACCCCGCAGACTCCAGACTTTGTGGAGCCGAAGCTGCAAATACTCACTTCCTGGAGCTGGCTGTTTTACTTCCTCTGCTTTTTGAGGGACTTCCTGCGCTGCTTGGGAGAGACTTCCTGATGAACAGACAGCTGGGGAGATAATTCTCTCTTTCTGCTTTTGTCAGGAGTTTTTTCGATTACTCCTTTTGGGTCTCCAGAGGTCGTCTTTTCCTGTTGTACTGTTTTTCCATTTACTCTGCTAAGCTCTTGGTTTATTTTGATGTGACACAAAGTGGTTTTGTTCCCTTCGGATATGGAACATCTTCTGGAAAAGCAGCCTGGGAAGACAGATTTTTCAGTTCATACCTGCAGCGCATGAGACGTCTGGGTCATGTGTTCAGCTCACTCTGTGATTTTCGGGTGCGTGGGCCATGATGGTGAACAGAGACTGGCTCCAGTTGGTGCCCAAAGTCCAAGAACCCGCCAGGAGGAGGCCTCAAAGGATGAGCCATCCCAGGCGTACAGGAAGAAGGATGGAATGGTGTGGAGGAGACTGATGGGGGCGTGGAGGAGGTGTGAAGGAAAACGCTGTCCTGCTGCGCCTCATCCTTATCGGTAAAATAACGTTATTTTATTGCAACATTTTATCTGCCATATCATGAGGAACAATAAATTTTCTTCACGCTGTTGTTTTACAGTGACGTTACACCATCGCTACCAGGTCTCCGAGGTCACTACTCTCTGTGAGAGCCTCCTTTAAGAGAAGTGGCTAACACATGGGCTCTTCACGGGCTGAACGGGTTGTGTGTCAGCAGGCTCTACGCTGTGTGCATCCAGCAAATGGCTGTGGAGTGCTGCTCCTCCATTTGAACACTTTCTCTCTGACATTTGCGGTCCTCTGAGGGGGCTGACCTGCCAGGGGCAATAAATTGCTGGACTGGATAAGTGGTGTTGTTTCACCTGAACACCCAGTCTGCAGTTAAACACGCCTGTGTCACACAGATTAAAATGTTAAGGATTATATTCCCAGGTCATATGAAAGGTGTTTACGCAGATCTAAATCCAAATCCCACCGAGGCGTCTGCAGACAGACAGCGCTGTGCACCATAAATAAAAAGATCCATCCGTCACAATTGTGGCTCCTGCCAAAGAAGGCCTGTGCTCCGAAGGAGTCCTGACCCTCTGGCTCAGCCCGGCTGGCTGCTGCCTAGAGCGCTGAGTGACAGCAGAACATGACGGCCTCTCCACATGTTCCTCTGCTTCCTCAGCTACCGCTGGGCTTGGCAGCCCCGTGTTGCTCCACATGGCAGCAGGCTAAGTACACACACAGGAAGAGGCGACATCTGAAACAGCAAATGTTGCAAAAGCTTCGTTTGTTGTCTCATTTACACAGATGAACGTTTGGTATGTGCATTGTATGTCCAGGCTGGAGCATTTGCTAACTCAGAAAGCAAACATCAGTATAAAATTAACATTAGTGTATCCAGAATTAACTGAGAATTGGTTCTCATTTTACCATTTAATATAACAGCATTGGCATCAATTATATAGCTTTTTTTTAAATCCAGATTATGTGAAAGTGTAACGATCTGATTTTACTGTCTAAAAACTTTTACTTGTGATGGGAAACACCCCTAGAGAAACAAACGTGTGTGGTGAAATCACAATAGCACCAAAGACACTTTGGCTCTTAATATTAATAATAATAATTATTATTATTATTATTCCTGCGATTATTTGAACATTCCAGGGCATTAACCAGCTTAGGCCTGAAAGTTTTTTTCCATATGAAGGAAATGCTTTAGAAGAGCTCAGGGATGAATGTGTAATGAGCTCAAAATAACCCAAATCCCTTTTTTCTCTCTTTTTCTCCACTTTGTGTCCTCCCTCCCTCCTCCCCTCCCTGTCTTTTTCTTTCTCCTCTTTTGGGAAACATGCCTTTCCCAGCTGCACAGCCCCCACAGCGCGGGGCCAGGCCAGGAGCACAGCTGGCCAGACTTGGTGGAGCCAGTCGACAGGCGCATGGAGCGCAGCCCGCCCAGGGCCCGCTTCCTCCGCAAACATGCCCAGGTGTGGGGCCTCTGAGCTGCTCTTCTGATCTCTACCAAACAGTGCAGTCACAGTGTGTGTGTGTGTGTGAGAGAGCGCGAGATAGAGAGAGAGTGAAGGGAGGTGTGATGGAATGAGGGATCAAGAAGGCAATGAGGGGCAGAGTGTGTGTGTGTGTGTGTGTGTGGGGGGGTCCCTGCTGAAGCTGTGTCAACATTGTGTGCTAATGTGTGCGAGTATGTGCATCTGTATCTGCATGTGTTTGTGTTTCGGGAAGTGAGGGGTCACCCCTCGGGGGGAGACGGTGGGCAACAACAATTACTGCAGCATTGTAGCTAAATTGTGCCTGAATTGTTCGGCCCTGCACACAAACAGCTGGTGCCAGCCGAGAAAAGCTCCGAGTGACCGCCTAACGACTGCCCACCGGCTCATTTGGGAAATACAACCCTGCTTATTAGCATGGAATGAAATGAAAAATAAACGATGACTTGCAGCTGAGTCGTTCACAAAGCTCGCAGGGCTGTTTGAAGGATGTAATTCGGTACAAATTACTGATTACCTTCCACATACTAAGTGGCTGCCTTCAGATAACTCCTGGTTGCTGCAAATTGATTTGTACTTGTTGAGCTTTGGTGTTGATAATCTTGGATCAAAACACACTCCTGAACAGAGCCCTGCTGATTCACTTTCCCATATTTATATAATATATGGCTCCACACACACACACAGATGTCATATAGCGTCATAAAAGTTGCCTGTGGCTGATTTCAGAAGCAACCTCTTGTTGTTTTATTGTGTTACAACTACTGTGACGTCACACTGGCCTGGTCGACGTCCAAACCACAAATTCATCATAACAACCAGATTCCAACACGCCCCTAAACAGTATTGGTTAGTGCACACACACACACACACACACACACACACACACGGTGGCCTTCACATGCACACACAGGAGATGTAAGAGCCGGGGGTCAGATCAGATAATGTGAGGGCAGACGGCCTCAGATAAGGTCTTTGAACAACTATCTGCAGCGTCAGGGAGACGTTCTCCTCACTGGCCGTTTCACGTGAGGACCACTGGCCTGGCGGCGGCCGCTGGCCTGTTGGTGGGCTGGCCCTGCTACTAATTAACTGGGAGAGCCCCAGGGTCCTCTAACTGACTGCCTTGTCTCCTGCAGCCCCCCATCTCAGCATTGCTCATGCATGCATGCTGCAAATACGCGCACACTCCTACAGTCGTGGCGATGGTGTAGGTGGCCCTCTTGTGGTACAGGATGCAGACAGTGAAGGAACTGATGTTAGCGCCCAGATGCTGACTCTTCACACACAGACTAGATGGTAAAACTGAGAGTAAAAGCTGTTTTCTTGTAATTATTGCCATGGTTCTGGGAATGTTTTGCAGATCTAGAATCAGTTCAGGAAACTGGCTGGAAATTACCTAAAATATTGCGGGAAACTGGGAAATCCCACATAAGCGGGGAATATGGACAACATGCAACCTTTTCGCTCTAAAGGCACAATGCAAACCCACAACCTGTCGCTGTATTTAGAAACCCGTGATGGCATTTGAAATGTGAGGTTTATCCTCTAAAAGTCATAGATTATAAGAGAACATTTATCTATAGATTTGGTAAAAATAAAAAAAGAAAGAAAGAAACAAAAGAGCATCTGTAGCAGTGACAGATTGATTCATTTGACGTCAGCGCTGCGCATTTTATTTTTTCTTGTACAGCTGCACCGTGTCTGCTGGCCAAACACTGACTTGAACGCACTCATCTTCGTGTCATGTGCACTTGGTTGACTAATGTAAGCTTCTGATGGCAGTCCAGTTGGAGGTCTGTGCTGTGTTTTAGCAGCGCTCCCCTCCCACGGTGCAGAGGTTAAAGCCCAGTTAACCTCATGTGTCCGGGAGCATTCCGACGGCTGTCAGCTGTTTTTTCCTGCAGGGTTTCATGCAGTGTCTGGGCCTTGATGCTGGGAAGCCTCCTGCTGAATCCCCACAACAAGAGACAACATAATCAGGGTGTTAGACCACAATGCTTGCCTGACACACACACATACACACACACGGACGCGCAGACACACACGTGGCGTTAAAGGAGTGTTGCTGCTACTGGAATCTCTGGAGGAGCAGACATGGCTGCGCTTATGGAGAACCAGTAAGGATGTGTGTATTTGCGATGATGTACGGGTGTGTGATTAGGTGTGTTTGAGTGGTTTGGTTAGACAGTGGACAGTGGAGCGCTCACCTGTTCACACACAGTGGAAAGCAGCAGGGCCACAGTCACCACCAAATGTACACACACAGACACTGTTCTCCACGTCTTCCCCATGCTCACCTGTTTGCTCAGAGGATGTCTGCAGCCCGATCAATTTAAACACAGCACCCAGGTTTCCGCGCTACCTGTTTGAACAGCTGAGTGAAGAGTTGACTTTAGCACTTTGCACAATAGCTTGGGATGGTTTTGGAAACAGGCCCTTCCTCCTCCTCCTGCGCCTTTTCTGCTGCCGTGGGCCTGGAGGTTTTAAACACTGCCCACTGAAGAGCCCCTGAAAAAGCCCCTGTTTCAAACAGCTCGTCCTGGCTCGATGGTGTACGATAAAAAAAAAAAGCTTCTTCTTTTTTTAAATGTTTGCGGTCGCGTTGCGAACTATATATGGGCTCGTCCAACGTCTAATTATGCTTCGAGCACTGATGGGAACGGATTACAGACACGGTCACATCCAGCAGGAATCTGTAATTGTGTGAATGTGCTCTGTGGATGTTGGAGTGCATGTGAATTTGGGAAGCAGTTTGCTATTGAAGGAATGCCCTGGTGCCAGTCAGACTAGAGAGCAGAGCAGCAGACAGGCTGCGGTGGAGCTAAATGAGGAGAGGCAGCCGTGTTTATGACGAGGCATTCCTCTGTGGTCTGCTTGCAGCTGTACACTGATGCGCATTATCAGCTTTTAGAACGCACACCTACACGTGCATGCAAACACAGTAAAAGGCTTAATTAGACGGGACTGGCCGGCGAGTTTTATACGCTGGGGTTCCGTCCAGTGTATGCAGTGAGGGGGTCTATTACAGACTTTACTCGACACAGTGGGCTCATCGGCGTCCGTCTGTCGCTGGCCAGTCTGTTTTGGGGGTCCAGGCGGAGGGGTTTTGTGGCTGCGGTGCTGCCTGGAGCCTGGTTTGGACCTGATTTACAGGGACATGTGCCTGGGATACTCCCAGAGCAGCTTGGTGGGGGCCAAAACAGCCACAGCGCTGCTGCCTGCACATCTGGAGTCTAGACTGAGCGGCTCTGCTGAGCGCCTCGCTCCCTCCCTCCCTTCATCCCTCTACACATCTATCCATCCATCCCTCTGCCTCAGCTGCTTCACCCCCCCTTCACCATATCCACCCACCTCCATCATCATCCATTTGTCTGGCTGCCAAGGTTGGATTGAAATTTAAGATCTTTTCGCACTTTTTCTTCTCTCCTACTCACTTTACTTTTGTCTTTCTGTTTCTTCTGTCTTCTCTTCTCGCTCTAAAGAAAGAAAAAAATGTTTAGCGTCACAGAGCGCATGTGGAAGACATCACAGAGGGGATTATTATTCCTCCCTTTCTGAGAGCCGGCATTCAGATGGGGACCTTTCGATGATCTTTCGGGGAATTGGGGATCAAGCCGCTGAGCCATAGAGCGGTCATATAAACATATTGACCCTGACAGTCATGATAAAGAGCAGCGCGATAAATATCACCTCACATACTGAGGCCATCACACACACATTGTTTGAAAGGTAGTGTGTGTGTGTGTGTGTAACCGTGACTCTTCTGAAGACCGTGTGCAGACAACAATCTTTATCCTCCCACTTTAAACCTCCAAACACAGAGACGCGTCCTTTATTACCAGCAGTAACTGTAATTTATTGCCCCTCTCTCAAACACACATGGGAAGAGGTAGAGCCTCTGATGTTGGTGCTTCTATGTAAGGCAACACTCGTTTATAACACTAATGTATAAACAGAGACGCACGTTATCTCCCATTGCACCAGCTTGATGGATGAGTCCGTCGGTCTCAAGTCATAAATATGTCTTACTTTAGGTGGGATGTTTAAGAACTTGTCCATATATTTTCTACTGGGGCTTGTGTATCAGGGTTTCCTCCTGGCACGTGAACACAATGGAAAGTTGTCGAGGAAAGTTCCGTCTGTGGATGCTGAGAGGCCGGCGTCAGCATAATTTACTGCTGGAACACGGATCCCTCTTTCTTGCCATGTAGCCTGATTTTCTCTCCTTCCTCCTTTTTTTTTTTCTACCATGTTCACCCTATCACACTCACATTGTGTCGCACGTTGTGGGATAAATGGCTGTGTTCAGCTCTGTGGTGTTAAACAGCTCGTAAAAAGCAGCTACACGATACTCTTCCAACAAGGCCAGAACCTGTGAGGCTGCTCGCCTGACTGTCGCCTGCCGCCCCACCTCTGCCCGCCCCCCAAATGGAACAAATTATCCAGCTACTCGGGTAAAACAAGGTTATATTCATTTCTGGGGAGAGAAAGAAGGTAAAGACATGAAGAAAACATCTGGGCTGCTGTTTGCCTTCTCTGGAAACCATTAGAAGTTTCTCCTTTGCACATCCTCCCGTCACCTGTATCAGCTTTGTTCGGGGCGGATGGAGGGGGGGGCGGTTTAATCAATCCAGCAAAAAGGTGACAGAGGTGAGCTCATCTGTTCCGAACGCGCACACACGTCAAAGCTGGAGCCAACGGCTTTTTGGCTTTTTAACAATTCTGCTGAAGGGGACACACAAGTCCAGCTCTTCATGGTGGAGGATCTCATTAAACTCACTGACAAAGGTTAAAGTCCTCCAATTACAAGAGAATCTAACTAAACACTCCAATATTTTCACTATTTGTTGAGGGGCAGCAGAGTGCGCAGCGTTTAGAAGGAGGTCCGGGGTTTGTGCGGCCTTTCTCGTGCCTCCTGGCTTTTTCTCCAGTGCAGAAGGAAACATGGATCATTCAGCGCGCTGAGGCAGCATCATGACAGGCCGACGGACGGGTTCACTGGTGTTTACGTGACGGCTGTCTGTCAATAACCTCCACCTCAGTTAATCAAGTTACCAGCTCCTGAAGGTGGAAAAGCCATCATACCCGGAGGCGGACCCGGTAAAGGCACGACAAAGCTTAATTCATAGCGAGGGACTCAGCCGTGCTGTGTGAATCAATAGACTCGCTCGGGCAGCAGTTCTGTCAACACAGGCCAACAGGAGAAGTTCGACCTCTGTGTATGAACCGTATTTGTGCTCACACAGTTGGGCAAACACAACCTTGACGTGCATCCAGCGGCTCGCAAGAGACTCTGATGTCACGTGTCGGTTAAAGCAGACCATAGGTGAGAAAACTGAGCACATAATGTGATAGAACGGTGATGAGGCAATGAGATACAGTAATACTGGGAGTTCATAACTTAAAACACAGTTTTATTATCAGTTTTGTGTGTTTCTCGCCAGAGAACAACTCCTTCACACTTACTCGGACCATATGGTATATGACATGGTTATCATATACCATCAGCAGGAGGGGTCCCCCCTTGTGAGCCTGGTCCTGCTCAAGGTTTCTTCCTGTTAAGAGGAGGTTTTCCTTGCCACTGTTGCTTGTTAGGGGTCAGGTCCTGGGTTTCTGTAAAACCCATTGGGGCAATTGTGAGTTTTGCTGCATAAATACAGATGAATTTAACTGAATATACGATTCACAAACATGTCATGTTGAGAATTATTAAGAGGAATGCCAGAGAGAGGAGAGGGAGGGATGTGAAAGAGAAAGGTTAAAGTCAGCGTCACGCCCTGCCAGGTAGAACTCGACCAGAACTGACTCTCAGACAGCTGACAGAGGATGTATGATTATAGCGCTCAGTCCAGTGGATCATATGAGAAGGAGATCATGGTTTCCAGTGTGTGTGTGTGTGTGTGTGTGTGTGTGTGTGTGTGTGTGTGTGTGCGTGCATGTGTGTGTGTGCTTTAAGTGCTCACGCTACTGTCATAAACTGTTCCAGCATGTTAACCAGGTTTGTAACAAACCGAGTTAAAGGGTTTTTTTACGGTCGTGTTGTGACATTCTGAGCAGTGACCGCAGGTGGTACTTAACCTTTCCCTCAACTTTCTCCACTATCTCTCTCTCTTTTACTGGACTCTTCTTACTTTGGGTTTGTTCACTTTAAAGGGCTGGGTCTACTTTTTCTTTTCTTTATTTTCCTTCTTCACTGCTGCAGACAGAAGACTTTAGAAAGTTACAAGAATGAGACAGGCAGCTATCTCCTACTGCTTATTAGCTTAGCACAACTATCTGTGGTGAACAGTTTATATTAGCCTGTTTCCTTTAGTGTTAAAAAAAATGCATAAATCAGCTTGTTGTGACTTTTCCGCCTCCGCATATGACCGTGTTATGGGGAAAGAATTCATTAACTGATTTATATCAAGACGTCTAGTGGGCCCCTTTGCAAAAGAAAATAACAAAACTGCCCGATCAGGAGTTATTTCTACGTGAACTTGAATGGATTGTCCATCTGTCCATTTTATTTTAACCACCTTAATCCTAATCTGGGTCATGGGGGTGCTGAAGTGTATTCTAGCACTCATGGGCGAGAAGGAGCGATGCAACCTGAACAGGTTGGTAGGCAGTCGCAGGACACACGCTCACCTGAGGGCAAATTCTGATTCTCCAATGAACTCTTCCAACCTGTTTACATACCGTTGCACATTTTGCACACCATTTTACTAGTGACAGTTGCACCTAAAAGCAAATGTAGCACATTATTCTCTTTATTCTATTATTTATCCATTTTATACCTAATTTTTATACTCTTGCCATCCAGTGTGGGCAGCAAAGTAAGAATTTCATTGTAAAGGGAAACGTGCTTCTTTACTGTGCATAAGACAATAAAGCTTTGGAATCTTGAAACCTGGGATGCTGTTACCGGCCTCACCTTGCTTGGTGTTGCTTTTTTGTGCTTGTAATGGTGATGACAGCAGTCATTCTCTGGGACATGTAGTATATAAACAGATTATGGGTGCTAATCCCTGAACACAACCTGTTGTTTCACCTGCAAATGGAGGCTGTATGATCCATCACCTTCAGAAAAAAAAAAGCAAACACAAAGTTGCTTCTTAAAGATAGGGGTATCACAGTTCAGCATGGGGATGCATGTGTGTATGAGGCCCTTCTTCCAGGAGCTCGGTGCCTCTGGGAAATAATGAAAAATAAACACAGAGTCTTCATGTTGACTCAGGGAGAATGATCCTCAGTTTATTACTGCACTCCTCTCTCCCTTGCTCTCCCAGGATGAGTTTATGTAATCACAACAGAACACTCCACTCACACACGGCTTCGTGTCTCTTTTAAACGTAATTAACATAAACTTGATCGCATTTAATGTCAGTTTTAATCACAATTTTGATTAGGAATAGGTTTTTGTCATTATAGAATAAACTGCGTGTGGGTGACATAAAAACAAACATTTATATTAGTTCTGGTCCAGAAATTCATTCTCCCCACTCGCCTGAAAACTGCAGAAATAGATTAGAGTAAGACGGTGGCGCCCTCTTGTGGATAAATGTGGAAGAGGAAAAATATACAACTTTTTGTCTCACAAAAAAATTCTGGTCAGGTTCAGCAAAAATAAAATATTGTAGTTCATTATGTACTATATACTACATAACATAATATAATTTTTCGAGTTATTTTGCTAACAGACAGACAGACAGACATAAAAAGAGACAGACAGTTAATTGCCGGCTATCAGATAACCTCCCCCATTGGTGGAGTAGCAATTGCGCACGTATATATCACAAAATATGTATACAACTGTGTAAGTCGGTACTCTTCTCGCTTAATATAACAGGAAAATATAAAATAAAATAAACAAATCGGTTTCCGTGACTTCCGTGAGATAACCGGAAGGGGACGCTGTGAAACAAGGCAAGACTGCAGAAAGGGCGACGAAAGTGCAGGTGTGTAAATTAGACACTTATTTACTTTATACTTAGCTGCAGGACCAGGCGCATGAAAATGCTAAAAAATATCTTATAAATGTTTTAAAATGTTGACATGCAGATTTAATGTGTGGCATTGAGCAGGAAGGGATGAGCGAAATGAATGCCTTCGACACCGGAGATTTAAAAGTCCAATAACACGATTCAGTTTGGTGTCAAAACACCGTTAACAGCCTCACTAGTAACCGTCTGCGAGTCTGTAGATTTGATATTTATAGGTCGTGCGTGACGATTGGCGATTCCATCCTCTGAATTATAAATGACTCATCCTGTAAAAAACAACAAAACATCAGAGAGAACGAGAGATACTTGAGCTGAGCCTGTGTCACAGAGACACGCTGGTGCTCAGGTCGCTGGAATGGCCAGTTGTTGGGTGTATTTGGGGCACCAGCACCTGCCTCCCTTATACTCTTTTATTAGCTGTGACAAATGTTGCAGTGAAGCAGATTTGGACACCTCAAGCTGCTACAGATCAACTCTTTACAAGGCAGGAAAGCACTGATCGTGTTTTGTATTCATATTTAAGTTAAACAGGGTGAACAGATCATTAGAAAACTGGAATTTTTTTCAGTGTTTTGTTGCAACTTTTGTAGCTGCTAACCTTCAAGAACCTCTCAACCGACAAAGTAAACATAAAAAAATAACACTTTGCATGGTGTGTTTATTCCTTTGCATTTTGCTGCTTTGGATTATTTGACTCTTTATTATAAATTCACTTCATCTCTCTGCTCCTTCTCCTCTCTCCACAGTCTCGACGACCCCAGTGTCTCCTCAGTCTGTCCATGAAGCCATCCATCTGTGCTCGTCCCTCGCTGACTCCATCTCTCCTCTGAGTGTGCTCCAGCCACAACGAGGTTTGATGCGTTCCTGTTTTTAATGAGCCGATTGTTCTTGTTCTGTTCCCCTCGGGGAGCGTCGCATAGCTAACAACATTCTGCTCCCAACTGCTTTAAAACACATTCACTGAGAGGGATCAGGGCCATCAAAACACTGATGTCTTGCAGCATGTATACAAAATGAAAAATGCGTTAATGACTCTTGCTCTCCCTAAGCAACAGTGTATTCTTTTCCCAACAATTAAATCGTTCTCGTTCAAAAGCAATTTGCGACTCCTGCAGGCTAAAAAACAAAAGCCAGAGCTTCTACTGCTGAGATCCTGTGAGCAGTGCGTTCATTCACTTTCACGCCGCGTGTCCTATTGTAAGACATGGAATATCAAAGTTAGCAAACAGCCAAATTGTTCAATCAACACATCTCCCAGTGAAAAGGTAGAAAGTTTATTCTGAGGTGCGTGTTTCATCCATGACCGTGTACGCAGGGTATTGATACGGCTGGCATTCAGAAGCCTGATTAATTGCCATGGCATTTGGCTGTTCTGGGTAAATGCCATCACCCATGCTGCGTGCTTGGGTAATGGATGTCTGCCCGCTGCAGGTCCAGCATCGACCCTTCCTTTCTTCACTCTCCTTCTTTTCTCACTCTCTCCCTTTTCTGTCTGCTCGGTGAAAGGCTTGTTGTGCATTCTCAGCAGGAGCAGACGAACGACTCGTCCACGCTCTCGACAGCTCCGCCTGAAGGCCCAGCCTGGCTTCTAATTCTGGCAGCGTCGGTTCAAAGGTCGATTAAGGTCGAGTCCACTTCCTTCTTCTCTTTAATCTGCTGTAAATGTGCTGAGATTAAAGGTCTTTCTTCAAATGTCTATGCCCCTAAGACCTAAAGTTGGTTTGTCTCTGTAGCTCCAAAAAGGGGAAAAAAAATGGAAGAATCAGCTTTCATGCTCCAGTGAATTAGTTTGCTCTATCTTAATAAGGGTTGCCATGGCAGAGAACAGTTCAGAGCTTCCTGCTAAACAGACAGAAATTGGAACAGAGTATTAGCTCCGCGACTGCAGAAATACCTTCACTGTGCAGCTGTAATTCCAACACTTCCACGCAATTACTGTTACGCACAATTTAGTCTCGTCACATCCAAACGAACGGCTGGGCAGAGCAGAAATAAGGTGTTTGTTTTTCTTATTTGGAAAACTAATTTACAGGATCTAATTGACTGCAGTGAAAACGATCAGCGTTCTGGGCGGGAGCCCGGAACGGAGCTCCGTTCCGGGATTGTTGATGATGATTTGTCAGGATTTCATTCTGGGCGGTGCAGGTCAGATGGAAAGATGACTGAGCCACATCTGAGGGGACACAGGTCCGCTAATGTATTGTGTTGGGATTTTCTCTCATTTGACTTCAGAGCACTCATTAAAGATGACGTCACCACCGAGTCCACGGGGACGTGCGTGGACAGGTTTCCTCCTCTCCTCTGCTCGCATCAGCTCTTTTTTGCCTTTTGCGTAACTGGTTTAATCTCTGATATATTTTTTTTACATCGGGGGCCAAATAACACTTTACGCAATTCATCACTTTGCGCCGTGTGGGGGCGCGAGATGCAATTTCATCCTCCCACTCGTCTGCTTACTGAGCTGTTTTGAGCAGCTTTTGAGGGATGGAAAGATGGCTGAGATACGGGATTGATCATTTGTGAAACGCCGCAGAGAGGCGGCGTGTTTGCTTGTGTTGTGGGCCTGGCAAACTGGTGTCAACCGGCCTCTTTTAAAGTTATAGAAAGCCGGTCTGCTCAGCTCTTAAATGATGTATAATTCATGCCTCTGTCTCCAGTGACAGCTGAGATTGGAGGGTTGCTTTAAAAGGCACCAGAAACCTCAGTGGAGGAAGGTGAGTGACCATGAGGTGAACCTTTCAGCAGGGTTGTAGAGTAAAATAAATCCTCCACGCGGCACGCGAGGCAAGTTACGCACAAATGTTCAATTAGAAATATCTGCAATTGTCCCTGCGCGACGGTTTCGAGTCATTACAAATGTTTCTGTGCTGGAAACACTGGGGTTCCTTGTTAGACAAACCCACACGCTTTTTCCTGTTTGGTGTGTGAGGCAGACGCGCTGAACGCTGCGCATTAGGAATTTCAATAACACCGCATCAGAGGGGTTTTAGCTAATTAGCTGGTAGATGCAACGTTGGCTTTGGCTGGTGGGACTGCAGAGCTGAACGGGCGGGTTGGGGGGGGGGGGGCGGGCCTTTGATCTTTCGATCCCACGGTACGGGAACCGTTCCGTTCCCAACCTGCAGTGCATGCTGGGCATTAACAGAAGGGAGTGAAGTGTGTGTGTGTGTGTGTGTGTTTTTCCTCTTTCTGTTCTCCTGAGGAAGAAACCTTCACAAGGTTGGGTTAGGTTGGGGTTCTGCAGGATTTGGCTGGCGTTGCTGAGGGGAGGTCAGTGCAACGTCCACAGCGGCTGCAAAATAAATTCATCTTTTTGACTCAGAATGCACACCTGAGTGCATGGCAGGTTGTGCTTGTTTTTGTTGTATTATTAGAATTTAAGTGTAGAAAATACTGTAAAGGTCTCAGATATCTGGATATCTGGTCTTAGAGATATATGTGGATTATTCTCAGGCATCGTCGGTGCATTTCTTCTTTCTCACCTTCTGGGGAATCTGGGTCTGATTCAGAAATGTCTTCCTGAATCGCTCCTTTCCCATCAAAGCAATTTTAGCATGCGCAGAGATGTTATCATGAAATATAAAACTTTCCGAAGGTTCAGCTTTTCACCGCGTTGTTCTTTTTAATGCTTTGGATGTTTAAAATGTGCGCTTTCACCTTTATCATCTCAAGAATAATTTATCACCTTTCACCAAATATATTTTCATATTAATATCAACATACCTGCCAATTTAAATGCGCCCATGAGTTCAGAGACCTTCAGACAAATACCTGGAAGTCAAAAAACGAACGTCTGAATGACTTACTTCCATATTTGAGCTTAGAATTTGAATTCTTTGGTATTTTTCCTTCTTAACTTGAAGGAAAATGTGAGTTTTGATCTGTTCCATTAAACAAATGATTGAATATTCTCCGCTGACTGATTTACATTGATTTCCAGCGTTAACTCTGGTTCACACCTAGAACCTTTACATCGTGGCTCAAAGGCTGACGTTCGCTCCCGAGGCTGAACTCAGGGGGCTTCAGCTACAGCAGCCTCATAAATCTGATCCCACAGAATTCTGCATATCTGTGCAGTTTTTCAAACGTGTGATGAGTCAGGGCGTTTTTTTAACCCCTGGTTCCCTGCAGAAGACACATTCCTTCCTGATGCAGTTACACCTCCTCTTACTGGCCAATTATCAGACAACATGGAGGCTGTTGCGGTTGTTGTTCAGGCTGGTGTACTTCAGGATAATGCCTGATTTGCATATCGTACTGCGGGATAGTCTTTGTCCTTGTCATTTCACTGTCACTGCAGGAAAACATCCTCTCTCAGGAAGATGTCTCCTGTCTGGGAACTCCTCAGTCTGCCTCCAATTAAGGAGGAAACGCTGATTCCACTGATGTTTTTACCGTTTAATATGTGACCAACAGTGGGGAAACTTTTCTGAAGCCTGAAATCTTCTTTATTGCATCAGTCGGGGTTTGTGGGACACTCGTGAATGTATGATAAAAATCACCGCAGGGTGTGGAAAATAAGCCTCTCATAACTGGCTTATTAAGTATTTATGATTTCAGTGGGATCCTGCAGTACGGTAAATGATGAAACACACAAGCTGATAAATCCGGCGTGACAGAATGACGCGTGTACAGTGATCTCAGAGCAGATCTTGGTCTCGTTCGCCCACACAGGAAAAAGTTAATGTTTACCTCTGAAATCCACTTATTAGCACCTAGTTTGCTGTTGACTTGTTATTTGAAATATTTGGCGTGTATTCATTAGCACTGATCGCTCTCTGAAACCCGCGTTCTGCGGCGGAATCTGTTAATTTGGTGTATACCCCTCAGGCGCTCTTTAACGCACGTGGGAGTTGTGTTTACAGAAGTTGGTTTGTTTGTTAAATGTATCTATCTGCCCCTGAAGCTACACACTCAGGGGTGAAACAGCTTTTATCTGCGTCCTACTGTGATGAAGCTGTTTCACGGGGCCCAGACGTGACTCATTTTCTGTCCCGTCAGTCCCGTTTCTGTCACTTAGCACACCGTCGGCTCCCGTGGCTCCATCGGAAGCTGCGATGGAAGAGTTTCATTAGGAATTCTGAACATCTATGAAGGTAGATTTAGATGGATCTGCCTCAGTACACGGAACCAACACACACACGTGCGCGCCTGCAGACTCAAGTAGAGTGGATAAAGGGAATGTTGGGAGTGTGTGCGCGTGTACGGTGGAGAATCCATCCTTGGACCAGCTCGCCCAAACCGGGAGAATAATAGGAGCTGCACCCTCAGAGATAGAGGGAGTGAAGGAGGAGGGTCTGCCTCATTTGCACTGCAGTCTTCCTCTCCTCACACAGGTGACAGGATATTTTTATCAGCCCGCCCCGCACACGCACACGCACGCACACGCTGCAGAAAAAGAACAAATTCATTTGTAAAGGCAGACTTGCTGCCAAGGACAAGATCTCAGCAGGATAGAACATGACTGTCTTTGAGAGGAGGAATAATTCATTTTTATTTATGCGCCCGTATCGCCAGTATTAATGCGCACACACACACATGCACACACAGTTTACACCCAATGAAGCGGAACGCAAAAATGCAAAAATGTGTTCCCCACAGGCCCTTTTAATCTTGCTGTTACTGGTTTGTGTGGCTGATAGGGGAGTTTAACCGCTGCTTTGATGGAG
This sequence comes from Pao palembangensis, assembly GCA_015343265.1. NCBI lineage: Eukaryota > Metazoa > Chordata > Actinopteri > Tetraodontiformes > Tetraodontidae > Pao > Pao palembangensis. The sequence goes on along the minus strand of CM027087.1, from coordinate 2,395,563 downwards.
GATGCATCTGTTGATCTGAACCCAATTAGGTCAGCGGGATGACACAGCCCCAGCGTGCGTGAGAGCGAGTGAACGAGTGCACAAGAGCATCAGTAAACGGTGTTCTAAAGCAGTGTCACCAGGCTGCCTCCAGCGTGTGGAAGGAACGTGGCCACCTCCGGGGCATTGCCCGTAATCCGGTGTGTTAGAGCGGCGAGATGGCTCCTTCATGTAAGCAGTCCCAGAGTCTCTCACATCATCTGATATGCACACGGGGGAGAAATAAATAATTTTCAAGCAGTAGGTTTTGTTTTAAGATGATTAGGGACGACGCTGGAACAGGCTAATCCGTTCTTATAAAGAGCTTAAGGTTCCAATTTGCTTGAATGACAATGCCTTGTTTTCCAGGCGGGATTAGAGCTGCTTGAACCTGATATTAATGCGGAAAAATATAATTTTCTTTATCCTCAAACGACATGCAAATCACCGGTCTGAATGGTCTGTTTTTCATCTGCAAAGGACCGTTGCTGACAGAAAAATGATTTTTCTCAAAGGTGGTTTCATCCTTTTGCTGTCAGAAAGATGATCCATTGTCGACGCGGTAATTGAAAACAGAGCGCAATTAATCCGTCTTCCTCCCCCGCTTTGGCTTTAAAGTGGGGAATGCCTCAAAATGTGGATAATTGATAAGGGGGCTTATTGATTTGATGGGGTGGGAGGAGAGTCGACAAGCTTCTCCGTCACTAATCTCTCCGGCTGTGACTGCATCCAAATTACCTGCAGAGAGGCATAAACAGCTGCATCCATCAGGGGACGGCTCCAGTGACAGTGACGGATGCCTCCGCCCTCTGCTGCCCCTCTGCTGCAGCTCTCCGTCCTGTTCTGGGAATACCTGGCTTAAACTGGGCAGAAAAATGCCTGTCATGTTCCGCTTGATGGGATGTGTGTGTGCATACACTGAGTCCCAAAATCCTCACTCTACTAGCAAAGTGAGGACATTTTGGCTTGTTCTCACAACTTCAAAGGACAGTTTGAGGGTTAAGACATGGTTTTAATGTTGATGTTAAAATTGGGTTTGGGTTAAGTTTAGGGTTAGGAGGTTAGTTGGGATGGTTAGGGTTGGGGAAGGTGACTGGGTAATGAATTATGCCCATGAAAGTCCTCACAAGGATAGAAGTGTGTGTGTGTGTGTGTGTGTGTGTGCAATTTTAACATTCTGCAGAGTTATCTCCTGATGGTGCATGTGCGTATGCAGTGCCTCATAGCCTTTATCTTCATTTGTGCTTTCATAGAATCTAATTTCAGTGTGTGCAAGGCATTGTTGATAAGAACACGCTGTATTTATTCACTGGAAAGCCAGGAAGGCGATATACAGTAGTATCTCATCATCCTCTGTTATTTGCATTTATGCGGGCAATATTTTCAAAATCCTCGCACCAAATTACTGAAATGTGGATTACCATGCTGCCAAACTGATGACAGAGTTTTTATTTTGAGTTTGCCACGGGCTCTCACACCAAAATATCTCCATAATTAATAGCAAAGTTTGCCGTTCCCTGTGCCAGAGTCCCCGGTGTCAGCAGCCATGCCTCCTCCAGCTTGCCTCCGAGGTGCCAGTCAGACGGCCAGGCTGTGCGTTTGCCAGGCTGTGCCGTTTCTCCTCACCCCCGCAGAATAAAGATCGATCCCCGGTTCCCTCCCATTCCTTTCTCTGCCGCTCCTCTGTGTGCCTCTGCCTTTATGACGCTGTGAATAGGTGAAGCTCACAAGCTCCAACAGATGGCCGGAGCTGCCCTGCTCCACTATCTCTCTCTGTCTCACTCACACACACACACACACACACACACACACACACACACACACACGCAATGTCTAAGATCTTAAGACAAAAGTAAAAGAGTTTAATGGGATGGAAAAACATTAAATAGAATTAAAAAGAGGGAAAACCAGCAAAATTCATAAAGGAAGACAGATTCTGCTGAAAAGAGAGTGAGGCTAAAATTGAATTGTAGATTGAGGGAGCCTCTCTCCTCCCTCTTTCCCTCCCTCTTTTATTTATCTCGTGTGAGACCACGCCTCTCTCCTTTCACTTGTCAGTGCATCTATAACGGCGAGCTGTCTGCGCCGGGCTGCGTGGGGGGTGAAGCCAGCTCCTCGCTCGCTCGCTCGCTCGCTCGGCCACTGCTGAGGACTGAATCTGAGAGGACCGGACGGCGCCAGATGGTGCTGGACAGCCTGAACAGGTGTGTGGATTTGGGTAAGGTGACAGAGTGTGTGTGTTTGTGTCTGTGTGAGTGTGTAGGACTTCCAGAGGAGCATATCTAGCTCCAGCCTTGCCCTAGTTTACACTTGAATGCTCTGAACTCTTCCGTTTGCCACGGAGTCACTAACGACGCCGCTCATCCAGTCGGAGATAAAGCCTCTGGTTCAGCGGCTGCACCGCTCTCATTCACAGAGTGAGCGCCTCTGAATCGGGGCAGGAGCACGCAGAAGGGACGGCTGCGGCGCTGCAAGTTTCTCGCAGTTCAATCATGTAGCATGTCTCCGCTGTCGCTCCACTTACCCTGACTTATATAACAGCAGCGCCGAGGCAGATGCTGAAATTCTGATGGTCTCCCCAGTCTTTGAGGCTGGTCATTTCTGAAGCAGACTCCAGTTTATTGAGTGGTTCTTTGTCCTGTTTGACACAAATTTTGTTGACTTTTTTTTCTGATTTTTTTGTTATTTTTTTTTGTGATGATTTAAAATGAGACTCACCGTTACCTGCTCATTTTTAACATATATCGCTCAAATATTTCCTGAGCCTGATGTATGAAACTGCCCAAAATAATGTTTCCTCCTTTGCTTTTTTTTATCATTTGTATTGTTCGGGACGTCTAAAAATGGAGGAGGTGTTCAGGTGCTTAGTAGCTCTGGTTCAAATGTTGCCATTTCAACAGTTGCAGCCCCCTTTTAGAAGCCTGCGTGCTTCAGCCGCGCAGACATCGTCCCAGTGGATCGGCTCACTGTCTGTGTTTTGCCAATACGTTCATGGGTCAAAGGCTGCGTCGTCTTTGCAGGCATGAGCCTAAAAGCTGCAAAATGCACGGTGCAGCAGCCGAACGTCCGTGCCGTTTGCGGTGACACGGGTGGGAGAATGTAAGGACAGAGGCGTGGATGCAAAGGAAGCTCCAGCGATCTGTTCTTTAAGCATCCATTATTTATCACCGTGCACTCTCCCATGGAAGCTCTAACCCCCGCATCAACTGGCCTCTTTTCTCACTGAGATATGCCAATGGACCTGAGTAGGACGCTCCTGTTTGCCTACCTGTTACCAGTCACACACAAGTGCACGCACGCACGAACGCACGGTCAGTGGCAGGGAGTGACCTTCAGACCTGTTGATGTTCTGTGCAGTGGTCACGCTGTGAATATTTAAGAGGGCGTGTGTGTCCGATGGTGAAAATGGGCAGCTTGACCCGCGCACACTTGGAAAGTGTGCAGCGGGGTTGGCGAGGGAGCGGCATGAATATGTATTGTATGCTAATGGCGTACACAGAGGCTGTCGATGAAAGCAGAGGACGCGTTCCCCCTCTCTCAGCGCTTAGAATGTGCGGCTATCGACAAACCGATCATCGCCGCCGCCGCCGCATCCCTGGCCTGGGGGACACTGTGGTGACAGGTGGTGGATATCACTGACAACAGCCAAGGTGACACGGCTCAAAGGGCTCTGTGGGCCCACTGGCGGCTGGGGCTGCGCCTGCGTCTGCTCATTTTACTGCCGCCTTGACCTTTTCTGATTAGACACGGAGAGGTTGTACTGGACGGCCCTAAAGCTAATGTCTCCCATTAGCCTCGTTAAGAAGCACTTACTGAGCCACGCCTTCTACCTGCGCTGTCTGCTGATCATTTACAACCGGACAGTCCTGATGGAAGTGGAATTATGAAGTGTTTATCTCATGCGGTGGATGGATCTTTGTCTCCACAAGGTGTTAAAAGCATCCGGGTTCACATTTGTTTTAGCACAAGTATCAAATCCCATTTTTTTTTTGCCTCAGTCTGTCTTCATCTTTCCTAAGATGCTGCTGGTTTACTGCGAGGCAGCGTCTGTAAATCCTGATGCAGCTGCTCCTTTTAGCTCCAGTTGCTTTTCTCTAACGGCGCGTATGCGGCGTATATGGACATGCTATCTGCGTGGCTACTGTTTGGGCGCCGTCTTCCTCTGTATTCGTGCGCGGGTCATATTGCCTCATTGTGCACACTGTGCGTTACGTGTAATTCCCCGCATTCACATGTGAACAGTCATCTGACAGTGTGAATGCAATCAGATTTCAATCTCATTCCGCTGTGGCTGAGCAGCGCTGGTGCAGGTGCCGCACAGGGAAATGTAATTATAACCTGCCGGTTAGCGAGTGCGGGCTTCACTGCCCCGACTGTCTCTGGAGAGACAGCGACTAGAGGCTCCTTCACATATCAAACAGCATGTCGCTAAAGCCCTATCTCTTCTTTTTAATATTAAATCCTTTCTCTGATCTTCTCCTCTGAGCGTTTTTATACATCACAAGATTATCTGTGGACTTTTATTAGTTATTTATAATTCATAACAAAATGAACTGTTGTTATATTGATTTGCTCCCATCTTATATTCATTATCTTGTATTTTGTGAGTTTTTTAATGACCTTGTCCCCACGCCACTCGCTGTTGGCGCTGTTCTTGCTGAGATGTGTGCCAAAATGGTTTCCATTAGTAAAGAAAAACACAGCGACTCGCCGCTCTCTCCTGGATCTAAGCAAACAATCAATGGGAGCACTCGTATAATAGCGATCTAAAAGGCCCATTGATGTCACGATTAAAATAATACAGGATGCAGCGGTGGAGGCAGATTGCACTAACTCAAACAACAATGGCAAAAACAGATTGTTTTTTTTTTTCGTTTTAAAATTCTAATCTCATACACGGAGCATTACCCAAACCCGGCCCGCTCAGGCTTAAAGCAAAGAAAGGATTATGCTGAATAAAATAAAGAAAGAGAAACAAAAGAAGTGGTGAAGGCCACTTTGGAAAGCATCAAAATTCAGCTGGCTGAAACGACTGCTGGTGTTGGTGTAATACACTGTGGCACTTTATTTTGAAATTCAGCTGACACTAACCTCAAATAAGTTTCTGAGACCTGATTGAGTCTGTCTCACTTTAATCTTCCTTTCTGTGTTTGTTTCTCCTTGACGGTGTAGCACGGTCATAACTTCAACCTCACTAACACACACACACACACACACACACATATCCTCCTTCATGCCTCTCCTTCAGGCTGTAGCAGCTATTGTAGTGCCTAATAAGGTTTATGGAATTACAGATCTCTGAAATTGGATTTTCTCACTTCGCCAAAGCGGTGAAATCACATCTTTAAGGCCAGTTGCAGTGGGGGCAACTGACCTGTGACGGAACTGTTTTTTTTTCATCACTCTTTTTCACCCCTAAACAGAAAACAGACTCCTTGTGTCTGTTTCTCTTTCCCGTGTCCACCGCTCTCACAAGCTCCTGCTCCAAAGGCTTTTGACTGCCTTTGATCTGAGGCTAATGCCACGAATCTTCTGATCTTGTTCAGCTGACACACAGACACATCCCTGCATCCAAAGTATATAAATTCACATTAATCTTAGATTCTCTTGAGGCAATCAGTTATCTTTTCCCCGCTCTGCGGCGTTCCTTCGCTAACCTTGAACCATTCCATCTCGCCAGAAACCCCCCGCCCCCCGTAAATTCCACTGTTGCTGCGCAGCTGACTGCAATGAAGCCATCGCTCAAACAGAGGCGTGGCGTCCTGAAGAGAAGAGACAGGTACCGTCGTAAAGGTTGCATTAATGAGGAGCGCTCCACTGTGGCGGCTTAGTGAACTCTTAATTGGGGAGGAGATGAGGATGGGGGGTGAGGGATCAATAGGAAAGAGTCAGAGTTCCAGCCCAGTGAAATCAATCAGCCTGCTGCTCAACGGGGAGACTCAACTGATCCCAAAATAAATAAATAATCAAAGCTGAGTCTCAGCCACTTTTATGATCTCGGTCTGAAGCGTCTGGAGCCGCGTGATTGCTTTTATTTGCTCGTCAGCCTTCGGTGTCATAGCTGGAGCAGTTCGGAAAAGCCATTAAGTTTCAGCGTAGCTCTGCCAGCAAACAGAGATGGTCGCGACTAATAAAATAAGATTCACTGTCACAGGACTTCTTTATGGACAGAGAATATGAACCCCTGGAGTATTTTTACTCCTCCACTCAAAATAGTGCCCTCTTCTTCATTCTTCACTTCACCTGGGTAATTGCCATCTTTCTGCCCCGTCACTTTTTGATGGATCATCCTCTTCTTCACAACAAGGATAAGGCCGGGCGTCGCATTTTCACACCTGTCAGCCTGTTTCAATCCCCCCTCGTTCTGCTCCTCGTCTCTCTGACGGGTGATATTAAATCTGCCACTCTTTTATTCCGCTGATAGAAGGGAGATTAAATCTCTCTTTGCCTTCAGTTCCTGCGTGTTTGTGTAGGCGTCATCCTTGGCCAAAGACGTTTCTGTCGGATCGAGTGATGGTTCTGGTGTTGTTTCCCTGGTGAGATTCCTCCTCCACACCTCGTCTCTGGCTTTCAAAGTCAAGTTGGGCCATTGAGTGCTTCTGCAGGAGGCGTTGGGCTGCTTTTGTATTGGACGGACGGACAGACAGACAGACGGGGACAGTTGTCCAGCTTCAGCTGTTGTCGATAGATAGAGATGCAGGCACAAACATGTCTAGTTTATTCTTAGCCAGGGTACAACGCCACCTAGAAATAGCAGATTAAGCCTAAGATCTGGATATGAAGGTGTCGAAGCGGCTGTGACAGTCGGTCACAATTGGGACGCAGATCTGACATTTCTGCTCATGGCGACACGTCAGGAAAGACGTGAAGTGTGTAGAAACCATCTGACGTCGCGGTAGCATTTAACAACCATGTCGCCCGTTTCCGTGCACGAGCCAGCCCGGACGCATTCCCATCATACAGACATATGTGCTTGTTTGTCTCCAGCTCCCACAGCCGGTGACAGTGTTACCGTGTGAACAGATGTGTCACCGTCCCGTGGGAGAGCGCCAGGGAGGGGCGGCGGCTGTACTTCATGTCTCTGCTGCAGAGTTAATACCGAGCCCTGTCAGATATGAGCCGGATATATTCGGGCTGCTCTGTCTGAGCTGCATAGATGATCACACGCTGATGATATTTGTTTCTCTTCTTGCAGAGCGTAGAAGCCAGTGGCTGATTTCCGTGGGAGAAGAGAACATCAGCGACGGCCTGTTTAGAAGCAAAGGTATGGTGAAAACCTCTCCCGTCCTCTCTGCCACGTTTGCAGAGTTGGGATCAATGTTTGTATCAGATTTTGTATCAGATTTCCTCGTCGCTCTCTATATTCACTTCTGAATCTCTCCACCTGCGTCGGCATCTGCTCTGTATCGGCGCAAACAAACTATTGTTCCTGTTACCATGGAGTCTGCAGAGCCGGCTCGCTTGAACGTCGCCAGCTTGTTTACCGTGGGGAGCAGATCTACGTCAAACCCTTTTCCCCAGTCCCAGAATCCCATCACCTGTCCTGGTCTGCCCCACCAGCGATCACAGTTTCACTCTGCCCAAATAAGATGTTATTACTGACACGGTTGCTGAGATAAAATCAATGATCAGCCAGCGCTGCAGCTGCTGCGGTTTTGTTGTGGCCACGTCAGCCGCCCCCCTCCGTGACTGCCAGTTTAAATTACATTGAAATAACGGAGAGAAAGTTGGCTTTTTTTTTTTTTTTACCGTCGCTGCTGTTTAGTCTCATGCATCCATTTGTGACAAAAAAATCTATTCATGAATCTGAGGTTTGTCAAATCGGGTGGAAGATCACCCGTCTGCAACCAGCTGTTTAGACTTGCAGCTCGAGTTGAAATGAAGATTTAAAACAAATACAGATCTGCGTGAGGCTGCGCACACAGCCACACAGTGGTTGGCTGTTTACCAGCAATACCTGTGAGCCTTCGCTGCTGCCAGGATCAGACTGCAAACAGGAGCATGTGGGGACGTTAGGTGCACAGCTGCGCACGGCCGACTCATTACTCCAGAACATCGGAAGGTGATGGTAATCAGTTTTCCTTTTGGATTGACTTTCAATAAGGACGACTCAATAAACATCAGATGTGCCGTGAAAACAGTGATCGTGCACGTTTCCAGTTAGTATTCAGTGCAGATAAACGTTGGCTTCCTTCATCCAGCATTAATGACAGGTGAAAGGTGTGCCTTTGGTATTCTGTTTGAGGACTCATCTCCACTTCAAAACCTGCAGCGCCATTCACTTCTCCCGTTCCACCTCCTTTTGGAGGCCTCTGGCTGTGTGGGATACAAACTGAAAATCTTCAATAGAAACTCTTCAAAGCCATGGTTCACATGCCGACTGAAGTTTCTCTTTCTTAAACCACTGTCCCCTCCATACACTTGAGCTGATATTTCCTCTTCGTTGTTAGCAGCTAAATTGCTTGGGAGTTAGCTCATATATGCTAATCTGATGTTAGTGGCCGCTTCCCTGCAAGCCGATTCCACACCCCCTCCCTGGGGTCTGCTGCACACGTATAACGCTCTGGCACCAAATTCCAGACCCTTATTTTCCACAGAAATAAGAGGCAGTGTGCCATCTGCCTGCTGATTAAAAGTCAAATATTACAGTGTTCTGTTGTGAGGTCACCCTAATTGATTCTTTCCGCTGGGTGCACACAGAATGAGCTGACAGCAGGCGATAGCAGGCTTTGTCAACATCGGGCACGCCGCCTGACGCAGGACGGCACCCCAGTACAACCCCCTGCGAGTGTGCCAACCCACAGTGCCACACACACACACGCATTTGTAGTAACAACACAGAAGAAGCTCATTCTTTTGCTGTGTGTCAGCTCCAATTTGCGTGTGTGAGTGTGTGTCTGCGAGTATCACTTTTGCCACTTGCATAACCGCTCGGCTAACTTAAGCTATCTGGGGCAGTGGTGCTAAAAGGAGGCTTCATCTGTATTCCACAAACAGTCCTCTTTCTTTCCTTTTCTGATCCCCGGCTCCCCTGACATTAAGGTAAGCGCTTTAATGGCTTTTAATCACAGCAGTGTTTAATGAGGAGCTTACCAAATGCACTGCCCACTGCTAAAAATACAGGACATCTGGCAGAAATACACAGCTTCTCTGTCACACTTGTTTGCATTTTGCTCACATTTGTTACAAAGCTACAAATTCTGTGTTTTTGGTTATTTTCGGTTCTCTGTGGCTCTCACAGACCCGTCAGAGTTTAGCGCCACAGACCAGACAAACTCTGGTCTGGGTGCTTTTGGAAAATGAAGCTATTAACTCTCTCACCTTCCCCAGGAGATGGAACACCACCTGGATTGATTGGTGCTTTCTAGCCCTCAGGTTTTCTAATGTGCAAAAGCAAGTTATTTGTGGCCACCGGCCTCAGTGATCTCATCTACAGTAATTGGTCCATCGTCTGTAATTAGTTGCAGATAATTGTTTGGTCGGTCCAACGTCTACATTTTTCACATAGGAGTGAATGGTACTCCGTGTGTAGTTTCCGGCACGTTGTGGCCAGAAGCTGCTGTTTCTATCTGCAAAACTGGAGAAAAGCTATTTACCAGCATGTGTCGCAATCTAGCTCCGCATTAGTGCAGGATGAAAAAGTTCTCCCTTTCCTCTCTGCAGGGATGCCTAGATGAATTTGCTGGTCGTGGTTTGAACCGCTTGAACTCCACATTTATTTTCTAACCCTGTCCCATTTCACAGGGAAGTGCAACAGCAATCTTGACACAGCACAACGCTCATTAAAGTGCCGACATCCACCCTCACTTCTTTTCTCATGAATCTGATTGACCTTTCAGCTCAGTGTGATCCACCATAAAAGGTTATAGACACCAATTAAACACACTGGTTGAAAAGCTGGGTATAATTCTTGTATGTCTAGTGTTTTATGTACCATCTGATAGGAATGTGAAATTAACTGGTTTAAAGATGTGTGGAGGTGACGGTCAAAGCCCCAGTGCAGTAATTGCTTGATTTTTGTCTGTTTCACAAGCTTTAACGAAGCATTAACTCCAACACAAAGGTGATGAACCTGATAAGGAGCTGTTAACGGTGTGTGAGGCTGAGAAACCATTTAGAGGTGGGCCCTCGGTGTTACTATCACTGCTATCCCTCACGTGTTACAGATAGGATGCACAATGGTCTCCCTGCAGCCAGAGGAGGGAAGGGGGCCCAGAGGCTGAGTGGGTGAGTGGGGGGGAGGTCATGATCAACGGCCACGGGGTGTTAGACAGCCGGCTGCCTCTCTGACAGGAAGCTAATGGAGGCCTAATTGGAGAGGCTCGAGAAGAGATGGCTTTTCTCTGACGTGATCCTGCAGAGGCAGGCAGGCAGGCAGGCAGGCTGGAGCAGCATCGGGAATGGAAACGAGGAAAACAGCTCCAAACAGGTTGATGGGAAGGTGTTGTGAGAATTTCCTTAATTGCTCTTTGATTTCTTCTAAATTGTGATAAAATATTTAGCTTGATGGACTAATTTATCATATTTTATTAAAGTGAATAGACAAGGAAGGTCACATATTAAATATTTGATCTTAAAAGGTCCTAATTATAATATATTATTTCTTAATAATAAAATACAGTATATTACTTATTAATTATTATGATTAAACACCCAAAACAAAAAATGGCAGTGAGTGCACAACACCATGCATGTGTGCTCAGGCTAAAAACACTAACGGTAAAGCAGAGTTAACAACACGGAGCACATTTCCTGCACAAACTGCAACAGGTTTGTGTTTTTGTATTACTCCTCAGGCAGTAATAGATGAGATGGAGGTCAGCACCACAGGGAGCACCAGTGAGCATCATCAACAGTCAGGGGAGAGCAATTATTACCTGATCAATCAGAGCTCTCATTAAAAGGCTGCCAGGGCCTTTGCAACCCGATACAATACCAATATTATAGAGATCACCGCAGCTGTTCGGCTAGCTGCAGTAGGCTTAGCTGTCATTAGCGGACTAACATGGCCGAGACCCCCCTCAGCGAGCCACTTAGGCTGCCCCGATGGTCCCGAACGCAGGTCAATGAAGACAGATGGCACCCTTCCTGGGGAAGAAGAGAAAGATGAATACCAACCTGTGGAGCAGGAGACAGCAGGCGATGGCTGCGTGCGGTTAAACGTGGCTGCGGTTGCACCTGAGGCTTGCGTGCTAGTGGAGGGTGTCTTCTACGTCACTTAATTATGAAGTATTTTGGGGGCTATCCTTAGATTCCTGCGGGACAGCGTCCTGCGAGCAGACTGGGGTAATGTAAGTGGCCATACATAGAATGCCTTTGCCATTCAGCTGGCTGAATGGAAGTCTCCTCTTTGTTGTCCCCCTGTGTGTTCCGACAGGCCCCTAAAACCCCCAATAATCCATCAACAAAAGAGCCAAGAGAAGCGGATACCAAAGGTGTGGGGGTGTGGGTCGGAGAATAAGAGGAGTGAAGATGTAACAAAGTGGATGTCACTGCTCCAACCGCAGGGGTTTCGATCCCCGCCACCCCAGAGAAGCATTCTTCCGCTGCGTAGGGCCTCTAAATAATCGTGAGCGTCAGTCAAGTGAATCCAGAGTCTGAAATAATGATCACTTCTGCAGCAGCTGACCTTTAACCTCCTGGAGTATAGATTCCTTCCAGACTGCTGATTTAGCCACCGTGGAAGTTATTTACTGAGTGTGAGTGAGACCACAACTGTCTGTAATCATCATTAAGACAGAGCCATTACGAGTCCCCACTGAAGGTGCTAATTTGATGATGGGGAGGATGAATGTGTAATTAAAACCAAACAAACAGAAGCTTGAGAGCCGAGAGTCCTTAACCACCTTCACCGACACGTGTGCCGTTCGAGACCCACCGCTTTGCCACACCTTCCTTTCCTTTTCTGAATGAAATTACACATTTTTGGGCTGCGAGTTGCACTGCTCGGACTCTCAGTTGAGGTGATGTTACGCAAAGTCAGGCAGAAGTCATCTGGCTGTGCTGAGGTCTCAGTGAGGTAGTTAGGTCGCCGGAACAATCGGCCTTGACTGATTTGTCAGTAATCCATTTAGTTAAGATGTGACACACTGCAGGGGGGCTTTGCCTCAGGTCAATAAGTGCCAGTGCGAAACAGCCATCACTCAGCAGGCTGCCCTGTCCACCAGCTTGCTCACTTGTTTCAGCTGTCGGCTCCTGTCTCAGAGGAGCTGGCAGGGGTGCAGCGCTCTCAGACGCGCCACAAATGGCTTTCCCATACCAACCTCAATGGGGCAGGAAAGGCAAGGACACTCGTGGACTGCAAAGCAGCTGCACTTCCCTTCAACATCTGAATAAACTCGTCTGAAGTGAAAATGGCTACTTGTTTACAAAACACCATTGACCATTTTCCATTCTTAAACTGCTGGAGGTGGGGCGGCGGGGGCTCGAACCCAAGTTAGAGACAATCGGGGCTCTGTTTGCGTTTTCTCTAATACCTCTGCGTTCGCTTTGGACGTGTTTGAGTGTACGGCAAAGAGGCTTGGAGGGGGTAAATGTTGTGACCCTGCTGTTTACCCTGGGAAACCCTGCAGACCACCACAGAGGAACTACGTGCCACGGCGTTGCTGCCGGAAACATGACGCAAGAGCGTCGTGCAGGGGTGTGAGGAGCACTTTCATTGTTGTTATTGATGATGTGGCTGCACTTGTGAGGAAGATAGTCAGGAAGTTAGTCTGTTAAACCTGGACGAGACAATAAAAGGGGGACTGCATAAAATTCAGAACAAAAGAAAGATGTGCACTCCCTCCTGATGCAGAGATAATTAGCCTAACTGGGGTTCTTGTCTTTTAAGTCCCGCTGCTGCAGAAAGACGTGATGAAAGTCGGAGGGTCTGGAGAAGCGTGCTTGAGAGGCTGAATGCTGCTGCGTTTGTGTGAATTTATAGTCAACAGAACATATTCAGGGAATCTGTCAGAGCTCTTTGAGCACATCACGACTGGGCCTTTTGTTACAGCTGACACTTTCATACAGTCTCTTTCTTCCCCCCTTCCTCTGCTCCTTCTCGCCAGTCCTTTCATTCCCTTTCTCATCCGCCTGTTGTATTAAACCCATTGAACAATAATTACTCTTGTGGATGAAGAAGTTGTCAACATTGTGTGTGTTTTTTTTTTTTTCTTACTGCTTTTTTGTGTGTGTGTGTGGTAAAGACTGATAATGCAGGACTCCAATTTAAAATCTCCCAATCTGTTCCGTCAACATTACAAAACAACTGTTCCGTCTCATTTGCAAACAAGCACATTTGCCTCCTTTGTCTTGGGAGGGCCTCACCCTAAGCTTTTGGAAGCTGAAAGCTGGAATTTGCCACCAAATCCACAGTGCTGATAAGATCTAACCCAGCTGGTGTTCCTTATCTCTGGGGAAAAATCTCTCTTAAAATTAAAACTGGAGATAAATTTTTTATGGGCTGCATACTGTTAGATTAAGATTTAGATTAAGATACAATTTGCATAAAATATAGGCACTAAAGCTGTAGTGAGCATAGTATACTTTTAAACTTCCTCTAAGGGCATCAGGCTTTGTAGAAGATTAATGATGTGTTAAGCACTAAAATTACACTCATTCATATTTCACTGGCAGTGCAGCACCTTCCTTCCATGGTTTTAAAGGAACATAACAAATAATCAAGAAAAGAAACACAAACGTTGAGGCAACTTGCTCAGCAGTAATTGCAGGGAGAAATCATTCCACACTGAACTTTACGTATTGCACAGAACTCGCATTTCCCCATTTTTAAAGCCTAACCTGCTCATTATAACTGCGTATTCAAAGAGAAAATTGCTCTGCCGGTTTTGACTCTATCGTTAAACGTCTGCAGAGTACCCAGCTTATCGGAACCTGAGGGAAATCTAAATGAAATCTTCCCAGTGAATGGAATCAGCTGCTGCATCCTCTTTTGTCATTGCCAGCTATTAAAGTTAGTTAATATGACATTGCTACACATTTGTCAAAGTAGAAATTGTGACGTGCATAAAGTAGTTTAAATAAAAGAGCAGTTGAAAGAGACTTCAGTGCTTCCACTTAGGGAATGGAGGTTTTAGGTCAGTGTTATTTATTTTGTGTTTTTGAACCAAGCTTAATAAATCATGAATGCCATGTTGACAGAGAAGACCACAATGGAACAAGCTGAAACTGCTAAAAGTGAATTTGGACCTAAAAACAGACTGAATACATACGAGACGAACGCTTGGATGCTGCTGTTTAGAGGTCGTGGAGACGTGATGTGACAGTCGCATCAAGAACGTTCCCGTTTGCTTGTTTTCTTATCCACGGGACTCCATCTCCTTGTTGCTGGACTAACTGGATGTACTGGAGCGTGCTGCAGCTACCAGGCCTGATATGTCCCAAAGGAGCCGGTAGTGACAGAACTAGAGCTAAATAAAAGTATAAAAGCAACCAGATGGATGCATAAATGATTCTAAATGAAGTAGGTGATTTATATAAGTGCTTTTCATTTGCATATCAGCCCAGCTGTAGCCTCTCCATCCACATCTCAATTATAGCCTAATGCAGAATATGTGGCTCGTTTCAGAGGAAATTGTCAACAAACCTATTTAGGTCTGAAATTGATGAGCTGCTGCGAAGACCATCTTCCCAGATTTGACGGAGCAAAGTTGTGCCAGCAGGGAATGATGAAAGACAGCAACAGTCAGTCGCTGCTTATTATCATGAAAAAGGCATTCCGTACTGTATTGAGAGTTATGGGCCCTTCCTTTAACCTACACATTCTCCCCTCACACATGCACACATACGCAGGAGCCCCTCTAAAAGTTACTTTCTCTCTCTCTCTCTCTCTCTCTCTCTCTCTCTCTCTCAGATGCATGCTGTTGCAGGATTTGCATCTGAATGCCAACTTTTGTTGGTAAATTCAAGGGCGCTTGGAGATTTTGCCCATTCTCTTTAAACCTAAGGGGGCCAATGGGAACTACGTCACACACAAGCAAAGCCCTGCCAGCCTCAATTATTACCAAAAGGGTTGGCTTGATGGTGTTTCACTGGGCCACATTCAGAAGTGGATGTGTCTGTTTAAGCTTTCCTGCCCATTTCCTTTATGTTTCCATCACAAAAAAAAAAAAAAAACCACTGACAAAGTGTCGCAGGATCCAGATCGATGCGGAGGAGCTTTTTAGACTCTTCGGCAGCAGTCAGTGCTGCTCCTCTCTCTCTTTCAATATAGAAGGTCGGTAAATCTGGCTTTCATGTTTCATCTGCATACAAATTGCTTCTGCTTTGTTCTCTCTCATCTGTCTGCCTTTTCTTTTTCACACATTCGCTGTATTCTCTCTCCGTCTCCGTCTTTCTCTGTTTTTCCACAGGCCTTACAAGACGCGGCTGATTAAAATGCGAGCGTTTGCCGTGACTCATTCTTCCGGTACAAACAAATGTTTTCTCCCTCATCATATCTGTTTGAAAGCCCTGTGCATTGTATTTATAGGAGTGAAGTAGATTTACACCTCCGCAGTCTTTGTAGGATTCAAGGAGTCTCCTCTTCGCTTCCCCACCGCCCGACTGCTGCTGGCACACGTGTGTGTTGTTGGGTGCTGTAACTTATCCGTCTGCTGTGTGTCGTGATTCCTCCACGCTCGCCGCCACCTTCCCATCATGCCCAGGTTTCAACATGGCCGGCTCTGTTGGCGAGGCATTTATAATTCATCCTTCTCAATAAAAGATGCAAGGCATTAAGTTTTTATCTGGTGATGCAGTGCTGCTGTCTTTTAGAGCCTCTTACAAGCGAATGACTGATGAGCGAAACTTTCCGTCTGTGTTCAGACTTCCAGGCATCACTTGGCATTAGTATAACTCTAAATGATTGCCCGGTTCTCACGTGCATTTAGAGTCTTATTCCCGCTGATCTCATCTTTGGCAGGCTGTCTATAAAGAGTTTAGTCTTGCCGTCTTGTTTTTCAGTGTGAGGAACAGAAAATGGGCCTCCGTTCCGGGTGAGCCGAATCAGCGTCGTCGTTTTGCTTTTACTGCAAAGAGCTGATGTGGGGATGAGCTGGAAAGGGAAACAAGTTCCAAATGATTCCAGTTTGAAGAACCCACAGATCTTGCACAACAATCGAATAGAAGCTGTTGTTTCTACCATGTCACATTGTTGGAGAACAGAAAGATGTCGACCTTTCCTGGCTCCTTCCAGTGTTTTGCATTTTGATTCCTCTGCCTCTCCTGCTGTATCCATGGAGCATCTCCCACACTAAGGGATCAAAATGCAAATAGATAAAAGAGAAAAGGAGAGAGCGAGCCCGGAAGAAAGGACTGTATGTGTCAGTTTGAGCTGTTGAATCCTAGAAATCCAATTAGTCCTCAGCATCAGGGGGGTGGGGAGGCCTCATGGGAGGAATGTCAGGAGAAAAATCCTTTAAGAAGCCATGTCAATAATGCAAACTTTTCATACGTACAGATCAATGTGTGAAATCTTATCTCTTCTTGTGCATTTGGGCTATAATTAGAACATTTGTGACCAGTTTCTCATACACCAAAACCACGAGCCAGTGAGGAAGAACCATTGCAACCATTCCAGTTTGGAATGGTTGCAGTTTTTCACTGGGGTCTTTTTCTTCCCCTCTTCCTTGTCACTGGCGACCCTTCTTTTCAAAACGGAAATGGAATGCAGGCATCGGGCGCAAGAAAGGAGCAAGGACAATTTCAAACAGTGAAGCACCCTGGGTCACAGGTCCACCGGGGAATCACATGGCCTGCGAGTGGGAAAGCAGAGCAAACACAGCTGCTGTCGCACAGAGTTGATTTTGTGTGTGTGTGTGTGTGCGCGTACCCATGTGGATTTTCTTACATGTGTACAGTAATTGTGTTTGCGCGATGTGGGACCACAGAGGAGAATGAAGGACGTGTGTGGGAGTTTGAGACAATCTTAATGAGCACAATGTGGACCCGCTGTGTGTGTGTGTGCGTGTGCGTGTGCGTGTGCGTGTGAGAGAGACGCACAACAGTCCTCCTGCATTCATGACCTTCAGCGAAGAGCTAAAGATTCTCCAGAGTCAGGTTTTTCCTCCAAGCAACTCTTCCATAAAATGCATTTTAAATTTTGTTTTTTTGCAGGTTTCAAAATAGCAACAGTTGTGCACGCTGTTTCCACGGGACTTCAAAAGTTGTCACGGCACGCTCTGTGGAGATATACACTATTAATGAGGGAGAGAAGTCTGGGGCCAAGATCAGAGTGTAGCTGTGGGGATGTGCATGCAGGCATCCATGAGCTCTGTGTCAGTCCTACCAGCCTTAACTGTTATGTTGCACCTGGCAGAATTTGCAGTTTTCTTTGTATCTTGGGGCAATTTGTTTTTTATAATGTCATATCTCTCTCATTAGTTTTTTCACAAGAGTTTTAGCATTTTCTGCTCCATGCTGTGCTTCAGTCAGCGTCGCTAAGAGATTCTGTCTCTGCTTACTGACCCTTGCATGAATCGTCCTTTTTTGTCCTCTTCATCTCTGCACCCAACACCTCTCACGTCGCTCATATCCACACACATCCTCTCAGGGGGTGTTCGACTTCTGAGCTGGCCCAGGGCCAGGGGCCATTAGCCCTGGCCTGGCAGCCATGTGCCCATCACTAGAGACCATTACACACAGCCAATGACACCACTCTAATGCATCATTAATGATTGATTAACAAGCTGAGATCAGCCCAAACGGGTGCATTTGGATGGAAGAGCACACAGTAATGGCGTCGCAAGGCTTGCATCTGCTATTTTAATCATGTTTTGTATGTGTGTGTGTGTTATTTAGGCTGCGTTGAAGCTGCAGACTCCTGTGTGTGAGACAAAGGAGTGAGGACGTGACTACAGATTGCCGTGATGGCGGGGTGGGGGCTCTTCGCCCCTGTCCCTCTTCTCCTTTTGCTGGTCTTGGTGGGGATCTTCCCTCTGGCCCAGGGCTCCGGATACCTGTCTGGGTATCGCCTCAGGTCTCGTCTCCAGAGGGACCGCCACGCGCGCAACATCCGACCCAACATCATTCTGTTTCTCACTGACGATCAGGACATCGAACTGGGTAAAATGCTGCCCCTCCGTCAGACCTTTACTGTGTGTTTGTGCATCTGTTTATCCTGCTGGCTTTGTCTTCGTCTCCCAGGAGGCTGGAAATTCTCTCCATGTGTATCCAACAGTATCAACAAGGGAAAGTCAGCCTAACGCTGCCTCTTGGCATCGTAACAACAGGCCCACTCAAAGTCATGTTCTCTCCTTGCCAGCTCCTCCATTGCTGGCATGAAATGAGGGCGGCTTCTGGCTTCCATTGTCCATGTGCCAAACTCTGGCCATCTCCCTTCACGCTTAAGTCCTTTAGTGGCGTATTGGACTGGAGTGGCTGCATAATGGCCTCTGTGACATCTTTTGTCCCCCTGTGAACGCTACTGAGAACACTCCTATTGAAAAGCAGGAATTTATGGTCAAGCATCTGTTTTCCCAAACAACTGCCATCAGCGTGAAAAGCTTTCAGCACCGAGAATCTAAATGGCTTACAATTCCCCAAAAGTGTTCCCTCACTTATTTTGCGGTCGTTCTTTAATTGCACCACATCAATAATGTTTATTCTTTTCCACTCGTGCTCTGCGTTGAGTTTTCTAACCATGTTTTTTTCTTCTCACTCTCTTTCTCCTCCTTTTCATCCTTTTATGTCCTCTGTGCCCCTTTCAATTCAATCCATGGCCTTAAAATCTCCTCTCGCCTCCCCTCCCTTTCTCTCTCTCTCTCTCTCTCTCTCTCTCTCTCTCTCTCTCTCGCCCAGGCTCGATGCAGGCCATGAACAAAACCCGGGACATCATGGAGAAGGGTGGCATGCATTTCTCCAACGCTTTCTCCACCACACCCATGTGCTGCCCTTCCCGTTCCTCCATTCTGACGGGCAAGTATGTGCACAACCACCACACCTACACCAACAATGAGAACTGCTCGTCGCCCTCGTGGCAGGCCCACCATGAGCCGCACACCTTCGCCGTACATCTCAACAACTCCGGCTACAGGACAGGTGAATAACCGAGAGGCTCAGCCATGATCCTCAGCGTACATTTAGGTTGATTCCTACATACGCAGGTCATTAAAATAAACATCCTGCCCTTGTGCTCCCCACTCAGCCTTCTTTGGGAAGTATCTGAATGAGTACAATGGCTCGTATGTGCCCCCTGGCTGGAAGGAGTGGGTAGCGCTGGTGAAGAACTCGCGCTTCTACAACTACACCCTCTGCAGGAACGGAGTACGCGAGAAGCACAGCAGCGACTACCCGAAGGTATTTGTACACCCCAGCTGAGCGCTAAACACCCCTGCATTTACACAAAAGCCTTTTAACACACAGCCAGGCAGGCCTGATGCACATAAGTGCACCTTTGCTGTGCGGCAAATCTTTTATAGTTATAATAAAGAAGGCGGCCTCAAGGGCTGCAGGAGGTGTGTGTGTGTGTGTGTGTGTTAATGTTATGGGTTGAACCCTTTAACTAGCGGCTAACATTTGGCTGCCAGTTTATTGAAAATGTGAAATAAATGCAAAAAATAGAAAAGTACATGCTTTGAATGGAAGACCTGCTGCCAGTGCCATGTTCACTGAATTCCCACGGTGGTACTGGGCTGGGACGCATGGCACCAACTGGCTGTCTGAAACATCTGTGAGCATCTGTTTCCTGCCTCCATCTGCACTGTCAGCATCGTCTTCCCTCTGGACTAGGAAACGATGTGAGGCTGCTCACATGTTCAGCCCAGCATACGCAATCATCTGAACTTCGGCTATTAAACGCCAGACTGGTTACCAGTCAGCCCAGTGACCAGGTCATTCTCACTCTCTCCACAGGACTACCTCACCGACATCATCACAAATGAAAGCATTAGCTACTTCCGCACGTCGAAGAGAGTGTACCCGAACCGCCCCGTCATGATGGTCCTGAGCCACGTCGCGCCGCACGGGCCGGAGGACTCCGCCCCCCAGTACAGCGCCGCCTTCCCCAATGCGTCACAGCACATGTAAGCCAGAAACAGATAAGCCGTTGGTTTAACCCGACTGCGGCTGATGCTCAGAATGGTCCCAAAGATTTCTGGCGTAGAAGTGCACGTGGGCTTGAATTTGACAAAGCACGAATAGTTACACTTTTCCTACATGCCGCTTTTGTCGAATATGAGCCATCGACACTTTCAGACTCCCTTTCATTTGACCTCGAATGACACGAATTTTAAACTCCCAGCTTGACGTATCTTCCTCTGCCTGCAGCCTGCTGGTGGCAGCAGAGCATCTCCACGGGCAGCCAGCGGCTCACGCCACTGTGTTTGGCTCATGTGTTCACATGAGTGTTATCGCTGTAATGAGCCAGGCTAATTTGTACCATTTTGGCAGCCATAATCAAAGGGATCATGAATGATGTGTGTTTTTCTACATGCACACACATGCACGCACACTCAGAGACATAGAAACCCCCTTCATCCTGCTTTAGGCTTCAGATAGAAAAATAAAATATTCGATTGTTATTAATGTAATACAGTTTAAGCATCATTTTCTTACATTTTTCACACGTGTATTGTATTTTTATGCTGCGATAACATTAAAGTACACATGGAGCCAACCTTTCAGACTGGCAGCATTGCAGCCTTTATCTTTCTGACTGCCTGGAGGCCTGCTGCTGGCCTCTAGAGACTGATCTGAGGCCAGTAATGAGACTGCAGTTTCCGCTCTCTCTCCAAACCCTTCAGGTCCATCTCCTGCTTTAGATAATCCCTCTAGCATCATTAACCTGTGCCATGCAGACTTTATACACTGAATATTCTGAAAATCCCACTCTGGTGTCTCCGCGCAAACTTTTAATTGCTCTTCCTCCACAAATCACTTCTCCCTCGGGTGATGTTTTCTCAGAGATATTCTCTAGCTGCTTTTCTCACTCTGGCTCCCTCAGCTCATATGAAGAACATGAAAAAAAGATTGGCAGTAAAGGTCCTGCATTCCGCAGGCGGTAAATGTTCTTCTCACCTTGCTGAATGCATGAGGCGGACACATCATTATACTTACAGCAGCCTGGCAGACATTAGCATTTCTCACAAGTCGAATCGATCCACTCAAATCGTTAAATATATTTTCTTCTTAGACCTTATTAGCTATTTAGCATTGTTTATTCTCAGATAATTAAAGTTCCATATGGCTCAGTGTTAATTATTGATTCAAATGTACTTAGTGTGTTCGGGCTTATCGATCAGAGTTCTTTTGCATGCT
Source organism: Pao palembangensis (assembly GCA_015343265.1). Classification (NCBI taxonomy): domain Eukaryota; kingdom Metazoa; phylum Chordata; class Actinopteri; order Tetraodontiformes; family Tetraodontidae; genus Pao; species Pao palembangensis. Next base: position 2,374,308 of record CM027087.1, on the reverse strand, counting down.
GTAGTGCTACGTAAACATTTTCTCAGAAACCGCCCAGTGCAGTCCTGTGCACTTGTGTTTGCTGTAATCCAATTTAAAGTTACAGAGAATAAAAGAATGGTGAATAATGCATAAAGATGGAAGCACATAATGTGCATGCCTTGATGCCCACGCAGCAGAAATTCAATGTTTAAAAAGATTGCCGCATGTTGTTGTTGTGTTTGATTCTTTTCTGGCCTCCACCTCTTTTAGAACTCCAAGCTATAACTATGCCCCGAACCCAGACAAACACTGGATCCTACGCTACACGGGGCCCATGAAGCCCGTCCACATGCAGTTCACCAACATGCTGCAGCGCAGGAGGATGCAGACGCTGCTTTCAGTGGACGACTCCGTGGAGAAGGTAAGCAGCTACAGACGCGCCCAAAAAGAGACGCTTTAACACGGGCGTGTTTTATGTGAGGGGCCTTGAGTCCTGAGAGATCTGTGCCTGTTTCAAGTCTGACTTTATAAAGAAGGCAGTGACATACTTGTTGAAATGTTCTCTTTTCCATTTAAGACTAGCCCAGATTTGCACCGCGTGGGTTTTGAATCCCGTCTTCCGTCTTCATCTGCAGGTGTTCAACATGCTGGTGGAGACAGGCGAGGTGGACAACACCTACCTCATCTACACCTCAGACCATGGCTACCATATTGGCCAGTTTGGTCTGGTTAAGGGCAAATCGATGCCTTACGAGTTTGACATCCGTGTTCCCTTCTTCATTCGAGGACCTAACGTGGAACAAGGGGCCATGTAAGTTGTTTTTATTTAGTCAGCGTCATGCTATAACTTCTGCCGGTGTCTTATGAGGTTGACGACTGTTCCTCCTCTCTGCAGGAACCCACATATCGTGTTAAATATTGACCTGGCCCCAACCGTGCTGGACATGGCTGGTATTGATATTCCTGCCGAAATGGATGGCAAGTCTGTCCTCAAACTGCTGGACACAGACCGGCCAGTCAATCGGTAAACAACATCAATCATTTCTCTCTCTGTTCTTGAATTCAACAGACACACAGTAAACAGTTTCCCTAAATCTGAGGTTTATTGATTCTTTTGCTGCGATATCGTTTCTTTAAAGGATGGCATTACAGAATGGCAGGCATGTCTGTGTGCAATTACAGCCATATATTTTGATTGTTTTCTAGGTTCCAGTTGAACAGGAAGGGAAAAACATGGAGAGACTCTTTCTTGGTGGAGCGAGGGTATGTTTTATTGGTTGGCCTTTGGCTGTTCTCTTTCCAGACATTGTGTTCTGATGTCTTCCGTCGCCGTGTCCTCGCTTGTTGTGAACGTGTTTTCCTTTGCTTTCAGGAAGCCTCTGCACAAGAGAGCTGATGGGAAGGAAGTGTCCCAGGAGGAGAATTTCCTGCCAAAATACCAGCGGGTGAAGGACTTGTGCCAGAGAGCAGAGTACCAGACCTCGTGCCAGCAGCCTGGACAGGTACTTGACGTTCAGGATTTCCACATTAGAGGTTCTAAAAGGTTCAGGTGAAACTCAGTACATTTCAGTCAAACTTGTCAGTGAGTCTTTCCTAAAATTTCCCTCTGGCTTCTGTCAGAAGTGGCAGTGCGTTGAGGACCCGACTGGCAAGCTGAGGCTGTATAAGTGCAAGGGCATGGCTGGTCTGTACGCCCCACGTATGCAGGCTCTGACGGCCAGAGGTGCCTCCCAGCTGTCTGCTGCTGCTGCTGCTAATTCCAACAGCTGCGACTGTGGAAATGTTGGCTTCAAAAAGCCATCAGTCCTCAAGAGGAAGAGGATGTTCACTAAGAAAGGTACATGGCACTTAAATGTTCTACAGTTCTGGTAGTTATTAATAAATGGAATTTCATTCTGACACAATGAGTGGTTTACTTTGAAATGTCCTTGCAGTCGTTTTCAAATACTTTCCAAACAGGGTTATTTATATCAGGTTAAGATAGGGTTGAAATATTCATTTGTAGAGGCGCGTGTGTGTGTTTTTGCTGCCACCAAGTGGTGGGTTAGAGTTGACAAGGGAGCGTTCAGTCACGCTTGGAATATTGATGTTTACGCTGACAAACACAATCCTTTGCTCCCTTCTTCTTCTTCTTCTTCAGGCTCCTCTGTCTCGTCTTACTCAGAGATGAAACCCAGTAAGGTTGTCTCCAGGAAACGCTGGGCCCGTTCTGTATCATTTGAGCTGGGTGGAGACCTGTACGCCGTAGACATTGAGGAGGGCTATCAGCCCCTGAGCTCCAGCAACAGCAGCTGGGCAAGACACAGGAATGAAGAAGACAATGACGAGTTCAGTGGTATGGGGGTCACAGCCAGAACCCCCACCACCAACAGACTCACGCCTCCCGCTGCTCTTAAAGTCACCTACAGGTGCTGCTCTGCACACAGTGACCCCAGGGGAAACTGTTAACTACAAGGATAGAGCAAGCTCGTTAATTAGTTTGTTTTTGCATTTTGAAGGTGCTCCATTCTTATGAATGACACGGTAAAGTGTGACGGAGGCCTCTACAAGTCTCTTCAAGCCTGGAAAGATCACAAACTGCACATTGAGCATGAAGTACGTCCACATTATGCTCGTTGTAACTCTTTATAAAGGCCAGTTCCACAGGTCATTAATTTGGTGGGGCTTTTTTTTTTGTGCATGTTTCTTTTCAGATTGAAACCTTGCAGACCAAGATCAAGAATCTTCGTGAGGTCAAAGGTCACCTGAAAAAGGTGCGCCCAGAAGAATGTCAGTGTGACCCTCCAAGGTTAGAATATTTCAGAAGGACGCTGTCAGCTGCAGAGGTGCACATATTTAACAACAATCCCTTGATTTTACAGCAACTTCCTCAAAAATAAAGAGGCATTCAGGTTCAGCGCTGCCCGCTGGCAACCTCTCAGGTGAACGCAAACATCAGTGATGTTGACTGAACTATGTCTGAGTCCTTTTCCAGGCTTCATGTGTTGCATTTTTCTCATTTAATCAGAGTTTCATCAAAGCAGAAGACTCAGTGGCTGCAAAAGGAGCAGAAGCGCAGAAAGAAACTGCGAAAATTCCTCAAGAGGCTACAGAACAATGACACGTGCAGCATGCCAGGCCTCACCTGCTTCACCCACGACAACCACCATTGGCAGACCGCCCCCTTCTGGACAAGTGAGGGAAAAAAAAACACTCGTTAGCTGTAGGAAGTGTTTGTTGTGGAAAGTTTTCCAAAGCAGGTACAGTTTTGGAACCCTATTGTAATATCCTTGTTTTTCTGCCCTCACCCCTCCCTTCCTCACCTCTCCACCCCCACTTTAGTGGGTCCGTTCTGTGCATGCACCAGTGCCAACAATAACACCTACTGGTGTCTGAGGACCATTAATGACACACACAACTTTCTGTTCTGTGAATTTGCTACTGGTTTCCTGGAGTATTTTGACCTCAACACTGACCCATACCAGGTAAGTCACGTGATACTCAAGACAAACTACTTACTAAAAATAAGTTTTCCTGTCAGCAGGGGTGTATTTTTGCCACACTTTCCCAAAATGTTCGCTGTAGTTCCCAAAGCTGCTTTTGACATTTTGTTATTCCTGCAGCTGATAAATGCTGTCAGCACGCTCGACCGCAACGCTCTGAATGCAATGCATCAACAGCTCATGGACCTCCGGGGCTGCAAGGGACACAAGCAATGCAACCCTGAGAAGGGTGAGTAACATGATTGATCGAGGTGTCACCGGGAAATCTCAGGGTGAGACTAATGACACACCTGCTTCCTTTCAGGAGCAAAAGAGCGCAGCTACTTCAGTGAATACAGGTACCTTCACTTTCCTCTCACAGCAGAGTTTATTACTTCAACAACAGCTGCAGATCACATTTGTGTTGCACTTTGAACTCCAAGGTGTTACAGCTTGCCGCTGGCTATGTTTCTCCTGTATTATGTTCAGATTCTATAGTATGAAATGAGTAAAGTGCTCTGAAACTGCATCTCTTTAGACAGCATGCAGAAGCAGAAGTGAAATAAATTCCTGCTTTTCAGCTTCTCCCTTTTCTGTAATGGAGTCTAATTGTTTGTCTCTGCTGTGTGCGTGCGTGGGCATGTTTTGTGTGTGTGCTTGTTTTATGTGTGTGTGTGTGTGTGTGTGTGTGTATATCTGTGTGTTTTGTCTCCATGCACGTGCATTTGCCCTGCGCGTGCTATGCATGCTTCAGGCCAGTTCATCGTCGAAAGAGGCCAAAGGTGAAGAAGCCTTCCTCCAAATCGCTGTGAGTTTGTCATAACCCAAGTTCCCCAGTTTGTCTCTTCTATTTACTGTACTCATATTTCCAGTATAACGCTCATTTACCTGCATTGCATCATTTCCTGTCTCACTCAAGTCAGATTCAGTAAAGCAATGCAGGTCTGACATTGTCTTGTTATGGTGTCCTGTTATTGTCATTTGTTACTTTTCCAGACAGTTTTAGTGGGCTCAGACCACAACTGGAGCCACAGTTTCCAGTCAGTGTCCCGTATACTGATGACATCTTTTGACGCTTTTATTTCACCCACACAGAGGACAGATTTGGGAAGGGTGGGTTGGGTAACCACCTGCATCCTGCGACCCACCGATTCAGCTTCCTCCTGCAAAGGAAAACCCGAGGACCTTGACCATATTTCGATGGACCATAACCAAGCTACTTTCATCTGATCTGGGTTTTCATTCCCAAGAGGGCAGCTCTCTGTCACTCTGGCAGAAGTGATGCTGAAAGTGAGACAAGCCTGAAAGGACTCCTTGGCAGGTGACTCATCCTCCCCCCCTCTGCTCCCAGACCATTAAATTCAACAGGATGTTGGGAATCAAGCGCCACTTGCCCACAAGACATTCAGTGATGCTTATACGTGTGTATATATTGGCTTTACTCAACTCTTTTGTGTCATTCGGAACTGAATATTTCCTTCACACCTCTACTGCTGTGCACTGAAGTCATGACCACATGATGTCTCTGGGGCACATGCTAATTAGCTCTTATTTGTCTGTGCTTGGAGAAATTTTAGGATCTGCACATAAAAGTGGTATGGACTTTTGCCAGACATTAACAAACTGTTTGCCATAATCTTTTGTATACTAGTTGATCTTAATGCTGATGAATGTCTGTTATGGAGTGCCGTCCAACTCTGAGGCGGGAGACAGCCTGCCTTGACCGACCCCCACCCAGTGTCAGCCACATCTTGACCAGTCCTTTACCACCGGCAGAATGCATCAATAGTGAATGCCATTTTCTTCCTCCTTTGTTTTGTAAGTATCCCACTGTAGAAGTATCCAAATAGTTTGTTCAGCTTGCTATATCTGGTGCTACAGGATAACAATACAGAAGTGAAATCTTGCTGTACAGTACAGTATGTATTTGAATGTATGTTGTGCAATTAATATAAATGTTTACAATATTTTTTTATAATATTGAAGAGGCAGTCCCCATTGAATGATATGAGTTGATTTTAGGGAGAGATGTAGCTTTGAAAATGTACCACTTTTTCTATTGTTTATTTGCCCCCTTTCCTCGCTGACATCAGAAAAGCACTTAAAGGGTTCACTGTGAACATGAACTTTTAACTGAGGAACACTGCATTGTAATACTTATCCATGTGAATTTATGCTGCTTTTCTTAGCTTCTTTGATTTTATTTTTTTTTAGCAACTTTTCCTTAGAATCGAGTACTGATAGTCATTTGTGAATAAAGTGTTGTTTGACCCAAGAAAAGAATTACGCGTTTATTTTGAATAATGGCTGTAGTTAGCATTCTTTTCCAACAGGGGTCTCTGTCCGCTTGTCCACAGCCTGACCGCAGGTTCGCAGTCTTCTTCACTGTATTTACAATTTCAATAGAGTTCACGTGAAGCTCCCTGACTGGCTGAGGCAGGTGGGACTACTAAAAGAATGAGCCAATCAAATAATCAATCTGTAATTCAAAAATTACAAAACAGTCGTTTTAATACACGTGCATTTAGCCCCGTTCTAAAATAAGGTCATAGTTGGTTTTATCTGAAATGTAATAAAAATAAATTATATTTTGTCTGGAAAATTTTTTTTTCAACGCGTTTGAAAGTTAACTTATCACTGTTGTTTTGTAATTTGTGCATACAGTCTTGTTTTTCTCCAGTGATTGGGGAACATTATGACGGAGTGCGGTCGCAGAGGGTGAAAGGGTGGGTGCACACAGGGTGGACGACCTCCCGTCCCAACCTATGACTCACATGCGGAGGCGGAGACTCCACTTCGGATCCATCTCTCCGGAAGACCGTTCCGCGTTCATTCCACGGACAGCAACGTGAAGCAGCCTTCGCACCGATATATCGACTCACCTTTTGCCTTTGTTTACGCCTTGTTTACAATGTGAAGGAAATGGCCGGGACAAGGTAAGATAACTTTAAATTCAGTTATAAACTAATACAGAACTTCACCGGTAAAGTTGAGACGCTGGTTCTTATCAAACCGCCGCCGACGGTTTACTGAGCGCAGCCTGAGATCAGGACCGCCACAAAACCTTATAAACCTTATTTCGTATAATATAAAAAATGTTCTTCGTACACACATTAAGATCTCTGCAAAGACAAAAGTGCACGTTCAGAGGTATCTAAAACTTTTATTTGCTATTTACCAGATAATAAAATAAATAAATTAAATAAAGTCTGCTGCGAATAGACCTGTAACACTTTTAGATTATTTTCTATTTCTTCAGTTGGTTTTATCTGTCACCACCTTTTCTAATCTTTTTCAGTTTCCTCCCTTTAAACGTTCCCAAATCGTGGGAGCCAAATGAAGCCTTTAGTGTGGTTTAAAACTAATAAAACAAGCGGAAGGCAAATGTTCCATTTGTCGCTCCTAGTTTTTATTGCTGGAAGGTAACTGGGCCTCGGATCCTCAGATACTGGTTTGATCCCCACATCATTTTTTTTTTCCCACCAGCTTGCCTTGACTGCAAATGGGCACTGAAAGTCTGTTTTGGTTTCTGGAGACTTATGGTTTAGTTTAGCCCACAGTGTTATTTAAAGCTTCAGAGATGCAGAAAGCAAACAACTTGTAACAATCCTTCAGCTGTTTTGGGATGAAATATATGCTTATTAGTCCCACCGCCTAATAACATTTCAGTCTTTGTGGCTTCTCTATGGTAAAGCTGCATTTATGAGAATATTTGATGTCCAAATCTTCTTCTTCTTTTTTTTTTTTTTTTACCCACAAGTTGCTGCTGTTGAGAAGCATGACACGCTGATGGCGTTCTTCTTTTTATGACCGGGAGCTCTCGGGCTGACATTCGATGCCAACCTGACTCGTGCAGACAGCAGGAATACCATCCTTCTGCCAGCCGGTACTCGTCTGCTCACTGCGTGCTTTTGGTTTTTGCAGACATACTAACTTTCTTATTGGTCCAGTAGAACTTTCAAAGAACCAAACAGTAAAATATTTAACTCAGGAATGTATATCTTAATCCCTTTATCGGGCCTTTTTGTGTGATGAACCGTAATTGCTTAGATGGCGTGTCCTTTTCCATTTCGTGTACGACTGATAAAGTGATCATTCGGACTGTAAAATTTGCTGTTTTCCATCCTTGTTGTCAACAGTAGCCAGTAACAAGGGAACAAACTGTGTCATTTCCTCAGCAATATGATTTAAATTTTGGCGCACGGACAACTGCAAGGCAGGATGTCCATCCTACTGAGGAGCAGACAATGGACAAGTTTGTTTTTCTGCTGAATGTTTTACAGTCTTGCATGTACAATAGCCTGCTATTAGTAGTGTTGAGAAGTTTTTGATGATACTTTCCAAGATAAAAAACTCTTTATGGGTCCGTCACATTGCGATAACTTGGAGAAAGTTGAACGTTATGGATCAGTTCTCTGGATAAACGAGTCCGGGAGTTGTGAGAGTGCAGAATTACAGCACCGCAAACGATGATGAAAAGAGTTTTTCATCCACACAATGCAGTCGCTTTGTAGCGTGTTTTGCACAAACTGTTAATCAACCTTATAAATCATGCAAGTTAACCTTTTTACCAGGCTGCTTTAGGTTTTCTGTCTGCACCTTCACTGCAGAGAATTCAGACTTTTCTTTCCTCTGGGGCTCTCCGGCCAGTCACTGACCCCCAAATCACCCTCATAGCACAGCTCTGGGATTAGACCCTGGCCTCGTTTGTCATGTCAGCAGGGGAGGAATCGGGGGGATGGTACGATCCAGTTTGAAATGAAGTTCCAAACTGCTCTTGGATGTAGGTAAACAGGTCAGAACCCTGTCGGAAACATCGTTTTGGTAGCAGATTGATGAAAATACTTCAATGTGTGTGCAGGATATGGCAGATAAGGCCTGAACCGGGTACTGAATATTTAAAGCTATAAAAACATTTAACCCCTAATATGTTCATTAATTTCCCTGTTTGTAAAAGTGACCCTATTGTTCCTGTACTGACAGCTGGTATACTGGACAGGAAAGCCAGTCCGTATGTAGTTAACACCCTGATCCCTTCCTCTAACCCTCTCATGCACATGTTCACTCTCATCCAGAGTCTAATCTGACCTGAAAACACCCCATGTGCTCTCCAGCTAAGGGAAGGGGTGGACTGAAGCCGGGGCCGGGACTCCTGTTTGGTGGAGCTTACCCCATAAAAGGGAATTTATTGACCTGTTGCCGAATAATGTCCCAGACAGACACTGGGAGTTTAGTGGAGCAGTAAAGGGGCCGGAAGTTCTCTGAATTTCTGCTGAAAGCTGCAGCATTTGTGGGAGAGAGGAGAGGGTGGTTGGATGGACGAGTTATTCTGTAGGTGGATTACTGTGACTGCGTCTGAAGAAACATTCAAGGCTGCCAACAGAAAAATGTCCTTCTGGAACAGGCGGTGAGGTAAACACTGTTATTTGGAATCTTATAAAGAATCAGTTCGTCGCAGTTTGGGTGAACAATTTGGCAGTTCCAGGAAATGAATTCACCTTGTCCGTGTAAAATTACTATTTGGAAAGCAGCATGGGAATAGTGGCCGTGCCGAGGGTGGCCCGGCGACCCTGTGAGATGCATTCTGACCCGGTGCCAACGGAGATGTGAAAGCGTCTCGTTCTGGTTAGGGCAGCTGCTGCAGGAGGTCACCCCCAGACCTCGTGTACGTGCCCCAGGCTCCTCCCCACTGCTGCAAAGATCGGCCCCCCGTGTGGTGGCAACGCAGAGAGTTCTAGTTGAATGAAGTCTTCCTTTTAACTGACAATGGTCTGTATTGTTCTGCACCATCACAGGCTTCTGTGTAGGCCACATTTCACAGGCTTTGTTATGCAAATGAGACATTGTTTAACCACATTTTCTTTCCTCAAAGAGTCCTGAGACGGGAGTGTTGTTAGCATTAATTAAAGGTATTTTCCCTGTGTATGCGCAGACCAGGGTGTTGACGCGTTTTGTCGTAGAAATCAGGTAAGAGGACACCTTTGTTGGCATCGTAACTCGGTTTGGTTTTAAAAGGTGCCCCCGTGTCCAACAACGGCACATAATTGAAACTGAGAGACGGCGCACCGACCAAACCAGACTGTCTGCTTCTCGAAGTTTCGGGCTCGTGCTGTCAGCGTGCGGTCTCACAGCTTTAAATAGACTCTTGCACTGGAGGAACTAGTCCACATTTCCGTAGCCCCAGTATGGCCAGAGGTGCCCCCGTGTCTCTGTTTGGAATGGAACTCCTGCTTATATGGCTCGGTGTCTCCCAACACGTCCAGGTGGCTGATTGGCTGGCTGGCGTGTATTTTTGAGCCAGTCCAGGTGAGCTCAGCGCTCTAGCCTTCTGTTCATCCTCCGTCCCAGCTTTGCTCTCGTTGCCAGGCGTGTGGATGGACCAACTGCCTGGTCTTAACGGTGATCTACCTTTCTTCCTCTCCACGGTGACCTGGGTCAGCTCATGCAAGGCCTGCTCTGTCTTGCCTACGCGTCTCTCTCTGAAAGACGACCCCTGAACTTGTTTGGGAGTGTCAGCAGCACACAACAAGTGAGGAATGAACCGACAGCTGCCCCTCAGGGCTGGGAAGTGAAGTCCAAAGGGGAGGAAGACTGAAATGCAGCCAAATCTTGTACCCATGCTAAAATCTCACGTGGATACTCTCCATATACACACACACACACACACACACACACACACACACACACACACACACACACACAGCAGTGTATGTAAAATAGAGCAAGTTTATAATGTCATCATAAATGGATGATGTATGCCCCAGACTCCAACTTTCAGACATAAACTTTAGAAATGTCTCAGAAGTTTGCTAACGGGGACAAAGGAGAGAAGTCACAAAGTCGGTACGCAGCCCAGGGATCTGGCTTATGAGCAGAAATTTACTGGCTATAAATATACGTCTGTTCTGACTTCACGTTTTGAGGGTTTCCGCGTGGAGGCCAAACAGGCCAGATCGTCTCAGAGGTCCGTTTCCCCGCAGCAGAGGCTGCAGTCTTTAGGCTAGCTTGTTTGTGGCTAATTTAGTTGCAGGACAAGCACATTGTGCCGTGCCTTCAATTTACCGACCTCCAACACTGGCGAGGCGGCAGGAACGAGAGGCGTCAAATAAAAGCGCGAAAGAATGTGTGTGACAGGTGCTGGGCGTTTTTCTGTCCCCTCTCCCATGTGATTGTTCCGGACACGCGGTCGGGGCGTAGCAGCCTGCTTCCATATCCTGCGCGAGGACCAAATATGTCCACCTTGTTCCAGCCTGATTTGTAGCAAAGACCTTTGAGTCAGGATAAACCTCCTGAAAACAGTTATATCTTGAACCCTCTGTATCATGAAGACATTTAGATCTCTGTGTACTCCCCCCACACTTCTGCTGGCCTGATTATTCATTAACAGCTATACCATAGCGCTTATCAATCACGTTACACTCCACTAAGTCACAGCCTCAGGAACCACTGCCAAATAACTTTGTCCCTGCTCTGTTGTACAATATTTAGATAAGCGCGTTGCCTAGCAGGCATGTTGAATCGACCTTGCACATGGTTTATACATATTCAACCAGAAGCGGATCCCCTTTTGGACTATGTTAAAGGCCAGCTCCCTTGTTCTGTTAGAGCGATTCACTAAAGGCTTTCTGCATGTTATAGATTTGTACCTGTGTGGCTGTGACTTATTTTAATGATAGTATCCGAGGAGAAAGATTGTTACATGCCTGTAATAGGAGGCTGCGGTGCTCTAAACTTGTTGCTGTGATGCCTGAAGCAGCGCTAGACTTTCCTCCGTGAATGGCAGTGTGAGAACACAAGCATGCATGGGGTCCGTCAGGGACAGTCGCAAGCAACAGCTACGTTTCAAGCCTTCCTCGATTATCTGATTCTCTGGTCAGGACTCAGCGCTCTACAGAGAAGACTCTTATGTTGTTTATCTGTTACACAAAAGCAGCACCCACATTGGTGTCTGAGTTTGTTGTATGACACAAAGCAGCCTGGTGCCCGGCCTCCATTGGAAGTATTGTCCAGTCTCTGTTTACCGCTGCTGGGGAAAGCGTCATTTACTCTTTGGCGTTGGCTTCAAACAATGGGGCAGATTCCACGAGCTGTATTCTGTTGTTTCCCTCGCTCTGGGAACACCACTCCGGGTTCCAGGCTGTAAATTGTGGATGATATATGAAGTCTTTCTCTGGGCCTGGGAGTAGCTCAGCGGTGACGACGGTGGTGTGCATGTGTGCATATATCTGGCCTTAGCTTTTTTTTTTTTTTTTTTTTTTTTTAACAATTTGACAAGCTTTATTTTTAGCCGATGTGAAATAACCACAGCCTTAGTGGAGCCTATGGCTCGAACCAGAAGAGGGAAAAGAGCGAAAGGAGCAGAGGACTCTCTTTCACGTGGTAATCAGAGGAAAAAATATATTAACTTGAGACTGATGTTTTTCAAAGGTGTTTCCACATCAGCAAAAAGTTCAAAAGATGAACATTTTTAATTAATACTTAAACTTACTTTATTTCTAGTGAAGTCACAGTCGCTGACTTTGCTTAATGTAGCTTAGCTCTTTGTACAAAAGACTTCCAATTCCATCGAGTTAGCTCGGGTGACGTGTCCTTCAGTCACAGGATTGTGTGTGTGTTTGTGCTCGCTCTAAGTTAATTTTAGTTCAATATAAAACATTTCTGTTGGAGTTAAAACTTCACGGCGCTGGTGCAGACTGCATTCCAAACCATTTATGAACATTTGCTGCACGAAGCAGACCGCTATGATCATCTGGAGACAGGTCTGAGGAGTCAGTAAAAGCCAAATATGTTCATCTGCGTGATAAAAACCTGTGAGCTTTCTAAAAGAAAACTGTTGTGCAAAATACAGGCTCTTTGTATATCAGACAAAAGCGTGTAATGGTTATTCCATGCTGTTTGAGCATTCCCAACTGTGACGTTCCAGGAATTTCAGTACCTGAACGCCAGTGTGTCTTCCTGAGAGTCTGGTTGTATCAACACACCTCAACAGGCTTGCATTTAGCCCTCACTGCCGTTTATTTACCTAGAGGGAACAGTCTTGGTGCAACCACTACACCCCGCGCTGCTAAACTCGTCAGCCACGGCCTCCGCAGCTGACCCCCAAACTCTGATTTCCTGTCGGCGTGTTGAGGAAACCTTCTGCCATGTTCAGTTCTGGGCTTGTTTTCCCACTGGCATCAGTGCTGTGGATGTTTTCCTCACACTTGATTCCCCTTGCAGCAGGAGTTAGCTTATTTTCAGAGTGAATCAGTGCATTCATAGAGGTTTGTAAATAGGGATGAAGGAAAAGGAATGCACCGTGGACAGATCAGTGTCTCGGTGTGGGAAGGCCTCTTTTTGGAGGAAGGGAAACGTTAAAGGATGAGGGCTCTGGTATGTGTGGGGCGGTATTGACTGTTTAGCCTCCTTGAATGCCCCATTATCTGCAAGGCTGCCCACCCATGCCTTGTCAGGGATCTAATCAGTCTGGAAGTCATCTTCTTATCGTTGTTGCTTTTTGTGTAGCCTGTCTCACTTTGAAAGAAGGCAAACACTTTTCTTTGACTTAATCTCCAGCTACAAACACATTTGCACATGTAGATTTTTACCCACCATTCATTCTGTTTGTCCTTTTCTTTTTTTTTTTAATTGATTCTGCAACAGTACGAGTCTGATTTCACAAGAATCGGGTGCGTCGTCAGTATTAAACCATACTGAGTCATTTTAGCCCATCAGCTACAAAAAAGACACACGTTGATGATGACACAAATCTGGAAAAGTATAATGCACTATTTTTTGATATTGGATCGTTTTGGGCACCCTAAGTACCATGTTGGGTTCTTTATGGTAAATGCTGCTACTGGTCTGGTGTAATTCATTGGACAGATGGTTTTCCAGCATGTGCAAGGCTCCTATATCCCTTCTTTTGACTGTTAAATCGACTTATGGAGATCCTGGGGCTGTCTCTGGCAGAACATCAGAGATATACACTAGACTGATACTTGATTAATGACTATGTCAGTTACCGGAGGCCTTGCCGTTGAATCAGAGAGCAGCAGCTGCTGCTGCAGACACTGAGTCAACACTGGGGCCGTGCAAGCCTGGCAGACCTGCTTGGCACCTACCTCTTCTGCTGCTGATGCCCCGTGAGCACACAGGGTTCGTTTGGCAGGTCTGTAAAGAGCAAATGTGGGTGCTTTGGTGCACATTGCTTGCAGCCTCTGATCACCCGTTAGCCTTTAGTTAACAGAATGAGGTGTTTGTACGTGTCCTCTGATGTCGACTGTGGTTTAGGTCTGCGTTAAGCAAGCGCATCAAAGCAACGGCAATGAAACCCACAGAAGGGTGTCGTGATCTGCAACTAGAACCAGTAGACTCCGGTCCTTCCTCATTTAGCGCGTTTGTTTGCTCCTGACCTGTGTGCAGAACATCTTAATATTTGACATAAATTGACAGTGCATCCGGGGTCATGGTCCTCTCGCTCTCCTCTGCACGGTGTGTGTGTGTTTTTTTTTGTGTTAATTGTGCTGAGCTGGCTGTTGCCGTGCCGATTGCAGCTAAGCTCGGTGGCTTTTGCGCTGGTGTCGCTCACAGCGTATGGCTCTCGGGGCTCTGCTGACTCCATGCCTGGTGTCTCACACAGCGCGTGCACCTGTCTTCTTATTCACAGTACACACATCATCACCCTCGCTGCTCCGCTGCCTACCAGAACAATGACATCACCGCAAACACACACACACACACACTCACATACAGAAACATGTAAGGGACACAAACATGAGCGCTCCATATGGCCAAATGAGCAGTTTTGGGCCTCTCCGGCTGTCAAACAGCGTGAGTTGTTTACAGCATGTCAAGTGGATTAGTACTCAAGCGTGACTTCTTGTGCACCGCGGCGTCCTTTTCTTGAATACCGCATCGTTCTCGGCTGTAAATAAGTCTTAAACGCGGTGTTTTGTTTCTTGTCTTTTCAGTCCTGATTGGGTGGAGATTGTGGAGCCACGCTCCCGTGAGCACATGTATGTGAATTTGACCACTGGTGAATGCGGCTGGGACCCGCCTACAGGCGTTCCTGTCCGCCAGACAGACGGCAACCAATGGTGGGAGCTCTTTGACCACCAGAGTGGCCGCTTTTACTACTACAACTCGACTGAGCGCCGCACAGTCTGGCACCGACCCCAGGGGGCCGACATCGTGCCCCTGTCACAACTCCAGGCCATGAGACGCTGCAGAGATATCAAGAGGGCTGGAAGGGCCGTCGACAAGCACCACCATGGGACGACGGGGAGTATCGGCAGCACAGGCAGCCAGGGACAGTGCACACCTCTACCTGAGGAGGACAGTTACCCCCTCCCCAGAGCCCTCGAGACCAGTGAAGAGGACACCGTCCCTGAGCTGGATCCGGCAGTGGACAGTAGACTTCAGGGAGAAGGAAGCAGCACAGAACAAACCACAGAGGGCGGGAAAGACTCGCCAAGGTAAGCCTTACGGAGCAGGTTTTGTAAGGGATTTGTGTTTAATCATTAGTAGATCACATTTCCATGAGAACACGATGGGCGCCACAGTAATTAGTGAGGTCAAATGGCTTTCAGTGCCTCTCTTATGTGATCTGGTGTGATTCTTTTAACTTTTAACCACTCTAATTTAACTCAAACTTTTATTCTCACTTATCTGCACATTCCATATGGCCCAAGTTTTCATACTGCTGCCTTTGAAGCGTGCACAGCCATTTAAGCAAATTGCTACCAAATGGGGAGACAGACAGTTGCATGAGAGTTGAGTGTATGTACCCTAGCGCGACTGAGCGGGAGAACGGCCCTGAACAGTAAGCCATTTACAGACCCCCATCATGTGCTGTGCTTTGTGGTCTCATCCTCACCACCATCTCTTCCCTCCAAGCCAGATTCCAGACATGCCACTTCATTTGTCCCTGGCACAGGGCCACAGGCACCGTGTTGGTGTCCTCCCATGTGCTCGGCACCACCAAACACCGCCCTGCAGGTTTGTTGGTGCCGAGTGCTCATTTCTTTCTCCAAAGCAAATCTGGGCCTCGGGCCATCAGAAACTTTAACGCCCCTCATGGGTGAGAACCTTAATGTGCATGAGAGGCATGTGAGAGTGTTGTCTGTGGTTAATAACAAGCAGAACCACCGCATTCCAGCTGCCTATAAACAGGCCTGACCCCGCTGGAAGCCAGAGGGTCCGCCACGGAGGCTGTACCTCTCTGCTTCCTCCTCACTCTTCTTGCGTCTCACCCCTGCCATCGGGAGGTCACTCCTCTGACCCTCTGATCCTTTCTGATTTCGTAATGGCGGAACTGTTGTTGTCTGCACTGGTAGTCCCACATTTTCTGTCTCAGCAGCTCAATCTCCGAGCAGCTACTTCAAACCCGCCACAGAATGCGTAGAAGGCGGAATGTGGCTGCTCAAAATGGATGAAAACAAACACTTCCTTGTCTTCCATCAGCGGTCTACAATATTGATGATGACAACGATCAATGAGAACGACAAAGAATACTTTAACAAAGGGAAGTGAGCGTGGTTTGAGTTTTACTTCTGTTCCATCCAGATTTTTAGGGACTTTCACAAATTCTCCCGTTGCTTTAATTTCACTTCTGGTTCAGTCTCCACAGAACAGGCCTGTCTTTCACGCTTCCTCAATCTTCTGTTTGAACCTCGGGACTTTTCTGGGCATGTTGTTGCCTGATCTTTCATTAGAAAAGTGACATTTTCCTTAAAAAAACAAATCAATGCAGAGATGGGACTTTTTCTTTTTGAACAAAAGTTGCATCTCGCTACGCCCTATAAATAAACCCGTTCACAACAGGCAGAAAAGTTTCCAGAGCTTCCACCCAACACACCCTGTGTGTTATTCTAAGCCCTGGGTGGTTGACGCCACTTCCTTTCTGTCTGTCCCTCTTTTTGTAGCGCTGGTGCATCCATGTAGACATTTGTGTTCTCTGCTGTGTTGACTCATTTGCCCAATCTGCTCACTGGCCAAGTCTTATCACATGTTCTGGGAATTTCTGAGTACTCTGAACCTGCGGAGCCCATCTGGGAAGCACCACAATCTAAAGAGGTAAACATGTCAGTCACATGTAGTTGTGAACAAAGGAAGCCAGTTAATCTGTTTCCATCAAGTATAATCCAGAAATGTTATAAACGAAGTGATTTCTAACAGCTGAGATAATCTCGCTCTTTTGTTACACCAGTGTGTCTGTGTGGTGTGGTCGGCAATCAGATAGCAAGTTTGGGATTTCAGTCTAGATAACCGGTTGTGTGTGTGTGTGTACTCTGTGAGCGCCTTCCCACCGAGGCAAGGTGGTTTAGTACTTTGAATGTATAATGGGCCACTAAAAAGAACAAAGGGGGTTACTTGATCCCAGTTGCCCCCGATCGCCCTTTCTCCAAGCAGGAAGTCCAGGTATGCGGGATAAAGAAGGGCACTAAAAGACTCGTATGTTCCCTGTCATTTGCTCCTGTAATGACGTAGTGGTGCAGAAGCAGTTAGTGTAGGGCAGCGATCCCGACCCTCCATGGTTAAACCCGCCTGGCCTCATTGTCCTCCAGCTTTGGAGTGCTTCAGAGACATTTAGCTTCCACTGCAGTGTGGAAATATGTTAACAAGGATCAGGTCTGAGGTGTGTTAGTAGAACAAGCACTCTAAAATGAAATGACTACATATCTGTTTATGGTAGGTGTTTTAGTTCCAGGAGAGAAAATGATGAAATAATGAAAAGACATCTTACAGATAGGAACACATTTTTGGGGGGAGCGCAGCTCACACACTTCTCATTTGTTGTCGTTCTGAAGAATAATTCCATGCCACAGTATGTTTACACACCAAGAACGTTTTTAAAATCTGCAGCTCCACTGAATTCACGTGGTTAACTGTGCAGGCAAATACTTTTCCATCTCCCAGATTACCCATTATTTAATAATTCACTCCAAAAAGTAGTTTCTCAGACATTTCCAGCTTCTTAACCATAAATAACTGTAGTTGTTTTACTGGTTTTGTTGTTTCAAGTGTTGAGGAGCCTTTTTACTACCATCATGTTTTGCATCTGTTGTGACCTTGATTATATTTTAAGCATCGCTGAGGCTTCTTTCTCGGCCCTGCTTACAGAGTGAGTCACAATCGGATTCGCCCTCAGTTGCAGAGGTGGGTTTCTGGAATTCGGTCGGCTTTAGCTTCGCCCTGTCTGTTTAAAGGAACCCAAGAGGTAGTCCTTGGGCCCAGCCCGGTTATAGAGTCAGGCTGAAGGAGCACAGACATGTACAACTGGTAGACATCATGGCGAGGAGAGGAGGGAGGTGCTTCAGCACAGCTGTCACAGGACAGCTGCTTTCTGAAGGTGTCCAGCAGCTAGCCTAAAAGGTTATTTCAAAGTTCTGCTCGCCTTTCGCTCTGAAGGAGGAGAAAACATTGCTGAAGTGGACGTTACATTGTCCTCAGTGAATCCTCTTTGTCTTTCCAGCTTCCTTCCTTTGCGCTGATTGTGAGGCTCTCACAGGCTTACACTGAGAGGTGTTTGTGGAGCAGAAATTGGCCTGTATGACCTTATTTCCTCTTCCTGTCCAGCCAGTGTTAATAATAATCCTTGTCCTTCAGAGCTCACTGTTTCCTGGGGGTACATTTAAGAATTGACAAATCCATATTGCCAACTGCTGGACTGATTCAGGTGATGGCTTTTCCATCAACGGCTCTTCCAGTCAGGAAAGAAATATGAGACGGAACATGTGCAGAACACACCAACTCCAGGTATTATATTTAGCTTTCATTGAGGCAACCTGACCACAACACATTCACAACACTGATATCTGGGATTGTGTGCGGTTATGAGACACCGGAGCTCCAGAAAAAGCTGTTGACCACAAGTTAACGTGGAGGCTGAGGCCAGCCATATTACCTGTTTCATTCCAAAGGGCCTTTAACCCTTTCGTTCCACTTTTTGTTTTGTAAAGATCTCAAGACTTATCTCCAGGCTTGTCACCAAGAGGTTATTAAGAACATATGTGGACACAGTTCAGTTCAATTCAATTTTATTTTATTTATATAGCACCTTTTACGAAAAAAAAATGTCTCTAGGTTCTTTACAGAGGCAGAAACTCAGAACCTGAACCCCCAGGTAAGCACAGTGGCAAGGAAAAACTCCCTTTGAACAGGAAGAAACCTTGAGCAGGACCAGGCTTACAAGGAGGAACCATCCTGCTGAAAGTCAGCTGGGTAAAGGAAGAAAAGAAGAGGGAGACAGGACAGAGAGAATAAAGAGAGAGAGAGAAAACAGATACAATCATAGAAATACAAACATGTCAGACATAATATATATAATACATATATACATAGTACAGCATAGCAGGTTGTTATAAAAAGAGGAACGGTATAGGAACTGACTGTAACTAGATCTATCAACCCTACACACTGTTTGAGGCCAACTGGACGCTTTACTGAACAGAAAGGTTTGAAGTTTGATCTTAAAGGCAGACGTGGTGTCTGCCTCTCGGACCCAGGTGGGTAACTGGTTCCACAGTAAAACTGCCTGACAGCTAAAGGCTCGTCCTCCCAGTCTACTTACTCAGTACACAGTTGAGTAATCATCAGTGATTTTGTCAACAAGTCTCACACTCCCCGCGCGTCTTTTTAAAGTTTGGTGATAAATCGCTCACGATGATCCCCACCTTAAGCGTCTATTCATCAAACACCTGAAAGCCAAGCAAACTAGCTGCAAACATCCTTTCGCAGAATAAAGTCCAGGCCTGTTTGGTGTTGCATAAGAGCCGCTTAGCCTGACTGATTCTGGTGTTTGAAGACGACTCTTTTAGGTTCACTTCATCCTTTTACACTTTCTCGCTCTCTTCTTCTTGGAATTCACTCTTGTTGCTACGGGAGGGGTCTCCGTGGCGATGGCACAGCCATGCATTGTGTGAGGCTCACCACACTGCCCCAGAGGCCCTTGTTTGAGCCCTGAGGAATCCCAGCCTTCCCGCTCATTCTCTCGCTGCACTCTCCCACGACTAATTCCCACCCCTTCTCACTTACGCCCCCTCACACCACCCCCCCTTGTCTCTCAAGTTTTATCAAACTCCCCTCCCCCCAACCAGTCAACTCCATAATCTAGGCCTGTTTTTATTTTCTCATTGCACTTTGTTCCTCTTTTAGTTTAGTGTTTGTAGCCATCATTTGTTTAGGTGACCTACAGTGTGCGGACATGCGTGTGTTGCTCTAGCTGTGTAATAGGATTAGCAGCTTTGGACAGATAGCGAAGACACCGTAACCCGTCCTGTTGGAGTTGGCTGCGAGTCTTCGTGTGATGGCAATGGTCATCGTGCTGCAAATGATTCCACTGCAGGAACTTTGGAGTAATTTACCGGGGCCGTTGGTGCGGGAACCTCTGCCTGAGGGCCATTTACCTTCCTTGTTGTTGTTTACTTTGTCATAGTTGTTGCTTTTGGGGACTCGTCTGGGTGACGTCACCACAGTGGAGACGGTTTCTGTATAGTTCCTCCCCCCAGTGTTTAGCAGGAACTCCCGCAGTGGAAACGTACCCATATATCCTCCCTGCCCAACATAATGTGAAAGCTTTTGAGGTTGAGGGAACTCTCGATATCAGTCCAAATGAGAAAAAGAAGGATGAGCACTAAATACAAATAAAAATGCAAAGAAAAAAAAATTCCTTCTCAACATGGTAGAATCTAATGTTAAGATATAATCAACTATGTATGTGTTTACATTGATTTTGCTGCACAACATATGGGGCTCCACTTCCTTGTTATTAAAATGTATCCACACTTCCTGCCTGGACGTTATGTGTGAACATTATATTCGGCATTTCCTGTTTGTTTTAAATACTCTGAAGGTCTTTCTGCTGAAGACCTCCTCAGACAGGAAGCAGAGGTCGCTGCCACGTCAGGGTCAATCCCCATAAAACACGTCATCCGCCCACCATCTTCATAGAGTTGTGCTTTTTATTTTTATTTTTTTATAGCCGTTACATGAACCCCCAGAGGACAATTTCAGTCTGTTTAATTTGTTTTGGATAAAGGAAGTGGAATGTGATTATTGTGCTTGTGTGTGAGGTCTGCTGTGATATTTGTTCGACCAAACCAAAAAAAAAAAAGCCTTGATGTTGCACGAGGAGCTGCTTCGGCCTTGGCAAACTGGTGTTAAATGTTCGGCTCCCGAGGTGGGAATGATTTTGCGGCCTCTGCGTCACCTCTTCCTGGTTGACAGTGCCAGAGTGAGAAAGGAGTTTCAAGGAGCGCAAACAGTGGCTTCTGGTGTTTCACAGCCCTCGCCAGCCTGAGGGACGGCCTGAAGAAGAGAGCCTGTTTACATTCAAACTGCTGAGGCAGTGTTACTGTCCTGGCACGAGGGCGTGGAAGCGCCGAGAGAGTGTTTGCACTGGGCTGCTGTTTCAAGGACCAAAGGAAGTTTGTCATCGGCTCAAGGTCTTCAGGGAGTTGTTGGAGTATTGTTCCAGGGAGATGCAAAGAGGGGGGCTCTTTAACTCCTCCTTCTGCATCCTCTCATTGCTGTTAACAACTCAGTTCTCAACTGTTGGGCAAAGAGGAAGCCTTTGAAAACATGCTTTGGTGTTACAGAGTTGGATTTGTTTTTGTTTTAGAAGAACAGAAGGTGATCAGCTTCTAACTTGCCTTCGAGTTTGGTAAGTCCGCGTTCAGAAAAAGCCATACCTACTCAAACCTTCGCCTCCACGATGAAGTCTTTTGAGATTTAATAGCGTGTCAACATGTCTTTCTCGGACCAGCCGTCAACTTTGTCCATGTGTCTCAGTGTAGTAATGCCTGATTTTCACAGACTGCTTTAAGAGGGCAAGTTTTTGATCAGATCAGGAATGTAAAGTCCGCTGGCTGGGTGAAGATTATATCAGCGGAAGAGGACGCCATAACCAGATGGATGGCAGATTGCTTTACATTGCTGGGATTAGAAGTGGCCACTGGGCTTGAAGATTGCCCAGTCGTCCAACCAAATGGGGAAGAATTGACCTTTAGTCCTAAGAGATCTATGCAACTGTAAAATACAACAGTTCTCGGATCAGTTTTGACTCATTTTAATGCTATGTTAATATTCCTTGCACTTACAGTAATTCATTTACCTTTTTTAAATATAGATTTTCCTCACGTGATTTAAAACAATCCTGACATTATTTCTTTTAAAAATGACTGTTAAGTCTCTACAACGCTGTGCATTTTCTCCAGACCTGCAAAAACTTGCTGGCTGCAGTGAGAAATTGGCCTCACTGACCTCACATTTTAAGGTGCAGCAGATATTTGAGTTATTGTTTCTTGAATTTTTTCCAAAACTATTTGTCTGCAAGATAAAATCTTTGGAGTTTGGTCTGTTTGGGGAGGAATGTGTGGATTGCTGCTGTTTTCCCCAAAACTGTCAGCTATACATTTACTAGATGATTTCTCATGCTTGTGAATGATTAAATATTATCACAGAGTATGTGTTATGTCTTAACTCTTGGCCTCGCTTTCTCTCTCTTTCCTAGAAATGCTTCTCAAAAGTGGCAGCCAACGCCTGGGTCTAAAGCAGCCATGTTGGTGAAGGTGAACAGCATGAGCCGCGGCCAGGCCAGCCCCACCTTACAGCCGCACCTTCAACCCACCGCACACAGCAAAAACAACACCTTCAGCCTGCACACTTCTAACAAGAACCAGGGTGGACAGGTTGGCTCCAGTCAGGCATACAAAACCGCTCCTTCTGGCAAGATGGCTGCTGATGCTCGTCAGGCTCATCACTTGAGAAAAGCCAGCAACGGCAGTTTCTGTTTGGTGACATCTGACGGTAGCCATCCTAGTCCCCTACTTCACAGGTCACAGACCAGCACACCCTGCCCCGTTTCTCCTCATTATGGCTGTACTGCCCCAATCTATGATGAGCCAGTTTCAGACTACCCCATATATGATGAACCCCCAACAGACATGGAGGTTGAGGGGGCACACGTGTGCAACGGACAACCTCTGTCTCGCTTGACACCTACTCATAGTCTTCAAAAGCCGAGACTCCCGCAGCACCCTGGTCCATCGCATCCAGGGCCCAGACACAGGAGGAATCCCTCTGCCTCCGACTACAGTCCAGCTGGTTTGGAATGCATCAAGCACATGATCAATGTGGACCCCAAACAGGGGCATCTATCTGGCTCCCCTGTGCCTACACGGGCTCCTTCTCCTACCCCCAGAAAAGATACCGTATCACCCCAGCCTCATCCACAGCCCCACTCCCATTCTTTGCCCCAA
Organism: Pao palembangensis; assembly: GCA_015343265.1. NCBI lineage: Eukaryota > Metazoa > Chordata > Actinopteri > Tetraodontiformes > Tetraodontidae > Pao > Pao palembangensis. The sequence continues at coordinate 2,351,645 of CM027087.1, read as the reverse complement.
GGTCGTGCTCAGGTGAGGGACAAAGAGCTGGTGAGCCCAGGCCCAAATACACTGGACAAGAAGCAAAACTGGCGGGTTCTTGAGGCAACTGTCCAACGTGCCATGGAGGCCCGACACAGCAGGCAAAGCAGCCAGGCCTCGCAAGACTTTCCGTCGTCCACCACTCAGGCCACAGCGAATTACCAAGATTCTGGTTACTCTACCGGTCCTTCGCCAAGCTTAAGAAGAAAGAGCAGGAGAAGGCTGGGAGCTGGAGGCAGTACAGGAGGCAGGCCGGGGTCAGTAGGCAGCACCGGGGAGCTGTGCGCTCTCAACGAGAGGCTGATGGCTGAAATGAGGGAGGTGGTCAGTCGTTCAAACACCATGAGGGAGGTGAGAGCAGGACTGGACCCAGAAATGAGTGAGAGAGTAGTCGTGCCTCGGACGCGCTCACCTGCAGACTCACTAAGGTGGTATGGCGGAGGGGGAGAGGCGTCGACGGGCAGATGTGCATCACGGGAGGACGTCATCCCTCAGTCGCTGAGTATTGCAGGTAACCAAAGCAACCCTGGCCTCACCCCACTGGAGATACCAGGGAGACAGAAAAGAACGTATGAGAAGGTGGACACCTTGGAAATGAGCATCAACAGCCAGGCCAGCCTGTCCTCACCAGAGACCCCAGGACCACCCTCACAGGTAACACCACCTCCTAGGCCTGGGTGTTGGGGGTGTCCGTGTGCTTAGCAAATACCAAGAAGCTGCTCTGATAAAAACCAACCGGAGGGTTTAATCTAACACTGCTCCATTGTTGTCTGATTATAGGAGCTCAACACTGTTTGTGTTGGAACGTCTGTTTACTGCAGCAGTTCAGTTTGTTTGTTCTAGGAATGACGAACTGATTCACATTTGGATGGAGCAGAACATAAAGGATGTTTACTCATCTTAAAGTTTTTTCTGAAGTTGCATATGGGTAGACAACAATTCAAATTCTTACCCTGGTATGTAAGTGGCAGCATGCAGATCCAGCTCAACAATCTGCTCATTTTAATCTCTAAATCTTCTTTTGTAATAGAATTACATCCCATACCTTCACGTGTTATTTTCCCCACAAGCCCCTGTGCCCTTTATAAACACGGATTCAACATGGAGTCATGGGAATGATCAGCAAACCTAAATTACGCCTTTAAAAACGACAGCAGCTTCTGATAATCCGCGCGACATTCCGGTCTTTAATGCTGAAATGTCCCCAGGCCGCTGATCAGGGGGCGGGCTGGACACTACCGATTGCCAGCATCCATCTGTCATGCACTGTGTGTGTGTGTGTGTGTGCGTGTGTGTGTGTGTGCGTGTGTGTGTGTGTTCGTTCATGTGCCAGTGCTGTGCTGGAACATATCAGAGCTTCAGGACATGGCTTCCTTTGGTCAGGAAGAAGGGTTACGGTGATCCATATGGCCGAGACCTGGCAGGGTTATGTGTCGGAGGAGAGAGAGGCGGGATTGTGCTGCTCTGAAGTGTTCCACAGCAGTCACGCAGTATTGAGCAAACCCCTTAAGTCTGCCTTGGAATGTTCTTTGGACCTGCTGCTCCGTCATTCTCACATACTCCCAGATTACCAGCGGTTGAGATAATTCTCTTGCGGTGATATTTGTACATCCATATTGGTTCAGGGGCATGCACGTGTCATCGTTTTTATGTCATGTCGCACACGCGCGCCTTTAAACTTTCTGTGAGTCAGTGCAACATGCTCCAAGTAAAACTCATCCCATTCCCGAGACAGAAACATCTTGGAATGCCAAAGCTGAGCAGACGCGATTCACTGGTTGTAAAAGTCACAATCTAAAGTCCGGCTCGTCTGGCCCTTGTCAGCATCACGTTACAGCGGCGTCTCGGTAAAGAAGCACATCAGCTCATTTTGGGTTCATCGCAGCTTTTGTTGAGGCTCAGATTTCCTGTCGTTTCTGGCTGCTTGCAGAGCATATCTGGGTTACTGGTTTTCCCTTTTAAAGGAGATTCTGTGCTCCTTACCGTCATAAAATCCACTTTAGGGAGGACAGGGAGAGCCTGTAAAGCTGTGGCTTTGCAGCATTTTCAAGTCTGAAAAGATCTAGTAAGGCACACATCACGGATAGAAGATTCCATATTTCTTTGAAATGTCCACAGGGAAGATAAAACTGGATAGTTTTCAAAGCTGCATGCATAAAATCTATCAATATTAGACACACAAGTGTGGCTTGATAGACCATTAACTGCTTCTGGGCTCTTCTTCTGTGAAGTAGCTCTCTCATGTCCTCTTGCTTTCCTACAGGTGGGCACTCTGGAGCTTCAGGCTCAGCTGGAGAGCAGGAAGAAAGGCATGGCGGAAGGGCGGACAGCTTCTTTGGGCCCTCATCGCCCCGCTGCCCATGACAACAGAGAAGGAGAAGGAGGAACAGGAGACAGGGCGCAGGGGTCCTCCTACCAGCTCGCATACGCCACGCTGCGGCAGCCCCCACCTCCCAGCATGGGCATGGAGGACTGGGCCAGCAAACACCTCAACTTGCACACGCAAGGCCTGTTCCGTCGCCGCGTCTCCATCGCCAACATGCTGTCATGGAACCGCGGATCCATCAAGAAGCCCATGCTGGTCACCAGCAACCGCGTTGTCAGGAAAGAGGCCTGTGAAATGTTCAAACTGGTGCAGGCCTACATGGGGGACAGGCCGTCACGTCTGGACCGGCGCCACTGCGCCCTCCTCATTGTCACCAAGTGCTGGGACATACCGGGCCTGCGGGATGAGCTGTATGTCCAGCTGGTGAGGCAAACGACGGGCAATGCCAGCCCCAGGAGCCTGGCAGCTGGCTGGGAGCTGATGGCTGTCAGCTTGGCTTTCTTTGCTCCCTCGCCCAAGTTCCGCTGTTACCTGGAGGGCTACATCCAGAGACACACGGAGCCCGCCAGTGACAAGAAATGTGAGTTTCACACCGGCTTATCTTTCCTTATCGCAATTCTTTACGTATTAACAAAGCCAACTGGATTTTCTTCTTTGACTGTACATTTCCGGCTGAGTTGAATTCCGATGTTTAAGTTCTGCCATGGTTAACACACGTGGTTAACGGTGTGTTTGCTGACCTGAACCTACAAGTCTTGGTATATGTTGTTTTTCTAGTGACTCGGTACATACTGGAACAACAGGAACTTGAGAAGAAGAAGAATTCCAAGTCTCGAAAGAAGCGCAAACAGAATACAGACGAGGAGGAAGGTAAAAGTAAAACACCAGCTCTTTTTTTTTTTTTTTTTTTTAAACACCGTTAAAATCTGTGCCGGCTTGTCTGTTTGAATGAGCAAAATCTGCAAAAGTCAATGAAGGAAATCCCTAATGTCTAGTTTCTTCCTACAAAAGTCTCACACTACTTGAAGCTATGACAAATCCAGCAGATCGCTCCCCAGGGGGGCGACCACACGGACCAGTATGGAAAACCGATGTGCTTGCGGACACCAGGAACTTTGTGGAATGCTGAACTGGAAAAATGTGCAAGATGAGAATTTCAGAAGTTCTTTTGTTGTAGAACAGACTTCACTGTGAATCGTATCATGGTCTCTCTGGCTGTTTGCATGTCAGGCAGCCGTTAAAGGGGATACCACCGACTCACTGGCACGTGTTCTCGTTAGAGCAACCCGCGTTGCTGGGTGTGACGAAGCCGCTGACGAATAACCCAATCAGCTCTCTGCAGACGCCGCAGCAGAGCCCGCACACATTGTACTTAAATGACTCAGATTCTGTCTTCAAAGCGGGAAAACCAGTAACTGACTCAGAGGTCAAAGACAGACCCTGCTCAGCCCATCTGGCTGACTCTGAACCTCTTTGAGGGCAAAATATGCTGTAGTTATAGAACGCCAACAAAAGCCATAATGGGAACTGCTGTGCGTTTAATGGACGGAGGAGTGGGAACACACGCTTTGTGCCTGAACAGAGCAGCTGTGAGCAGCGCTGGTAGGAGTCACGTGTGGGAACTGGAGACCTCTTGTCTGGCCTGGTCTGGTCTGGGCTTGCTCCTTCTTTTGGGTCAGGGTTGATTGTTCTCATAAAGCATTCAGTCGGATGAGGCAGACGCTTCTGCTCAACATGCTTTAGTGGCTCTGAGTAGTTGTTGTGTAGCTCTAAGCCTTATGTAGACAGGTGTTGGCCCCTCAGCCGAGTACAGAACGCTCTAGCTCTAATTAGGCTTGCATCTCCTGGCCTATGGTTGCTGGGATGTTGTTTTTTATGCCAGCCTGATGGTGCTCTATGAAGCCTTTTTAAACACAACAGCACATTTTGCAGCTGGGAGCTTGGCCAAACAGGCCATATTTGACAGGACCAAGGCCAGATTATTGCTATGCGTTCTCTAATTAGGCATAATTAGAGTTAAACTTGGTTGAATGCGAGAGTGCATGTGAGTCACCCATTTTGCATGAATGTGTTTGCTTTCAGAGCAGGAAGACGCTAAAAATGATAATCACGAGAGCTGATGCTTTGGTAGTCAAAACGTTTTGATAACTTTTTATACTGTTTGTGTACAGAAACTGTTTTAGAGACAGATTATACCTTTTAGGCTTTTCCAGGCCTGGAAAACAGCACTGTTGTTTTTTATGTAGCTCCCTTCTGGATGGATTTGGGCCCTGCAGCCGGGCAGGTCGCAGACAGACCCTGCATCGTTCGCTTTCTTTGGAGCCCTCTTTGTGTCATGAATCACCTGAGCGTTGAAAATGTAGGCAGGATCCTGTCTAAAGCGTTTGGCCGACAGCAGTAAATCTTCCCTCAGCTGACAGTTTAGTTGGGCCTCCTCTAATCCCCATATGCCATAAACACAGCCAACATGTCTCTCCAATTACCTTTGACTGTCTTATATATACTAATTGACAGCTATAGGAAAGAAAATGTGATTTGGAAGAAATTATGTATTTTTTTATCCATTTTTGGAATTTCTTAAGTCTTCGAGATCAGAGGTTTGAGAATTGTCGTTGTTGGAGTTTGGTTTTATTCATTTTTAGTCTTAAATGTTCCTCTTTTGTCTACCCACAGGTTTGCCGGTTAGCACATACGCAAAGTTCTGCCATCGCAAACTGCAGAAGGTGGCGATCACCGGGGGCAAAAAGGTGAGCAGGAAGAATAGAAACAGGATTGTGGGTGTTATTTTCACACGATCGACGCAGGACGAATCTGTCGTGACTCACGTTTGACTCATCGAGGTACCATTGTATTGAGACTCAAAATTACAGGCACACACAGTCGGCGGTAGAGACATAAACAGCCCCCACCAGCTCGACACAGCTGCAGACACGGTATCATGTTCTCTGACATACCCAGCTGGTAAATCTTCCTTCACCTCTCACCCCTCCAGGGTCTACGTAAGCCCACCTTGGAGGAGATCGACCACAGTAGGCGGGCTATTGTCACCCCCTCCCTGTTTGGCAGTTCTCTGGAGGAGGTGATGGAGCGACAGAGCGAACTCTTCCCAGACAGGAAACTGCCCTGGGTGCAGGTTCAGCTTTCCCAGTATGTGCTGGGCCTGGGTGGGGCTCAGACCGAGGGCATCTTCAGGTAAGACCACACCTAAGTCAGCAGTGGGAGAAAGGTGAAAACTCCGATATTATAAGGGGGATTAATCAACTGTTTTATGTGCTTGTTTGTGTGGGAGATGAATGTGTGTGGTCGTCTTAATCCGCAAAAGTAAAAGGGCTTCCTTTCTGTATAATACATGCAGCAGACAGTTGAGCAAACACAGCCTTGCTCAGCATTTTAGTGTTTAATTTGATAGTTTGTGATATGTGTTTACTTTGCTGCTTAGTCTTAGAGGCTTGCTGGGGCTTCGCAACCGTTTGTGAAGAATTCTCTCTAGAAATATCTGTAACATTTTGAAATGCTTAGAAAAGTATTCCCTGTCTATCAAGCTCTTATATGGGGACTTTGCGTAAGTCTGTATTTGTTTTGTCCTAAAGAGGCACTGCAAATAACCGACTAAACCACCAGACCACATTTAAATGCCACTTTGGATCTGCAGCGGACGGAGAGCGTCAGTAAGAGTGGAGGAAGCGCTCCCCCTTGTGGACACAGGCGTAAGCGACGAGTTGTGCTTTGTTTCCAGAGTGCCCGGAGATATTGATGAAGTGAACGCGCTGAAGCTCCAAGTGGATCAGTGGAGGATACCAGAGAATCTGTCAGACCCCAATGTCCCAGGTCAGTCAGGATGTATTTGGGGTTGAATTATTTGCTGCCGTGTGTCTTTTTTGTCTCCAGTTTCACAAAAGTGGTCATTATGAAAACGATTAATACATAAACCCGTGAGGAATTATTTTATGAGTTCTTTAGTTTTCTTGAAATCTGATACCATTTTTCTCAGCCACGAGAGACCTCTGTTGTTGTCATTCATCCCGTAGCCTCAGTTTAGTTCCAGGCCTCAGTCAGTGTTGTTCTCTGCGCTATGCCCTACTATGTCCTATTTTGTTTTACTGATGTTTCTCTGTGTTTGTTGTTGTTTTTCAGCATCTCTCATGAAGCTGTGGTATCGAGAGCTGGAGGAGCCTCTCATCCCGATGGACTTCTACAAGCAGTGCGTCAGTAACTGTGACGATCCAGTGGCAGCCATCACCGTGGTTCAGTCTCTGCCTGAACTCAACAGGCTGGTGCTTTGTTACTTCATCAACTTTCTACAGGTAAGCACCATTTTGAAAGAAAAAAAAAAGTTAAAAATTGAATTGAAATGTTCCAAATTTGCCCTTTTATGAAGGTAAAACCTTAAGCAGCAGCTAAATCACAACCTTTTTTTCCCTCACTTACAGGTATTTGCCCAGCCATCGAATGTGGCTGTAACCAAGATGGATGTAAACAACCTGGCAATGGTGATGGCCCCCAACTGCCTTCGATGCCAATCCGATGATCCACGGATCATCTTTGAGAACACTCGCAAGGAGATGGCATTCCTGCGAATGCTTATAGTTCATCTGGACACTAGCTTCATCGAAGGCGTGGTGTAGACACTGTTAACCATGGCACTCACTGCTGCTGATTCAGGCCTTTGGAATTTTCAGTTGCACATTTACATTCATGCAAATACACTTTTTTTTTTTTTTTCAGACAACACTGGAAACCTTTGGTTAGTTATTATTCATCTCACAACAGACAGTCAAAACAGCCTGGACTTTGTTCTCACTTCCCACATAGACACCTTCCCTGAACGCCCACATGTAGAACACATGATTCAGATTTCTGAATCAGCTATTAAACCTCTGTAAATCTGGTTGAGTCCATGTCTGAGTAGAGCAGGTCATTGTCCAGTGAATTTGAGTGTCGAAGTTGCAACTTTCCGCTTGCTTGTATATTGCTTCTTTCTCTATTTTTCAAACATATAAAAATCCAGATAAAATGTAATGTTCTTATAGATACAAAAGAGTAATTGTTAAATTTAGTCCTGATCTAAGTTTTTCAGGCACAACAATGTGAGTTGGAATATTTCCACTGAGACGAGTCTTCTGGAGTTTATAAGTAAAAACCATTAAAAATATAGTCATCACCCTAAAGGGTGTTTGTTAGTATTAGAATTCACAGCTTTAAAGTGACTCACTTTGATAAATTGCTGCGTGTGAAACCAGATTCTCGTACTAATCGAGTCATGTTGAAATGTGTAAGTAAGAATGTACAGTATTCACGTCAAAGAAAACAGCGTTGACACTTTTCCCATCTGGTTTCATTAAAATACGTTTGTGTGTGATTGCTATATTGAAGAATATATTGAAATGATAAGAAGCAAATGACCAGGTGCGATAAGCTTGCCTGTGATGGTTTGACTATTGAGCTTTGAGCTTGCCTGCGACGGTTTGACCACCACGCCTGTATGGAGTATTCAAAACACACGAGCCCTTTAAAGATGTGCAGAAGGTGCGTTTGTTGTGAATGGTGGCAGATCTTTAGAAAAATCTCTCCATGGTGATCCGCGGTTGGTTTTTCCAGTTTGTTAGAAGCAGGTTCTAGTAGGAATTGTGTTCTTTGTCCCAAATGGCTCAGGTTTAGTGATAAAACTGATCCTCAGACTGACCACGGTCCCATGTACTGAAAACAATACTGTTCATCTGTCAAGCACTGCAATTTCCCCATTGCGGGATAATAAACAAATTCAATTCACTAATGTGGAATAAGCTTTTAGTGTCCACTCTCAAGCTTTGCCAGTGTAAATATAAATATGTCTGTAAATAGTTTTAACTGACTGTCATAATCCAGGTAACCGGTGAAGACAAATGTTGCTGTAAATAGAATTTTTTTTTTCTTTTTTTGTAATTAATTGTTAATTACTCTGCTGTAACTGCCTGCCTTTGAACTTAGGACTGATTCAGACCACTTTCTGTGTGTGTATATGTGTGTTTGCATCATCATTATAATATGGAATGACTGTCCATAAATAAAGGTTTGTTAAATTGTAGAGTGGAAGTCTCCAGCTTTTATATTAGCCTTTGAACACAGCTAAATTATCTGGTAACTATTAGTTTATCAGTTTATTATAGTGTTACTCAAATATAAATAATTCAATGCAACTTGCCATTTAATATAAGATATCTTTATTTCACAGATACATGTTTACACATTTCTAAAATAGCTTAGAGAACTGGATTAGCTATTTTTATTTTAAATTTTAGGATTTTACTTAATCCCATACACTTTAGTTCCCATTTACTTTGCAACTGACATACATACCGTAACGTTTCTGATCATTTTGATAAAAAAATGTTTTTAAGTCCTCACGTGTTAATTATTTTGATTTTCTTTTTTTCAGAATAATAAAAACTAAAATCTATGTTTGCAGGATCTGCCCGAGAGAATTATTTTTAATCTAAATTTAGTAAATGCTTGGCATCATCAGACCATGTTGTGGCCTTGAAAATAGTGTTTACTCTGATAATTACACACATTAACACCATAAACTCACTTTAATGTCGGATACGTTGAGCCAACTATTCAAGCATTAGTCGACGGGTGCCTTTGTAATCCGTCATATTTAAGCATTTGTGTCCCCTCCGAGCGTGTTTTCGGGTTATCAGGCGGAGAGGTCGAGGCCACTGCTGGCGCATGCGCATTGCGGCTTCGCTCTGCCCGCGCCGCTGAATGTGACTGGGAGAAATTCAACTGCGTGATCGGGACCCGCGGACGAAGGTGGCGGTATCGGTACCGGTACCTGTTATTCGGAAGGAGTATACGGCACATTTTACATCGAACCAGACACAAGAGTGACTGGACAACCGGTAAGAGCGCTCAAACCGCGTCGTTCCCTCTTTTAAGAGTTAACGTAGCAGGGTGATAGGGCCGTGTGGCGCATCAACAACGGAGGTGGTGTGGTGCCGCGCCGCATGTCGGCTTTCTTAGTTCAAAACAAACGTGAGGAAATTGATGATAAAATGCTGTGTCTGGACATTTCACTACTGTTTTCGTATAAGTGGCGGAAGGGATCGCTGCCCAGGCCCGCGTTTCTAATCGGGGCTTCGTAAATGTTGCCGTAGTCTGTCCTCTTGAAGAAGTTTGTCGCGCTACATTTCCACGCCGCTCGTTGTCAGCAGGAAAAGTACTGAAAGTAGGCCTAGCTCGAGGCCCGAGCTGCTCTCTGACTGACACCTGAAGACCCAATAGGGAGTGGGGATTACGCCCCCCGCACTTCCTTCGACCAATAAGATGCGTTGAAAGCCCTGTCGCGACCATGACGTTTCTCACAGGCTACGCCCACCGGTTATAAAACAAAGTGTGAATAAAAGTAGAGCATAACTATGGACAAAAGAAAAATGGAGTACGTTTGTTTTTACATATTGTAAATGTGTTAAGTTGGTTACATTTAAAATTAGGCATGTGATTGCTTTAAGTCATTACGAATAAATCTATTAGTCGGGTTATCCAAAGCAAGATCATCAAGAGATGATCATCGGTGTTCTTGGTCCTGCCTGCAGCATCACCGTTTTCTGCTCCGTTTCTTTGTCGTCTGTCTGCCACTGGTCATTAAAGGTGTGTGGTTTCGGTTCTGCATTCTACTGAGAAAAAAAAAAACAGGCTCTCGCTAATATCGTGCCATATACTTGGGTGACCACAACGAGCATTGTCTCCTATTGTATCCATACGCATGATTTCTGACTGGAAAACACGTGGGTCGGGTGGTGCGATGATATCCGGTTTGTGGGTTGCTCCGAAGCCAACAATTCCCCACTCTGTCTCCGCTATGGCGAACCAATTTAGCGGCACCGTCGACAGAAGTAAGAAATGCTGCTAATTAACGTAGATATTTTACTATAAAATGATCTGATGTATCTGATCGTTTTTCTTTATGCTTGAAATCTGCTGTTACCGCGTTGAAAACGCATGATTTGAAAGACAAAGAAGCTTTTATTGCATACATGTAATACTATGCTATCAGCAATAGCCTGCAGTTGCGTGTGACTTATTGTAGAGGCTCATTTTTAAAAGCATTTTTGCACAATTGGTAACAGTCTGCTTAAAGGCGTTTGAAGTAGGAAATGAAATCTCTCACTAATTTATATAAGCCGTGCTCATGGCTTTTTATCCTGGTTTTTTATCATCGGTCTAGATCGTTCATAACTGGAATTAGATATTAATAAATATAAGAAATTGACTGTTTACTCTCATGGTTTATTGCATATTTCACCACCATTTGAAGGACATGGCTCACCATATTGTGTCAGTTTTAAACGGTTTAACGTCTGTGTTAGAATGCAAGCTGTGTAATTTATAGCTTGTCTATGTGATTTTGGTCATTTTTCCTCTAATTTAGGCTGTATTCTTGCATTTTTGAGAAACAGCACAAGTGGCATACCCTTACCTTTTATGTCTGCCAAGCTGTGCTATCTTAAAGTAAAATAATAGTAAATCACCTGAGATTGCAAAAGGTTCGGCGCATTTTCAGTAGCCTCCACAACCTCAGTGTGTTGTTTTTTGATTGGTATATTTATTTGTCTATGTGCAGGATAGGAGCCTTGATGTGGGCAGTATGAATAAGACGCCCCCTACCAGAAGTGGGATAACATTTGAGGTTGGTGCTCAGCTTGAGGCCAGAGACAGCCTCAAAAACTGGTGAGTCATGGCCTTACTCATCTCTCTGTTTATATAACTGGTCACTCTCATAAATGATCATTTTCTAATGGTGAGACCTTCCAAGCTGTTCCTTATAATGGCTTTCCAGTCAAAAGAACAGAGACAGCCAAACCTTCCATCACATCAATTATCTTCAGAACATTTAGTAATAGATGTCGAATGTGCCTTCAAGCAGCAGATCATCTGTAGTGAATAAAAAAGGCTCTAAAATATTCCGCTTGAGTCTGCCTTTGATATCGCGTTTCCAGGTTCATATGTATCCACTCATTTCCAGTCATTATCCAGAGGTGCCGTATGCAACAATAGAAAATTCCAGTCGGTCAGGCCGGAGAGTCCAGGCACCACACCTTGCCAAAAATCAAATTATCACTGGGTGATGAGGAAATATGATCCATGCAAAGGCCCTGACGTGATTCTGAAAACCATCATCAGTGTTATCCTGTGATTTAAAAAAAACTTTACATCTTTCTCCAGAATCATACAGGACTGATTTTAATCTTGCAGGTATGCTGCCAACATTGAGAAAATTGACTACGAAGGAGAAAAAGTTCTGATCCATTATCGCCAGTGGAGCCACCGTTACGACGAATGGTTTGACTGGACAAGCCCTTACCTTAGACCTGTGGAGAGGGTGCAGCCGAGGAGGAAAAGCCTGAATGACGACTCTTCTATGCCTGTAAGCTCATAGCATTCTTTCTGCTCACTTTGATTGTGGTTACATACAGAAACGTATATTTATTCTGTCTTTTTTTGTTCGTTCTTCAGGGTTTTCATGTGAATGAGAAGGTTCTTGCCAGCTGGTCTGACTGTCGTTTCTACCCCGCTAAGGTCATTGCAGTTAATAAAGATGGTGAGTCCTGTAATAAATCTTTTTTGTGGTTTATTAAACAAACATCATTTTTTCCAAGTACTCTGAAAATTTGGAGGTTCTATTCTAAATACTTGTTTTATCCCTACAGCTTCTTACACTGTAAGGTTCTATGATGGTGTTATCCAGAAAGTAAAGGGAATACACGTGAAGCCTTTTATTAAAGAGGTACGAATCATTTATTCATTACAATTTTTCCATGTAATCTTCACTGTTGTTTTCTCTCTGGCCTCTAAAACCTACTTGTGTGATTGCTGATATAGAAAGCTGGTTTTGGTGGAGGGAAATCTCAGTCCTCTGAAAGGAACATGGTTAGGAGGGTCCATAACCGAAGAGACCGAAGGACTCAGGAGAATGGTGGTCCGAGAAACAAAAGAGCCAGGCGCAGAACCTCCGATCAGGAAGAGGAAACGTACAGTGAGGATGAGGAATGTGAAGAGGTGATGCTCAGTGAAAAGAACAAGAAAACAAATGGTGAGGTGCATGCTCCACCCACTGTAAAACAGGAAGAGGACGCAACAGAGCAAACAGTCCAGAACAAGCCTGCAGGTGCAGAAAATGGGATAGTACTTACAAACGGGGTGAAGATGGAAGACAACGATGAGCAGAATAAGAAGAGATACCCCATGAACGGAGATGTAAAAAAGGAACCGGTGTCTGATGCCAGTGGAACAAAGCCATACACGGATTCATCTAAGCCCGCAGAGTTGCCTATGCATAAGGAGCAGGTATCTGACTCTATCACAACTACAGACTCCTGTGGAGAGGTGGAGCAGAAACCAAACATCCAATCAGAAAGCTCCCAGCCTGCTGAAGCTGTTCCACCACCTCAGCCAGTGAAGCGTGAGTGTAAACACTCTAAACTAGCACAGACGTTAACACATCTTCTTTGTGTAAACGAGGGTGCTCTGAAAACAAAACATTTTTTATCATTTCCAAGAAATGAATGTGCAGTTTAATTTACTGTCTTTGTGTTTGGCAGCGGTAAGGAAGCAGGGCTTCCACAACCCCAACAGGTTCAGCAGAGAACCATGTGAGTCCAAGTCAAAATGCACTAAATAGAAAATACACAAGTATTCACACCAGTCATAACCTGTGGGGGGGTTTGTTTCAGTGTACAGAGTTATCAAAAACCAGCCTCCACCTGTTCTGTCCATCAACCTTGACCACAACCCGTTCAAGTGCAGTGTTCCCGGCTGCACAAAGTCATTCCGTAAAGCCAAGCTACTTCATTATCACATGAAGTATTACCATGGAGATGAGCATGCTCTGGAAGGGGAGCGCAGCCCAACCAGGAGTGTCCAGACCAGGGCCTCGGATAAACAAGTCAGTGGTCTGGCTGGCCCGAAGAGAAGACGCACCATCTCTGCCTCTATGCGTAGGTTCCCCTTGTTTTGTCTCATTTATTGTCCTTCCGTATTCTTAATTATTTTCTAATTGTGTGAAAAGTCTGGGAAGTTCTGCACTCCACCAACACTCCGACTAACTTTACAGTTAAAGGCAGTTGAATCATGTCATGTGCTGGGAAATTCCACCCTTGTGTTGACTCTTCTTGGGGCGTTCTCTTCTTCTGTAGACTCAGTCGGAGCTGTGAATGCTGCTCGTGGAGAAGTGAAGACGGCAGGTCGACGTGTATCGGCGCCACCCATGGTCAATAGCCACGGGCAGCAGAGGGCGCTGTTGAGAGAGAAGAGCAAAGAGAACCAGCTGGACAGGAATGGTTGCCAGCAGCAGGACAGGGATTCGGACAAGGGCTGCTTTGACGTTGGTCAGTGTCACACAGTAAATGGACTGTTACATGAGGGGTAGACATGTTAAGGGCAGTTAGTTCCTAGGGTCTTTTTATTTCTTCAGTATTTCAGTCTGGATTACCCTTTAAGACTCACAGTGTTAGCGTCTGTATAGGCGTGGTTTAATTATTATCTCTTTATGCTCCCTAGGGTCAGTAAAAGACAAGCTGAAAGAAAAGCCAAAACAGAAGGACTTCCTTCGCATCAAATTAAAAAAGAGGAGGAGGAGGAAGAAGGCCAAGCCTGGTAAGAGGTTCCTGACATTTGGCTTTTCTGCTGTTCTGCATGTTCGCCTACTCTATCTTTGTGAAAATGGCTGGCCTGCAACGCATTAAAGCATTAAACACTCCTGTCAGTGTGGTGGTTGAGCTTCTGTGTGTGGGGAAAACGGTCCTCTCACTGCCAATCAAAAGCACCAGCTCATTTATTTTACACCAAAGCTCACATTTGTCCTCTCACATGACAGAATAATGGTTCTGGCCATGGAACGCCAGATTTTATTCTTCCATTTGCCTCTCTAAAGTGAGCGTGCCTGGCTTGTCCATGGATGTAGACGTTACCTTTGTCATAGGATTTAATGAACCACAGCAGCTGTCATTTATTTTGTTTCAAAATCATTTCCCTGTTTTTTTTTTTTTTTTTTTTTTCTCCATCCATGTTTGTTGTGCCACATTTTGTCACCTCCTCATGATGGTCTCTGTTCAAAAGCATTTTCAAATTGTTGTTTTGTTTTACATCTGCTCCCCCTTCCTTGTATTACCCAGACTACACAGGCAGTGAGGAGAATATTGACATCTCAGTATTGGGTCTTCAGTCCAAATTGAATTTGCCATTCAAACATCCCCCCACACACAGTCACAAGCCTGAGGCCTACGCCCGCAGGCCTGGATACAGCTGCTCTGATCAGATACATGTGGATGGTGCGTATCTATGCGATTGGGTGTGTGTGTGTCTGAGACAGAGCGAGAGAGAGACATTGCATGGCTTTCTCTCCCCTCCATTATTTTCTCTGGATTCAATCCATCGCGCCCTTTTAGATTAAACTGCTTTGGGACTAAATTTATAAAATCTCGATCGATTGAATCCTAAACTGTTTCTCTTTGCTGCTCTGGCTTGCATCATCATGCAATCAAGTTAATTCAACTTGAATTTTTATTATATTAAAGAAATAAGAGTATATAGATGTTGAGCTCAGACTCATAGTGTGCCTGACTTCAAATGTAGATGAGGACAGCCTCAGTGATTGGTCCACTGACAGCTGTGGGTGGAGCGATGAAGACTGTGGGGTGGATTTGGACTTCACGACACCACCCCTGAGTGTGGACTCGGGGGCCGTGGACACGAGTGACCAAGAAATCGTGCGGTGCATCTGCGAGGTCGAGGAAGAGAACGACTTCATGATTCAGGTGAGATTTTTACAGCCTGCTAAAACTCCTTTTTCCCTTCACTTGAGGTAATCTTTTAAAATCTTGTTTCAGTGTGAAGACTGCTTGTGTTGGCAACATGGAACCTGCATGGGCCTGTTGGAAGACAACGTTCCAGACAGATACACCTGTTACATCTGCAGGGACCCACCTGGTGAGTGGAAACGATAAGTAACGCCTGCACGTCCTGAACGCGTTGTTGCATTTGTCACAAATAAGTGAATTTGTCTCTCAGGTCAGAGGCAGAGTCTGCGCTACTGGTATGACCGCGAGTGGCTGAGCAACGGCCACATGTACGGCCTGTCGTTCCTGGAAGACAATTACTCTCACCAAAATGCAAAGAAGATCACCACTACCCATCAGCTCCTGGGAGATGTGCATCACCTGGTAGAAGTCCTTAATGGGCTGCAGCTCAAGATGAGCATCCTGCAGTGAGTACACTTTAAGTTTTCTGTCAGATATTAAATTCAAAATGTTAATCACCAAAAACATGGCTTTTTTTTTCCCTTATTCTCAAGGAGCAATACCCACCCTGACCTGCAGCTGTGGCAGCAGCCCTGGAAGCATTTGGAGAGGTCATGGAAGCGTACAGACTCGTGCCACGGCAGTGAATCAGCTCCTTCTCCCGTGACCCCTGACGAAGATATGACCCGGGGTGAAATTTTGATGTCCAATGCGCTGGAGAGGCTGAGTCGGGCTGCCACATCCACCTCCACCAGCTCTTCGTCCCCCTTCACATCCTTCCAGAACTCGTACATTACCAGTGAACATTGCTATCAGAAGCCACGGGCGTATTACCCAGCAGTGGAGCAGCGGCTGGTGGTGGAGACCCGACAGGGGTCAGAGCTAGAGGACAGCATGAGAAGCACAGAGGAACTTTTGGAGCGGGAGCAGCGCTATGGAAGCCTGCTGGAGACAGAAAAGTCCAAACCAGCAGGCACCACTAACAAGGTTTGTTTTCTACCTTCTCTGTTTGATTACTTATTTCTCTGATAATCTGTCAGTGACTTTAATCCTAATTAGAATGTGATTCAAATGTGATTTTTTTTTTTTTTTTTTATTCTATATATTATTCATTACAATGAATTGCATTTGTCCTTTTAGGCTTTGATTAGTGGCTCCAGGTTCCAGACTGAGATGAAAGAAGAGGAGGGAAGAAAGCCTGAGGTTGCAGACAACAACTGTAGGCAGCATCAGCAGAGGCAGATCAACCTGCTGGATCACATCGATGCAGTCCAGGATGAGGTCTCCCACAGGATGGATTTCATCGAACGGGAGCTGGATGGTAAGAGGAGCAGAAGGGACGAGTGTGACACATTTAACAGTGTTTCTGTTTTTAACTTTTCCTTTTTGCTTGTTATCCTCAGTACTGGAGAGCTGGATGGACTACACAGGGGAGCTGGAGCCTCCTGAACCCCTGTCACGCCTGCCTCAGCTCAAACATCGCATGAAACGGTTGTTGACGCAGCTGGGGAAGGTGCATCAGATCTCTCTGTACAGCTCCACATGAGGGCGCCAGAGGACAACAGCGGCTCTCGTCCCCACACAGTGTTCGGTCCAAGTGAAACTTGCTGGTCCCCGACTTTAAAGGTGACTGTTAGATTGTTCAGCACATGCTGAAACTGGTGCTGTCGTTCCTTTTTGAAAGTGGAATTCAATGCTGCAATCACCCATTGTCATATGGAAATATGAACATTTATGGAAAGGCGGCAGGTAAAATCAGGAATAAATATAAAATAACCTCGTACATGCAGGAGAAAATTCTCTGGACCAGACTCTTCTTGTTCCCATGCAACTGTAAGCCTTCTGAATGCCTTTTTCTCTGAGCTGTTGCTAAAGTTTGCCCTGTCTCTCATTACCCAGTGCTTTACGTACAGAAGCTTTATATTCAAAATTTCAAGAGCGATCTTGAACCTGTGTTGTCTCTTGGCAATAGCTTTTGAACAGTTTTTGTGTTCAGTTTTGTTTTTTTGTGATTTACCCAAAGTGTGGTCTTGTCATAACTGCATTTAAAAAGTGTAGAAGCATTCTCTGCAACTCTGTTCTGTATTACACCAACTCAAGTCAGCATTTATTAGACTGTGAATTTAATTATGTCTGGAAAAAATGCGTTTATTTTTCCCTGTTTCAAGCATTATAAAAGTGACTTTTGGTCTGTAAACTGTAAGGTTTTTTTCTCCTAAGTGCTCTCAGCGATATTTCAGTTTTATCATTTATCCTCGTGGGTGCTTTATCCCTCTCTTCAAGTTAATCATAGTTGTTGCTCTAGCACTTGAACTGTAATTCACTGAGAACTGTGGTCTTGTCTTTTGTTAACATAGAGCATCTTGAGCTTTGTCATTGATAAATACTTAGAAAACATGTTATTTTCATGTTTATTTCACAGTACTTTGTTTTGTAAATATGTTACTCAGAATGTCCAGTTTAAAACCATTTTCCCCCAATCAAATATTGTATGCTACTGTACTATAAGTCTGGCTTGGTAACAGGGAAATGTCAAAAACAATGCACACAAAGGTCTTCGTAAATAAACTCCATAATTAATCACCACGGACACAGTCTTGGTTTCCTAACTTTGTTCACTGTGTGCTTTGTGACCTTTACACTTAATGCACCAACGTTTTGGTGAAATCTTTGTTCTCGTTTTCTTGGTGTAGGGGTAATGGAACCAGATGATGGAAAAGCACAAATGTTCGATCATTCTGCGTCCAGGAGCTGTCCAAAAGAGAGTCGTGGAACTGTGTGTGCGCATTTTTGATGCACTATGACTTTATTGCACGGGCAATTTCCGCTGTTATGTAAGCAGATAACTAGATGGGAATTCCACCGGATTAATCTTCAAGATTTGAGCCACTTCACATGATGACAGCAGATAAACGAATAAAAGGAAGTATGAAAACGATTTAATTTATTGCATTTTATTCCTAAATGGGTGTTTAGTCTAATCCCACTTTCTCACAATATGATACGAACATTTGATGTCGCGAAAAATCTTGTCCCCGCATTTAGCAGCGGAGTGAGACATCTCGCACCTCTGTCTATCTGTGCCATGTATCCTGTGCTCCTATTGGCTGTCTCGCGGTGTCGCAGCGTTGTAGTTCCGCCCAGAGTTACATCGAAATACGAGTGGAGAGACTGAGGAAGCGGCTCGGAAGAACGCTTTGCTCCAGAAAATACATCTATTACGACTAATTTTCGCCAGAATTAGATAAAGGAACCCGATTGGAACCTCATACACACGCGTTTGATCAAAGAGGTAAGTCGAACGCGCATGTTTTTGAGGTTTAATTTTCCAGTGTACCATTTACAGATGTGTCCGATGCTACGGCAGATTATCTCGCTCGCTGGATTCCTCAACCTGTTCACGTCGCTGGTTATTTATCGTTTACTGGAGGATTTGATGTGCCAGCCAGCATAATTGTTACTTATAAATAGACAGAGGTAAACACGGGGAAAGACAACAGTAGTACTTTCCGTGTGTCTCATTGGAAAAAACTGCTGGCTTGAATGAAGCGAGTTCATCGCGGCTCAACGATGCGACACAACAGCTATTTTAACACAATATATATTTTGATTTTGTTAGTGCTGTATGTTTTGTAAAGTACGTTTTTACTCATATTCTGAATAATAACTGACTTGTAGCTCTCCGTGACAAAATGAGGCTCGTTACTTTGTTTCAAAAGATCGAACTAGAGCCAAACATTTGTAAACTAAATGGTTTATAAATGACATACATGTGAAACAAAGCACTCAAACCTTAACTTTACAAATTTTGGAGTGCGATTAAAAAGTCAGGTTGTTTTTGGCTCCTTGGAGAAATGTCAGTTTTCATGTGCAATGTTAAACTGTAACGCTAAATCTCCTGTCTGGGGTTTATCATCCATCATGGCGTCGATGAAGATAATACTGGTTATTGTAGACATTTCTCACAAATCTAGTCTAAAGGAGGCAGATAAATTCCACATCAGTCAGCGGCCACGGTGACATGGCTGCATCGTGAGTCCCACTCAGACACCACGTGATGAATTGGCAATGTCACCCGTGACTCTGAGAAGGTCACACAGGTGGGACGTGAAGGCTGGTGGGCACAGGTGTTCCCTCCTCCTCTCAAAGCATTTACTATAGAGCACCCTACCAGCCACAGTTTCCTAGTAAATTATACAGAGCGATGGTGGCGAATTGGGGATCTTTAAAATCCAACAAAATAGCCATTACAGCATTTGGAGATACGAGGTGTGTGCACTTCAGCCCCAGATCGCCATGATTTCGATACTGGTTCATCGTGGGCTTAAATTCGTGTCTCATGATTTGTAACGTATGATGGTAGCTCAGGCAACAGCCCACAGTCACGCTTTTGTTGTCAGTCACAACACTGTCTCAAAAGACACCATCACTCAGCGGATGACTAAGTATTAACACCGAGTTTCTGAGTGCAGGCTGATTTCTGGGCCCATTCTTTGTTTTGAAAACAAATAAAGATCATTTTGAGAGCAGTGGAGCGCTTGTTGTCACAACTTTGCGTTGTTCATCTCCTGGTTGATTATTACAGCGGAAACGGGCTGTATAACTAATGATGTGTGCCGTGAGTTGATTATTAAGCCACAAATCTTACAAGGTCTTGAAATTTCCATGAACGGCTCTTATTAGGCCCTGTGGACATTTTGCATGATACAAACGTGCTCCATTACAAGCTTTTGATCCAAAGCTCACAGTTCTTTCCTTTTTTCCTCCTCTTGGATGAATTCTTCCTCACCAGTATTCAGAGACATGAGCTTTACCTTATCTGATCATTCCAGTTTAACATGTGGTTTTGAAATGGAAGTAGGAACTAATGCTATAAATTAACGATTCAGTATGGATTACAACTTGCACACCGTGTATTGCAGGGATTACTGAGTACATAAAAGCGAGAAATACGCTTATGTAGAAGCGGATTTCTTATAGGGATGAATGTCAGGGAATAACAGTCGCCGGAGAGATAGACATTAATTAAGGTGCTGTGTTGACAGCCAGGCTGCCTCGTGTTCGTCCGCTGCTTTGCGATCCTTGAGAAAATCATACACCAGACACGGACGTTTATTTGGACCTTTCCCATAATTGGAATAATACTCTTGAAAACAGCGTTCTGCTGTTGTCTTTCAGTTTTCGAAAGCTTCAAAGGCACTATAAATATATTTCTCACACCATCCTACCTCTCGCTGCCCCTGAGCTCTGATGTTTTTCCACTGTTTGTGAAACGCAACTGTGTACTGGCATTGCCAGTCCTGCAGAAGAAGATGCGATTTATCAATGTTCTTCACCCAAAGCTTCTACTGTACATCAGTCCGTGTAAATGAGGCAGTGTTGCGGCAATTTTTCCAGCTTCGGTCCGATGGAGAATCAGAAGGCACCTGCCTGCGTGTTCGTGTCAAAAAAGTGACGCAGAGCACCAGAGCTCGTCTTCTTTCAAAAAATGTCGCCCAGAATTTATTGAAGAAAAATACATCAGCCAAAGAATAAAAAGGCATAAGGCAAAAATATAGTGGTGAATCAAAACCCAAAAAGGTCAGTCGACTGGAGCAGAAGTCGTCGTCGCCCGTGTCCCCAAAACGCTCAGCCGAGACTAAGACACCGCTCCGGGCTTGGTGGAGCCTTCTGCCCCCGTCGGGCGCTAACAGTTTGCTTATGTGCTTCCTGAAAGTGCTCAGTCGTACAAAATCTACAGCCAGGTTCGTCACCTCTTTGCTTCAAACAAACAGTGCCTGTGTTGACGAGGAACGCATGGTAAATCATACCCTGGCGCAAACGGAGCACTCTGGGGCTTACACGTGTCGGTGACTCACGATGGTCCGTGCACAGCGTGG
Source organism: Pao palembangensis (assembly GCA_015343265.1). Taxonomy (NCBI): domain Eukaryota; kingdom Metazoa; phylum Chordata; class Actinopteri; order Tetraodontiformes; family Tetraodontidae; genus Pao; species Pao palembangensis. The sequence goes on along the minus strand of CM027087.1, from coordinate 2,330,643 downwards.
ATTACAGCTGGCTTGACTTTACTGAGCCAGGGAGCATGTGGATGTTGCGTGCTCCATGGATACGTGCTGATTATCATTTCTGAGTCTGCTAAATAGAAGCCAGAAATGACAGGACCATAAAACTTCTGAAGCGCCGAGAGAGGAAGTCGTAATGTGTAGGTTGGCGTGAGCCGAAATTTGATTTCTTTGTTTTCCTTCTCTTGCTGATGCTTCTGAACGTGATTCACATTCTGAAAGTGGAGTAAGGGGAGCTACATGGCCTGGTAAAGCCTTCCATGTTGGCTGTTTCATGATTAGAAGTCAATGACTATGTAAATGATGGAAGAAAAGGTCATCCCATTACGCAAGCTGAGCTGAAGATGTTGTAGGTTGGGGGGGGGCCTTGTCGCCAAGGACGGGGGTGAGGCTCCGGAGGTGCGACCTCTGTGTTTGCCAGTGATTGGTCATTGTCGCTGCCAGGCTTACCACATGGTTAGCTCTGTTAGCAGAGTCTGTGCTGCTGCGAGGCAACAGGCTCTGAGCACCGATCCTGAGTCCTGCTGTCACTGGGTACAAGGCTTCTCATGTCTCTGCTCTGTTAATATTTAACCCAGGGAGATTCTAAAGTTTCCTCCAAGCTCGTTGAACTGATTCTGTGCGTGTGCGTGTGTGTGGGAGATCATGTCGGGTGGCGGTGCTCCACAGATGGTCTCGCTGCCGCTGCTCTGTGGCCCCGTGACCGCTGTCCCCAGATCCTGCAGAGCCTCCAGCAGTGCTCTCCATTTCTGGAAACTCTGCCTGCTTGCGTCAGCCAGATGGGTTCAGGATGCACACACACACACACACACACACACACACACACAGGCACACACAGAGCATCCCTGAACCACTTTGTCTTTCCCTGCCTGCATGAGTGGAAATGGCTGAGGAAATCCCTGCAGACCGAGTGGGAGTTGGGCTAACCTGGCAGAGCAAGGGCAGGTGCTGCGTTGACAGCACTGAGAGCACGTTCATTCTTATTTACGGCCAGATATCTGAAAGAGAACCGTCAGGAGAGAGTCATTCACGCTAGCTGACACCTCCATTACGCATCACAACAGATACACGTCGCAGAAGACCCGTGTTTGGTAGTGATGATGGATTTACTGATTATGTGTTTCAAAGTTACAGCTTTCTGTAGTAGAGCGCAATTATTATTTTGTTTACTCCTGTCTTTTCCAGTGCATTTTATTCTGTAGCACTGCAATTCAAGATTAAATGGATTAAAATCAGCATGGGTGACTGTATGTGTGCCGACAATTGAATATATTCAAACCACTTTAAACAATGAAAAGGTAATATATTCTTATTGCTGCGGGTCGAGACATGGCGGGAAGGTTTTCTAATGACATAACAAGGCCTTAACAAAGCAGTTGTCATTAATTAACACTGAATTTCTCGGTTTCTGTCACATTTGAACCATGGCTGGACGTCGGAATCCCGAGTCCTCTCGGATAGAGTAGACTCTTGAGGAATAACGTTGTCCTGTAAAAGCCCCTTATGGCGGGGGTGGTGTCTGCAGAGCGTCTGTTCCATTGGCCAGTCGTCCGTATTGAACATTTAGCTCCGCCTCCTGATAGAGGAGATCACAGGTTGTTTTTGCCTGTAAGGCCAGCTTTCCCAGTCGTCCACTAACTTCATATTAATGTAGACAGCTCATCATTCTTAAATATGCAGTTTAAATATGCACACACACTTTGCACTATCCATCACTACTGCCTATCACAGCCACGGAGACAAGGTCACCAGTCTCCTCCTGCACATTACGTCCATGCTCGTGCGTGTGTTTTACTCACAGCAGCTCTCACTTTATCGTCCTTGTGTGTAGTACCCGTGTCTCGTATCCAAGTACAAGGTCCTGAGCATTTGTATCAGTCAGGGTGACTTATGGCTGGCCTGAGGCTCAGCATGTGGTCTGAGTGTCTGCCTTCATATCCAGAAGTGACAAGTCAATTATAGTAACACTGTATTTAGCATTTATTAGTCATTTTTATCCCTGACAAAAGAACTCTTATTTGTTCCTCTGTCCAGAAATAGATTATTTGACAGTTTTGGTTGTTTTTCACACATTTCCCTGTTTTTGTGTGATCTTTCTGCTTTGTCTTTAATGAATTCGTTTTTTTTTTATTTATTTTTTTCTTACTGAGCAGGATGATGTACTGTAAATAAAACTTTAAGCATTCTTTACTATTTTTTTGCTGCATTGTCAGAAGAAGAAAAAGAAGGTTTGTCAGCTTGGCTCACAAGATGTAAGGAGGATGATGGGCCTCAGGAGAGCGAGCTGTCATAATTAAAAAGATGTGAGGGAAGGAAACCGAGTGTGTGTGTGTGTGTGTGTGTGTGTGTTGATCCGTCTGCTTGCTGTTACTGACGCCCTCAGCAGGGGATGTTCTCTGCTATAGGTCAAGATTCTCCCGATCCAAACGGAGAAAAGGCCACGTCAGGTTCTTGGCCTCTCCTCCGGGGTAGAAGTGAATGACGTGTTGCTCTGTTTCCAATCAGCCAGGTTATTATTGAGGAGTTGGGGGGGCAACGGTGGTAATTGGATTTCCTCTTAATTCTGTTACCACCAGTCCCACAATAGAGCAGTAATTTAGATTTGTGACTTGACACAGTCCATTATCTTTACCCCAGATAGATTACTGCTCAGCTCTGTTGTGGAAAGTCAGGGAGGAATTTCAGTAATGATAATAAAGGAAAATATTCTTATCTAAAAGCACAGACTGCACAACAGTAGGTAGGTATCAGTAGTTGTTTTGTACATCCATAGCTACAATTTGGTCTCTTTTCCTAAAAGATCTCATCATTTTGATGATTCTGTTGGATATTAATGTAGTTTAAAAGCTTGACTCTGCAACTGTCATCTTAAATTAAAAATATCAAACATGCATTCTGTGTCTTATCACAGTATCTTAGGAGCAGACTATACATGATAGGAACGGTTTCATTAGTGCGAGTTTGCCTTCACGTCTGCGGTGGCTGGGGACCAGATCGCACTTCCAAGCCTTGGTCAAGGACGCTGACAGGAGAACTAACCCACATCCGTGTTTTTGATGTTGTAGAAACTGGGGCACCCAGAGGAAACGCACACATAAGCAGATCCACACGCTGTGGCGCCTTGAAAGGTTGCATCCAGAACTCCTGCACAAACATTCAGGCTGAGTTTAGTTTTATAGTTCAGCGCCCAGTGTCAACCACGCTGTTACAGGACGAGACTTGGGCGAGGCAACGAGAAACGAATGAAGGTGCGGATTTATTTCTATTTACTTTTCCATCCGTCCATGCTGTTAACATTGCTGTCAATATGAGGCAACGCACACTAGCTTAAAATTGTATAGACCAACATGTTTACAAGCAGTTTGTAATCATAATGTAGGTTAATTAGTCATTAGACATTCATTTAGTGAAAAAACTCTTAAGTGGTTTATGTAAGTAGTCCATATATGTAGTGTATTAAAACTGCTAAATGATTTCGAGCAACACCATATTATATTTCAGTAACTTAGATGTAATAAATCATTACTCATCAATCCACCTCATCAACAGTTCATGTTTTGCATTGATGGAAGAATGGGTGAGATTCATGGTGACTGTGTGAGAGAAATCCTGTCACCTAAAAGTGGTTGTAAAGTGTCGTCATTACAAAAAGCATGACACAAGCGCGCACCATCCAGCGTGGCTGTAAACCTCTGCCTTGTAGCCGGCGACAGTGTGCAGACAGTCTGCTAGCTTTCATGTCGCCATGGTTTCGTGTCTGACGTTTGAGGCGGTCTCTCTGTGGAGGTGGGTTAAAAGGAGGTCACCATGTCAACATTTACTGTGGCCAGAGAGGTCAGAGGAAACACACAGCTGCCATCTGAAAGATAATGGCACGGAGTAAAGTTGAACATGCCGTTGCCATGGCAATTAAGAGCTGGAGCGTAATCCGACGGGCCAGGGGCCATCATCATAGCTCAGCTGCTAGACACTTTTCATGGAGTCTGACCGACCAAGGTGAGATTGAGATGGATAGACAGAGCCAGAGAGAGTAGATGGAGGGAATGGAGGATTGAGGAGGTGGGCATCTATCTTCCAGCGCCGCCTGCTGATTTAGCAGCTAAAGGGCCACATTTATTAATATCAACATATTACATCACTGTGAAGCTTCTGGTGCCTGTAGATTCTGATTTCAGTGTGTTTGTCATAATATGCTTGGAATTTGCCTTGAATCATCTCATACTAACAGAGATTCCATTCTAATTTTACCAAGACTTACTGTCAGACAGGCTGCACAGCATGTGTAAGCGTGGCTGACAGGACAGGCTGCACAGCATGTGTAAGCGTGGCTGACAAGGGTCAGGACTGCACTTTAAATAATCTGTTTCACCTTCAATTGATTGCTTTTTATGATTCTCACCACTATCTTTCCCCCTTCTCTCCCTGCCTAACGTCTGTCCCTGGGGGCTTTCCCTACTTAGAATAAACATCGGCTACCAGCTTTATCTCTATGGCAACAGTGGAACATGTATTTGAGCAGGCACCGAGAAGGCAGGATATGGTTTTGGGATCCAGTGCACCTTTGGGTGATTTGAGTCAAGGTGAGCGATGTGAGACCATTTAGAAGCCTTGGGGGACAAGTTCAGGTGTAACCGAGCGATGGTAGGGATACCTGTCACATACGGGCTCCTGTGTGTGGGACTGTGAAAGTCATCCAGTTGCTCTGGCGCTTGGATTCAGCCCGCTCTGACCTCGTCTCCATTAACACCTCAATTACTCAGCTAGTCGGCTGCAATTAAAGCGGCTTTTACCTCCTTCAATTTCCACTTGGAAAAGGCTGAGGAAGTGTTAGATTGATCCAGTCAATACGGTCAAGCATGTAGAGCATTTGTTTGTCCTTTTGCCCTTGTTCACTTGTCTAAATATTATTTTGTTCCACCATTGAGCCGGATTTGCGAGCAGGGATTTTGTCTGGTGTGTTTTTACTCCCCTTGTTGGTGGCTCATTACTTCAGTTCTCAAGGTTTCTACGCTGTTCTCTCCTCCTGATTGGTTTATTTAATTTCTCGAGGACCTCACTTCTTGTACTATCATTTTAAAGGCTTTTCGCAGGCCAGGGTGACCCCAGGTTTGTTTCTCTCTTACAGCCGTCCTTTGAAATATTTAATAGTCTCTGTTGACTGACGATAAGCTATTCCTAGCAACCCAAGGTCAGTGCAGAAGACTTTGATCTGGCGGTACAGGAAATGATGCAGAGCATCACCTCCGTTATCGGCAGCGTTTATAGAATGCACGCTTTTGTGGTTTAGCTGTTGTTCAACAGTATTAAACTATTAAACTATTGGAGTTTCGACTTCTCTTTTGTGCAACATGAGCAGCTATCGTGGGAGCAGTCAGGTAATTCCATGCCACTTCCTGTCCTCACCTCGTGCAAGCGGTCATCGGTTAAGAAGCACCGTGTTGAGGAATTCCGCAGAAGGGGGCATTCTGTTCAGGGACCACCTATGGGGACAAAGTCTGCTCTCTGGGAAAACAAATGAGGTGGGCTTTAGAGCCGCTTGTTAAACTTGATCTGACTCATTTATGTGTTTACACACCATCTGTGTGAACCGAACGTGTGACCTCTCCTCGAGTATTTTCTGAGATAATAGCCTCCGTTTCAGTCCAGGCCAGCTCTTGTATTCTTTAACATGCAGCAGTACAGAAGTAGCATTCCTAACTCGGTGAAATCTCAGTAACACTATTAGAGACCTCAGCCTCATGTTATCACCTGGTAGCACACGGTTATGCTGTGTTATCACCATTTTCAAAGGCAGCTTTATGTACCATACAGTCAGATGTACAATTAATAAGCACATGTACGTTTGAAAACAAGTTGAGGCCATTTATATAGTAAATTTGCAAGTAAAATTGATTTTACTTCCTGGAAAAGACGCATGACAACTGGCCACTAGGTGGTGCTGATTGTTTATACCTCTCTATATATATTCCTGCATGTAACCTGGTCAATCTTAAAAGAATCTTAAGTGGTATTTTTGTTTGAAAGATGGCAACTTCAGAAACATTAAATCATATAAACATTTACTCTGAAAAGATATCTTTTGTTTTCCTGCAGCTGCAGTAACGCTGCAGCAGTGCTTGAGTCATTGTTGAGCCTAATTTGTCTTCACTGCTGGTGTTTATATTATCTTTTTCTTTCTACAACAGAAGATGGACGAGCTGCAGGATGTACAGCTGACTGAAATCAAGCCGCTGCTGACCAATAAGGTGAGTCTGGAGAGAACGCTGCCGTCAGACATGGAGTCTTTATTATTCTTATTCCAAAAAGAAGCAAAGCAGTTTTCTATGTAACTCATCCTATCTGGCAAACACATAAGCCTATACGCCAGGCATGCGCTTTCTGCAGTGTCGATCATCAAAGTGAATTATTCATTTGCTAGAGTGTCAGAGGGAAGGGAAAAGAAAAGAAAAGAGCTAGTCAAAAGCGACTGTGGACAGAATGAAGCAAGGAAAGAGGTGTGAATAACCAAGACTGAGTGAAAAAGGCTTCAAAGCAGCATCTGGAAGAAATCTGTCTCCCAGATTGGTGAAAACAAAGGTACAAAGGAGGGGTGGTATCCTCTGTCCTCTTCCTCTCTGCTCATTCTTGATGCCAGATTAGCAGGCAGGTGTGAAGTGACAAGAGTGTCCCCGTCCCCGACGGTTGTCAGGGACAGACACGAGGGCTGCGTGACATCGACGAAGACACGGCTTCACTTGTGTGAGGACATTCAGAAGGAAGATCAGAGGTGTTTGCCAGGCTGTATCCATAAGGCAGGAAATGCACACATAGACGATCAGGAAAGGACTGGCGCTGACTTCTGACGCCACCTAGTGGTCAACGTTTTTAAAAGACAGACCGGTCTGTAGATAAAGACAATCACAACATTTTAACTTCATTAAATGTTTAATTTCTGCTTCTGTGCTGCTATTTTAGTTTATTAATAAAGGGAAGGTTTTATAACCAACGGCTCCTGCTTTTTGCCCCCCACTGGTCTGGCATGCAACTTAATCCCACAAGTCTCTTCTCTGATGTCAGTGCCCATTATTACTTCATTACTCAGCTCTTTCGTGGTGTTTTAGTTCTCAGTAAAACTCAGACGTGATCCACAAATATTTCAATTATACTTGTCTAAAATTGTGATTTGCTTTATCTGATTCTATACTCTTTATCTGGTTATCTACTGTATATTAACTCAGTTAATTGAGTATATAACTTACGTTTATCTCTGGAAATTTGGTGAATTTTAACTGTTTATTTAAACTGTTTTTACAGAACGCCCGCAATTTCCAAGACTTCGATTGCCAGGTCAGTGTCACCCTTCACTCTTTTCATTCTGTTCTCTGTTTTTTGGATGAGTTAAAGGAGATGTTGCATCTGTTGTTGTGTAGCAATCTGCATTCACTGGATTTGTGTTCTTTACGTTATATTTCATACAACTGTTTAACGTAAATGCATCTAGGGTCCCTTTCATTATGGATTTTCTGTCTTTTCTGTGACCTACAAAGGTTCTTCAGATTTGCCAGCCCAGTCTTTTGCAGTGGTGAACCACACCAGTGTCAATAATATGCAACATATTTTTTGAAAGATTTCTTTTGAAGTGCGTTGCTAGTAGAAATGAAATAGACATAAACTTGTTAAATTATATAGAGAGGAGTTATTGTCCAGATCCCAGTTTCTTTAATGGTGTTTGTGCCTGATGAATGCTGGCCCACTGCCCCTGTGGTGCACACTTTTTCTTTTTTTTTTTTCATACTAAGGATTCTGTTATTTGTCACAGCCAAGTGTGCTGTGTTGCATGAGCATCCCAATGTAAAGGGTTAAAGCTTTCATCCCTTCCTGATTCTCTGCAGTCAGGGCTGTTCCCAGCATCCCACCAGATCTAAATATAGCTGCTGCAGTCAGGCATGGCAGTTAGTGCAAGCATGCTCCGTACCTGTGCATCCATTCACATCGTCATCATCACGCTCGTGCTCTTCTCATTCATTTCAGCTCTTGTTGTGGCAAAAGAGACTTGTACTGGGCTTTTTACACTGCTGTATTGCTGCATTGTATTTGTTTGAGTGGCGTCCATTTTGAGTGAGCTGGGCCCTCAAACTGTTGGTAAATTGTTGTGACACTGGTCGGATCGTCTGCATGTGAGGCTGCGTCATTGCTGTTTCTAATGGCAGTCACATTCTGGAGCTGATGGACAAATCACAGGTAGTTTTCCTGAAGTTTTTACTCGTGTGTCTGCACGAGCAGGGCTGTGGTGGTTAAGGTGAAGTGAAGAGGAGAACAGAGGGTGTGGCGCTGCAGTATGGTCTCATAATATACTGCAGGGGCAGATATGTCAGGCAGGAGTTGCACCACAGACCAGGAAGTGTTTGTGCTCCTTAAAATGAAACGTCGGAGTTTACAGCGGAGCAACGTTGCTTCTTTAGTTTTGTTTGTCCAAAAAAGAATCTTGACCACTTGTGGACAGAAGGGGGCGCTGTAAACCTTTGTTAATATAGCTCGTTGTTGCTCTGTGTAGGTTTAGGCCTCATGGCAGCTTAAGTCTGGCATACACACTTCTATGGAAAGGAAAAAACACTTAGACATGTTATTGTAAAGACCTCATTACCCTGAGTTGACGCCAAAGCTCATCTGGCCTGTTTATTGATGAGATGTACGTAATGGAACTCAAGCAGACATAATGGCAAAAAGTCCTTTGGAAAAATCTGCAGCTTTTGCGTTTGTCTCACACATTTTTTCTTTAAATAGACACTGACTAATTGTGTGTTGATAGCACCCTCTGTGGGTTCTGTGGTTTAAGGCACCGAGGAGACGAACAGCTGACAACCAAGCATGCTGCTGCATGGACGATCCAATGACACTGCTGGTGTGTGTGAGGCCACCTCCTCTCTGTTTTCTGCCATTGGAGTACTGTCTCAGTCCTGACACACTGCAGTGTTTTCAGTCCTGCAGATGTCACAAGAAAGGAGAAAACCCAGAGATCAACAGATTATATAAATGTAATTTAGAGGAAGATTTATGTAATTGCCACTTAATGGTCAATAATAATTTATTTCCTTTTACGCTTGGAAACTGGTGAAGGTTATTTTTGGAATGTTGCTAGAAGACTGTTAGTTGAGGTTGTTGTTATCCTTCAGCCACAGCAAGGTGACACTGAGGTAAATCTGGACACTCTTCTTCCAGACTCATTGAACAGCAGCCATTTTGCTGATGCAGAATCCTGCAGAGGGTGAGCTGTCAAAGTCACCCTCCTCTTTCTGTCGGTATCACAGTGTGACGTCAGCAGCCTGCTGTTTTCCTGGTCTGCCTCTGTTGCATCCCATCGCCCGTCTTCCACACACACATGCCTTTTTTTTTTTTTTTTTTTTTTTTTTTTTTTTTTACTCCCCCTTCTGTTATTCCCCGTTAGCCTCCAGGCCACTCCCTCTCCCTCTACCCACATGACCTTCCGCTGGCCAATAAGACGCATGGATGAGTGGATGTAAGGACGCACAGTGACTACTAAGCACAAACTGCAGTCTCACTCTCCTCCCCCTCTGTCTATATTCCTGCTGTCTTTCCCACCTCTTGTCTCCGTCTCTCTCGTTCTCCCTGCCTTTATTCCACACCCCTTACTTCTGCTTTCATTCACATTATTTCCTCATCCCTTGCTTTCTCTCACTGCTGACTTTCTCCTCCCTCCTTTCATCCCTGTTGCTGTTCTTGCCATCCCACCCTACATCCCTCCCTCTCCTAACAGTGCTCCCTCCTACCATCGCTCCTCCTGCTGGAGATCTTCAAAGCTGACCTGCACACGTATAGCGTAACTCACTTCTCTCCTGTGTGGGGAAAAACATGTCAGCTATTCTGGATCTGGACCAGATTGCATGCTCTGGGAGTGAAGTGGTGAGTGACAAACGTGTTTTGTCTGCCTTGACACACCTGCCGGGGTCTTTGCAGCTGAGGACCGTAGTTCACGTAGAGTAGGGGGTTGTTTGAAATTCTCCACCTAGACAGGGTGGCAGCAGCTGGCTCTGGCGAAGGGCTAAAATGTTGGGGGGTCTTTTGCGGCTCTCTTGTCACCACCTTCAGTAGGCTGCTCAAGCGCAGACGCTTTTTTTCTGTAGGTGACGGATTGACAGGTGTTTGTTGCGTGTGCAGGTCACCTAGAATTCTTCTGCCTTCTTGGTCTGCATCTCCTAAATGTGCATTTTAATATGACGGAATTCTCTAGTGTCCTGAGTCTGCAAAACGCCACAAGCACGTGATGTGTGTGTGCCAGCCAGACAGTGAGTGGGCATCCATGAATGGGATGGTCATGTATGGACTTCAGCTAGCTTCAGTGTTGTGTTTTGCATGCATCTAAAATATGTGTGTTTATCTGTTTTAGCAGCAGCGTGCATGTTTTGCATCAGCAGACAGCTACAGATGGTGCATTTGTTAGCACAAAAAAAAAAACCACCATTCTGGCACCTTCTCCTGCAGAGACCTTGAGTTTGTACTGACCCACTGTACAAAACACACACATGCATACGCAAAATGTGCGCTGCAGGTGGGGTGGGGTCTGTCTGCTTCTTTTCCAGGACAGTTGTGCACATTGGATGATCCCATGTGTTTCTGCAAGGTGTTCTGCAGCCTTGTGGCAGTTTCTGCCCTGCAACACTGCACTCAGAGGGGGATGATGGCATTCCTGGCAGGGTGGGGAGAGAGGCGTGGGGGTGGGCATTAATAAGAGAAGCATTACAGAAGAAGACGAACATGGCATACTGTTACTATTTCCAGTTTGATTCAGGCATTTTCCTTCAATCTCCTGCTCAGTATTCTCAACTCCAACTCCACAGAAACACCCACACACACTCTTTATCGTAATGCCGACTATCGCAGTGTTGTCCAGGCTGACAGCCCCACCCCACATCTCTCATCTCACATACTTGTGAATGCATACTGGCCCTTACACATTATCAATACAGCTTTTTAATTGCGTCAAAAGCCTTAGTGGGGAAAGATCCTCGTCTTCGCCCCGTCCGTTTTCATAGCCCTTCTCCTGACTTTTGTGGCAGGACAGGCATGATAAATTTAAGCCCTGCTCCCTCTGTTGCTCTGTCATGCTCTATTTCTCTCCTTGCATTTCTGGACACTCTATTTCATCTTCAGTATGTTTTCTATTTCCTGCCTGTGAGGGCTGTCTGATGTCTGCTCTCTGTATCACACACAGTTATTGCACAGGACAGAAAACACATGTATTTGTGTTTTCTTTAGTTTCTACAGTTGCCTTGACTCTCTTGCTGAAAAGCAAATCTATGGTGACATCATGCATGTTTCTTCCTCCCTGACCCAGCAACTACCCGTCGTAGCTTCAACTCTTCCTGCCAGCCAAGCCATTTTTCAAAAAAGACAGGACTCAGCATTCAAAATGGACTTCATATTGCCTGGTTCCCAGGTTTCGTTTGTTCATTTCTATCATGTTTAGCTCGACGGGCTCCCGTTTGCTTCTACATCAACAGACGTGTCATTGTACACCGGGCTGGGAGCTAACCTTCCTTTTGTGCCGTATATTCCATCCAGATTGCAGATGATTTTTCTTGTTGCATTGTCCTTGAAAAGAAATAACCCTAAACAGATGGACATTAAAATTTACCACCCAAGCACCTGCCGCCGAGGGGAAAGGGTTCAGCATCACGCTCCTGCTCTGTCAGATAGCCATAATCCATGTTCCACTCAGCCTTCCGCGCTTTATTATTGATGACCCAAGGGCCTTGAGAAAGGGCTTGGTGGGCCCTGCCTGTTTGCCTCCTGCCCTCTGAAACACTCACAAACACACATTCATCTACATCACTGCACATCCGCATACACAGGACTACGCTAAACTGGCGAAGTGTGTGAGAGACGCTAAACGATTGTGCAATTTCCTGTATTTTTTTTTTTTTTCCAGAAAGCTGTGGAGACCAGATCTTTGACTGCATATTTTGATTGTTTTACAACCACGTGCATGTATGCTAAAAAGGAATTAATCACATAAACAATTAAACATTCTAATTATTTAAATTCTGCAAACATGGTCTTTTTTGCAGAGTCATACTTGTGAAAGAGCTCTGAGATTAGTGTAAACCCTGAGACAAAACAACTGTCAGCCCATTTAACACTTTGTTTGTCCAAGAGTACGAAGGATATGTGTGTGGGGAAAGCGGCTACATGCCTTGAATTCTTAGTAAGAGCTCGAAGCCTCACACTCATTTGCTCAGTGGGTATTTCAAATCATGTTTTAATGTAATGTTGTTGTTTAAGGACATTTCACTTCTTCACAGATAAAGCTGGAGTCCAATCTAATGAAATAATTCTAAACATTTGCAGTGTTGACAGTGTTGCTCAGTCCTGATAATGCACTCATACACACTTACACCAGCAAATTTGTACTTTAAACCTTCTACTGTGTCGTTACAAGAAAATACTTTGCCACTGTTGCTCCATTTATAACCCAAGCTGAATATAAATAGAAGTTATGTACTCTTAAAAAGAACAAGCATATAAGTTATTTAGTGATACAGACAGCGATATAACGGTTGCAGGCTCTCTGCCCTCAGTGGAGACCTTTCTCCGTACGCACACATGCACTAATCACATCTTTTGTCCCTCTTCTCTGGCTACAGGAGCATGACATCGAGACTCCGCATGGTGTCCTCCATGTGACCATGAGAGGTGTCCCCAAGGGCAACAGACCCGTCATCCTCACCTATCATGACATCGGCCTCAACCGTGAGTCAGAAGAACCACGTCTCATCGACCTGTAGTTTCTTATACCACCTTTAATCACCTGATGTTGTCTCCAGTTAGGATATTACCATGGCAACAAATCCAGGTTGTTGTGATTGTGTGGACTCGTGTGATGGGTGCTTATTTGAAACAGTCTGAGATCAAACTTAATCACAATTTAGGAGCAACATTGTTCTTAATGCGCCTGCGCCCAGTGAGTACGTTATGTTTCTCTGCGGATTCTTTGTAGACAAGTCGTGTTTCAACACCCTCTTCAACTACGAGGACATGCAGGAGATCACCCAGCACTTTGCCGTGGTTCACGTGGACGCGCCTGGACAGCAGGAGGGCGCACCCCCCTTCCCCAGTGGGTGAGTGTCCGCCGGACTGATGAATTAGGAACAAAAAATGTTTGCTCTTTGCTGCAGTCGATTCATGTAGCTGAACTGTAAACAGCAATGGCAGTTAATTTACTAATGAATACATATTTATTCTGTTGGAGGGCTCAGTGTTTCTCATTAATATAAGTATCCCTACGTGTGTGTGTGTGTGTGTCTCCAGGTATCGCTACCCCACCATGGACGAGCTGGCTGAAATGCTACCATCTGTGTTGACTCAGCTTAAGTAAGTGCCCCCCGTCTCCACCCGCTCCCCCATCCCCAGGAGATCAAAGTGCATGAATAGAGGGTCGGTTCCTGGTTCCTCTAACCGCTGGTGTCTCCACAGCGTCAGCAGCATGATCGGCATCGGTGTGGGGGCAGGAGCGTACGTCCTGACCCGCTTTGCAGTAAGTCACTTTTTCTCATTTTTTCTCATCCTCGCTTATTATCTTTTTAATGAAAGTATCCCGACCTTCACGCTCTTCAGGTAGGATCCAATCTGCTCCACATTCTGCCATCTCCCTCAGAGATCGCCTCTCTTACGCTTCCTTTGGCCTCGTTCTCATACTCTAGCATCTAAAATAAGCTCGGTCTGGGTACGTTAGAGCAGAAGGAACTAGGAGTGACAACGAGGAGCAAAGGAGCTCTGGAAATGAATAATAAAGAGAGAGAGACAGAATGGTGTTAGGTGGGGTAGAAAGGGACGGTGCTTCCGTTTTAAATTGATAAAGAAAATTGACTCTAAAGTGGAATTCCTCTAACTGGCTGGGAAACGACTGATGGATTTATAGCAGCTGTTGCTCATTTGCATTCATGATGAAGCTGCATTCCGAGCATTCCCACAGGGTCTTGGAAGATGGCGATAACCCCCCTCCCCCCCTTTTTTTAAATCCAGACAATTAAAAAATGTGATTACGGAATTCGGAAGCTCTTGATTTTATCTTCTTTATCTAAACTCAGACACACTTGGCTCTATAATCTGCGTGTGTGTCCTGCAGAGGGAGCACAGACTCTCTACTGCACTGATGCGTCTGTTCTGTTCCAGCTGAACAACCCCACCCTGGTGGAAGGGCTGGTTCTGATCAACGTGGACCCCTGCGCTGAAGGCTGGATCGACTGGGCAGCTTCTAAGGTAGATCCCAAAAGAACACCACAGCACTGACTGACATACACTCTCAGTTTTGTACTTCAAAGGGACATTTATGGAGCGTAATCCGGAATTCTAACATACTTGTTCTATAAAACGCTCGCTAACCTGCAGCTCTGGTTTCTGCCCAATCATGTACTTAAGTAAGATTAACGCAAGCTTTGTTTTCTGCTAAGTTGTTTTGGAGTGAATGGCACTGACAGGGGGCCTAATTCCTGATTAATTTTAGCTGCAGTTTTTAGCGGCATTCCAAAGATTCCAAAATCAAATCTGGCTCTGGTTTTTTGCCCAGCAGCACAGCTTGCGTGGAATAATTCAAGTCTGATGAGTAACACAGAGTTGTAGCCTGAGCCGGGGACACGTTTGTTATGCTAGAACTTGCACATAGATTTGTGCAGAGGGGGGTGTATGAAGTGGATGTGTCTGCCCTCTCCACAGCTGAGCGGATGGACCAGCAATCTGGTGGATGTCGTCATGGCTCATCACTTCAGCACTGTGAGTTTTCCTCCAGTCGTCCACAAAGGCTTTTCCTTCCTGGTTCTTTTCCTGTTTATACAATCAGGTTTTTACTGGTTTGTCTTTAACAGGATGAGCTGACGGAGAACCAGGAAATGATCCAGACCTACCGCCTTCACATCGCCCAGGACATCAACCAGGATAACCTGGCCCTCTTCTGTGGATCCTACCAATAGTACGACAGCAGATTTGCGTAGACGGCACCAGAGTCTTCCTTGTTTCGTCTGCTTTCTCTCGTTTTAGTCGCGTTTGCTATCAAACATGTTAGTGAATTTTGTTGTCATGCATGAGAAATTTGAATTAGTTGAGGTCCCTGTTTTTCGTCCTGCGCCAGCCGCCGGGATCTCGGGATCGAGAGGCCAGTGGTGGGTCTGAATGAGGACACGGTCAACACACTAACGTAGGTTCTGATCGTAATGTGACACAGTCATGGCCGCAGGGTTTAGGGTATTCCCAGGTGTTTGTCCCCTGCAGATGTCCTGCGTTGCTGGTGGTTGGCGACACGTCACCGGCTGTGGAGGCTGTTGTGAGTTTCACACCACCGTCTTAGCAGCGTAAGAAGCTTTGTTTGCAGCTCAGCGGGAACGTCTTATTAATGTTCCCACAGGTGGAATGCAACTCCAGGTTAAATCCAACCAAGACCACGCTGTTAAAGGTGAAATGACTGATTTAGCGACTAGACGTATTTAAGTTGGAGCGTACAGAATCTTTAATGAGACTTAATGTGCTGTCGCAGATGGCAGACTGTGGAGGCTTACCCCAGGTTGTGCAGGTAGGTTTGTGAGCCTGTGTGTAAAAATGTCCAGTTTAACTGCAATTCAGTGATCTTATCTACCTTGGCTAACGTCGTTATCTCTGTTTACAGCCGGGCAAACTTGCTGAGGCCTTCAAGTACTTTGTTCAGGGAATGGGCTACAGTAAGTACTCATGCTCACATCTCCTTTGTGTTTAAGGGGTGAAAGCATCAGAAAACTAACTGATACCTGCACAAGCCAGCTGGCGTGACCTTTGACATAAAAATAAAACTTGTTTACTTTTCGGAATGACGTGTTTGTGGTGAAGATGTGTCGCGTTTCCTGTTGAGACCAGAGCGAGGACATCGGTTTCTACTGAAGTTTTGTATGAGCTTGTTGCTGAGCCACCCTCCTTTTGGGGTTTGGTCTGCAACCAGCAGAACATAGACATGTATCAGCCAGGTCGCACCTTGAGCCGCTCGATGGAGGCTCACACGGTTTCCTCTCTGCTCTTTGCAGCATGGGGCCACCCCAGACTTGAGTAGGTGAGGTGTGAGTTCTCCAACATGACTGACTTGACACTCTCAAATAAGACTTTTCTGACCTGTGCTCTTCTCTTCTCTTCTTATTTAATGACACATCCCCTTCCTGGAGATTCTGAAGGTCTAGACAAGCCAAACATTTAGCTTGGCTAATGCTTGTGTGTGTTTCTCTGTAGATTAGATTCTCTGTTGCTCTCACATGAGTGCAAACTGTTTTCTGTCCCAGGCACCCATGGGTGTAGCTGCTACGTCTGCCTCGGTTGCTTTAAAGGCCATCGAGTCCCCCTTTTGAGTAAATGCCACTGCAGGATTACAGAAAGGACTCTTTTCACACAAAGAAAGTGTGGAAAATCTGAGCACGTCAGTCAGTTTTTAAAAGCTGCTTTTCCTTCATTAACTCAGCACCGTGAGAAATGCACGTTAAACCAGCGAAAAGTAGGGCACCTAAAAATAAAAAAAATAATACGGGACATAGTTGTTACCTGTTGAGATGAAGCAACATGTGTTATCAACTGTTCTCCTTCTTTCTTCCCTTATTTAATCATTGCTTACAGTTCCCTACGTTCTCCTCAGCCACCTGAGCAACGAATCAGGTACCGGGTTCTTGAATGGCTGCCTGACTAGAGGGCTGTGAACCCAGTGGCCTGTGGGCTCGCTACAGCGGATAAATGTCAGCGTATGCAGAACTCCTGTGATATCCAGATCGGTGTGGTGAACACCGGCGTTATTCTGCATACTTTGACTGGCGCTGTATGAGTGGCGCTAGCTCCGTTAGCATGGATTCTGTTCCCAGTCTCCTGTTTTGCTGCATGACTTGCTGCTCTTGTTTTTTTGTTGGTTCATTATGATCCCACGTGTGCTTTTTTTGCTTTCCGTGTTGTTTTATTTTAAAGCAACGGATTCTCGTGCAATCACTCTTCAGTGAGGTTTTCTTTTGTTTTAAAAGTTGTTTGCATGTTTAGCACTTCTTTCGTGGTTGCATCAGGGCAGCTAAATGCTCCCACAGAGCAGTGAGTCTCTGTGCAGCATGAGTGGAATATTAATGGGCGTCTCTCTCCTTTCAGTGCCGTCGGCAGGAATGACTCGCCTGGCTCGCTCCCGCACCACCTCCTCTTCCAGCATCACCTCCATGGACAGCAGCCGCAGCCGCAACAACCTCAACAGCCTGCTGGAGGGCACCGCCACCGGGAACCTGGACAACCAGGCTGGGCCCCAGACCATGGAGGTGTCGTGCTAAACCCTCCTCATCCCCATAGCAACTTGTATTCCTCTTCTCTCTCTCCCCTCCCTCTCCAGCACCTATTGAAAACATCCACGGAGAGGATCTGTAATGACCTATGTTATTAGATACAGAGGATAGATCAGCTATATTAACAGATGCATATTATTAAGTATTAAATACATCATAGAAGTTACACGGTCTAAAAACCGTAAATACATTCAGACATGTTGTATATTCCAGCAGTTAATCTCATCTATACCACCTGTCTCACGTCCAGCTCCTTGTGTTTGTTGGTTTTCACACTGTAGCCTGTTTCATGTCCTGGAAATATGTTGTCATGTCTTTTTTTTAATTGACGGTACTTTTACAGCTGCTGTGAACTCTCACCTCGCGGATTAAATTGACAGTTCGCCGCTATAATTCTGTTTTTAATTTTGTTACAACATAAGGGCCAGACGGAGGGATTTTCAAACCTGCGGCAATCAGTGCAGAGTCTAAAACGCTAATGCAAAGCTGAATTAAACGCTTTCTTTTAGCAGTATGTCAACACTTTGGATCAACGATGTGATTGAACATCTTAATTTCTTTATGTTTTCGTGTTGTTTTTGTTCATTTGGCTATATGAATTTGTGATCTTTCGTGCGTTCCAGGGGCTCAGAGGTGATTCTTACTGTCTGCTGGTACATTTTCTTAATTACTACAGAATAAAGATACACCGTGACTAATGTCTGACATTTAAATGTATCAGCACGTCGCATATAACAACATTCACCAAGAGCACATGAATAATAAACATGCAGTTCAGTGAGAGTGAAGACGGAAAACTGAACATCTCTGCGCATTTGCCTTTTCCTCTTCTGTTAGTGGAAAAATGAGGTGATTTCTGTTAGTCGTTTCCAACCACACTTATTTCCTCAGAGCTACTTCTGATATGAGAGACGCTGCAGTCTATTTTTAGCACGTTGAGATCAAACACCAATCAACACAAACCACAACTGAGGTGAAACTCGATTCAAAACAAAACGAAACAACCTTTGCCGCCAGATGCTTTTATTTTTTTATTTTGCAACGATGTGCAAAACTTCATTCATTACAGGTCTAGTGTCTGGTGCTATACTTCATTTGCATCCTCCGGATGCTATAATAATAAAAAATTTAAAAAAATCTTCAATCAAATCAAATCAATCTTCTCGACAGTCTACAAATGCAGCTGTCTGTCATTATTGGTTCTTAATCAGCTTTTCCGGTATGGAGATGAAAAACGGAAAACGTGATGACATTTTAAAATCTCTCTTTTGTGGCCTTGTATCGCATTGGCATCATCTCAAAGGAGGAAATCTGCTGGGAGCTCTATCAGCCACCTCTGCCAAGCTGAGATGAGTGTGATGATTAACTGTTAATTTCATTTGTCTCAGGTTACTGTTCTGCAGAACGTCTGGGATGTTGGCTGGCGGGTGGTCTCCATGTGACCGATGAAGCCGTGACTGCAGATAAATCAGAGGAGCTGTTACTCGTTTTTCTCAGACTTTGATCAAGCGTATGGTTTTTTTTCTGCAGAGCAAGACTGTGACTTCACGTGACTGTCAATAACTTATTCCATTTCCTAAACCTCACCAAATCTAGTTTATACCAGTTTACAAACGCCAGCAAAGGTCACACACAGTTTCTTTCTCTTACCATAAAAAGCGGTTTTTAAGGAAAGTTGGGAACACAACTTACATAATTTTACTCCAAAAACCTTCATTTCATGTCCAGTTCAATGCAGGGTTGCCATGGTTACTGCTGCAGTTGACAACGTGATGCTGCAGATTCTCTAATAGGACGTGAAGGAGGGCACAAGGAAACAAAAATGCTGAATGTCTTACAGAAATATTCTACACGTAAGCAAGCAGTCAGAGTCTCGGCGCTCGTTGGGTTCTCAGCGATTGGCTGCGTCCGTCTTTTAGTGGAATCTCGAACTGAGGCGGCCTCAGATGTTAATCTGAGCTCTGTGACCTGAACGAGTCGACAAAGTCGAGAGCTGTCACTGAGACTCTCGAGCCAGAATCAATTTGAAAATGTCCCTGAAATATATTTGAATGTGTTTAGGCCTGACAGAATGGATGTATTCTGAAGGTCAAAGGTTACAATTAGATGCTAGAAATGTTTAAGGACTATCGTTCCCTTAAATAATAATTAATTATTTCAAAACTGCATTTTGAGTTGACTCGACTCATCCTTGACTTGTGCGATTTGGCTGAACAAACATTAAAAAAACTGCGTGAATACACAAGTAGAGCAAACGTTTGCTGACAGCAGACAAACATTATTCTGACAGTGATGCACTTGCTTCCATTTAAAACTGCATCGAGACAAACTGATCTGGGCCAATTTGTCAAGGTCTTGAACGTCACAGGAAGCTTCGCAGGCTGACTTACATGCAGGAAGCCAGTCTGTGAGGTCAGCCCCCTTACCACACACACACACACCCTCTATAAACAGCTGCGAAAACACAGAAGTCTTCATGGGAGCAGGAAAGAGAACACAGTCACTCCGATTGATCGGCTGGCCTGAGAGCGGATCTGAGCTGGGACAGGCGTCCTTCTGTGTGCGAGGAGGCAGAACAGCGTCTTTGAGCGCTAATCTGAAGCTCTTCCCTCGGTCAGAGGAGGAGCTCGCTCACGGCTGCTGCAGAACAGAACTCCGAGGTGACCGACCAGCATCATACGGAGAGGTGAGTGGAAAAGAACTATTTCCTTAATTAGTAATAGTTTAATGACTGAATGTACTTCTTTGCATCAGTAAAATTTACTGTTTTATCTTTTACAGCAGAGGAAATAAAAGCATTTTCACTTCTGCACACATGCAAAATAAACATTTTATTAATGTCTGTTGTGTTTGTGTACATCAGAAAAATAAAGTGTCACACATCCCTATACTGATTTTTATTACTCTTTTGTAAAGTAGGTTTTGTCTCACTAACATAAATTTGAACCGGATGTGTCATGTTTTTGCTTGTGGTTTAACACTTTCCTGACTGTTTGGGGGTATCTTTCACACATGCAGAAATGAAAATTGTCAATAATTCACAAATGTAACGCTGAACGTTGTTTCTAAAATGCAACTGTTCTCAGACCATGGGGATCTGCCCCGTCAGATGTCGCTCCAACATGTCAATCCTGGAAAACACGTCTGAATCCGCGACACCAGGTACACAACTGCAGATCTACAACTCAAAAATGGGCAACATGAATGTCATGAAAATGCAGCAAACTGGACTGGATTTGTCTCTGCAGCGCACGAGGAGGCCGTCACCGTATCCCTGTGTGACTACCCTGCTTTTGGGCACATAGATCTGACCATGTGCATCGGGGAACAGCTCACCATCCTATCAGAGTGGGTGACGCCGCTTTCCGTGTTTCATCTTCTCCTTCGCTTTGACCTCGACGCGTTCATAACTGCTGTTTTTCCTCAGCAGCGATGGTGACTTTTTGATCGTTAGATCTGTGACTACGGGCCTGGAGAGCTACATTCCCACCACCTACACCGCCAAGGTGACTCACACGTAAGTCCCAGGGCAATGCAGAGGAGTTACGTGAGGTGGGGGGGTTCCCTGTCTGGTGGGAGGAGTCTCGGTCTTCTGAGGCAACCTTTACATCAGTGGAGACAGACGTTTGGAACAAGAGCTCAATTCTCTCCGCTAACCTTAAAGCTGCCTCTGCCCCCTGCGCTCTCAGTCCGCCTCCAGTGGGGACTGTGCCTCCAGATTGTTCTAATGAAGTTTCCAAATCTGAAAACAATGACAGGTTTAGTTTCTGTTGCCATGGCAATGTGACTGATCTTTTCCCGTGGTGTGTCTGCACAGGTGGCTGTTCGCAGGCATCAGCAGGTACAAAGCCATAGAGCTCCTCATGCTGCCAAACAACCAGAGCGGATCCTTTTTGATCCGAGAATCAGAGACCAACACAGGTCTGTCACCTCAGACAGGAAATGCAAGTGAATAATCTGTAAATGGTTCATAAAAAACCTGACTCCTCCGTTCGTGGGGCAGATTGTTACTCGTTATCTGTCCTGAGGAGGTCCAGCTCTCCGTACCTGGATTCAGTCAAGCACTACCGTATTTCCTGCCTCCAGAATGGCTGGGTGTACATATCTCCCAGCCTAACCTTCCCTTCTCTGCATCACCTTGTGGAACACTACTCAGGTCTGTAGCGTGTGGACCATATTCTGCTGCCTGAACGTTCAGCGGACTCCTGGAAGATTAGTGGTAAAAGGTGGTCTCTTTTCTCAGAGTTTGCAGATGGTTTGTGTTGTCGACTGACGGCTCCTTGCTTCATCAAGAGCTCGGACGGAGAGTCCAAGCTTGTGCCCACAACTGTCAGGAGGTCCACCATCAACTGGAAGGACATCAGCAGGTGTGGTATTCTCGCCACTTATTTATCTTATCACCATTTTCTGTATTACGGTAGTGTGTGTGTGTGTGTGTGTGTGTGTGTGTGTGTGTGTGTGTGTGTGTTTGCAACAGTCTGTGGCTTCTTTGGGAAGAAACTGATGCAGTTGTTTGTCATTCACGCTGGAAAATGTTCCGCTTATTCCAGGTCGATGATCTTCAAGAGGAAAAGAACAGAATCAGACAACTCTTTGGTGAGCGAGGGTCTGAGAGAGGCCATCTGCTCATACCTCCAAATGACGGAGGGGGGCAAAAACAGCTGGGACACTTGAAGACAGCGGCTCGGTCTGAGAGGACGCAGTCACATTCACAGAGAGGAAGGTGCGACCTCATTGACAGTTTTGGGCCTGCCGGTGGCCTTCTGCACAGGCAAAGTATTAGCTGGCAGGCCTGGAGGAGCTGCAGGGCAGAAACACTACCGCGTCTGGAGGTGTCGAGAACACTGGTGTCCAAAGAGACACGGTGGAGGTGTGTGAGCTGGAAAAAAAAAAAAAAAAAAAACTCCCAGAAATGAATGTTTATCTAACTTAACATAAATGTAACGGTTTCAAGGTTGGAACACAATGTGCAATATGTGAATATCATACATCTATTCTGTATAAAGTTTGTCTATAACGAGGAACAACTAATAAAAACAATATACAGATCCATTAAAAGCAGCAGTGGATTTGGCTTGTGTTTTTATTTATTTTATTAAAAAACATGCATACTCAGCATACGTGTAAGGTATGACATTGTAAACAGTGTGGGGTTTCTTGTGGACTCTGCCAGCAGATGCCGCTTAATTGCCTCCGATATTTCCTGAAAAGCTTCCACTTCCTGTTCGCATAGCTCACTTCAGGAAGAAGAAATAATGGCGACGCGTCTGGGGTCCGAGCCCCCTCACACAGGAGGAAAACGGAGGAACTGCTGCAACAACATCGTCACAAAGTTCTCTGGCAGCAAGATCACTGGCCAGGGCTTCGGTCGAGGGACACAGGTGAGAGGAAGGAGCCGCGGGGCCGTTGTTTAGGTGTCCGAATATTGGTCGAAAGAGACCGGGGACTTGGGCTTGGAGCCCTGCCTGAAAACGAAGACGTTGTCCTGCGGTGTTGGTTGGGGATGTTGCCGTCCTTGTCAGCCTGGGTTTCACTGCTGACTGTGACATTATGGAGAAATATTACACACGGGAACGACCTTGCTGTTAAGCTGTGGATAATGGCCCGAGATGGCAAGTAATTTTAACTGGAAAGAGTATAACGTAAGCTCCACTTGAGCTGGGTCTTTTGTTGTTAGCTTAGTGTTAGCTTAGCATGTAAGGCCAGCGGTGTTTAGAACATTCACGATTTTAACTGATTGTATGGTGGGCTGTTATTGGTTTTGTGCCTAGTACGGGTGTGTAATATTACTGGTGAATTCAACTCTTGATGAAATTGAAACAAAACGACAAGAAATGTTTGATAAATTAGCAAACGGCTATCGTCAGCTAGCTCGCCAGCTAACTTGTGAAGCTCAGGTGATTACGTAATGATGCGCTCGCCACAATAACACATTCAGATAAAAGCCATTTCATACAGCTTACGTTCGAGACATGCTTCAAAAAAACACAAACTGCATATACTGAACACGGCCCACATTTCTGGCTCATTTGGTTTGTTTAGGTGCAAAGTTACCGTTTATAATTACGTTCCAATAGAGGAAGAATGTCACACCTGTTCAGTAGATGCATAACAGGTTTTATTCTATGTGGTTGATAGTCTTTTAACCTTTAGATCTTTGAAGTATGCTTGGGCACATTATGTAGACCTCTCAGGATACTATGATCAGTATATCAAGTGTGTTTCTGGGTGCACCATATTTGTGGCAAACACTGACTAATAATGAGCAGCAGTAACTGTCTAAAAAGGGATGTTTGCAGATGCACAACAAATAGTGAACAGACAGATTACCAGCAACATTTTGGTAGCTGCTGCACGATGATGAAACACTTCTTACGTGCGTTTGACGTCAAACTGCTCCACATGTGTGAACCCACACAGTTAAGATGTGACAAACATCTTAATGTTGAAATGGAAACGGCATGATTACAAGTTATACTAAAGTTCCACCCTTACTCAACTCGCCTTGAACCTATGTTTTAAATAGTTAAACTTGTGGTAAATTTGTTTTCAGTGTACTGCATACTACATAACCTAAGGTGTGGCTCAGCTTTAATCTTAAAAGAAATACATCTCTTTCTTTATTTGTTTTGTGTGCATATGTCGGTACATTTGCCTGGTTACATTTTAATATGTAATTAGCTGCCTGGTGCTGGTTAAAGATGTCTTCCAGACTGAGCATTTGTGGATTGTTTTAACTTTGATATGGTCAAACAATTATTACCACTGTTCAAATGACAGTATTTAATGTTATGTGTTTTAGCTCCCCTTAGGTTTGCTGCTGGAGCGAGATAAAAGGGCTAAGTGGAATGGCATCCCTACTCTACTACAGAAGCTGTACGAGAGCAGCCACCTCAACTGTGACCTCTCCCACGCTCATAGCTTCCTCAAGGTAACCACACAGGACCAGACCGTTCACCTCAGAGCATGTGGTCTTACAGGTTGTCTCACGCTCTTGGCTTACTGTTGTACTGTGGAGCATTTGTTAAAAGCAATTTACTGTTGTTTTTTTT
The DNA here is from genome assembly GCA_015343265.1 of Pao palembangensis. Lineage (NCBI taxonomy): Eukaryota > Metazoa > Chordata > Actinopteri > Tetraodontiformes > Tetraodontidae > Pao > Pao palembangensis. The sequence continues at coordinate 2,306,264 of CM027087.1, read as the reverse complement.
AATTTTTGGCTAGTTGTTATCATCCCAGCTCTCCATGGAGGCCATGTCTTTTGTCACAGAGGACAGGAAGACCGTTCAGGAATCCACCTTCCCAAACACACACACCTTTGACCTCTTTGGTGGAGTGGATGTAAGTCAGCGTTTTTAATGCCTGGTTTAGCTATGAAACTACTGGGCTCAGCCTTTGATGAAGGGTTACCACTGGGAAGTCAGGGTGTATTACTGTACTCTTTCTTTCTGCTGACTCAATTTTGATTTTTTTTTCCCCAAGCTGCTTGTGGAGATCTTGATGAGACCTACATTAACTATGCAGAAGAAAAAACCCAAAAGTGCGTGCTCCTGATATTACATTACGACCCGTGAAACATATTGTGGGCTGATATTAATATCTTTCTTTTTTGTTAATGCAGTGAATGACGACTTGGTCAAAGACTGCCTTAGTGTTCTGTACAACTGTTGTATATGTGTAAGTACAGTGTTCCATTCTGTCATGTGCTCCCCCTCACATCAGCACAATGGCTTTTTAAAAAAAAAATATATATATATTTCAATTTTAATTTCCAAATGTAGACGGAGGGAGTGACAAAGAGCCTGGCAGCCCGGGACGACTTTGTTCTTTTTCTGTTCACCTTGATGACGAATAAGAAGACCTTCCTGCAGACTGCCACCCTCATCGAAGACATACTCGGTGTCAAAAAGGTCAGGGCTGTCTTTACGATCTCCCTCTATTATGATCCGAAAGGTCAAATTGAGATGACCCACATTTTGGTAAGGCTTAATTTGTGTTTTTCAGGAGATGATCCAGTTGGAGGGCATCCCCAATCTGTCCAGTCTGGTCCAGAGCTTTGACCAGCAGCAGCTCGCCAACTTCTGCCGCATTCTGTCCGTCACCATCTCGGAACCGGATGTCGGGAACGATGACAAGCACACGCTGCTGGCGAAAAACGCTCAACAGAAACGTAATGCCAGCCCCTCCAGGGCAGAGGTTAACCAAGGTGCGTGTTTCGCTCAAACCGAGGCGGATTTCTAATGTGTCTCTGAATAAAATGGTGGAAAAGTTACCTGATTACTTCTTTCAATAGTGACCCTGCTGAACATCCCTGGCTTCATTGAGCGGCTGTGTAAACTGGCCACCAGGAAAGTGTCCGAGGCCACAGGAGCGAACTTCCTGCAGGAGCTGGAGGACTGGTACACCTGGCTGGACAATGCTCTGGTGCTGGATGCCCTCATGCAAATGGCCACAGAGGAGGCTGAGCAAAGCAGCACAGGTGAGTCACGTGTACATGCGGTTGTCTTCATTTCATAAGCGTCTTCAGAACTTTAAGAGCGTTTTTACCTTCAGAGTCGTCAGATGAGAGTTCAGTGGCCACCAGTCCTCTCCGACATCGACTGCCCCAGTCGATGAAGATCGTCCATGAGATCATGTATAAAGTGGAAGTTCTCTATGTGCTGTGTGTCCTTCTGATGGGCCGGCAGAGAAACCAGGTACTGGGAAACAGCCTGCCCTCTCCCGCGTTCAGGCTGTAAGCAGAGTGAATTGTGCATTTTACTCACCGCAGTGTTGTCTCCCTGCAGGTTCACAAGATGCTGGCTGAGTTCCGTCTCATCCCAGGACTCAACAACCTGTTTGACAAGCTGATTTGGAGGAAATTCACTGCTTCTAATCATGTGGTGCACGGACAGAACGAGAACTGCGACTGCAGCCCAGTACGTTCGTCTGACTCCACATTCTGATGGTTTTCCAGTTAAACGCATGTTCAGCTCCTGATTTCTCTTCTCAATCTACAGGAAATCTCTTTCAAAATCCAGTTTCTGCGGTTACTGCAGAGTTTTAGTGATCACCACGAGTAAGTGACCTCAAATTTAGTCATCTGCACTTTTGTTGACCAGCTCTGCCTCAGTTTGAGCAGCCTGGCTGTGACTGTAACAGGTTGTCTCGTGTGGATCTGTGTGTTCTTCTGCGTTTCAGAAATAAATACCTGCTGCTGAACAGCCAGGAGCTGAACGAACTGAGTGCCATATCCATGAAGGCCAACATTCCCGAGGTGGAAGCTCTGGTCAACACGGACAGAAGTCTGGTGTGTGACGGGAAGAAGGGCCTCCTCACGCGCATTCTGACGGTCATGAAGCGGGAGCCCCCGGACTCCTCTTTCAGGTGGGTGTTGCACAGATGAACGGCTCAGCTCTGTAAATGTAGAGATTTGTCTAGTTTAGAGTTGCTTTCTTCTTTGTGGTTGTAGATTCTGGCAGGCGCGGGCAGTGGAGAGCTTTCTGAGAGGAGCCACGTCTTATGCAGATCAGATGTTCCTCCTGAAGAGGGGGCTGTTGGAGGTAAACCCGTGCACCGCCCACAATCCGTTTATCAGAGATGTCAAAGGTTGTGGCTGCTCAGCGTCTGCTTCACTCCCTTCACAGCACATCCTGTTCTGCATCATCGACAGTGGCTGCACATCACGAGATGTCCTGCAGAGCTACTTTGACCTGCTCGGAGAGCTTATGAAGTTCAACATTGATGCCTTCAAACGATTCAACAAATATGTCAACACTCCAGAGAAGGTACACTTCTGTGCTTCAGCCAGGATTACCTGCTGCCTACAGAGTAGAAGCTTCCCCTGGTTTGAACCTTAGCTTAAACTACAGGACGGTGTGAAGGAAATGCTCCCCTGAAGGTTCCACTCTTGCTTTCTGCAGTTTCAGACCTTTCTGACACAGATCAACAGCTCGCTGGTGGACTCTAATATGTTGGTGCGCTGCATCGTCCTTTCGTTGGACCGCTTCGAGAGCCAAACTGAAGATGTCAAAGGTCGGTCAGATGTGGAGGTTTACTAATTATGTCTAGTTGATTATGGAGCATTTGCAGGTGAAACCATCTCCGGATAAGGCGTCATGATGACCCGGATAAGGCGTCATGATGACCCAGATCAGGCTTTTTTTCTAAGAAACATGACTCTTTTCCAGTGGTGGAGGTACTTTCTGAGTGCTGCCTGCTCTCCTACATGGCCAGAGTTGAGAACAGGCTTTCCTTCCTTTTCCGACTGATCAACATCATCAACGTCCAGACGCTGACGCAGGTCTTGACTTCTCTCTTCAGATCATCGTGCTGTTATTGGTAGAATCGTGTTCGGGGTGGTATTTGTCCTTGTGGTATTTGATCCTCGGTCTTGTTGATGCTGCAGGAGAATGTCAGCTGTTTGAACACCAGTTTGGTGATCTTGATGTTGGCCAGACGAAAGGCTAAATTGCCCTTCTACCTCAATGCTCTCCGGGAGAAGGAGTACGCTGAGAAGTACCCGGGCTGCCTGCTGAACAACTTCCACAACCTGCTTCGTTTCTGGCAGCGACACTACCTCAACAAGGACAAGGACAGCACCTGTCTGGAGAATGTGAGCAGCTGCCACTGTTTTCTTTTCATTCCAAGGTGGAGTCCAAGAGTTGCATGTAGCAAGTTAGCAGAAGGACGTGGTTTTGTATATCTGTTGATACTGTGTATATGTTCTTTATTGGAGATGTATCTGGGCTGACTCCCTGGTTTCCTCCTCAGAGCTCATGTATTCCCTTCAGCTACTGGAAGGAGACGGTGTCGGTGCTGCTTGGCTTGGACAGGACTTCTCTTTGTGCCATAGTGAGCTACATTGACGAGCCTTTCATGGATCTGGACAGAGACCTGCTGGACGACTGACCTTTACTTCAGACTGGGGAGGGATGGGGCAGAGTACGGACACCAGCCGCTGGTGGACGAGTCCTCTGAGCGGAGCCAGCCAGACGTTTCGACGCGGTGCTTCGGATGGGAAAGAAATGCAGCCACCAGATGAAGCTCATCGTGATGGATGTAGGACGTAATTTGTGAGGCCGTCCTCTGCATCGAAAGAGGAGGGGGAATCTAGTCTGCCCCTCACCCGCATCGCTACACAGACAATTAATGAACTGTGGAAAATGATACCTGAGTTGGTTGCTTGCTTTAGGTGACACCGAAATAGAGCCTTTTATATAACATACAAATTCTATAATAATGTGTATAATTCCATATATTATATGTAGGACAAAAGTTTGTTTTCACGGGAATGGTCACAGGTCACAGCCACACCCGGATCAGTGGTCGATCTGGTGACTCGCCTCACCCACTGCCTGACCTGCGGTGGTCCAGGTCAGGTTGGTGTTTTTGGCAGGGGTCTTCTCAGTGAACATTTTTAATCGAACCTGTCTCTGGGTCTATTTTCTTAGGTGGGTGTTGTTGATCAGTGCGTTCTGGCTCCACGCAGCAGACTTCAGTTGTCAGCTTCCTGACAGGTCCCCTCACCTGGACATCCAGACTTTTACCAGGTTCCTTTTGTTTATTTGTTGAAAAGAATGGCTTTTAACTCTGGGTAAAGTCTAGAATAAAATATTGCACAGATTGCATTGTTTTTATTGTTCATCTTAACATTGTTTGAGTTTGAAAACACCGTTCCCTGACAGAGTTTGTGTGTGTGTTGCAGTAGAAGAGAATAAAACTATGCAGACGTTAATGTAAATCCGCTTCCAGCGTTCCGACCTACAATGTTTGATTGACCCTTCTGCCCAAAACTGAGTGACAATCTGCGCGCTGGCTCTTTTTGCACGGCACCATTTAATCTCTAGCTTGGACACAGATGAAGCAGCGGGCGCGGTTGTGTTTACGATGTGTTTATCGTGTTAACGATCAGAATGTGCAGCTGCTCAGAGGTGGGGGGGAAATGGAGGATGCAGAGAACGGATTCTTTCTCAAATTAACCCCACCTGATTTGAGAGGAGTTTGAGTGGATTAGCTACCTCGTTTCATCCTGGTTCTGATTAAACTATCCTGTGGCGTGATCGTACATGTTCATGTGAATGTATAAGAGCGCAGGAAAACACACCCGTCCACAAAGGATCTGAAAAATCCTTAAATGCTCTTTAGAAAGAAGTGTTTCCTTTTTCTTCCTCATGTCTTAACTCGGTGTGCACTTGCGTTAAATAGAGGTTGTTGCTGTGAAAACATGAATGTTCAGTGCTAATCTGGGGCTGTTAGATTACCAATCCCTGACTCCTGGTGCTCTGTGACCTGATGTTTGAAGCTCTGCAGTTTTGGCTTTGTGGTTCCCAGTTGGCCTGGGACATAATTAGTCAGTTTGTTTGAAAAATGGTGAAATGTGACTGGCCAAAAAAATACTGCACAGTGTTGGGTACGACACTAGACTCCCGGGGCCGGTTGTAAACTTCAATGTGTTTCAATCACTGGTGCTTTAAAAAAAAGTCACGTTTGTGTCTCGTCCCAGCAGGAACATCTACAGCAGACGAGGTGCTGACGATGAATAGTCACGCTGTTAAATCCAGAACTTTAGATCTAATTAGACGACACCAATTGTTAGTTGTGTTCACTTCGTTAATCGCAATTCGACCGACAAAATAGCTTCACCTTCGACTTCGAAACGCATCTGTCACACCCTTGTTTCTCCCACCGTTGATCTGTGACTTATTTCCCTTAACAACTGTTTGTAAAATAATGTAATAAATTCTTCCTCAGACATTTTTCCTGGGATTTTTATGGCGTATGAACGGAAAGGAGGAAAAAAAAGCAGTCATATTTAAGGGTTGTATTATTTTATTACAACAAAGGTAATTTTTTTTTTCATTTGATGCATTCTCAGAGTGGAGCCCAGCTGTTGCAGCTGGGCTGGCCGCTGTGGCGTTTGGGCTGCAGTGCAGGGGCCTCGGCGCATCATTCAGCCAGCTGGAACGGAACCAGGACAGGGATTGTTTATTAGCAACCACGTACGCTGTCAGTTACTCGTCACATGAGCGATCGCATGAACCATCTCCAGTGTGCGTGTGCATTAATTTAGAGGATTACACACGGTCTCCTATAATTAGCTCCTGCCTGCAAACTATTCCTGACAAATATTTCCAAAGGCCGTGCAGCTGGGTGGAGCTGCGACCTGCGTTGGTTTACTGACCTTGCTGCCTTGGTCGCGGGTGCGCACCCGCAGCTTGTTGACCTGCGTTTCAGCCATGTCGGCCCTCTCCTCCGCGTCGTTCAGCTCATGCTGGAGCTTCCTGTACTTGGACAGGTTGCAGTTGGCCTGCTCCTCCTGCAGACACGACCGGGTGTTTGATGAACTGAAGATGTGCTCTGTTTATTGGGCACTATATGAGCTGTCCCAGGATCTCATGGCTGATGATGTGCTCATGTACTTTTAATTTCCAGCACTGCTGATGAGTGACCTTACCGCTTCCTCAGTCTGTCTTTTGTAACTCTTCACCTTGACCTGGAGCTTATCAATGAGATCCTGCAGTCGGATCAGATTCTTCTTGTCTTCCTCTGCCTGCAGGAAAGAAAGATGGATAATTTAAATCCTTCTCAGTCAAGCAGGAAGCTGCTGAAATCAGGTGGTCGTGTTACCTGATAGGAGAGCTCTTTGATTCTCCTCTCATATTTACGCACTCCTTTCTGGAACTCTTGGCTCTTTTTCTGCTCAGATTCCAGCTCGTTCTCCAGTTCTCTAACCTACCGGTAACATCAGATCCAGTTAGGAGACGTTCACACTGTCTGCCGGGAACAGTACCATCATTTGTTGCAAGTCTCACCCTGGCCTCCAGCTTCTGGACCTGCTTCTTCCCACCCTTCAGGGCAATCTGTTCGGCCTCATCCAGGCGCATCTGCAGATCCTTTACCGTCTGCTCCATGTTCTTCTTCATCCTCTCCAGATGGGCGCTGGTGTCCTGCTCCTTCTTCAGTTCCTCTGCCATCATGGCTGCCTACAATATTCCAGATCTAGATTCATTTGACTGACACGTCAACCAGATTACTCTGAAGACAGAGTAATCTTACATCAGTGATGGCCTTTTTGGCCTTATCCTCTGCATTGCGGCACTCCTGCACAGCATCGTCCACCTCATTCGACAGTGTGGACAGATCATTCTCCAGCTTCTTCTTCTGGTTGATCAGTGATGTGTTCTAAAACAAGAGTTCGCTGAAATAACAAGTGTTGTGATTCGGCAGAATTGCCAGTCACTTAAACTTCAGATTTGAGGAAAACGTCTGTTTAATGCAGTAGTCAGGGGTGATTTTCACTAGATTTGTACCTGGGAGTGCAACAGGTTGACTCTCTCAGTTGCTTCCAGCAGCTCGTGCTCAGCCAGCTTGCGTGCACGGTCGTTCTGCTCCAGCAGCGCCCTGAGCTCCTCCACCTCTGCAGCCAGCAGGTTGTTGCGGCGCTCGGTCACCACCGCCTGCTCCTTCAGCTCCTCATTGTGATGAACAGTCTCATCAAGTTCCAGCTGAATGTCCTGCAGTCGCCAACCCCGCCAGGTAGAGGTTTCATGAATTAGCACACAGACAGAACATGTTGATTTTGATGATTCTCATAAGGGCTCACCTTGATCTGAATTTGCAGGTTTCTCAGAAGCTTCTGCGACTCTGCAGCCTGCCTGTTAGCGTGGTTCAGCTGCACCTCCATCTCATTCAGGTCGCCCTCCATCTTCTTCCTCAGGCGCACCGCCTCGTTGCGAGACTTAGCCTCTGCATCCAAGGTGGCCTGCATGGATTCAAGGGTTCTCTGATGGCTGCGACTGGAACGAGGGATGAGGAGAGCTTTAGGAGGGATCCTTTTTATGTGAAGAGGCTGAGGTTAATCACACATCAATGAAAATGCAAAGCATTCAAGGAATCCCACCGAAGGTTGTCTAGTTCCTCGTCTTTCTCTGCCAGTTTCCTGTCAACATCTGCCTTAATCTGATTCAACTCCAGCTGGATGCGCAGAGTTTTGCTTTCTTCATGCTCCAGGGTGCCCTGAGACAGGTAAACAGATCCTTGGTGATATTCTCCAGCCTTGGTCAGGCAAAATAAGATATAAAATGCTTACTTCAACTTCTTCCAGGGCGGCTTGAATCTCATTTTTTTCCAGTTCCAGGCCTTTCTTCATTTTCTCCAGCTCATGGATGGTTTTCGCACCCTGACTGATTTGATCCGTCAGGTCGGTGATCTCCTCTGTGGGGGTCAAAGTGATTTCAGGGACATTCTCATCTCTAGTGATGTGAAACGAGCTACGATGCCACTTGCTGTACCTTGGAGGTTCTTGTTTTCCCTCTTGACAGTCTCCAGGTGGTCCAGGGTTTCCTCGTAGGAGTTCTTCAGTTTGAACAGCTCCGTGCTCAGACCGCGAGACTCTTTTTGAGAGGCCTCGAGCTCTGATTGACACTCCTCATACTTCTGCCTGCACTCAGCCAACACCTGGAGGAAACGAGGGCATCTTTTGAAACTAAAGTCATAAACTGCCATAAACTGCTGCCACTGAACTAAAGTACTTTGTCAAAGTTGCGTTGCTTCTTGTCGAGAGCAGCGGCTGCAGCATTGGCCCGTTCCAGGTCAACAACGAGGTCCTCGATCTCTGTCTGCAGGCGGTGCTTGGTCTTCTCCAGGGAAGAACACTTGGCGTTGGAGGCCTCCACAGTCTCCTCCGCCTCCTGCAGACGTGTCACCAGCTTCTTTCTAATGAGACGTAAACGGTACCTCATTTGACTGTTGTTTATCTTCTGAACGTGCAAAAGTCAAAGAGACAACAGGCTCACTTGGCTTCTTCCAGCTCCTCGGTCCTCTGGATGGCATCAGTTTCATACTTTGTCCTCCACTGAGCCACCTCCGCGTTGGCCTTGGACAGAGCTCTCTGCAGTTCAGCCTTGGCCTCCTGCTCCTCCTCATACTGCTCTCTGAGGAGATCGCAGTCGTGTCGGGATGACTGCAGCGCATGGGCCAGAGAACTTTTGGCCTTTATGGATCAAAAGTTGGAGAACATTGAGTCCAACTTTGTACGTTTTGAAAATCCGAACGTCATAGAAGCACGCAGAGATAAGAGGCTGACCTTGTTCTCCTCATCCAGCTGTTTCTTGAGTTCCTCAACACTCTGGCTGAAGGAGTTCTTGGAACGTTGCAGCTGGGCAACCATGGCTTCTCGCTCTTCGAGCTTTCGGCTCAACTCACCTTTACGGCGAAGGGAAACAGACTGATCATTCTGCTGATCAGTCTGAGCTGCCTGCGTTCAGATGAAGAACCTTACCGCTCTCGGTCTGAGCTCGAGCCCTTTGAGCGTTGCTGTCGTTGAGCTGCCTCTGGAGCTCGTCGACTTTCGCTTTGGCCTCATTCATTTGGTCTTCAAAGAGACGGCAGGTCTTCTCTGAAGATGCCTGCAGATCAGAAATAGCTGCTTTAACGTCCTCTGTTGCTGAAGAGGATAATATCTTGTGAGCTTTTATGTTTTGTTTATGTATTTTTTTTAAATTGTGTTTATAGTCTATCCCACCTACCTTGTTTTTGGACAGCTGCTCCACAGTGGAGGCCAGATCATCAATTTCCATCTTGGCCTCACTTCGCTCCTTTTCCAGCTTCTGCTTGACTCGCTGCAGGCTGTCGATCTGCTCGCTCAGCTCCGCCACGCTGTCGGCGTGTTTCTTCCTTAGGGCTGCCGTCGTGGCCTCGTGGTGCAGCATGGCTTCTTCTAGATCTCTCCGCAGCTTCAGGAAATCGGCCTCTCTCTTCTTGTTCATTTCAATCTGGGCTGACGTCGCCCCACCGGCCTCCTCCAGGCGCTCGCTGAGCTCTTCCAGCTCACGAGCCACCTCACTTCGCTGCTTCTCCACTTTGGCCCTGCAAGCCCGCTCGGACTCCAGCTCCTCCTCCAGCTCCTCAGTACGGGCCTGAAAGGAGCCAAAACTCAGTTACTGATCAGATGTGATTGACCAATTATTGATTGAGGCCCAAAACTCCCACCTGTAACTCCTTTATCTTCTTCTGGAGCTGATTGACCAGGGCTTGCTCATCTTCAACTCGTGTGCTCAGCTCATTCATTTCAAAGTCTTTCCTGAAAGGAAACATTTCACGATACCGTTTATTGGTGTTTACCGTTTACTGGCGCAATCACGACCTGGCCAATGTAGGATATCCCACTTTTTCAGCTTCTCTTCAAGTTGCTGTTTGTCGTTCTCCAAATCCATAACTGATTCCAGGGACAGTTTCACGTCCCCCTCCAGCTTACGTTTGGCCCTCTCCAGATCCATACGCAGCTTCTTCTCTTGTTCCAGTGAACCTTCCAGCTGGTTTGTGAATTTAAACAAATGTTATATACGACGCTTCACATGTTATAGCAGCAGTTCTGTTCTCTCTGAGAATGGACTCACATCATCTACTTGTTGCTCCAGCTTGATCTTGGCTTTGGTCAGAGTGTTGACTTTGTCTTCCTCTGCCTGCAGGTCATCTAGAGTCTGCTGGTGGGCCTCCTGGAGGGCCTTCTTCTCTTTGGTCAGCTTTAGTATGGTTTCATCCAGAGCAGCCATTTCCTCAATTAGGTTCTTCACCTGCCAACCAAGAGAACAAAGCTTAGTTGTGACTCACCTGACCGTCTCATCTCTTTTTTCCATGTTCCTCACCTTGTTCTCAGTGGCATGTTTCTCCTTTTCCACCTTAGCCAGAGTGATCTCCAGATCATCGATGTCTTTCTTCAGCTCAGCGCACTCGTCCTCTAGCTTGCGCTTACTGGCGAGGATGCTGGCGTTAATCTCCTCTTCGTCCTCCAGCCTCTCCGTGATTTCTTTCACTTTGGCCTCCAGCTGGATCTTAGTTTTGATGAGCAGGTCACAGCGCTCTTCTGCATCGGCTAGATTGTCTTGCTCCTGCAGGAAGCCAGGAGAGACTCTAAGCTGGGTGCATCATCACCCCACGCCAGCACCTGTCCCCCCCCGGAGTGACGACTTACCGCCTGCAGTTGCAGAGAGAGGTCATTCTTCTCTTGGATCAGGCTGACCTGCCTCTCCTCCAGCTCTTTACGTTTGACCTCTGATTTCTCCAGGGCCTCCTTCAGCTTGGCCAGCTCCTCCTTTAGAGAGGCGAGTTCCTTCTCAGTGGTGGCGCTCTTGAGGAGAGGCTTTATTTTGAAAAAAAGCTTCATCCATGGCCAGTGTTTGACAGCATTGAAGGCACGGATGTTCCACTGGATGATCATGAGGGCTTCCCTGAAGAATGAATAAAGGGCGAGAAATATAATATAATTGTTGATTAAATGGTGTTGATTAAATGATGCCTTCAAAGACATACATCCATCCTGAAATTATGTACTTTATTAAGGGTAAAAATGATCATATGGTGTCTTCAGAGCAATCAAACTAAAGTTCAGATCAAGTAAAGGGAAGAAGGTCAGAGCGATATAACTGGGAGTTCCCCCATCTATTTATTTATGCAGTTACTTGTCCTTGATGCTTAATGTGTTACACTAATCCTGCGACTCTCCACTCCAACATGAAATCATAAACCTGCTGCTGCTTTTGAAGGTTCACGGCTGCGAAAGAGCACAGTGACCATGCTGATTTGGTCTCCGGAGAATGGCGTCTCGTGGCCCTAAATATGGACCCGGAGCGTGCTGGTCAAGGACTTCCTGTCAGTGTTAAAAGCCTGAGTGTAAGTGTGCACACTGGACAGGGAGGTGACTGCAAGGGTGGGCGATGACATTTTTGACATGACTATGCTGCATGACACTCAAAGGTGAGCGTCTGTGTTTATTTAGAAAGTAAAGCCCTCTGTCCGCCGTCCGCCGTAAATCCTCTGCCACCCGCCACACATCCCATCAATGCACTCGCTGAGAAGTGCAGGCGCCATGGACAAAAGGGGCCAGAGGCCAATGGGCCAGGGGGGTGGGTGTTGGGGCTGTATTTTTAGGGAGGGCCCAAGCAGCTGTTGCTTGACACATGTCGCCACCTGGCTCCGCAGGACGCCATCGGCATTGTTTAATTTACAGAGCGTGAACGGAGAGAATGACCAGAGACCTGTAAGTGGGCAGCGTGTGTCTGAAAGTTGGGTGGAGCTCTTAATAAGAGGCCACACACATGCCTGATAACCATACAAGGGCAAGCACACACCTCGCACACGTCGCTAACGCTGCCCTTGCGTGCCGCACATACCGGAGCGAGGGAGCGAACACTAAGGTATAGTGTATCACAAGCTGAAAAACTCGCAGCTGATCGTGTTTCTATTGAACCTGTTCAGAAAAACAACTGCTGGAGGGTCTTTTTTTAGTGCTCATGTTTTCACCTTCCAGTGCGGTGTTACATTCAAAGGCTTTCCTGCATCTATAAATACTTTCTTTATCCATTCAGACTTATAAAAAAGGAATTTTGGACAAAGATGAAAGTCACTTTGACCTATTTTTACCTTCTTTCCATCATCTTTCTCAGTTCCATCCTCATTATTTTGCCTCGAGCAGCTGCCTGCAGCAAGGTCAGGACTTTGGCCAAACGCTCGTCCCTCATCTCCTCGAGGTGACCCAGCAGACCAGCCTTGAAAAACACCTTTATGACGGGAGCAGAGCAAAGGAAGTGTCAAAAAGTTGATTTCCAGCTGTGTTTGCTGATTATTGCTTTAAACGCGAGTCTTCTGACCTTTGTGTGTCCAAATCTGTACTGGTTGTGGTCGATGTCCAGAGTGCTCAGCAGCTTCTCTGCACCTTTCCGACTGTCCACGAACTTATCGTCTGGAATAGCCTGAGGGTTCAGGATGCGATAACTGCATAAAACAGTGAAAGAGTCAGACTTTTTTCGGGACTCAGAATAAAATAAAGACTGGACTGAGCTTGAGCTGTACCGCTGTTTGAATTCAGCGTAGAGGATTCGATTTGGGAACCCCTTTCTGCAGATCCTGATGCCTTCCAGGACACCGTTGCAGCGCAGCTGGTGCAGCACCAAGAACGGATCCATGATTCCTAAACAGAGCAGGTTCCGTACTTGAGCCTGAGCTCCCACAGGTACCTGAGGTGGTGGTACTGAGTGTTACCTGGAGTCTTGGTCTCATTTGGGATGATGCAGCGGACAAAGTGTGGCTGGGTGCTGCGCAGGTTGGTCATCAGCTTATTCAGATTTTCCTGCAGCGAGAGACGCAATCAGCAATCCAGCACAATCCAGAGTTACAGCTGGTCGTGGACTTGGGGTTCCTCCCAGGTGACATCCTCGGCGCGGGGAGGAGAGGAGCCAGCACAGACTTAAAGTGATGTTCATGTGATCATTGCCCTAAACATCACTGCAAGTCTTAACTGCCTCCATCCCAGCTTTTCCACCCAGAACTTGAGCTTCTGACGGCACAGGTGAACCTTTAACCCCCGCGTTGACCTCTTTCTCACCTTGTGAAGCTGGGACACCGTCTGGAAAGAGGCTGCCTTCTTCCTCTTTTCTTTGATTCCAGTCTTGTGGTCGGGCACTGTGAGAAATAACAGTAATTTCATTTGGGGAACCAAATCTTTCCTGTGTGCTACAATCAGAACGTGTTGATCCATACCTGAGTCTGAGCCCACGTAATTCTCATACAGAGAAGCGAGCAGCTTGTTGGCAGACTTCTGGAAACAGGCCACCACCGTCTCATTCAGTGGATCTTTGTTTTTGTCCAGCCAGCCAACAGTGTTATACGGTACCTAAAACGGAAGCAATCCACAAAAGGAGCTCTTACAAGATTCCAGGATTTATCAGACACTTGGTGGCAGCTCACTCACCACTCCAGCGTAGTGAACCAGCTCAAAGTGGGCCTCGTACTTGCGCTTCTTGTCTGGCCGCGGCTTTTGGAAATTTGGCGATTTGCCGATATGATTATCATACAGCTTAGCTTTGAAACTGTTGTCTGTGGCCTTGGGAAACATGCACTCCTCTTCAAGGATGGACATGATGCCCATTGGCTGGGGGAAAAAAAAAACAAAAAAAACTTGTCAGTTCATTCTTATAGTTTATTCCATATGTGGGACAGGATCTATTCACCTTCTCTATCAGATCAATGCAGGCTTGAAGGTCAAGCCCAAAGTCAATGAAGGTCCATTCGATGCCCTCCCTCTTGTACTCCTCCTGCTCCAGGATGAACATGTGATGGTTGAAAAACTGTTGCAGTTTCTCGTTAGTGAAGTTGATGCACAGCTGCTCGAAGCTGTTGAGCTGCAGCGAAAGAGGAGCAGGCATTCAGAGAGGCCTGAACACGCCTTTAGCTTTCTACCGATTGACTCTTGACCTGAGCATGGGTCAGCCCACCTCAAAGATCTCAAAACCAGCAATATCCAGGACCCCTATGAAGTACTGGCGAGGAAGGGAGGTGTACAGGGTCCGGTTGATCCGTCCCACGAGCCACTTGAACATGCGGTCGTAAGTGGCTTTGGCCAGAGCGCCAACGGCATAGTTGACCTACCGTATCCAGACAAACACGTGTTTTTCTGCTCACATATCAGCTTCTAGAGTGTATATTGATCAAGAAATACTATATATAGCATTGAAAAGTGTTTTTCAGGTACAGAACCTCACCTGTTCGACATTCTGTCCTTTCACCACGTACTCATTCCCCACCTTCACCCTTGGGTGGAGGAGGCCTTTGATGAGGTCAGCTGAACTGACTCCCATCAGGTATGAGGCCTTGTCGGCACCTGGTGACCAGGCAGCAGGAAATCAAACCCGACTCTTATTTCTGCGCCGAAGCGATCGACTCACTTTCGGTGCCGTCCGCCTCCGCCTGCTCCTCCCGCTGCTTTTGTTTGAACTTCATGTTGCCGAAGTGCATGATGGCCCCGACTATCTTGTAGCAGCCGTACTTCTCGTCAGGCAGGAAGCCGAGGATATCCATGGCGTGCTGCGGAGAAGCCGTCAACGTCATTTCACGGCTTTCGAATCAATTTAACACGTTTCAGTGAAAAGCAGCTAAATATTAGAAGCTCTTACATCTGTTGCCATTAGCTCCTGCCCATCATCCATGCTCTCCACGGTGGTCACGCCCTGGGAGCAGAAGTGGTAGTCGTAAGGGTTGGAGGAAACCAGCAGCATGTCTGCAACAAAGAGGTTAGACCGTAATGAGGCAGTCCTGGGGTAGACCAAACACCCAGAGAGGAGGGCAAGGCTAACCTAACAGTTCTGGTTTCTTCTGAGACATGATCTGGTAGTAGATGTGGTAGCTCCTCTCCCCAGGCTGCTGAAATATCACCCTGGATTTTTCCAGAAGATCTGAAGAGCAGATTTGTCTTGTGAGACGCCGACGGAAGGAAGGGAAATCAAAATCTTTTGATGTTATCTCACATATATCAATATCAGCCGAGGCTAATTTGCCAGTATGCCCAAAGTGGATCCTGATGAACTTGCCCTGTTGGAAGCACCAGCGGAACGTTTAGACCTGACCCGTCAGCTGCTCTCAGGCATCATGACAGGGAGTCAGTCAGGAAGGAAAAATCCCAACACTTACAAAGCGGGATGAGTTGTCATTCCTTATCGTTTTGGCGTTTCCAAACGCCTCCATGGCAGGATTCGCCTCAATGATCTGATCTTCCAGAGTCCCCTGGAGGAAAAACAAACACATTGATGTTGGAAATAATTTTAAGGAATTTAACTGTTTTTTTTTTTTTTTTGGCAATTTAATCTCACCCCTGTTTTGGTGGCAGGACCTTGCTGCAACAGAGAAAGACATAAAGCCGGTAAGGTTTTTTTTTTTAACTTAACAACACTCTGCCACAACCAAGGAAGAATATTATAAACAATCTGAAAATTAGATAAAGCCATGGTGGGGAAAAAAACGGCCTTTGTGTTTGATAAGATGAAGTGTAGCAAATGAAAAGGGGAAAAAGGTAAGAAAAACATAAAACAACACATTTGAAAGCAGCTCAAAGCCAAGGGAAAGGTAAGGGGAAAACCAGAGGAAAAAGAGAAAAAGAAAAATAGTTTAAAGTCAACAAGAAGGCAGAATAAAGCAGCTGGAGGTGGTGACACAGCACATTAGGGTGGAGACATGAATGCAGTTCTCACATTCACCGTTTTTAAAAAAGGGAAAATGTATGAAAATGACTTCAGGGGAATACACTGAAGGATTCCTGGGATCAAAAAATGAAAAGGAAAAACAAAAAACGGTGCAAAAATGGGAAACAAAAAAATATGGGTTGCCACATTAGCCTTACTCCTTTTTTGGCAGTTGTGTCCCCAAGAGCTGCCACAATGGCAAAATACTGAATGACACGTTTCGTGTTGACAGTTTTGCCAGCACCGGATTCTCCGCTATAGGAGTGTGAAAAAAAAATAATAAAATGTACATACAACAGGTAAAAAGTGGTCACAAAACTGGTGAAGAAACTCCAAATCAACACATTATAACAGCAGAGAAAGTCAACGAAAAAGTGAGGATAGATTTCAGCAAGGAAAAAACGATGGAAAAGGAGTGTAGATGTTTACGTGTTGTGCGGCTGCTTCCCCCCAAAAGTAAAGAATTTCATGCAGCTGATACTTACGTGATGAGCATAGACTGATTCTCACGATCTGAGAACAGAATAACAAAGAAAACGATGAGTAACTTCAACCGTTGCAGTCTGCACGCACTAACGTGTAGTTTTAATGCACCCACTTCGCAGCATGTCATTGTATGCATTATCTGCGATGGAGTAGATGTGCGGTGGCACCTCGGAGCGGCGTTTGCCCTTGTAGGCAGCAACCACGGGGGCTGTGTAGACTGGCAGCCATTTGTATGGATTCACCGTCACACAGAACAACCCGGAGTAGGTCTGAGGAAACCACATTCAGTCGAGATGGCCATTTTTGCTTCCCACAGTGCACCGTGGCGGTGGACTCACATAGATCATCCAGGCCGAGTAGCGTCTCCGCAGGTTGTATAACACGGACGCCTCGTTGAGGTGCGTCAGCATGGCCATGTCCTCGATCATGTCATATTTGGGGGGGTTCATCTGCTGGATGTCACCATCTTTTACTGTCAGGGTCTGTTGGTGAACACGAGACGGGACATTTCACTACAAAGGCCGAGTTTACTGCTGCCTGCAGAGAAGCGGTGACCTACCCTCCCATCTTTGGTTTCAACGATGACTTTGTCACCTTTGAGCTCCTTGATTTCAATCTCGATGTAGGCTTCTTTTTCATCAGGGATCCAGGCTCGTTTCTTACCTGACACACGGCAGAGAGGATGTTAGGTAACTCCATAAAACTCCAGGTAAATTAAAGCAACACTCAAAATATGTGGCAGAAATGGTTAATTCAGCAGAGACGCATTTAAAATCTCCGTTTAAACTATAATTCATTGTACTTTTAGACTCGGATACAAATGTATTTAATCCGATTTTAGAGTGAACTCTGTGTATCACCTTAGTTTTGTGAAAATAAAATTGTGCACGAAATGAGCTAAAATGTAGTGCTGAAGTTAAAACTCATTTTCCCCTCGTATATAACTGTATTCATGTTTTTGAAATTAACTTTTAAAAACTTTCTCTACCGTCAAAGGGAATGGCGTGCGACGTCAGCAGCTCCAGGTCGGATTTGCGTAAATACGGCGCAGCCTCCCCGAACTCCCTTGTGTCAAAGCGCGACATGGTGGCAACTCCGCGCCGGTTCCCAAAACCCGAACGCACCAGTGACGGACGAGGAGGGATTTCTTGGCTAAGAATAAGTAAGAAGCTATTTTAAGTCGTTTTGGAGTGTTACAGGTATTTCCGATACTTCGACCTACGGTGATTGGAAACATGAAACACCGTTTGCGTGCCAAAGAGCAAAAACAAATATCCACAATCACAGAAATCACAGAAAAAGACACAGAGAGTGTTAACTGACAAATGGCTGCGAAGGCAACAGTAATATACACTTAAATACGGTGTTTTATTAGTCTATAATAAGATTTAGAGGGTCGTCATTGCGCGCGTAAAATGCGTAATAAGCGACCTACCTAAAAGTTGTCCACTGACCTCAGGGCGATCAACACGGAATAACAGCCTGTGGAGATGGGCCCTCTTTTATACTGTGTTTCTCAAGGTCACGGTCAGTGGACATTTGTCACTGATTAGCATATGCCACCTCCTCCGGCGCCCATTGGTGCGGAGCGCCTGTCTCAATTGACACAAAAGGAAAGCTGCGTTTTTGTCATTGCGCTGAACCCAA
Organism: Pao palembangensis; assembly: GCA_015343265.1. Lineage (NCBI taxonomy): Eukaryota > Metazoa > Chordata > Actinopteri > Tetraodontiformes > Tetraodontidae > Pao > Pao palembangensis. The sequence continues at coordinate 2,288,351 of CM027087.1, read as the reverse complement.
GACGGCTATTTTTGTATCTCGGTGAATTTATGCACCGGAGAGAACTGCATCAGGAGCATCCTGGTATGGGCAGACTTATTCTTTCCGTATAGTGCATTTTGAAGGAGAGCGCAGCATCACTCATCACCGGGTGAGTTGCGTCATCAAACAGAAGAAAACTCAGAACCCCGCTTTGCGCAGAGACATACCCATCTATAGTATGGTTATTGGACAAAATCCACTTTCACCCTTCTGATAAATAGAGGTGAACCCCCTCTCTCTCTCTCTGTAAATGACTGTGCTGCTTATGAACTCATGTTGCCCTTAGGTAATAGTCCTGCAATAGTGCCAAAAGAGATGTTTGCTATTGTGTGTGGCTAAAGAGGATGCAACCTTAGAAGAGATTATTTCAGGATCGGCATGGCATTAAACAGGCAACTATAAATACACAACATTATATTAATAGAGAGAAACATGGCGCGGCTCTCAATACAATAAGGAGCCTGATTTCAGTGAAAAGTGATAAACGAGAGTCACGGTTTTTATGAGACTAAAGGTTCGTTTTACAGATTCTGTGAAGATGCAGCCAGTAAACGTGTTTCACCAGCAGCCTCGGCCTTAAAGAAAAGAGGGGCTGTTTCTTTAGTTACTAACCCCTCAGGACGCAGCCTGTGTTCCTGCACAGGGCAGTGGAAATTCTGTATACTGGCTATTTCTTTAAGAACGTCTTGCGTTGGGGCGCTTCACTGACCTCACCAGATCTGACCTTCAGAGCAAGGGGAGAGGTTGGTGGCTGGTATGAGAGCAGGGTGACGCTGCTGCACAGGGTGGGGAAGGGGACCACAGTTTCTCAGAATAGACAAAGCCAGAGTCCAGCATTCCTGATAGGGAAGTTGGCTGTTAGCTGTGTTGGAATCTGCAAAAGCTGCACGGATGAGAAAAGGACAGTCCGGTGCTTGAACGTTAGGAAAAATAACCTGTTTGGAAGTGTTTACGTGACGGGTGGCCATCTTTGTTGATGCTGCTATCTGTTGCTGTGGCAGACTGAGGTGTTGCCTGACGGCTCCAACTTTCTTGGACATCAGTTAGATAGAGCGGGCCTGAGCGGCTGCAGCTATTCTGGGACTAGGGGCTCTTCAGAGAGGCTGTTTTGTGTACTGTCTCACATGCTGCTCCATTTGAAAAGCTGGCATGCTGATAACACATGAGGAGGAGATGAATCCCAAAGTCCCCATAGCGGCTGGCTTTAAATAAGTCCACATACTCCTTCACCAAAACACACACACACCACACACACACACACACACACACACACACAAGCAGAGTTACACCACACATCTCTCTGCGCTGCTACACTGCAGATCAGTGCAACAGCTGATTTCGAACAGCTCTCTTTACATCCCCTGTGCTCCTCAAAATCATTTAGCCCTGAATGCAGCCAAGCCCATCAGTGTTTTGGTTATCAGACATTTGTTGCTGCTTTAAATGACCCTCCCATATAAAATGACCAAACTGACAACCAGCTGGAGCCGCGGAGTCCTGAAAACACTGGGGCACAGTCCTCAGCCCGTTCTGATGGGCTGGCTGGCGGTGCGGTGATGTGCGAGCGAAGAGGCGACATTTTGGGCATCAGGATTTGATCTGGGGGTCGGTCACAGTTGTTTTAGATCGTCATACACCAAATGCCTGCAGGCTTAGGCAGGGAGATGGCGAGAGATTTGGAATTATGATTGCAGCCATTCCCAGTAGAGTCTCATCGCACATGACAGTCAGATTCCTCCATCAGCTGCAGAGGTCCTGCTGATAACCTGAAACAAGAATTTCAGAGGAGATGTTTCAACAAAATGTAGAGATTATCAATCTTACTCTTAAATTAATTAAAAAAGTTGATGTGAATATTTTAAAAACTGATTTATACACATAAAGAAGTTAACAAAAGCTAAAAAGATCCGAATCTTCTTTGGTCTTGGCCATTTCTTCCTCCTCATTCTGAGTTAAAAAAAAACTAAAACACAAGATTTCCAGCTTGTAGGAACATGTTTGTGCTCTGCAGCGGTGCCCTAAGATGGGCAGTGAAGCCAAGTTATATTTCAGTTCTAAGCATCGGTGGACAGTGAATGTTTCTGCAATCACACGACTGCCCACAATACCTTGCAGCAACTGTGTGGGCTCAGCTCTTAGCCATCGTTTCATCAGAGTGGAGACGGGCTGACGCGTGTCACAAACGCACACCAAAGCCTCAATTACCCTAACACGCCGGCTGCACCTCACTGACACACGCAGGCTCCAATAACCCAGCAGAGTTAAGCGGCCTCTTAGTGAGCCATTGTTGGGGAGTTTAATGCCTCAGCTATTAACCTCTGGCTCCAGACAATACCCCATCCCTCAGTGTGCTAAGTTGTGGTCTGGGTCATTGGGCCCGGCCTGCCCAAGCAGCCCTGCCCTGAGTATGCATGGCAGCCCTCAGCTGTCTTTCTATTTCAGGAGCGTGGAGGCATACCTCAGCCCAGCTGGGGCATCGGAGACAATGGACATGCTGCCTTATCCAAACACAGGCCTGCAGACAATCTGACGCACTCCAGGATCCCTGTGAGAGCCACGGCCGTGCCCCCTCTCACCCGCCCGGCTGTCAGGTAAAGCAGAATGACAGGGTTAGCAAGCTGCACATCAGTCTGGAGCTTAAAGGCTGTTTGACAAACTGGGTTAAATAAGAGAAACGGTCGAGTCACACTGATTGGCTGCTGTTCTGAAGCCGTCAGGACTCCAAGTTTCCAATGGAAATCACGCTTTCTGAGCAGCAGTGCACAACTTCAGCTGCTCCGCTCGGCTATAAACAGACTTGGAAGAGAAACTTCCTGTTCAGGAAGACCTTGAGTTTGTGACCTCCAGCATCTCGCTGTGAAGGGGAACACGGCCTCGTTTGATTTACGGTCAGTCCCAACGGTGCAGGTGGCAGCGCTGGGCCTCCGGCGTGACACCTGTTAACGTTCTGGATGCCCTTTCACAGGTCGCACAGGCTCCAGGCCCCTACACATGTCCACTGAACACAGACGATACGCATAACCAAAGTTTGACATGTGCACTTGTTGGCCAGGCAGAACGAGACGGCCACAGCCGTAAGATGGAGATCATCAAATTTTAGTATCAATTTTAAAATAATTTTACATATTTGCTTATTTTTCCACATGAGGTGGGAGAGTTTTATAATGTTATTAAGAACACTTAAGAAGCAGAATATTGCATGTGCATAAACTTTAAAACAAACATCTTTTTTATTTGCTTTTGTTGTTGAGGAATTTTCCCATCTTTTTTCTCCCTTCCGTGTGTTAAGCAAACATGAAACATGACAGCTAGTGTTTAAAGCAGCCACCTACTGCTTGGCTGCAGACTAGTTTCCCAGGTATTTGAAGCAAAGCAGGGGATTGAGGATGCTGAGCAGGAGTGTAAGCAGGTGAAAAGGGTCCTAGGGGGAAACTGCAACGTGCTTCACTCACTGAGATGTAACAGAAGGATCAACTTGGCATCCAGAGAAGTGCTACTTCCCGGCAGCAGGCCAGACACTTAGACAGCTGGACACCCTGTATGTGTGTGTGTGTGTGTGTGTGTCGTCATTTCTTAATTGGCAGTGTTAGAATAGTGTGAACATCAGAGCTCAGGGTCTCTGTTTCAGGCCTCTTACCTGTGCATGATGCCAAAATTCAAACAAACGCAGGGATTCAAAGACAAGAAAGTGGTTTCCTCTGAAGAAGTGATAGACACACTATGTGTCGACGAAATCAGGTTTTAAATTAATGTGAAAATAACCAAATATGCATCCTTGCGATGGAAACTTTGCCGTCCTGTGTAATGCTGCCCCCTAGTGGTACAGCGTGAGGCTTACATGCTGTAATATTGCACGTTTAAATGTATAATTTTACAGTTTGTACGTCTTTGAGCCCGCAAAAAATATAGAAACTTTTGTTGTTAAAGGGACAGTTCACCAGATATATATAATATGTTGTAAAGGGATCTAAAATGGATGCGAAAATAAACAATTTAAAAAAAGAACTGCACAAGTCATCATCTCAAAATGACTTACAAACCAAGTATTTAAGTCCCATCTATATTAGGTATATCACACAGATGTTATATTAAAATGTTCTAAAAAAAATTAATGGATACAACTTTAAAGTTGTGGTGAAAATATATTATGATAAACAGATTAAACGCTGCAGATATTTTGTTGTTTTGCCGTTAAGAGTCCTTTGTGCTTATTTCCCCATTTGTGATTTATAGTGAAGTCAAACTAGAGAGAGACCTTAGCGATCAGAGATTCAGCATTTTTCTTTCCCAGAAAATTATAAATCTTGGTAGAACAAAAATGCTTTTGTTTGTTGCTGCCTGGGCCAACATGTCTGAGAGCCTCAAAGGAAAAGTCGGGAAACTTGCAGGATTTGTGTTCGTAGAATCGCCTGCAAACACCACGCACTTGACTTTTTCTGCTTTCTCCTCATTTGTGGGTCAGTTCTCCTTAAAATGCTTACTTTGGAAAACTGGCTATAACTAACCGTGGCCCCAGTGTGTGTGTGTGTGTGTGTGTGTGTGTGTGTGTGTGTGTGACCGGTAAATATCTGTCATGAAGGATATGATATGTCAGTCTTCTCACAGTTCTGCTGCAGTAAATTATTTTAATCAAAATGTGACGATAAACTTTATGGACAAGGAAAAAGAAAAAAAAAGCTTCTGCAGGAAAAAAAAAACTTCCCAACCCCTGATCTTCACACACATATTTCCTTTCATTTGAGCAACAAGTCCAGCCAAGTTTGATGAAAATGAATGTTGACACAAATCTGGATGTAATGAAGCGTCTGCGAAGTCCACCATGATTTTCCAGCTATTTCTTGAATATAGGATTGTTTGAAAATGTTAGATTGCGTATACTGCAGTACTACAACAGATGTTTTATCTGGCACGGGAAACAGCTCATGTGGAAAGTGATAATGGGATATAAAGCAGCCCGGACGAAACCGCGACAGTTCTGTGCGCAGTAATCAAAAAGCCGCACTGAAAAAAAAAAAAAAAGCGGTTTGTTCATGCAGTGTTTGTTTTTGCCAGCAGGGGGAGCTCCGACCCAGTCTGACCATTAACATGCAGGGTATGAGTATGGTTCACATGTGGCCAGTTGAGCCAGAGAGGAAGCAGAACAGGAACCTTGTGAGTAAGTACACTGCACCTTGCAAGCAGCTGGGTCTATATCTCACAGAACAGGAACAGAGTAGGCGTTACATTTAACACATTAAAGCCCGTGTTATCAGGTTAGAAAGCAGCTTTGGTTTAATGGGAACGCTACACTGGTTTAATGAAAGACTGAGGCTCAGTCCAGCTAACAGCCATTAACAAGGTGGTTCTGTGTGTTTCTCAATGACAGGAAAGGGCTATCTCATAGGAAGTGGAAGTAGGAGCGTCCCTCTTTCTCTCTCTGACACAAACATACAAGCACACATGCACACTCAGACATACACATTCGTGCGCACCCCCCACGGTCACCCACCCGCCTGCCCATCCTGTAGCTGTGAGCGGTGTGAGCCAGGAACACCCCCTCTCTGTGCGGCTATGGCTGCCTGCTAGTGTTTTGGTAATCGTCATCCTCCCTGACCTGCTGGCCCGATCCTGGCGCCAGGAGTCTCCTTGCCTCCCCTCCACCTCTGCGAGCCAACTACCCCCGACCCCACGGATAATTCAGTCCAGCTGTTGCAAGGTGCCTTGCCTTCTCCCACCCACTATATTCACACTTCTGTAGTTTTGGACTTGAAAAAAGGCTGCATGCTTTTTTTGGCAGCCTCTCAGTCTCTGCATGGGGTATCACTGCTGTATCACACCAATTTGATAACTGGCACAGTTCCTGTTCTGCAACAAGTCGGTGCTGAGTCTAGATTTAATGTTGCGATGTGGAAATAGGGGGGTTTTTGCACCATGTTTTCTGCCTGTTTTTTTTTTTTTTTTTTTTTTACCAGGGTCACAGAATTTGTCCCAGTCCTCGTGAGGATCCGGTCTTAATGTCGTGGAATGTCACTGTGGAAGGAGAGCGCGGACACACAGGGCTGTTGCAGATCCATCTCCTCATTGGAGTCACATGAAGAGCATGTGCATCCTCCATGATCAAGTGAGACTGGGAGGGGATTGAGAGTTATTGACAAGGAATGTTTTGACGATGACACAGAAAAAGGGCCTCGATTTGTGGCAAAGCCTTCTGTGTTGAGTTTGTGATGCAGGAAGGAAAATTCTTCCAGTCCATGTGTGTGCATTTCTTTTGTGTCCTTAAGTGGGCTTTTTTTTTTTTTTTTTTTTTTTTTTTAACCATTTTGGGGCTTTTGAGTAATATAAGATGCCTCTCTGTCTATGGTCTAACCACAGTGGGATGAGATGGAGGAGAACCCCAAGTGTTTGATCCCCAGTCTTCAACTTCAGCACGAGTGCCTTCAGCTTGTGTGTGTGTGTGTGTGTGTGTGTGTCAGAGAGAGAGAGACAGAGGTTTGGATTGTCTTTTTCACGACTGTTGTGGCGCGTTTGCCTTGCAGAGCAGTAGAGGATGGATGGGGGGGTGGGGGACTGGTACAAAGAGCTGTTCTGGTGGAACTATGGAGGAAAATAGTTCATGCAGCACTGGGATTTCCTGCCTTTGCCCTAGCCCCCCACTCCCTTCCCTCTCCAGTCTGTTGCTCTGTTCTTGACACCCTTCAGCAGTATGGAAAGTGCTCAGACGGCGTTTCATTTGGGGATGGGTGAAGCAGCTAATTTGATTAGAGGAATGAGAGGATCACGGGGGAGATATTCGCTGTTGATCCAGACTTTTGAAATCAGGTTTTCATAATTCAATTTCCTGGCCTTACCACACATGAATGAAAAGTGGCAGCACGTAAAGCCTCATCTGTGTCATGCACAGCTGGAATACACATTATTTATCCCGACGTGGATGCTGTGAATGGACGCAGACGATTGTCACGCTGCCGCCTGAGTCAGATGCAGAAAAGACAGGTGTGTCACCATTTGGCTGCCTTCAGACGTATCGTGTGGGTGTCAAAGAGGAGGTGGACGGGGACAAGTGGGGGGCCGGGTGTAATGTTTAAACCAGTTTTCTCCTTCTCTTCCAGGGCTTTGATCTTAGGTGTCAGTAGCAGGGTTGGGGGGCATGTGTCACTCATTAGCACTGTGGTGTGAGTGCACAGTTTCACCAGTGTGAAGCAGAGTTGGGAGAATGCTATGAAAATGGCGGCGCCTGGGGTGTTCCTGCTAATAAACTCTGAGGGTGGTGTCAGATTTGGGGGGGTTGAGGGGTTGAAAAGAGAAAGGATCACTGTAGGACGGTGTTAAAGTTTAGCCTGATATCTGCTTCCGAGTCCAACATCTCATCCAGGACTGTTTGTGGTGTACATACTTATGCTAAACTGATAGCACAGGAAGTCGAACAGACTATTCCATTGAAAAGCCGCACTGCCAGCATTCGCTGTCTTATAAGGGGAGGGAAATGGAAACCAGATGTCTGAGATCCTCCGTGAATATGTCAAAGCTTTCAGACTGTGTCAGTTCCTCCATGTCCCATTGGTGGACTGATACTTTTCTGCACCGTCATCAGTAATATCTATAATACTCCCTCCCCGTGGACATCTCATACAGCCTTGGCTGCAGGCTCCGGGAAAAGAAGCTTCTCCCTTCCAAAAAGGTTTTTTTTTTTTTTTTTCCCTTCCCGTCTCTATTCCTTAGGTTTCAGACCTCACCACATTCCTCAGATTTCAGGGTAACTTCCCATATCCCAAGACTCAGCCGGGTGGCAAATCTCTCAGCACTCCTTTGTGGATAGATTGCTTTCTCTTGCTTGAGAAAATAACAAGCTATAGAGTAATGACTTAACAAGCAACAGGATAATGGCTTCAACATGTGCAAGACTGTGCGCATGTGTGTGTGTGTGTGTGTGTGTGTGTGTGTGCGCGCATGTGTGTATTGTTTGGAAGCCAGCAGTGCAGAATCAACGACCTCTCTGTTTGATTGGAGTTGTTTGAATGTTGGACCGCTGATGAATAGATTGCTCCTCTCAGTCCTGGAGCCTGCGAGTCTTTGGGGAATCAGCATCCTCCGATGTGTCACAACGACAGGGCCGGCCTGTGGGGTGCTGGTGGGGTTGCCGGGTGTTTTCCATCAGAACCAGCTGCTGCAGAGGCCTCCCACTCAGCCATGTTCGGCGTGCAGGCGCCCACTCTCGCCCGTGTTTGTGCTGATTAATGACGATGTGACAGGCGTCAATTATTTGCATAATTTGGCGGTGTTTATTTTAGGTTTTGTTGCCATACCTGTGCTCACTGAACTTTTGATTTTCAGTGGAACAAATGGAAAGAAGTCGACATCTCAGCCTCCTGCTCCCAGTCTCATACTGGTGTAGCTTTGACCCAACTGTTCACGAGTGTGGCTTCAGTCTCGGCATGATGTGGCCTGCCACCTCAGGTACGTCTCACTCTCACAAACTGGAGGCTGTGCCTTTGTATTTGTGTGTGTGTGTGTGTGTGTGTGTGTGTGTTTAGGTTAAGGGTTACGGTCAAGGCATAGTTAGGACAGTTAGGGTTGGGGTAAAGGGCTGGGTAATATATCATCCTGTGAAAGTCCTTGCAAAGTTAGGAGTACAAGGATGTGTGTGTGTGTGTGTTTGCAGCACACCAGCTGATGCCGTGGCATGCCCGTACTAGTGTTAATTGATATGTGTTACCTCTTTCATAACACTTTGTCAATGCCTCCGGCAAGAGCTCAACGTCTTTTTACACCTTGCCTGGGAAAATACGCTCAGGTACATTCCAGTGCAGCAAACAGGTGAATTTATTTTATCTCCACAGGAATCCAACTGCCTGTGATGCACTTTTGCTCAGCAGAGATTTAAAATCACTTTGCTGAAATTTTCAAAGATTGTGTGCACTTGAACAGTTTACTTGACAAATAAGTAGACACAGTTTGCACTGTTCACAATCTTCATTCTGTGTACGAGCCTTGATTTTTAAAGTTGTTAATATTAGAATGTTATTATTATGATATTAAAATTATTAGCATGCAGCTAACACGCTGCTCCTTGGCTCACTCAGGTGCCACACAAGAATTTAGGATTAATGACACTTAAGAAAGCTGGGTCAGAATTAGAATCTCCTGTTTCCTGTCCCAGGGTAGAAGTCAGCTTTATTACTCCTCCCCTCCATTTCCACTAGCCCCAGTATGAGGCAATGCCAAAAAGAACACAGAGGAAAAATAGAGAGCTCAGGCGCCATCCATTCTTCCGCCTCTCCCCCTTCTCTGCTCGCTCGCTGTGCTTCTCACTGGCACTGAGTTAGCAGCAACACATGTCTCTGATCAAGTCCAGCCTGCGTCATCAGTTAGTAAACTCCAGGCTCCAGGAAAACCAACAGAGAGTACATTCATAGCCGGCGACCCTGTGACTGAGTGTGTGATTCATTACTCTTTAATATGCACCCCTACCCCCATCCACTAACCCAGCCGACCGCTTCTCCCATCCAGCCTCTGGGTGAAGGCACAGCCTGATCAAATCCATCATTAGGCATACTTGTGGTGTTAGCGCTGTTTACCAGATGCAGAGCTTGTGTCTCTGGCCTGTTTGCAGCCCAGTGTTAACTCTGCCTTCTGACATCAGGCCAGAGAACAGGGACAAGGACTCCCGGGGTGACTTGCACAGTTGTTAACGCCACAACATTGTGGACATGAACGTGGCTGATATTGAGAGTTATTGATCAGAAGAATCAGCAGGAAATATAGTAAACGAGATGAGGATAATGTGATAGAAGCACTTCTATCAAAACAGAACTCCTTCTGTTCCTAATGAGGTTGGGACTCTTTACGTCCCCCCCAGGCCGCTGTCCTATCACACTGATCCCACTGTACTCTATTTTACACGCTCGGTAACATTGCATGTTACACACTGTTTGTGCTGTTCGGCCCTGACAATCAGGACAAACGAGTGACACTCAGGAGGCAGTCACATGTGGAAAGCAGCGCGCGCATTCGGCATTCGGTGCTGAGTGGGCCGACGGCTCGCTGCAGATGGAACAACCGTTAAATTGGATGTCCAACGGATTTTCCCAGAGTTTTTTTTTCTGGGTCTTGTGAGTAATGAGCACAGGATGAGTCCTGTTTATGAGACACTGACAGCTCCCTCCTGGCTCCCAGGCCATGAAACCCAACTGTTGCTGCCGCAGCAGCACCAAGGGTCCGCTGCTCAGTCCCCGGCCACCCAGCTCCTCCCTGAAAACAGGGCTCAACGAGCAGTCATGGGTGGGACAGCTGTTGGGAGGGGGATGGGGCGGTAGGCTGGCAGTGGTAAAGTGCAGAGGCGACAGCAGCAGAGACAGCGCTGGAGCTCTGCAGCTCCTCCAGAGAGGCGGCTTTTTCTGGCTGAAGTAGGCCAATGTAAACTCCCACTTCCTGTTGGCCCTGTCTCTGAGCGAGAGACGATCCTCCTGCGATGGGGGAAAAGTCGGCTGCTCTGTGGGGACCACAAACACACACACACACACACACACACACACACACACACACACACACACACACACACAGACACACACAGAAATAGAGCCAAGGGGGCAGGCAGGAGAGTGGGAGTAGGAGAGAGCGAGTCAGTGAGTGAGAGAGCTAGGAATACACAAACACAGCGGGGTTCAGGAATGTTAAACACATGCTTTATGGCATAAATAGCAGCCACATTTGGTAAATTACAGTGAGTGCTCTGGCACTGTAGAGCACACAGCAGGAAAACACTCTCAAATTTCAGGTCCACTCTCCCCAATGAAGAATGTTTTTATAGCTATGTGTCTGTGATTTGCTCCTGCCCCTCATTAACACAGATGCTCACAGATAAGGGAAAATTGTGAGGGAAAAGTCAAGATGACAAACAGCGACTCGAGAATAAAGCAAAGATGAAAAGGAGGATGATTGTGTTTCCTGGCAGAGCTAACACCCTCACCTCAGGACATACCAGCTGACATCACCACAACAACATCACAACAATCCTGAGCTAATGTCCACCAGCTGAAACGTTAACAGCCTTTTCATCCAAGCGCATCGCAAAATGGCTGAAGGAGCCACCATCAGACTCCTATGAGCTCCGCGCTGGACCCGGTTCCTGTTCAGACACAGATGTTTCAGTATCTGCATGAGCAACTTGAGATGAATCACCGCTTCATGCTGCAATTCAATCCTGAATGTTCGCTGTGAGCACATTTCCCTGACTCAGAACAGAACGAGGAACGAACGTGGAAGAGCTGACTTCATCCTCCACTGGCCTGACTGGGCCTCAGCCCCCGCACACCCAGCGCACCACGGCCTGAGCGCAGAGGAGCCGTTGGATCCTAAAGCTCCAGTCTGGGCAGACTGTGACTCACAGTCTGGGTGGAGGAAGAAATTCCCAGGAGGAGAAAATGTATACACTCACACCCTGCCGTCAGAAATATGGATGACTAAAATTCCACCTTAAGATAATTTCAAGAGCTCTAGCTGGCATGTATGAACTGGTGCACATTCTTTGTATTGAGTGGAAGCAGACTTTGACCAAAGTTCTTTAACTGCACATACACACACACATCGAGCAGTGTTTGCATAGTGACACTGAGTGCGATGGCAGGTGGGAACTGGAAGCAGGTGCAATCAGTTGTCCCTGTCCATCACTCAAGTGTGTCCACCTGCAAATTCCGCTCTGCAGCACAGGTCGGTTACCTCATCCTGCACAAGATGCAGTTAATTATCTAACGACCCATCGACAACCAACGTTTCAACTGTCCTGACAAACCTTTGCGGAAATGAGAGGGTGAAATGTAATAAACATAAATTACTTTATTGAATGGAAATTACACAGTTACAACATAGAGGAAACAGAAGTGGACACACAAGCATGGTATAAAACTGAAATCCGCACGTCACGCTAGAAAACATGGCCATAATGTTTAGGAATTTTAATTTAAAAAATTATCTTTACACAGATCACATGTTAGACAACCGTGTCTCAATAACGTAAACCTTAAAAATGTTTGGTCCCAGCCTTCTTGCATTTTCAAAATGTTGCTAATCTACTAATACTGTCAAAAATGATTTTTCTTGAATCCACAAATACTATCTGAGGTAAAAGACACATTTTTTTGGTTTCAAAATCCATAAAATATCAAGGCACAAATTCATTTACATTAAAAAATATGGCTTTGGATTATTATTAACACTGCGGTAACCTTGAGTGCATGGCATCGCCCACCTGCAAAGTAAAGCTTCTTTGGACAACGAGTGGGTGGATGACTCTTCCTATCGCTAAAAAGCATCAGATAAAAGAGGTGCTTTGGATGTGGTCAAAACAGAGGCTTAAAATGATCCCCAGTGGCGAAACAAACACCATTCTTTTTTGATGGTATGTATCCTCTATTTTCTTAAGCAAACCAAGGGCACTGGAAGTCACCTGCTGCCAGCCAGCGAAGGTCACGGCTGCAGCACCTGTTAGCACCTCGTCTATCGGCACCACAACCCCAGGGACAGCTGTGTGTGCGTAGGTGTGTGTGTGTATGTGTGTGTGTGTGTGTGTCTGTGTGTGTGTGTGTGCTATAAGTCATACTGAGAGATTTAGTCCACCCACGCACCCCTACCTCTCAGCAGCTGTGTCTAGGCTGTGATCCGGTGGTCGGGACCAGGACAGAGACAGGAAAGAACACCTCTTACCCCAATGAGTTCACTACATATTTGGTTGTTGGAATGAGCACAATAGCAACAGTGGGGCTGATAGTGAAGTGAGTGTCTGGACAGCTCTGCTTGGATTTGTTCCGGCCTCAAAAGCACAATCTAGATCGGAAGAAATGGAAAATAGGCCATCCGAGTTTCCCTCATGGAGCAGAGAAGGTGAAAGGCTCATCAGATCCATGAATGAGGCTCAGTTGTTTCCAGCAGGCCATGGCAGGCTCTTGGTGACCTTGCAGGGGGGTCAGCTGGACTTGTATCTGGACCACTCGACCAGCCGGTTCCCAGAACTCTGAGTGGGTCTCCTCCGTCCGTCTCTGCGGCGCTTCATACTGCAGTGGAGCAGCACCCTGAGGAGCTGTGCTTCTGCAGCAGTGACATGCGGCTGAAGGTGCGAGAACAGATGCCACACTGGTACTTTTTCACCTCAGCGTGGGTCTGCAGATGAGCCCGCAGGTTGGAGCGGTCGGCAAAGGCCCGGTTGCAGTGGGGGCAGGAGAACGGGCGCTCACCTGGACAGGTAAGAGAGGAAGCACAGGTAACGTAGCTATTTGCCATTTCTAATCATGTCCTCACATATTGATGAGCTGTCTCTGTCATCACAAAAGCCCCTCATTAACACTTTCGGCTCACTAGATAATGGGGAAGCACGTGATAGGCCGGTTAGGTCGGCGTCTGTCTGAACAGTGATTCAATCAGAACAAAATGAGATTAGCATGCTAACAAGTTGCAGCAGGTACAAACAGCTCACTGACAGCAAAGGGACTACAGGCATTCTTTCAAATCTTTTATCAACCCTCGGCTGTGTTCCCCAGCAGCCGTGACAAGATAATTAGTCAACGAGTCATTGTTGCTGGGGCATTAAACACAATGAGTAATCAATGAGTGCAGGGTCCATGGAGGGCTTCCCCCTGTGTGATAATGTCTGCTGATCAAGCATGTGAGCTCATAAAACTGATTGTCATGGATATCCTGCAACCTTATCTCACAGATCAAACCAAAGTTTGAATTCAAAAGCAAAAACAGCAAATGATGTTATTGAAATATCGTCAAATGTGCTCCATACCTGTGTGTGTGCGAATGTGGCCTCGCAGCAGCCACGGCCTGGAGAAAGCCTTTCCGCAGGTGGTGCACACACACGGCAAGGTGTGTGAGCGGATGTGCATCTTCAGTGCCCCGAGGCTGGTGTATTCTTTCGGGCAGTGTTTGCAAAGGAAGGCTGGCCTGGCTGCTGTGGCAGGGGCCTCTCTCTCCTCCTCTTCCTCAGGGGGACTGCTGTGAGTCATAACGCCTGTGCATTTCATCCGCTGGCGAGGGGCAAATGTGTGCACGGGCTCCGGGCTTGGGGGGTCCGAGGTGCGTCCTTCATCTTCTTCTCCGCAGCTGCTGGCGCTGCTGCTGAGGCTGGAGGGGGAACTGAGGTCGAGAGGGCCCGGGATGGAAGTTTGTTCTGTTTGGGAGGTGGGCAGATATAAGGTTGGCAGGACACTCAAATCCCACACTAGACCAGTTGTGAGGCAGGTGGCGGTGGCGGTGCTGTCCGCTGATGGAAGCTCGGCAAAAGGATAACTTTCCTGGGAAGTATCTGAGACAAAAGGGAAAATTATTTAGTGATTAAACTGACCCATGACAGCAATATATGAGTTTAACAGCACTCTACTGACTGCATGTGAACTGTTTTAGGCCATTTAGGCGATACATGATTGTGTTTTTTGCAGCATTTAACGGTTTGAAAGCCAAGAGATGCATGGTTTCATGGGCCGTTTCCTCCCACGTATCCACGTACTTGTAACATGAATGGGGCACTGTCTGGTTACAGAAGGGGAGAAAAGCGCACCTAACGGGCCGAATCGAAGGGAAGGTTGCGGGGTTTGCAGTGGAATCAAAAACTGTGGTTTTCTTTTATATACATTAAGGTAAAGCCGGACGGGAAACAGGTGGTTTCCACCAGTTTGCGCACTTATATAAAGGTGATATTATAATCCACGCAAGACATAAAAAAGCACCTTCAAACTCACCATTCTGACATTCCAGCTCACTGTAGTTCGGCTTTTGTTTCGCGAAGTACTTTTTGACCAAAAAAGACCGAGGCATTGTCCTTGAGCGGGTGCGTAAAAGTAGCCTGCGGTCACGACGCACAGCTTCAACAAGAGCTCTGGTATAAAAAAATAAAGTAGCCTGACTTTGGTCCTCACTATCCGCAAGGAAAAACGCGAGAAATAGCCCCAAAAATGAGAGTGGACGTCAGCAAAGACATGCGTGTGTGTGCAACTTTCATAGAAAATGACTAAATGCTGGCCTCTGTTCTGAAATAGTCTGACATGGGCGGGAGGGGTGTGCTCGCCCCGAGGGCCCTCCCCACCTCCCCACCTCCCCACCTCCCATACCAGCGCTCAAGTGCGCAGAAAGATGTCGGCATGCTCACACACTTTCCCAACAACATAAACACGATTTTACATTGTTTACACACAGCAAATCTTCGGCGTGGGCCTGCACTGATACTCGAATATCAGAAATCGTTTTTATTTTGTGATGAGACAAACCGTACACAGAAAGTTGTAATTATGGTCGCCACCCCATCAACTTATACTCTTTGAGCCTCCAGATGATTTTATTTTAAAGTCTCCCAATCTGGAGCGACTTTAGACCAACATTATGTGCAGTCTTATGCACTAATGCACAGTCATCAGTTTCCAGAAATTCAGGAAGCTGAAATGAAACATTTCATCAACTGCACATGAAGAGAAGTCAGCCATAAAGAGGATCTCAGCTGACCTGTCATTGAAATTTGATGTTTGTGTGGCTGAATGTTAGTTACATGTTCAGTTGTTTGATACTTTCTCTCTTATTCTGGGGTAGTCAGTCCAGCTATTGGCCTACTTTATTTAAAAAAGGCTACACCCTGAAGCTACGGCTGTCTCAGTAGAGTAACTGCGCCATCTACTGGAAGAAATAGAAATTAGACAATGCAAAAATGACTGCATTGTTTATTTAAAACATAGTTTGTGTTTGATTTGTTTGATAGACTGGAGTGAGGGCATTATTTGCTCGCATTAATGTAATACACTTAAATGCGCGCGCGCGCACAGACACACACACAAACACACACACTCGTAATGCAAGTAGCCCAACGATATAGTTAGATTAATAACAAATATAATTCTCAAAGTATCTGTACAGAAGGAGAGCTAAACAATGGTGACGGCGTTTGGGGCTCCTGAAAGAGGTTGGCGGCATCACCACTAGGTGGAGACAAATGCAAGCAAAATGTGTGTCTGTGATCTGGGTCGACGGTGCAAAGCCCAATGTTGCTCAAATAAAATGGGGAAACACAGAAACAGCACAATTAATGCATCAATGGATTATTTACATCAGTAGTCGTTGAATAACGAACCATTGCCGTCTTTTACTGAAAAAAGTAGTTTATAGTCAAATACCACAAATTTATTTGTGAGAAATCTTAAATCTATCAAATCTTTGTCGTTGTCAGTATGTTTTATAACACCGGGGAGAATTGCGTAAATTCTCTGTATTTGCGATAGCGCTAGAGTTTTGTCACAGCTGAAATCAAATCATTCCGCGTATTTAGTTGCCGAGCTCTGATTGGTGCGTTTTCTGGAATGGGCGGGGTCAGGGGCGGGCTTGTCTGCGGAGGGTTTGAAATTCAAAATAAAACAAATGACTGGGTTGACAGTAATTCAAGAGGAAAAATCACATTAAATCGTCGACGGCTGAGGAACACTAACCAAAGGTAAGGACCTTGAAGAAGTAATGCTGACTTAAGACTGCGTACAGTAGACAATACAGTCGTGTTACCTACATTAGCGGCAAAAGTCTGAGCACTATTATTAATGTGGAATTGGCATTTTCTGTATCAGATTAAGTGATTTAAATTTGGATAATGACATTAAAACTCTCTGCTGTCTCAATTACCTTTTGAACAGCGTATCAAAATACGATCTAATCTATATGCAGTTTACATTGTGCAGTATTTTTAATCGCATTATTAATAGTATTAAGTGCAACTGCGTGATCGTTAAAACGCTACAGCAATGCAACGCCAGTAAAACTGATTGCATGTTAAAGCTGCAGGCTAATCTTTCACTAATCATATGTTTAATAAAGGAGTCCCTCCCCCGATTATTCAGAGCAGATGGGCCAGAACAAAAGTCTTGGGGCATTCCTAAAACGGCCTCAAGAATTTTCATTGGATCACCTGATCAGCTGACCCAGTTTCTGTAAATTGTAAACAATGATATGGAAGAAAGAATCCTTTGGCATTGCCCTCATTTTTATTAAAGGATATGAACATGTAAATTACCCCTTAGCAAGTGCTTTCCTTGTCTGAGTCTGCAGTTCAAGAAAAGGAACAAGAGAAGACAAAGAGGACCCGGGAATGCTCGGAGCCATCACACGTCTGCTTTTTGGGGGTGAGGAGCAGACCCCAGATGACTTCAAATCTGGAGAAATGCCAGAAGAGGAGTGGCAGGTTGTCAGTCATCAAGGTCAGCCACAGAAAATGTTACTCTGTATTAGGGTTTAAAACCGAATACACCACCCCGCCCCCCCCCCCACTGGTTTAATTAGGTTTTTTAATCAGGAGTACTGGGACTCAAATGGGTGTCTGTTTGTAAGTGGGGAAACATTATGTCTCAACAGAGGCAAGTTCTGCAGAGAACCAGGGTCCAGAGCAGACGGCCGTGGAACAGTCCAGCTCAGCTCAACAACAGGACACGGCAGCAAACATGAAAGCCTTTGATGTGATCAGGTGACAGAACTTCTTTATCACACATTTGTGAGGGAAAAAGAAATATAATGGCATAGAAATGTTGCAACTAGAATTCTCGTGTCTTTCCAGTCTTGTAGATCCAGAACCTGCAGGTCAAAGTAGCGCCACCCGTCCAGCGGTCGCAGGTGTGGCTGCACAGCTTAAACCTGCGATAGCGGTGGAACAGCTAACCCTCATTCCGAAGGCCAGGACCTGGGCAGACCGGCACCACGTGACTCGCAACAGCATGCAACGCCACAACCGCGTTCGCCAGGGAATCCAGCAGAGCCTCTTCCACCTCCAGCAGCCGGGGCGTCGCAGCCTCGCTCACTGAGGCTCACACACTAAGCGATCACTCCTTGACTCGAAGCAAACCGCTGCGCAGACATAGACAGACATAGCACTTGTTACCACATAAAAGGTAGCTACCTTAAAATCAGCACCGTGTATCTAATATACAAGAAGTTTACCCTGATGAGAGCCGTGTGTTTTCTTTTTGTGTGTCTCCATGTGGAATTGCGAGTCTCTGGTTGCCACATTGCACCTGTAGAAAAATGTGCAAAGTGGTAAAATCCTCACAATGAAGAGTATGTAGGTCACCACAGGCTTATTTAAAAAAAGCAATTGTCCCAGTTTCTCTCCCATTTGTGATCAATGTTTTAGTGCTTTTAATCTGTTTTTGAATTGGGCCCTGATGGCTTGTGGTCATTGCACAAAGTAAGAAACAGGAGAACCCAGGAAGTGAGACATACGAAGAAATTTGTCTGTTCTTAAAAAAAAAAAAAAAAAAAAAACAATAGTCAAAAGTATTTTATTGATGCATCAGGCATTTCCTGGTTATTCCCTCTCTGCACACATTAACGAATGGTCTCCACACAAGCAGCTGGCAGCAGAGTTGGCATCATGGGACCAGGTGACCTCAAAGTGTCAACAGCAAAGTGATGGTGTGACTTTAAATGACATGGGTGACCTAAAGCGAAATGTATGGTATGCTGCAAACAACATTCTTGTATCTTATCTGATGAGCTCCACGAGCACACTCTTCCATTGATTACAGTCAAGGCCAGGCCCCAGCCCATTTTTTTCTGCATTTAGGTTATTATCACAGATTATTATTATATAATTTAGAAACATAATGCAGCCTGGAAAGGGGCCCGTAACTCCCCTCATAGCCATAATAGTGGTAATAGCATGACATAAAGGTGGGATTTACGTACTTTGCAGGTCAGGACAGTTTAAGTGCAATTACAAGGGTTGGGTCATTATTGTTGAATTATTTGCAGATTTAATTTTCCACACTTGAGCTGCTGATCGCTGAGAAGAAACCAGCCCAACATGCGTTACTGGCTGTTTTGTAGGAAAGCAGCTGAAGAGTTTTGCTGCTGCATTAGTCTCTTC
Source organism: Pao palembangensis (assembly GCA_015343265.1). Taxonomy (NCBI): domain Eukaryota; kingdom Metazoa; phylum Chordata; class Actinopteri; order Tetraodontiformes; family Tetraodontidae; genus Pao; species Pao palembangensis. The sequence goes on along the minus strand of CM027087.1, from coordinate 2,269,471 downwards.
TCCGTATCAGCTTTTCCTGGCTGCCTGACTTCTCTGTAATCTCTGCAATCAGATGAGATCAGATTTGTCATCACAAAAGAAAGAACATTAAAGCTGCAATATTTCTCCAACCGTAAGCTCTCCAATGTTCTCACCTCATAAGCATCTGACAAAAAAACGTTCAAAAAACTTCAGCTTGTGCTTGAATATGGGTTATTTACAGTTCCCTTAACACTCGGGCTGGTTAACTGACACCATGAAATGAGGACTGTTACGTAAACCCGGCTTGCAGTCGAGATAGTGCCTTTCATTCCAGCAGAATCACATGGTAGATGCAAACATGTCACATTTTTGCATGCAGATAAACATGCCAATCAAAACACTGCAGGTAATGCAGATACAACAGCGCCAGACTTGACCTTGTCAGGGACATCATGTGAGTTATTTGACAATATTTCTTTTATTTGCAGGATCAGATTTTAACCGCAAAAACCGAGACTTGAGACGATTTGCGATGGTTTTTATGTAAGTGTTCCCTTCAGGCCCTGCTGTTGTTTTTGGATTATGAGACCAGTTTCTGAGGCGGAGACGCCAAGTGGGTGTGACCGTTCACATCCAGGTCAGTATTAAAACCTCTGGCGTCACTTCACCTCCTCCACTCAGCAGGAAAAGTCACCTGTCGAGAGCTGATTATTCATGGGTAAATAATGAAGTAATCTGTCTGCAAATTAGAGCTTCGCAAGTTGAAACGGTAAGAAAACAAATGTTTTGAAGGAGAGTGTTTGAGCACAGTTGTGTTTAATGTCCGCATATTTAAAGTTTATTTAAGATTACTTGCGGTGTTTGCATTCTTAGTATCATAAGATAGTTAAACAAGGTTTTTCATTGTTGCCTCTGAAGAAATGTTTTCTCTAACATCACTGTGGAAGCTTTGCGCTGGATTATGAGTGTGCGCTGGACATGACCCAAGGATGAATTGAGCAATCTGGACTTGTGATTCAGATGATGGATGTTTTATTACCAGCATAACTCAGATGAAATTTGGCTTCTGAACTGATTTATGTTCATATTCTGAATCAGTATCAGTTTTTTTCGGCAGAGATTTGGATGAAATGTGGCATGTGTGTCAGGTTTAAGTGGATGATGATTTGATTCATTGTTGTTCGAGCTCTTAAAACTCATTTTTCTGCAATAATTGATGGGATTTTTGCTGTTATGTGGGATTTTGTGGGAAAGCTGCATCTGCACTGCTTTGGTTCTGTCTTTTAAAGTCAACGTCATGCTTTGTTTTTCTTGCAGGTTCTGTGAACAACATCAGCTTTAATTCAGCCTGCAAAAATAGAAGAATAAAAAAGGAGCATCAATGGAGCCAAAAACTGCAGCAAACGACAAGTATTTCATCGTGATCCGTGGGAATTCCAGGAAGGGCTTCTGTCGGGGATGTATCGGTCGGGTGGAGGCAGAGACGCCTCATGGGGAGATAATGGGGCTGTCGTACGGCACAGGGAGCCCCAAGAATGGGGGCATCGTCAGGCGGGAGGACACCTACCCTCTGACCTACCGCCAGGTCCAGCTGCTCCTCTTCGTTTCCAACACGGGCAGGCGACTGGAGCTTCTGTGCAACACCCAGCTGTTTTCAGCCATCTGTGAGCTGTCGCTGGATGACCTGGTGGTGGTGAAGCACAGGAAGGGACACCTTCCTGGGGTGGTGAAGAACCTCATGCAAATTGGGAGGAAGGAGAACAAAGATGACCTGCACATGCTTGGCTTTGAGGTGGAGTTCATGGTGGGTACATGTATTGTCCTGTCCAAAGACGCTCACAGACTTGGAACACAACGTGAATCTTTTGAGCACAGTATGCGCATGATTTTTCAAATGTTGCATCTGTTATTGCCTGTCCTTCTCGCAGGATTTTGATAGCAACCTGTCGTCCAAAAAAGCCGCTCCTCTGCATCTCTTCAGTGCCGCAGACATCGTTCAGGTGGTCAGGTCGTCTTACTCCACCCCCGTCGGACTGCACTGGAGAGACGGCCGAAGCCAGAGTGAGTAGAAGCAGCATACGGCATGGTACTGCTAACATATGTCAAAGCTGATCAATATGAAAACTGTAAACATTATCAAGCAACAACTGTTCAACTCAGGGACCAAATTCTTTTAGTTGTGTAATTAACACCATGCAGCTGGAAAAACCGGTCCCGTTGCTCTGGAATGTGTGGTGTGCTCATGTGCATTGTGTACATACTGTGCAATCTGATAAGGGTGTGCATGTGACAAGACTCGAAAAAATGTCACATGACTATTTAGTCACATCCACACCCTCCACACACCTCCGCAGGTCTGAACAAGAGAGCGGTAACTCGCGTCAACTCCATGCCGAACACAGGCTCAAACACGCTCCGGCAGAGAGGAAACCACACCGGGGAGGCCGTCATTCAGAGGTCCAGCGCATCTCAGGTGCCCTTGGAGGTGGGGTCCATCGTGGAAGTGGAGTCCACCTCTGGCATCATGCTGTACGGGGTGGTCCGGTGGTTGGGGATCCCTAAAGGAAAGACAACCGAATGGGCTGGAATTGAGCTGGTGAGGTTTGCACCAGTATGATGTACTTTTGAACTCAGAGGCTCCTTCCAAAACCTGTAATTGATTTGCCTTTGCAGGATTATGATATTAGCGGGTGCTCTGATGGAACCTATGGAGAGCAGAGATATTTCAGCTGTGAAGGGAACCGGGCCTTGTTCATTCCTTCCAACAAGTGCAGCCCCGACAGCCGGCTGGGCTACTTCAATAAACCAGCCGCAGCATCTCCAGGTTAGAAGCCGGTGTTTGAAATTTGATTTAAAATAGATGTTAATACATCAGGTATATCTTAACTGCATCCAATAAGTCATTATTCAGCATTTTGGGCCATCAGTGAAAGATACTTGAGTTAGCATCTTTGCATATTTGTGTGTGCTGGTTTCAGTTCTTCCGTTTGAGGACTTGGAGGAGGACGCGCCACCCATCCCTGAATCAGAGGCCCTGTCTCTGTTAGTGGGGAGAATGAAAGGGATTCAGGGTCACATCAACTCTTGCTATCTCGACGCCACTCTCTTCAGGTAAAGACAGCTGCTGCTGCGGACAGCTGAGACTCGGATCAGACTCTCTGGCATCAGGGTAGCTGATTAGAGGAGCTAAGTCTGAGTTTTCCTCTCTTCAGTCTGTTCAGCTCATCCCTGACCCTGGATAACATCTGCAGGAAGCCCGCTGACACGGAAAAACCTATAACACACACTCTGAGAAAAATAGTCAACCGATTACGGAGGTTTGTTTCTCATGTGCTTCATGTTATCATCTAACTTGCCAAACAAGAACATGATGACATTGCACAGTGTATGTTTCCTGCTGGAAGCAACAACAGCCGGCCTGGTCCTGCGGTACTGACGGCGGATGTGTCTTTTGCAGACAAGGGTTCGTACCTGCTGACAGCGTGGCGCATTTTCGCAAACAGCTCGGCTGCGACACGTTCAGGACAGAGGAAAAGGGTACAGGCTGCATTTGTTACGTACAAAAATCAGCCGGAAAACGAATTAAATAATCGCCTTTATACAGGGTACGGGGCCTTTAAAATCTTTGTTTTACAGACCCAGAGGAGTTCATCACACTCTTGTTCCAGAAGGTGTTTTGTGTGGAGCCTCTGCTCAAGCTAAGGCATGATCCTCAGTCTCACAGACTTGACTTTGTCAGGGTTATTAATTAACTTATTGTTTTACTGTGTGTCTTTAGGTCCGCAGAGGGAACATCTCAGGGTTCCTACACATTCCAGATCTTTCTGGAGAAAGAGCAGATGGGGACTATGCCCACAGTTCAGCAGCTGCTGGAGACGTCCTGTCTGTCAGGCGACCTCAAGTTTGAAGAGGTGAGCGCTCCTCTTTTTATAGGAAGCATTTGCAAGTTTTCTCTCCCATTTGTACATGAATTCAATTGTTCTCCTTTGTTCTCAGGTGCCATCGTGTCTGATAGTACAAATGCCGAGGTTTGGGAACAAGTACAAGATGTTCTCTCACATCATTCCCTCCACTGAGCTTGACATCACGGATCTTTTGTACAACTGTGAGGAGCAACGACGATTTACATGTTGCATATTATGAACATAAAATCAGTTTAATCACTTACTGGCTGTGTGTGTCTCCACCAGATCAAAGGGAATGCTTCATCTGTGGACAGTTGGCGGAGCACGAGTGTCTTCAGTGTTTGCCAGATCGCAAACTGCATCCAGGCAGAATCAAACAGTATTGCTCAATTTGCAACTCACAGGTAGACCTCAGGGTCATTGCTAAAGCTCCGTCAGCTCGTCGTGCTAAGAGAAACAGTCTGTAAAACCTTCCCTGTTTCTTCAGGTGCACAGACATTGTTCCCGTCAGGGTCACACCCCCAAGGTGTTAACAGTAGCAGAGAGCCAAGCTGCTGACAGTCCTGTTTCCAGGCGTACGATGGATCTGTTCGCTGTGCTCTGCATTCAGACCAGCCACTACGTGTGCTTCGTCAAATACGGCCCCGGGTCCCGCTCCTGGCTCTTTTTCAACAGCATGGCAGACAGATGTGGTGAGACACAATCCTGCGGGGCCGTAATTTTCGTTTTGTTTTTTTAAAAATGAATTTTCTTCTCTTTGCCTGCACAGTATTTGTGCAAACGCACGCTAGTTCTGCATGGCTGCTTCGTTCTGTGATAACGTCGCAGATTAAACCTCACTCTGACGTCCACGAGTGCTCTTTATCTTCTTCAGTCTGACGCCTGCTCTTAAAGACACTCTTCTTTGCAGGAGATGATCAGAACGGCTACAACATTCCAGAGATCCGAGCTTGTCCAGAGGTGGGTGAATTCCTGTCTCGACCAGAAGAGGAGCTCAATCGCACCAACCCTGCTCAGACGCCCGACCTTGTGCGGAGGCTGCTGTGTGACTCCTACATGTTTTTATACCAGAACCGCGGCGAGTCATTATCAAACCATCAGAGATTTTAAACACGCATGTGCATAAAAATATGATGCATTAACCTTGCAGCCTTTAGATTATGCCTTTTATCGTGCACAAACAGCAGTAATAGGAAAAAAATAAACTTAGTTTGGGACCGAATCGATGTTATAGGTCAGAAATATGAATGTGGTTGATCTCAGGCAAACTGGTGTTGGAGGTAATGACTCTTTGTTATCGTTGTTTTAAACATCTTTGCTACACCGGCTATTTATCTGTGTTGTTAATGCAAAAGTAAAGTGTCAATAATTTTAAACGACTTTGCTTGTAAAAGGCAATAAACAGGAGAACAAAGCCTTTGTACGCACTTGGTTGTCGTGTGTGTCGGTTTTCAATGTGTAACAGTTGTTTCTCCAGTGTGTGCAGGGTCACAGGGTCAAGTGTGTGAATGTGCAAATGCTCAAACCTACAGGCGCTCCGCTGGATGTGGAACAGCAGCTCTAAGCTCCTCCTGAATGTTTGGATCTGTGGACTTCAGAAGATACCTGCTGCTGCTCTCTAAGATGACCGTTTCCATCTATTTTATTATTAACTACTATTCACCTGTAATCAGGGTCAGAAGCTGTCAGAAGGGGAACACCTGGAACTGGTGTGCAGTCCACTGTAGGGTAGACACACCATCACTCGCAGCTCGGGGGCGGTTGAGGGTCTCCAGAAACACGGGAGATGGGAGATGGATTTCTACACTGGGACAAATAAGCGATGGATTACGAGCACAGCAGCCCAAGCCATAATGAATTCAATGTTATTAAAAATTCAAAAGCACACATCTTTGAAGCCGGGAACACCACGTCCTACACATTCTTGCTTAAAATCACATTTGACTGCAGACTGATCATTTAAACGAGGTGTCCAAGAGCAGGGACATGGAGGGCACAATGTTCTAGTACAAAACTAATTACAACTAAGATGTTCACACTTCTATCTGACGTCTTAGACATGGAGACAAAGTTGTGAGCTCATTTAGCTTCCTGCAAAGTTAAAATAAATAAATAAATAAAATAAAAAGATGCTGCTTGTTTATCAGAAAACCAGCCTTGCGTAGTTTTAAAGCAGCGGAAACAAAGTTCTATACAAATTTTAATACGAATGCCGGTAATTTAAACACATTCTAGATTAAAAGTAATAGAAGAGACTCTTCGTTGTGAATTTCTAGTTAAAATTCAGAGTTTTACAGTCAGTAAATGAAGAAACGCGATAGAATCTGTCCCGTCTCCTAATTGTTTAAAACAGCGCCCTCCTGTGGACAAACAGGGTGCACTTTAGTTTGTGAGTAAACAGCTGCAGCTAAACATCTAGGAGTGAGTGATTGAAAGACTACAACAGAATGCATCTTCAGAGGAACATGATGATAATGATGATAGAGAGCCCAGCTGCTGTTCATCTGATGGACCAGTACAAAACCTCTCCTCTACACTGATGGCGGCAGCAGCTTTCATCATCTTTTGTGACAGAGATGTTTTATGAGTGAATAAATTTGATACTCGCATATTTCAGATGGGTGTCAAGGATGGGGTACATCATTTCATTTAAGGTCATTTGTCATATTAAGAGAGTCGGTCTAATTGCTAGGTGCTGGATCATTCGCTGCTTGCGAACAATTTCTCACAGCCCTCTACAAAAAAAAAAAACAAAACTATTCTGAATACGTCTGATTGCTGTTATTCTTTTTTTTTTTTTTTTTTTTTTTAACACAAAGGGCACTTCTGCTGGTGCTGACACCAGGACAAACTCCCGGTCCTCTCTCAGGCTTAATGCCAGCGGACGACCGAGCAACACGTTTCCGGAAGAGGAGGAGCCTCGCTGCAGTTTGATGCCGTTTAAACTGCTGCGCATGCGCAGTGGTGAACAAACGGGACTTGGTGCTCTTACACAATTGTCTTTCTTCATTCTGCCTGGCCTGGCCTGCCTGCTTCTCCAGTTCACCGGCTTGTGGAAACACACACTTCTCATTTTTGTTTTCCCTTTTCCCCCCAGTCAAACAACGCTTAGGAAATGAGTGGGGACCATTCCCACAACGAGGATCAGGTAATGTCAAAACAAACTTCCCGTTGACACCACTGGAAGTTACCGGCTGCATTATCTTGCTGTGCTTTTAATTTGGCTGGTTTGACAAGGCAACTTGGCTAGCTAACGTGGATGGTCCCGAGCTAGCGCAGATTAGCCGTGTATCTTTGTCAGACAACTTGCTCTGGTGCTAAAGCTGCCGTGACAGTTTTAATCACATATTTATTTATAATGTTACGTTATGGCGGTATGCCGCTAGCTCTGTGTTTTGAATGGCGAGGCAGAAGTGATTGTCGGGCCGGTGTGTAAATGTATTTTACTTGGCATTAGCAGTTAGCTGCATTCCAGCTAGTCGTAGCAGCTCCAGTATTCGCTAAGCTGGAGTGCCGGTCTGTGTAGCATGCTAGCTGTGAAGCTAACAAACTGTCGCTCTCACACAGCAAGTTCAAAGTTAGCCGGCTAGCTTCTACGGAATGTAACATTAATCTGTTTTTGATTTTGCAGGTCGACGGCGGTCCTCGTTTCAGCGGTAAGTCTGTGACACCCCAACGTAGCCCTTGAGCTGATTTGTTTAAATTTGGTGTTGTTTTCAGACGGCAAATGTTGCGTTCTGTTAGTTTTCAGCAGAGGACAGAAATGGCGTCCAGAGACTAAGTCCTCTGTCTCACTCACTAGCACCTATTGTTCAAAAGGAAGGTCTATTTAAAGCTGTTCCGTGAAGTATTTTCCCATGTCGACTCCTTTTTGGCACACAACTAGAGGTATTTTATTAGTTTGCCGTGCTATAATTATGTGTTGGGCCGCCTTTAGTGGTGAAATTGCCACCTGAAAGTGAGGGTTTGGGGGTTGTGGACTTAGTCTCTGCGCCATTTTCTTTTTCCAGTGTAGCGGCCCAACAGCACAACCTGAACCCAGGCTGTGAGGTAGCGGTCGCTGTGGGGGAAAAACATCAATCCATGGTACCTCACCATACAGAAGTAGTTTTAACCTTCCCTAAAGCCTCCATTCATACTTTAACCTGCACTTTTTCACCATCTCCCACACCTAGAGATGGTGAAAACGTTTAATCACTGGGCTACAACAATCACACAGTGCAAACAAATTCTTAATTTTAGGACGTTTTAATGATATCCTGAGGTATAATAAAATAGCCCACTATCATCTTCATCTGTTTGTGCAAGCTGGGAAGTAAGAGCAGAGTAAAGGCCATTGTTGCTTGTGTGTTACTGGGAATTAATGTCAATGGCTTCACACCTATCAGCTTTGTCCACCTGGAATATTTGACTTTATGGTTTAAACTAGCTGTCAGCATCCCTTCTAGTTGGTAAAGTTATTGTTAAATATAACACTCAGTTCAGCCCCTGATTTATATTAAATCATAACCACTTTGTATGTTTTATTTGCACTTTGGACTCTTGATACCCTGCAGTCTGATACCTTTTCAAACACATGTGTAAATTCACTTTAGTTCCTCTGATCCAGCATTTTTGAGTATTGGATGAGCCAAACTATTGATTAAACAGTTGATATGAAGATATGAACTTTATTTATAACAACGGGGCTCTTTACACCTGTGCATCTGCTTGACTGACAGTTTTTACCTATGAAGCCAGTCTGTCAATTCAGACCTTTGCAGATGGAGTTAAAGCTAGTTTTCATCAGCGGCGTGTTTCAGCGTGTCAGATGTTTTGTTTTAATGACGCTTGTGTGCTGGCAGTGGGAGGAACTCTGCGTCCGTGCATATTATGTCTTTTATATTCATAAATAAGGATATTTAGACTGTTGTGCATGTCCGGGGCTTGTCTTGAGCTTTAATTCCTGCTCTGTGGGTGGGGTGTTTCTGTGATGGTGGTTGTTGTTTCTCAGCTTTTACAACAACATCTGTCTTCTCAGATTCTCAGAAACACAAAGACAAATTCAAGAAGGAACACAAACACAAGGACCATAAGAAGGAGAAGGAACGGGAAAAATCAAAGCATGGCAACAGGTAGAGAGTGCGGCTGAAATCTTTTCTCTGTAAATTTAACTTGTCATTGAAGCGAAGACCCCCTGAATTACGTGTTTCGTGTGATTATTAGCGACCACAAGGACTTTTCTGACAGAAAACACAAAGACAAGGAGAAGATGAAGCACAAAGATGGCAACACAGACAAATATAAGGACAAGTACAAGGAGAAACGCAAGGAAGAGAAGGTGAATAGAAACACTTTTTGGATGGTTTGGCTATTTCAGTGACTTGTAACTGCAACTTTAATGTCTGCAGTTACAATACTCGCCTTCAGCTTTTAACTGTCTGACCAATTTTAGATCAAGTCCTTCGACTGTAAAGTCAGGTTGGAAAAAGAAAACGGGTTTGCCAGGTGAGTCTTTGCACCGCTTCTCACGAGGTTTTGTGCTGCTAAGAGTTAAGATCTTTGGTTCAAAACTTTTTTTCTTTTTCAGTCCTCTACACGTGAAGTCTGAGCCCGATGACACTTACCACTCTCCCAAAAACGACAAGTCCCTCAAAAGAGAACGAGACGATGACAACGAGTGAGCGCTCTTTAATCCCCCAGATTACGTCCTAATCTAACATCCTGCTGTTTGTAAAAGTTAAAATTACTGCGTGTTTCTAAAACGGCATTGGTTGCTCATCAAATGTGTAACTGCATCTTTCAGCTATGAGATCAAGCCCAAGAAAATAAAGACTGAAAATGACAAGAAGGCCAAGAAACGAAAACCAGATGAGGTCGGGGAAGTGACGGAGCTCCAGTTTCAAACTCAGTCATCTTAATTCTTGAAATCAGAGACTCTGGCCTCTGAACTGCTTTAAAACCAGAATGAGGTTTAAAAATCTTGTTTTTTATTTTTTTTTGTTCTCCGCAGGACATCAAGACCGTGAAGACGAAAAACAAAAAAGGAGAAATTGCTGATGGAAAGAAGAAAGCAAAGAAGGAGCAGGAGGAGAAGTGGAAATGGTGAGTGACGGCTGAAGAACCGGCGGGGTCTCGGCCGGGCGTGGCCTGACCGCTCGTCCTGATCTTTCAGGTGGGAAGAAGAGCGATACACAGATGGGGTCAAATGGAAGTTCCTGGAGCACAAAGGACCTGTGTTTGCGCCTCCTTACGAGCCTCTTCCAAGCAACGTTAGATTTTACTATGACGGTGGGAGTGTATCCACACACCAGGTAGCTGCTCTACTCCTGTGACGTCTCCCTGATGGTTGTTTTACCTGAATGTTTCAGGTAAGGCCATGATGCTGAGTGCGGATGCAGAGGAAGTGGCCACGTTCTTTGCCAAGATGCTGGATCACGAGTACACCACAAAAGACGTCTTCCGCAAAAACTTCTTCAAAGACTGGAGGAAGGTACTTTCAGGCGCCAATTCCACTGCACCATTGGAGTGGGAGTATTTCCTTTCTTACGTCTGACTGTTGCCCAACAGGAAATGACGTCTGAGGAGAAGGCGAAGATCACAGACCTGAAGAAGTGCAACTTCTCCGAGATGCACCAGTACTTCAAGGCGCAGACGGAGGCTCGGAAGGCCATGACCAAGGAGGAGAAGCTGGTCAGTCTGAATCCAGAGTTTCTGTTTTTGTGTGACCTGGTGGAGAAGAGTAATCTGATTTAATTCTTCTGCTTTCTAGAAAATAAAAGAAGAGAATGAGCTCATCTTGCAACAGTTTGGTTTCTGCATTATGGACAACCACAAGGAACGCATCGCTAACTTCCGTATCGAGCCCCCAGGACTGTTCCGTGGCCGAGGAGACCACCCGAAGATGGGCATGTTGAAACGTCGCATCAGACCCGAAGACATTATCATCAACTGCAGCAAGTGGGTTTTTTTTTTCTTTTTTCTCCAGAATGTTTTGCTGTTGAGATTCTGATGATTAAACGCTTCTTCTCAAAGGGACTCCAAGTACCCTGAGCCTCCTCCAGGAACCAAGTGGAAAGAAGTTCGCCATGACAACAAAGTAACGTGGCTGGTGTCGTGGACGGAGAACATCCAAGGCTCCATCAAGTACATCATGCTGAACCCCAGCTCCAGGATTAAGGTGCTGTGCACGCTTTCAGAGAAGAGCCATCGCTGCGTGTCGCTGCCACGCTTCGTTCTGATGTCCGTGTGCTGACTGTGCAGGGAGAAAAGGACTGGCAGAAATACGAGACGGCACGCAGGCTGAAGAAGTGCGTAGATCGCATCAGAAACCAATACCGCGAGGACTGGAAGTCCAAGGAGATGAGGATCAGGCAGAGGGCCGTGGCGCTCTACTTCATCGACAAGGTGAGCTTTGTGAAGGTCGCCGCCCTGGTGTGACTGTTGTCGTGAGGTTGATTTTCTCTCCGGGTGGTTTCCAGCTGGCTCTGAGAGCAGGTAACGAGAAGGAGGAGGGAGAGACTGCCGACACTGTGGGCTGCTGCTCGCTCCGGGTCGAACACATCAAACTGTACCCGGAGATCGACGGTCAGGAGTACGTGGTGGAGTTTGACTTCCTGGGTAAAGACTCCATCCGCTACTACAACAAAGTCCCTGTGGAGAAACGGGTACCAGTGCTACCTTTCCATTTTATCTTAAAATGTTTCATTATCAAATCGGCTTGTCTACACGTGTCTTCTGCCTCTTGTAGGTGTTTAAGAACCTTCAGTTGTTTATGGAGAACAAGGAGCCTGACGATGACCTGTTTGATCGCCTCAATGTGAGTGATAAAAATAAACCCAGACCTCCTCACACCCGCTTTGGTCTCACGGTCATCTGTTCTTTTCCCAGACATCTATTCTCAACAAGCACCTCCAGGAGCTGATGGACGGCCTGACAGCCAAAGTTTTCCGTACTTACAACGCCTCGATCACCCTGCAGGCGCAGCTGAAGGAGCTGACGAGCGGTACATTTCTGCCAGACGTCAAACTTCATTTTCACACGTTGAATGAAGGCCTGGCATTGCTAACAGTCTTTGTTTGGTGCACTCTTCTTTGCAGAGGAGGAAAACATTCCTGCCAAGATCTTGTCCTACAACAGGGCCAACAGGGCTGTGGCCATCCTGTGCAACCACCAGAGGGCTCCACCCAAGACTTTTGAGAAGTCCATGCAGAACCTGCAGACTAAGGTCCGAACAGTCTCCGTTAACTGGCCTGCGGATGTTTGACTTCAGATGTTCTTTGGGAGGAACGGCCGTCTTATTTGTTGCCCCTTTCACTTCCTCCAGATTGACGCTAAGAAGGAACAGCTTTTTGCTGCCAAACAAGAGCTGAAGAGCGCCAAGGCCGACGCTAAAGTACGGAAAGACGAGAAATCTAAAAAGTGAGTGCATGTTCAGGTTTGTAGATGATGGGTTTGTGGTCTCCTGGGTACAAACCCGGTCAGCCGCCCGTCTGTCCTGCAGAGCTGTGGAGTCCAAGAAGAAGGCAGTTCAGAGGATAGAAGATCAGCTGATGAAGCTGGAGGTACAGGCGACGGACCGTGAGGAGAACAAACAGATTGCCCTCGGCACTTCCAAGCTCAACTACCTAGACCCCCGCATCTCCGTGGCGTGGTGAGAACCTTGAATTCTCAGCGAAGCGTCTCGATCTCGAAGCTTCTCCTCATTCTACCGCTGACCTTTGAACCCTCCTTTCTGCCTGTTGTTGTCCCTCAGGTGTAAGAAGTGGGGCATTCCTGTCGAGAAGATCTACAACAAAACCCAGCGTGAGAAGTTCGCCTGGGCCATCGACATGGCCGAGAAAGACTATGAATTTTAAGCTCCAGTTTGTGGTTTTAATTGAGAAAAAAGACCCATTTTTCTATTGGATGTTTTTTAGCTTAATTGGATTTTTGCTCGATGACCTGACCAAGAAATTCAGACAATTTGAGCAGAAAAGAGCAGCAGAGTGATGCGTCTGAGATGAGGGATCAAGGCTGAACTGCACCCACAACAGAGGCGAAGTTTCAGTAATTGGAAGACGGTTTTTTTAAGAAAAAGTTTTCTTTATACTGGACAAAACCCGACAGCGCCTGAACCTTTGAACTCTGTGGTCCTGTAGCTATTGTATACAGCAAAAAATACCAAGATGCTTTGTACCATTCTTCTTCTCACCTGCTCTTTTATTTTAGCCCTTCTGTGTATTATTAATGAATTCTATATTTTGATAATAGACGCAGTTAAAAGAATCCTTAATTACACCCATGCGCCTTCAAGGAAATGAGCAGCCTGACGTCTGAGGCAGGTGCGTGCTTGCGTGTGTGATGCGTGTTGCCCGTGGAGGATCTGAGTATTTTAAACTGGATTGTGTTAAATTTTGAGTGGATGTCTGGACAAGCGCGCGGGGGGGGGGAAATACTTCAACCATGTCGATATTTCTTCACAGAAGCAGAATGTGAATATTGTTTCAGTCTCATCAGGGACTTTTTTTTAAGTGTAAATGTGAACCTGTCATTTTTATGCTAACATCCTCCATCTTTGCCCCCCCAACCACCCCCCCGACCTGATTTTAACTTAATTTAACAGTCGTACCAAGAAAAAAAAAAAATTCCCCTATCTGTTACTTGAAGATGATGCTATGAAATGTATTTAAAGTTGTCGAACTGAGCGTGTTTTACTTCTCCCAGCAGGTTATGTGAGGGATACCAACTTTGCCAAAAAAAACCGACATCACCAATCTGTTACACTTAGTCTATTTTTTAATTGTGTAAAGAATGAGGATAAAGTAAAATAACATTAAATGTGAATCACCCATTTATTCCACTATTAAGATAGGAACACTGTAAGTAGCTGTAAAGTTGACATTTTATTCCTCTATTGTCATAGCCTTTGACCCTTTATTTTTCTCTTTTGAGTTTTATGCTCATTGTAGGTTGAATAATGAATAAAACCCTACAATTAAATGCTGCGTTTCTGTTGTTTGTTGGAAATCCAAAGTGTTTTGTGGTTGTGGTTTCCAAAGACGCTCGTTGGTTACAGTTGCCCCTTAGTCATCGATCGAGCCATTCTCCTGGCCTCCGGCTATTCCATGGCAACCAGAGACAGTTGTGTATCGAGTCCTGTTGGTAAGATTTGAATTTTCTGCATCATAACTGGACTGTTGATGTTTCTGCCTTATTCTGAAGTGACCTTTTGCTCCCTTCAGTTGGATTTTCTCTCCATCCACCCTGTCATGAGATCGGCTGATGCAACGTTTGAATTGACGTGGTTACACCTAAAAAAGGTTGGCTGTCAGATTTGTTTGTTGCTTTTGGCCGCGTTGCCGCGTTCAAGGTTTTATTTCTTTTCTAGCACATTTCACGTTTGCCACTTCAAACATATCATGTCTAATCTCCAGACAACTTAATGAATATTCGCTGTCTTTGGCTAAAAATGTGAAAAGAAGCAAGCTTTTCACAGTCTGTGACAAACTTTCTCCAAGAATGTTGTGTTCTCTGGTATGAGCACTCATTAAATCTGTGTACATTCCTGTTACTAATTCTGTGCCTTCTCTAGCAGGCTGACTTTTTTGCCACAAGATCTGCAAACAAACAAGGACCGAATTCCTCCCAGTACTCGGTGCAGGGAAAAAAAATAAATTGATTATTCTTCCATTTCCTCTATAATAAGGCTCCGCACACTACATGCACCGTCGTCCTCTCACCAGCAGGTGGGGCTGTTTGCGTTTCTGTAAATCTCTTACCTTGTCACTTTCTATTCATCACGCTGCAGTATTTAACTGGTTATAATGGTTTAACTAATTCACTACAGTCATCAGGTGCTGATCCAATAATGAGGCAAGACAGCTTGGTGAGTATTAAGTTTATTCTGTAAAGATTCAGAAGTGTAGAAAGGATGATACAACAGTGCTTTATGATCAGATTATTTCATAAAAGATTTTTTTTTTTTTTTTTTTTTTTTTTAAGTGATCATAACACCGTAAGTCCAGATTCCATTTATTTCCAACCAAAATAAATTTGTAACATTCGACACAAGTGCATACACTGCTGGTAGGAGATCAGTCTCCAATTTCACTTTGGATGGTATAGCACCGTTCTTGGCTATTAGCAGCTTGACAAAGATGCAGCTTAATAGGATTCATGTAGTGACTGTATGTTTATATAAACACAAGAAAAGTCAGAGGAGAGCAGAGATCTCCTCATTTGGCTCTCTAGCTAGCACAATGTCTCACTCTGCCAGTGTCTGGGGATCAAATTGGTAATTTTACTTGAAAGCAACACTGCCAGTAACAATAGTTGATACAATTACAGCCTCAAAGTGTACAGAAAGCAGCACAAGATTGTATTTTTTTTTTCTTCCACAGATATAGACAAATAGTGATGCACTGGCATGTATTTTTTAAAAATTCTTTTTTTTTTTTTTTTTTTTTTAAGCTTGAAAGCAAGGTGACAGACAAACAGGTCATATAACCACATGGACAGAGCTGAGTAAGGCAACGTTAGCATGACAGTTTCCTCTCTGTTCAGTTTGCAGGGCAGGGTGTAGTGTATTGATCCAGCAGCTGTCAATACATTTACTATGGGGCTGTGTGTGTGTATGTGTGCATTGTTATATTTTATTTTTCTTTTAGCATTGCTGTTCATTAGTGCATTGTATATAGTCTCTTGCGTGTAGCTGAGCTGCAAAGTGATCACCAACATCAACACAAATCTAAATAAACCATGTCTGATTGTATCTGGACTTACAGTGACTATAGAAGAGTATATACTGTAGAATTGAAAAACCGAATAAATGAAAAAAGTAAAATTCAAGGCAGTGCTGAAGTACTGGTTGCTAAAAAAGTAAAAAATATCACAAAGCCAACAATAACATTTCCTCAACACATCTTTTGTTTGTCCAGTCAGTACAAACACTCGTTTATAGTGCAGTTTCAATCGTATATATTTCTACCTCTGACCCACAAAAACAATCTTTCGGCCCTATCCCAGCCTATCTCCGCTCATTCAAGTCAGTTTTCCAGTCAGTGTGCGTCTTGTCTCTTTCTTTTCTTTGATCCCTTGTACTGACCTCATTGTGCACCCTCCCCACACAACCACAAGAAGCATGAAAGGCTTAAACATCACAGGACTCAAAGGTGAGAAGTTTGTTTTTTTTTTTTTTTTCTTTTCTTTTCTGACGATGGCAGGAAGTGATGGCAGATGGAAGAGGAGAAGGAGGAGGAGAGGTGGGGGGTATTCACAGTTACAGTCAGAGTCCAACGGTCCAGCTACAATCACATCTGCTGTCATTATGAACACTCGCGTCAGACCACAGCCAGAGGAGCAAACCAGCCTTGAAATGTGTTTTTACTCTGGCCTGACTGGGCCTGCTTCCTCACACCTCCAGCAGCTCCATCCTCGGGCGGTCCCTACCCGCAACACAAACGGGAGAAACACAACACAGCATGGGTTAATTGTTAAATGTGTGTTAAAAACGTCGCACTTGCAGATGAAACTGTCCTGGATGTGCTTCTCAACGGAGACAATTGTCATAATTTATTCAAATATATTAGCACGCGCTCTCGATCTATAATTCAATGGCTCAGACTCCTCCTCGGCTAAAAATATCTTCTTAAACGCAGACCTTTGATATCCTGAACAAGCTGCTCAGTGTGACTTACCTGTACACGCTTTTTCTGCATCCTTTTTACTGTACATCACGCAGCGGCAACCACAAAAAACAAGCTGTCAGCCTTTTATCATCTACCAGACTAACACTGTCGTTCCGCACAAAGCTTTATTACCACCATGCATGAGAAATAGATCCTAGTTTAGCAACGTCGATCACACTTGTAATTTGAAAAATCCAAAAAAGAAATAAAAGTACCTGGCCTGGCTGGCGTCAGTCTGTTGTTCAATGAGTGACTGAGCGGCCACTGGCTGCTGGTGGTCCTCTGCTCTCCCTGGCCAGGTACCCTGCAGAGCTCCCTGCTGCGCCGAGTCCTCGGCTCGGCCACGGTCGCCGCTCCGTTCGGCCCTGATCAGGCCCAGCAGCGGAGAATATGAATCCTGCCACACCATCCGCTGCCCTGAGTTCAGTGTCGCTTGACCTTCAAGGCGCCTGTTTATGTCTTGCTCAACAAGTTTCCTTTTGGCCGCGGGGGAGTCCCTCGGGAACTCGGGATCAGCACCGCCGAAGCCCCTTCCTTCCTCTGGATCCGCAGACGGACGCTGATATGTCTCCAGCCATCTCAGCTGCCCGTTCTTGTGGCTGTACCGGCTGTCGCTGAACCAGCGCACCACCTCTGACTTGGGGAGGCCCGTCTGGATGCTCAGGTCCTCATACTGCTGGCTGCTGGGCCAGCGGGTGTTGGAGAAAACCTGTCGCAGGACGTGCAGTTGCTGGGGGGTCTTGTTGCCCCAAGGTGGTGGGAAAGACTGCTGGCACGCAGACGCCTCGGTGATCTCTGATTTGTTTTCTGGACGGGCGCCTTCGCAGTCGGCCTGCTGTTCACTCACTTTTGTCCTCTTGAAGCTGATTTTGAAAGGATCGAGTTTCAACTCGGGGCAGCTTCTGTCCCTGCCGAACGATTCCTCCTCCTTAATGAGTTGTTGTAAGATTGACATGCCTTTCATGGGAAGGTCCTTGTTTCCTCTACCCTCATCTAAAATTGATGAACTGCTTTTTGTAATGACAGAGGTGCTGGTGCTTTCAGTGGGAGATTTGCTGGTATGGTTGGGGGCACTGTCATTACAGGCAGCACTGGGAAACTCGTTGCTAATACTAATGTTGTTAGATTTGTGAATATAGTTGTTGTGTTTAGCGTCCGCTGTTGCATTGTGGGCCTGCTCTTTTGGACTGATCTGTTGTGGTCTGCTGTTGTGATTGTTACAGGTGTTGTTGGATTTGCTGGTGTTTTCGGCGATGGTTTGATTCCTGGAACTGTTTGATTCCATTCCGATCAGTAAACCGTTATTCTTGACATTTGGCATACCGTTGGTGTCGGCGACGCAGTGCTCATCATTATTGCTAATGCTGAGGGAGCAGGTGACGATGCTGTTGACGCTCTTGGTCGGGCTGCTGTCGTGCAACATTTTCCTGGTGACGGCTTCGCTGCTGTTAATACTACTGGAATAGCTGCTGATGCTGCTGCTGCTACTGCAACTACTGCTGCTACTGTTGCTTCGACTGTTGCTGGTGCTACTGACACAACCGCTGCTTCCAGCCACATCCAGGCTAAGCCCATTGGTCTTGACTGGCTCCGCAGGGGGTTGAATGTTCTTGGTAAGTACCTTTGAGGCCCTGAGCGCAGACTGAATCTCCGCAGGGACAGCTGGAGTAGAATACGAGACCCTGGTGACGTGTGGGTTGGTTGAAATACTCGCCTGTGTGCCACTGGCTCCAACAGGCCTGGTTTTTATACTACCATAGGGAAGTTTGGCCATCTGAAAGTTTGGACCTTTAGACCCTGGGTGTGCGGTGACGGTGTGGTGGCTTACAATGTGATTGGCGTGCTGCTGTGTAGCGAGTTGTTTTTGAGGTGCTCCACCCTGGAACACGGTATTGAACATCTTCCTCCTCGCCTCTTCAATCTCTTCTGGAGACCAGCTTATTCCCTGCTTGAGCCTCTGGGCAGTGAACCACAGTTTGATTTGCTCTTCGGGGAACTCTGACACCACGGTTAGGTAGCAGAGTTCGGCTTTGGTCGGGTACGGGAACTTGCCAAAAGACGTCTTCAGAAAGCTGCTGGTGTCCATAGCGGCATCATAGGTGGGGATGCTGCTGAGCGGGATCATCACTTTTGGAAGGTCTTTATTGGAATCGGAGGAGGGGGAAGAGTAAAGGGAAGGAGTGTGCTGGTGAAAGAGTTGGTTGGACACTGTCGAATGAATCGCGTGATTGACAGTGGTCCTCGGCATAGCTGGGGCTGCAGAAATACTGAGGGCCCCGTTTTGGAGTTCAGGCACGTTGATCAGCATGCTGGGGTCTACATCCTTTCCAGTGTCTATCTTTCGTACCTCCACGGTGTGAGAAACCACAATCTTTTTGTGCTCCCCTTTGGCTTTCATCATTTTTGCAAGTGGTCTTTTGGGGAGGGAAATCCCAGACTCTCTGTAGTTCTCGCCATTGTCTGTAAAGAGGCTTTGCTCCACTGTTGTTACTCCATCCCTCTTATTGACGGTCAGGGAAGCAGTGACCAAGCCCTCCATTATTTTAGGATGGGCGGTAGCATTATGCAGAGCCAGAGCCTCAAAGCGGACAACTGACACCCCGCAGTCTAAGCAGTAGAAGGTGGGCTGGGCCCTGAAGTCTAAGTGGCAGTTGTGCATGTGATCCAAAAAGTAATTTAGATCTCTGGACTCAAAGCGACACTTTGGACAGCTGTATGTTCCTCCCTTCTGCACCTCCGTGCCAGTTTCAGCTTTGCTGTGAGAGAAATGGCCAGACTCCTCTCCAGAGATGCTGAGTATGCTGTCCTCTGGGATGGTTGGTAGAAGCTCTGGAAGAGAGCCCAGTATGATTTCCTCACGGCCGTGTTTGGATTTGGATGGTATCATGCAGGGTATGGTGGATTTCCTCTTGCTGGCCATCGTGCAGCTCTGTGTAGGTGCGACGGTGCGCGGTTACTTGTGTGGTGTGATGAAAGCAGAGGGCGGGTGGAGAGTGGAGATGACTGAATGGAGTTCGGTGTCATGGACCGGCCACTATGCTGTCACAGTGTTGCTTCATGCCTTCTACTTTAGGACTCCTCTTACATGGATAAATCTAACAACTCCCATAGAACCTGCAAAGAAAGGAGAGAGTTTTCAGACCAGCTTTAACTCAAGAGGAAATGGTGATATTTCTGTGTCATCCTGAATCTGAACTTTACATCGTATGACAAAATTAGGCGCGGCAGTTTGCACCAAGGTTCGGGAGGAATCTGAACGGCTTAGACAGGAACGATTATTGCTATTTTTCCAGCAATTACAAATGAAAGTCTTTGAGTAAAAGCCTTTTCTTTGTCTTCTTATCACACAAAGGATGAAGTGAGCGCCGTTAATGGATGTATAATTCCCAGATCTTTCACATTTAAAAATTATTTTGTTGAGTGAACAAAAAAAATCTCAAAAAACCCAAAGGCTTTTCAACAGTTAAAAAAAAAAATACAAGAGCAAACACGCACGCAGAAAATCAGTGCACACTGTCCACAAGTTTCTTTGATAAACACGTTTCTGTCTAATTGTCTTGTTTTTTGAATTCACAACAAAAAGACTTGACAAATCCAAAATGTCTCGTCTCATGTTTGTTGTTTACAGTTCCCTTTTTCAATTATTGACAGCATGTGTCTGGAATTATTTTGGGCAAAGTGTCCCGATCTTCATAAAAGGCAATAAAAATTGTGATTGACCAGAGCTGACCACAACAACGCTGCAGTTATTACTGCTTTGTTTGAGTCGGAGCCGCGAATCGGAGACACCTCGATGTTCGCTCCGGAGAACAGTTTCTATGGGGAAATAAATATTGCCCGTACCCTGCTGTGGCGTTTTGCTTCTGCTCTGGCTGGGCACTGCTAAGTAACAGAACTCATATCTGGAATCCAGCCATATGCTGCCTTCCTGCAAAATATACATTATTTAAACGTGTCCTAATATTCGTTATGAATAACATTTTCTTTTTTTAGTTTGAACGGGATGTTTTCCTGACCGCTCTTGCAACCTGCCACCAGGGGGTGCTCTTTATCTGCATTGACTTCACAACTGCGTGTACCGTTTGCAGCCACTGACGAGCCGACTCTGCAGAACTGGTAGGTGACTACGTTTAATTTAGAATTGGCAACACACAATCGTTTTAGGTGTAATCACTTCATGCGTGTACAACAATCACAATTTAAACGAAACCACAAGTAAACCGCAACTAGTCTTGACTTCTATAATATTCCAGCCATTAGATGGACATCAGTGCTCTTTAAAAGCTTTTGTCTTATTATATTTTTTTGTGGGCGGCATGGTGGTGCACTGGTTAACACCGTTGACTCACAGCAAGAAGGTTCGGGGTTCAAATCTCAAACCTCCTTTCTGTGTGGAGTTTGCATGTTCTCCCTGTGCATGCGTGGGTTTTCTCCGGGCACTCCGGTTTCCTCCCACAGTCCAAAAACATGCTTGTTAGGTGAATTGAGCAATCTAAATTGACCGTGAGTGTGAGTGGTTGTCTGTCTTTGTGCTGGGATAGGCTCCAGCAGACCCCTGCGACCCAAAGTGTGGATAAAGCAGGTACAGAGGATGGATGGATGGATGGATGGATATATTTTTGGTTCATATTGCACAACTGTGTATTACACGTATTCCAGCACTGCAAAGCACACTGGAAACAGATGAAAAAACTATCCCAGTGGTGATGGCTCTGCACCCACTGCCCGCTGCATGAACTTTTAACACACGTACACAGAGAGAGAGAGAGAGAGAGACTGTATATCAGTCTCTTCTTTTCTGAAACTGGAAACATGGTAATATGTTACATACTGGTGAAAGCTGATCTCACGACATCATCATCTATCTATATCATGCAGACTTTACTGTCACGTGCAAGCTTATCATTCTGGGAAGGATGTTAGCTGCACAAATTCAAGCCCAAACCCAGTTTAGGCTGAAATCAGGAACGCCACAGTCGTCTAACCTGCACGTCAGTAACCACACCAGGATCAGGTCCGTACATTTCCAGCGCTGCGTTTCAACAAAGTGCAACAGAATTTACTGCATCTGCCCGCATGCGAACCACAGCCGTCTGGATGGTAAATAAAAGATGAACCTGTTCCAGAATTAAAGCCCTCAAATGACCGCCCATCAGGGCACGCTGATCCCAGACAAACTGGGATGTCTGTCTCCTGCTCGGTCCTGCTGATGGCTGCTGCCGTCCGACAGAATAAAAAAAGTAAAACAAAGCAAAAACAAACAACACAAACTAGGTCACCAGCATCTTATGCAGTAATCCCACTTCACTGCATCCACGAGCAGCAGTGTGCTGTATGTTTTGCCGCCAGTGAGGTCATGATATCCTCCGGCGGCGTACTCGATTAACCCCTGGTGAGGACACGGCATTCACCCACTTTGTTCCACTGAATAGCGGATTTAGAAAAAGCGCTTCTCTGCTATGGACTGATGTCGTGGTGCACATCCCTAAACATCTGGGGCAGAGATGTTACTACGCTGTAGGACATTAGCGGACGGATGCCGCACAACGTGCCCGGAGGTTTCGTAACGAGTAATTTTAGCCGTGGGTTGTGACTGGTGTCGCAGCGCCCCGAAGGGAGGCTGGTCTTTGATGGGACAGATGCTGGCTCAGTTCAGACGCTCCCATGTACAAAAAAACACTTCCTGCATGAGAAAAAACAACACAGTCCAAGTTGAGAAAGGTTACATAAAGAATCAGGTCACCTATCCGAAGAAAGGCTGCTTTATCTGGAGAGCGAGACGTGCGATCAGACACAAGACAAGAGAGACACTGAAAGGCCGCGTCTGAAAGGACCGGCCTCGTGTTTCACCGGGCATGTAGAAGACGCTCAGATGATCGCGGTCCCCTGTGTGTCATATGTCCCCGCTCTGGCGCTGGCCGGGAGAGGAAACCCGTTTCATGGCGGTGGAAACGCGGGGATCGCGCCTAAAATAAAGGCAAGCGGCGCTGCTCTCGGTCGCACTTGAACACCCAACGTGGCGGCCTCGCTCGCCAAACACACGCCTGAGCCATTCAGTGTTTCAAAAACAAGTGTTTCAAAATAAATGGGATTAGGCCAGGGTTAAATTCTGATGGGGTTTATACGTTCCGCCTGATTTAATAGCAGCTTTAAGATTTTCAGGGGGAGGGTCATTTACATAACAATATTTATATCTCTTAAATATTTAATTATATTCTCCATGCTTCTGCACAGCACCCAGCTCGGTGTTCCGCTCCACATTCAACAGCATGTATTTCCTTTCATCACCTCATAAACTGCTGCAGTAATTACAATATAACTACCGAAAAAGAGCGTGTCAAGTCTCCAGCAAGGCTGCTGCCCGTGGAAGGGGAGCCAGTGGGGCAAAGTGGTTTCCGCACATTAAAATTTCATTCAAAACAGTCCAGTGATTCAGACACTCCCACAATGTTGGGTCACCCACAGCTGACATTAACAAACAGAGATTGGTGTTTTGATTGCGGCGCCTGTCACATGAATGAGGACGTGCAGGCTGCAGGAGGAAGAAGGACAAAGGAAGATTAAACTCAGACATTTTGGGGAGTGAAGTGAGAGGATGACTGATGATGATGACAGGCTCTGCTGTTTCAATATTCCTCCCCGCTGACACCTCGCACCGCACGCCTCCCCGCGCGCTCCCTCCTCACCTCCGCGACGGTTAGCACCTGCACTGTTCTGCCTCTTTCTTTGATAGAAAAACGGGCGAGGAGTCTCTTGACGTGACAGCCGCAGAATGAGCTTAAAAAAAAATTTGCTTGTGACAGTGTTTGTTTTGCCGCTAATTTGTTTTGACAGTGATCCTCGGCTGTCTTAAACTGCTTATTTGTATTTATTTTTTATATTAATTCTGAATTAATGACTTGGGTGCAAAAGGGAAACTCCTGGCATAAATTTGCATAATAAAAAAAAAAATCTGTTTTAGCGAAAACATTTTCTGCAAATGGCCATTAAATAGATTAATGTCATGTGAGTGGTTCAGCCGGCCGTCCAAATATAAGCCAGAGACACAGAGCAATTATTGCCTCGCGGAGACGAGATTGGGAACAATGGTGCCTCCTCTATAAGGGAAACGTGATATGACTGACAGTCAAATTGCAGTTGTTCTTTTTCTGATTTTTCTCTGGTATCCATCACGCTGCCAGAGTGGATTAATTCAGTTTTTTCACTGACAGTACAGTGGGTGGGTCTCACTTTGGGGATCTTTGTGTGTAAATGGCAGCGCCCGCTTGCCAGCGTGAGTAAGTGTCAGGCTCCGGTGTTACGTGTGATGAAAAACAATTGAGACTCTTCGAGGTTCTCAGCGCAGCTACGAGTCCACGGTCCCCACCGCCATTCAGGCCGTGCCTCCAGACACGGGGCTCAATCTCCTCATACATGGATGAGTGTATTAGTGTCTAAATTAGGGTTTCAGATGCAGGTGTTGTCAGTCAGACCCTCTCTCATGTGCACGCTCACACACACACACACACGTGCACGCACACACACGCACACACGCCCCTTACCTCCAAGACTGCAGCCTCGTCTGGGAGACTGGTCGCTGGTGCCACTCATGTGTTAACATTACCATGGCAACCCATCTCTTCCCCTTGCCCGCCACACCACACACAGCGAAGTCACTCGTCCACGCCCACCGATCTCAAGAAACACACACACACACAGAAGCCCCTGGACTGTATCCGGTGCAGGACAAACTTAATCCTCAGGGCCGGCCAGCCAATTTTGAGAAGTCGGTTCCTGGTCCAAGTCTCTTTCAGACAATTTTAGGTGAGTTCCAGAGCAACAACTTAGCTTTGTTTTCCGGTCCTGACACAACATTTTAGCTCCTTTTAAAGCGAATGCAGACATTTTAAAGCTGTACATGCAGCAAAGGCACAAATGACCTCCTGGTCCTGAGAGACACATGCAGAGGCCCGGGGTGTGCTGCAGAACATTACCTATACACTGCCAGTCCGAGTATCTTTGTTGCCTGGCCCTTTTTCTTTTTTGCATTGTTTTCTGAAAACTCGTTTTTTTTGTTTTTTTTTCCTGTGGCTGAGATGAATGACAGACAAATAAACTATGGTGTGCAGAGAAAAACAAATTCTGACTCACGTATCCTTTTGCATCACCTTTGATGAATTGATTCTTCAGTTCTGTAGCCAAGACTACAGGCATTCATTTGGCAACTTTTAAAGAAAAGAAAGAAAAATGGCGGCATACCGCACATTGTAGTGTCCATCCTAAAATGGCTGACATCAGTAAGCCTGTTCTTACTGCCAAACCCAGACAAATGCCAATTCCTGCAGAACCTTTCTTGCATGGGACAGAGAAAGTAGCAGGGGCTTTTCCCCCAGCGGCCCAGAGGTTCCCCCTCCTTGTCACCGTGCGGGTGTTTCTTTAAGCTGAAATTGTGCAAACATGCTATTTTAGTGAGGCTTTTTGGGCGGCCGGGGCTCCACCACGCCATTGGTCCGATGACAAAAGCGATGTGAAAAAAGAGGAAAGCCCCAAATAAAAGTGAATCTGTGCAAAAAGCTGTCCTTTATGCTGGGGTAAAATAGGACTTTGCGTTGTGGTTCTGAGAATTTTTTGGAAGATCATGAGGCATGCCACTATCATGAATGCATGTTTGTGTAAAAATGCCTGGAAACTAGATCTGGTTGGCATTAGCTGATTTTCTTCTCTAAACTGAGGGAATGTTATACACTCCATGTCAACTAAATCTGCAAATCATGAACATATGACCTTTCTTGGCATTCTCTGGCAGAGGATTCATTTGAGCTGGAGGAGGCATGCACAAACACAACGTCCACAGCCACATCTGCTGTGAAACACTTCACCGAACCCTTAAAAGTACAGTTTTTTCAGGTATATGAGGGATGGCATGTGCACAGACGCTGCTTCGCAGAGGGGAGTGGGCAGCCTTGGCCAACTGCATTGTCTCTGTGTATACAAACACTTTGCTGTGGCCATAACGAAAACTGTGAGCTGTGCCTAATTGCAGGGAGTGAGGGATGAAAGGCAATATGCCTGGCCTCATTAGAGCAGTTCCGAGAAGGGAGATGGAAGACTGTTCCCATGGACCCACAAAGGGAATTGACATTCCCCTAGTGTAAGAGTCCTGCTGGAGTGCAAACCTACTCTAACACACACACATGCACACAACTTACCGGGCCAAGCTGAACCCAATCTGCCTGATCCGCACAGTAAGAGCTCATTTACCTTTGTTTAGCTGGCCATCGCACATGCCTGAAAATTAACTGTCAGAGTGTAGAAATGTCCAGTGGAGACTCTCTCCATGGTCCAAACGCCTACTCTCTCAGGAACACCAGTGCCCGGAGTGCTGTGCAGTCATTTCCATGACCTATATTATATGTAACAAGCCTACATGATGAAATAATGAAAAGACAGTCACCCTAAAAACAGCGGCCGAGGCTTGTTTGTATGACATTATGATTAATATGGCACTGCCTGATGTGTTAGGGACCCACACAGGAGGAAACATTAGTCAGCTGAGAGGTCCCTCTCCCAGAGGCAGAGGGAGACACATGGCATTCGAAGCTCCAATATTTATGTGCAGATGGAATATGTGACCCTAAAGCAACTGATATTTTTAACACACTGCCTCGGTGCTAATCCGCCGTTTGCAAAATATCTCCGTGACCCTGAAATGCGCAACTCTTCTTACTGTACTCTGTAGGTTTTCGCGTGCGCGCCCGCGCGTGTGTCGGGCAGCACATGTTGGCAGGAGGGAGAGGAGGAAATGAAAGAAAAAAAAAAAAGAGTCCTGTGCATAGACATACAGGCCTACCTTTCTGCTCAGACGCGGGGAAGAATTGCGTGGAATGAGCGATCGATACGCCAGAATTGATAGTTGCCGTGCTGTCGGAACATCTACGGGCTCGAAACCGTCTTGTAACCGGCCACAGCGCTGTTTTCACAAGTCTTTCAAAAGTCAAAGCCAGACAAGTCACTGTACAGTGGGTAAATACAGCGCGTTGTGCAATAAAATAAGCAGATACGCAACATCGTATAGCACGAAGGGGGAGCGCAGATCATCCAGACGGCGGATCCGCGCTTGTAACTGTAACAAACTGACGAGTTAACCCGTTTCACTCCATTCACACGGCTGTGGGGCAACACACCACCTTGGAGTCTACTTGCGAAAGGCGATCTGGCACTCTATATAACCTTACGAATATTCCCAAAAATCCTCCACCCCCTCCTCCACCTACTGTCGCCATTTTATACATAGGCGACTTCATATAAACTGCCTTGACTACAGCGCCAGATGAAAATTCAATATTCAATAGCGAGGCGTAATTTCAGTAAACAACTTTGGAAATCGCACCTCACCAGCAACGTAAGGTATTCGCCGTTTGGAGCAGTAGAAGTGTCCTTACCTCAACAGTCGCGGGGAAAAATGGAATCCAACATTAATATATAAATGAATAATATTGTATTGGCTCCGATCGTTCCGATTTAAGAAGAAGAGGAGGCGAGCAGGGGGTGGGAGCTCTCCTCAAGTGAACCCTGTGAACTGGCGTGAACCCGTCAGTGACCACCGCAAGGTACATTACACTACATTAGCCGTCCCCCCCTCTGCCACACTGTATGGAGACGGCAAAACAACTATGGTCGGCGGTGCAGGACGAGGCAGCTCCAAAAAAATTATAGCGAGTGTATTTCCTATGAACACGTGATTCGGAGCGTCATCCAAAATCCAAAAGCCCTTTCATCTAAAAATTTTGGAGTTGGGCGGGGATGAGATGGAGATGTGTGTGTGTGTGTGTGTGTGTGTGTGTGTGTGTAGGGCGGGCGGAGGGCGCGGAAGGGTGCGTATACGAAGCTCATTGCATATTTGGGAATGTCGTTATAGCGCTAAGGCATTACTGTGACAGATTGGGTTATATATAGCTACAATGTAACCGGCAGCGTGCTGAATAGATGGACTGTTTTCAATAAATTCGGAATATGACAGTTCCGCCGTTGTCTTTTATTGGGAAACATTCTTTCACTAGATGTCCACCGTCTTCAAGCCATAAAGTAAAATTAAATAAACTTGTTTAGTTGAATTGGATATTAATCGGCGTGGGAATTGTCATTTGAAGCACTGGCCTATTAGCCCACGGGTTTAAAATAGACTTTTACGCACACTCGTAATAATGACAGACCAATATACTGTAAGCAGATGTAAATTCAGCCTGAAGTAAATATTTAATGATGCACGCAAACGTGAAATTTATCAGTCAAATTGACAATATTGTGTTTGTGTTTTGGTTTTTTTTCCTGTGCAGACAAGGTTGACCCGCACGATGTTGACCTGCTGTGCGTAAAAGCGCGCCGAGGATAACGCAAAGGCCCAGGTGGGTAAAATCTCATGCTACAGATATGCTTGAGGGACAGCGTTAAAATTACGCATCAATCAGTTACATCAACAACAGATATCGAGTAGTGATACTGGAAAGAGGTCGACACAGAAGTATTTTGACTTCCATACCTATTAACAGCGCTATACAGTAATATACTAACGTGTTTAAAGTGAACCTTTTAGACCTACGGTTACAGCGAATAGTCCTTGTACACAATAGCTTGAAACAAATAAAACACGTCCCCGTTGCCCTCACTGTCAGTTAAAATTATTTACATACTGGGCTATACTACAAGCCTGCAGCGCCACAAACGTGTCCTCCCCTCCCACCTTATCCTGACAGGGTTCAGACGTTGCCCGAGGCTGGGGCTATATACAGTCAGGAAAACCAAAGATTATCAGTCGAATAGATGAATCACTCGACAGCATCGCAAACACCTCTTTTTTTAAACATACACGGTCTGAATTAGTCTGTCTCCAAAGTGACATGGCTATACAATTGATGCACATGCTGATGCGACTGCTACGAATAGAAAGGCAACTACAATACTTTTTTTTTTTTTGCCTTTTCCAACACTGGCTCCTTCAGGTCAGCTTTTTAAAGTGGTTGTATAGCTATAATTGTGGCACAAATTTAACCTCTTACTGTGTTGTGGGCATTGATCTCAATGCAAAGCCGGCCAAGCCTGCACACTTTATGTAAAACAGCAATGAGGTGACCTGACACAGTGACAAATACAGGAACTGGGCAACCAGTTTCAGTCCACAGAATGTCATCACTGAACATGTCAGGATAGCCTGTTGTTTGCTGCTGTAGTTAAACCATGGTGGCCTGAGCTCTGATCACCTCAGAGTTTGTATTCAGCTGAAGTTTGATCACAGCAGCATCCTTCAGTAGTGAATGCTGTTGCTATGGTAACTCACAGTTTGTGCACCTAGTTTGCAGATATTGTCACTGTTGATGAGGTTCTATGTGATTTTTGGGAGTGTGTTTCTATGTGAAAACACAATCCCTCATTTGGCTTTAGGAGAAATGAATATTTCCACAAAAAGCTTCAAAACTGATTTATTATAAACACATTTTGCTCACCCGACAGGTGTTTTTAGGCAACTCGAAACCATCAATATATAAAAACCACACAAGCATTGCCTGAAATATTATAAACACCAACGCCGATGTACTTAATGCACTTTGTGGTGCGTTTCATATGTAACCATAAAGCAGTTTAACTGAGATTCATGACCAGTCCACAGAAAAAGGCGTCAGAGTGAGAGCTCGTTGTTTTGCGCATCTCTCTGCGGAGTAACAGGATCGTGACAGAGCTTGTGGGCGTGTAGTAGGGTTGTTTTCCTCTGAATCAGCCAATAGTATTCAGTTTAAACAAGATTGACAGCCACTATTAACGAATAGATGATCGCCAAACTGGTTCAACAACCGCCAGAAAGCCAATACGGAATCACGGGCCAGGGAATGGAGGGAAAAAAATCAAATACGAATTTGTCTTCCGGTAGTTTAAAAGTTACCTGTTACCTCCTGTGCGGTTCAAGTCCGTTAGGTACGAACCTGTAGCAGCATCCGTGGACATGGCTCTGTCGCAGGTCCTGGAAGACTCACCTCTGAGGTCAGACCCCAAACCGGCTGGGGTCGAGTACCTGTACAATGAGAGACACCGTCTGGCTCTGGAGGAGCTTCTGTCCGGGGGGCTCGACTGCTTCCTGGGGTTTCTCAGGAAAGAGAGGCTCCCAAACTTTCTGTCCGACGACGAGATCCATCAGATCAGGGACGCCGCCGTGTCCCCGCGGTATGTGTCCTTCCACGGGGAAGACCTGGGTCTGGAGCAGTCGCTCAACACCTCCGTTGACTGCTCCTCCGTTACTTATTTCCCTGATGTGTCCGACCTGGAGCCGCCGCTGCTGGAGTTAGGCTGGCCCGCCTTCACTGCTGGCTCCTACCGAGGTGTCACCCGGGCCGTAGCCCACTTCCAGCCCAGCTACGGGGAGTGCATATACGGCTGCAAGGAGGCTGCGAGGCGCATGATTAAAAGTGCCAGAGAGGTACGAAAACAGTATAAAAGAATGAATATTTTGCTATTTTAATTAGCGTGCATGTGACCAGTGATGAACCGTATGTTTAAATACTTTAACTTTACGACCCTTAGTTCATTTGCCAGCTTTATTTTTGAATTTTATAGTTTAAATGATACATTGAAATTATAATATTTAACATGTGCATAATATTAGTGGTAGATTATTTATCAGTTAATTTTATTTTCATTAGATTTATAGAAGGTATGGGGAAGAGTTGTGCCCTGTGTGAAAAATTATCTTTTTTTTTGTATTTTGTCCCATTTTATTGATCACAGTATTGCAAGAATAAGGATTCATTTTCCTCCCCTCTGACTTCTGATTTTGGCAGTTCTGATGATAAGTGTTGAATATTGGATCCAATAATTGCCAAGAAGAATAATGAGCACAAATTCTAATATACAATTAATATAACTACATATGGTTTTTCTTTATACATTGGTAGATTTTTTTTTTTTATTTTCACACAAATCTGATCAGAAATATAATTGTCAAAAGAAAAAAAAAAGCGATATTAAAATATTTGTGTGGGGGAGTCTTAATATGGTCCCGGTGGAATATCCTTCATCTGTGTGAAATTCATAAGTTGGATCAATTGAAATTTTGATCAAAAAGAAAGTGGTGACAAAAAGGAACAAAAAGAAAGCATGAATATTCATGGCGGCATTGAGATGGGAGCTGTCAGTCCAGCTTCTGGGTTTGAAAGGAAACATTCCAGCATTAGAGGGAGTGTGCAGCTTCAGCAGCAGCACCTCGGGCCTGTGCCGGGCCTGCGTGCCAGATGTGCGTCAGCTTGCTCTCTGGCATGACGGTTATATGTTCTCTCTCTCATTAGAAAGCTTTAAATACTGAATTGACTCTCTGATTTACAACTAAAATCTGATGTTTCATGCACTGTCCAGACAGCCTTTTAGAAATGGTCTCATCTGTGTTCGACTATTAGATTCCATCCTTTTGTGATGTGGAACAGATTTATTGTTCAACGCCGGCGACTGTAACAGCACCATGGTGTCACAGTTCACAGGAACAGCACGAGCCTCCTTTCTTTATTTTTAACATGTAGTTTTTACCATTTTTTTTTTTTTTTAATTGCCCACACGCTTTCATCCGAGTAATGTGGGCAT
This sequence comes from Pao palembangensis, assembly GCA_015343265.1. Classification (NCBI taxonomy): domain Eukaryota; kingdom Metazoa; phylum Chordata; class Actinopteri; order Tetraodontiformes; family Tetraodontidae; genus Pao; species Pao palembangensis. The sequence goes on along the minus strand of CM027087.1, from coordinate 2,238,360 downwards.
CTCCTGATGGAGCTGCATGTGGATCAAACGGTTCTGCACAGTAAATTCGTAAAGATCCGTGTCAAATTCTCAACGAGCAGCCATTACCGCAGCCTGGGAAATTCCATCTGTCCATGTGAAAAGGAGAAAGTCACGAGCTCCAGAAAAATAAAAGGCCAGCGCTATAGTGCATCTACTCATGTCTTGTACAAAAGTAACTTGTTTGTTGAGCAAGCGTTACTGCCAATCGCCATGGTAACAGACCACAGTCAATAGAAAGCTCATCTACACACACATTATTGGGAGCGGGTCTGATGCTGCTTCGGCTCTGTTTGAATAAGACCTTGCGTTTGATAATGAAAACAGTGATGTTCTACATGTGGGAGAGCAGGCTGCAGCTCTCAGTGGAATTCTATTATATTACTTGCGTATTTTTCCACTGCAGGTGATTGCCATAGTTACAGACTCCCTGACAGACCTGGATATCTTTAAGGATCTTCAGGAGGCGTGCACAAACCGCAAAGTCCCCGTCTACATCCTGCTGGACCAATCATCTTCCCCTGCTTTCCTCAAGATGTGCAGAAATATCGGCGTTTGTTTGGATGACCTTCAGGTATGTGGTTGGTTCAGTGCCGATGGGTGTGGCCGCGTGTGTGCACAATAACATGGAGTGGCATCCAATGAAAATATGTCCTTGTCAGGTTTGATTAGAGCTGGGTGGGTGTGCAGTCTGTCACGTCTGCTCTGTCTCTTCTTCCCTCTGCAGCAAATGAGGGTGCGAACCATAACTGGTACCAATTACTACACGAGGTCAGGTGTGAGGATCACTGGGAAGGTTCACGAGAGGTTTATGCTGATTGATGGACATAAAGTTGCTACAGGTTCTTATAGGTGACCGACTCACTCACACACACACACACACACACACACACACCGGCCACGCGATTCCTCAGGGAGTCTGAGTAACTCGGCTAAAGTCATGTTTGCTGTTAACTTCCCTTCCTGCGCAGGTTCAACTGGACTGATGGAAAACTCAACAGCAGCAACCTTATCGAGCTTTCTGGTCAGGTAACGGAGAAGTTTGATGAGGAGTTCCGCATCCTGTACGCCCAGTCTTCACCTATCAGTGCTCGCAGACTCCCAGGCATCCGAAACGACAGCCTCCACGCGTCCCTCCTCCTCCTCAAACCCTCGGTCACCTCCTCTCCGCAGACGCCCAGACAGAAGCCTGCAGATGCCCTGTGTCTGACCAGCACCCCCACTCGCAGGTGCCAGCCTGTAGCGGTGCCTCGTCTGGGTGAACCTTTGACTCCGGAGCAACACAAAGCTAACCCAGCAGCCCAATCATCAGCCACGGATGAGCCGGAGCGCATGCAGGAGGAGATCCTGGCTGGTAACGCTGCTCAGCTGCCCCCCATGGCCGTCCATGCCTCTACGCAAACCAGCTGCTCGCTGACAGACGCCCTCGCCCAGACAGACCTTCAGCTGCCTCCACCTGACCTCGCCATGGGCCAGAACGGGCCTCCCTCGCCAGGGCAGGCCAGCCAGGCGCCTCCAGAAGCCTCCTTTAGAGATTCCTCCCACAAGCCGTGCAGGGAGCGCCAGCGCCACTACGCCACCATCCGCGCCAAGCTGGAGCACATGGTGAGCAGCCTGTCCCAGAGGCACGAGCTCGCAGGTGCCCCCAAGACGGCGGAGAGCCAGAAAGGCTTCAGTCGGCAGAGGACGCACAAAGACGACATTCAGGAAGCAAACGCAAGGCTGCCCTGACGCACGAGCCCCGCTCCAAGACCCAGATGTGCACAGTGGTTTGTCTTAAGGGTAAAAAGGGCTGCGGCTGAGATTCTCAAGGATCCTTTTGTGTGAAAATAGACGATCGTCTGTTCTGCTGTCATATTTCAATTTGTGAGAAGTGTAAACTGATTTATAAATGACACTTTGCACACAAAAAAAAGCACATTAACCAAAGGCAGACGCAGTGGATGGAACGTTTTTATCAAGGCGGTTTAGGGAAACTAATTTGCTGACTGGGAAACATCCATTGTGGAATGAGTGACAACGTGTTGATTTGCTGTTTTGCTCATTTGGCTGCCACAAAAGAACATTCCACAGAGCAGCTGCCTCACAGTGCGCCCATTTGGCTCCTTTTCTAAGAATATGTTTAGAACGCATTTGTTCTGAAGTTCCAGGACAAAATAAAGCAAAATGCAACAACACACAAAGGCAAGCACCCGTGTTGCACACTTTAGATGAGTGGCAACATCTGCGAGACAGGCGACGCTGTTTCGAGCTGGTCTAATAGCGCCGTTAACGTTATCTTTAAATAAAGGAAGACATTTTAATAAATGCTCAAGATTCGATTCCACAAAATGGCACCGTGCCGCAGAACCAAGGCCAAATTTCAACGTTCTCATCTGTCTGTCTGAGGTTAGGAAATGTCTCAAATTCTGACTAGCTGAGGAGTTCTCACATTACTGTACAAACCCAAACAGAATAACAGTTTTATTATAATTCAGTTTCATAAAACTTGATCAACTGGTTGCTGGTATCAAAATGTCAATTTATTTTGTTAAACTATGCAGATATAAACAGACCTGTTTAACACTGGATAACTGTCAGGTTTTTTTTTTTCTCTTTCTGGAATCTGTCATTTCTTATTTTAAAGTATATTTACGTAATAGACTTTAAAGATTAAAGCTGAACATTAATAGTTTATAGTAAAAGAAAAGACTTGCAGACACTGTCATTAATATAAATTACATGAACCATTTTGATGCTGCTTGATATAATGCATTGAAAAATATATAATGATTGTCTCAATTTTTCTTTTTCCATTTTTTTTTATTGGTTGAAATTTGAAAGAACATCAGTTGGGAGCAAAAGAAAAAAGAAATCCATTATTATCGTCCACACATGGCCCTCATTTCAGAATATTACTTGGCAATAATGTAATAACAGTGGCCTGTTCAGTGAGCACGTCCCACCAGGAGAACGCATCAAAAGCCTCTGTTCATCCTGTAAAATGGCCTGGAAAGAAGGGAAGTAAACAAGGCAGCAACATGAGAGAGAGGTATTTGATTTTAATTGGCACCTTCAAAACAGCCCCTGGGTGTAGTCAAGAAAAAAAGCCTATTTTTTTATCGGACACAAAGGTAAACTTGTGTGTAGAGCTTAAAGAGATTTTGTTTCTACATTTGTTTTAAAGGTTTGTTTCCAGTTTACTGGCTGGTGTTGAGCAGTGGTGACAGTAGCGGAACTCGACCAGCAGAGGGCGCCCTTTCCTTAAAATTGGATGAGCCGCTGGTAAGCTTGTGCTTCATCGAAAACGAATAAAAAACATTGCTGCATCACAGTTGCAGAGTAAAATGTTCACACTAATGGGGCTGCAAATACTTGTGAAAGACAAACAAATACAGTCTGACGACCTTTTCCAGGTCACTCAGGATCTCAGGGGAACTGGTGGCACTCCATCTCTGTCCTCCACTGAGGTCAGTTTATCTGATGGAGGGTGTAACATTATATCCAGTATTCTACTGAGCCTAAATGCAGTTTGTCAACAGACACATCACACCCTGTAGGTCCATTATAATTCAGATTGTCTTTCCTCTTTGTGGGTGCATTATTTCATTGAAAAATGGTGGGATTACAGCATGGAGGGATTATTCTACACTACCCGTCCACACGCAGAGGCCCAAATCACACATCAGGATGATGCAGATAGGCAGTGCTGCTCACAGAATTGATTGCTATATTTGTGTCGGTCTTGTCTGCACTTATAAAGATGTGTATTTACCTGGGTGTGAAGACACAGACGGGATATTGAACAACTTTACTGTCGTCTCTTTACAGATGAACGCCTTTTTATGTTGAGTATCGGGTCTTTAAAGTGAGATTTTGGTGATGAAAAACACTAAATTGGTCTTCTGACACCATCTAAATGGCCTTCCTGGTGCTGAACATAAACATTTTAATTACTGGAAACACAGCTGATGAGTCCAGAGCTTGATTACCTGACCTTCATTACTCTGATCCTGAGCTGTAGTGACTCCCTGAGGTGCAATCTGGCATCCTTAAATACTGCCAGCCTCAGTGTTTAGTGCATCCCAAACAGAGGTGTGTGTGTGCACCCGGATGCACACAAGTAGCCTCCTTATCAGGCAGGTATGGATGCAGGAATTTCCATCAGTGCATCAAATCAAACAAAAGAAGCTAAATTAAAAGAAAACGGCGATAAAATGCTTTGTGGGCTGTGTTGTTGCCTGTCATACTGACTTTGTGTTTGCTGAACCATCTCGCCTTTGTTTTCCATCAGTGCGGCCGGTGGTTGTTGTCCACCGCGGGGGGAAGAGTTCTGCCTCGGGCCACCGGGAACTGATAGCGAATGTTCATCTTGCTGGGAACATAAAGCGTGTTGGAATGACGCGGTCAGGATCTGGCTGTTGTTTGGGTGTGTGAGTCAGATGCAGGGACACGCACGGACATTCAGTATGCACAACAGTCGCTCACTTCCTGCCCTCCAACGCTGTTGCCAAGCCACGGTTTCGCAAACGCAGGTGGAAGGTATTGTTGATCAGCTGTTTGTGCTAAACTGCTCGTTGGGCTTGGGTGTGCTGTCCAGCAGAAACCTTGATGGTATTTTTAGACTGCTACAGCTGCTCCTTAGCACCCAACACTCCAGAGATTTATGGACTGAGCCTGTGAGAAACAGCTGTAGTTTCACCAGGCTGGCCTCTGCAAAGATCTGCAAGTGTTTTCTTGCTAGTTCTGCTGATTTTGGGTGCAGTTATCAGTGAGTGGGACGCTTTGCTGCAACCACAAATCTGAAACGTCCAGTGCTGCAGCGGTGAGTCAGGCTCCGGTCACGACGCCACCTGGGCTCACCACAAGTGTTGTGCGGCTCCCCCACAGCACCGTGTGTCTCGCTAGATTCGCTCAGCAGTGTCTTTTTAAAATAAACACTCCAAGGACTTTGTGTTTTGTGCAAAAAAAAAAACAAAAAACAGATTAATCTTGTTCGCTTTCTGTCTCACTGTTCCTCCCTGATAGTTTATCTGCAGTCCAGTTTACCCCAGCGTGAGTCTCACATGATTGTTGTAAAAAAAAAAAAAAAAACAAAAGCAGGACACTGCTTTCCAGCTGCAAAAAAAAAGAAAATAAGTGCTTCTAAATATGTGGAGCCTACAGCCAAACCATGGCAACTGAGCTGAAGTTGAGTTTATCAGTCGGTTTGATGTCTCCATCATTCAAAAAGTTATCAGGCCACTGGAATTAGCCCTCTCCACCGCCAGCTGAAAGCAATGATGTCCCACAATGTTGCACATTAACTCTGGTGTGTGTTTCAGCAGCTCTCTATGCGTTTATTGATGCATGTCTTGCATCGATCCCTGCATTGATTGGCCAGGCAATCCATTACCCATCTGTCTGCTCCAGTGGGCTTTTAAATGATTTGTCAGATTGAGCTATTAAGGGGAGTAGCAGTGAAGTTCAAAGGTTGATGATACATTCAGGGAAGATGGGAGCTCTCTATCTCCGTGTGTGAGTGTGTGTGTGTTAGTCTAACAGTTATATGACACACACACACTGACAGCTGAGATGTCTTAACCCTAGACTAGATTTACAGGAAACCAGTCAAAGATAGGTTAGCCGTTCTCCCATTTTTGTCTGGAGACAAGTTAAAATAGTAAAACCTGACGACGGAGAGCACAGGTCCTGTCAGATTTTGTTTGTATTGATTCAACATACAGTACATGAACTTTGACTCATTCTCTCAAAGGTGCAGATGTGGGGAACAAAATATGGAAAAACTGTCATTAGGATGAATTATTTAGACGATTCTGGCAGCAGCGGCAGCAGCATCGAGGAGAAGCACGCAGCACAACAGCGTGCCGAGGTTGGATGTTTCCAGACCAAGAATCAAGATGGATTCATATGTATTCATGGATTCAGCCGTAAAAGTCGCAGGGAAGCAGTATGATAATCTGGCGGTGATTGTATTTTTCCCCTGGACTGGTTTTGGCCGCGTCCGGAGGCGTGCGTCGGGACTGTGGTATCACGCTGGTGAACGGCGGATGCACTCTGACCCTGTACCGAAGGCCAGTTAATCCAGGATGGGGTCAAGTGGTGGTTATGCCAAATCCAAAGGATTCATGGGTAATGGGATGGCCATCTTTAGCCCTTGGATGGTCAATTATATGTTTAATTAAGCAAGACAGACATCAGATAATCGAATTAAGTCACATTTATCTTCTGATTCAGGACGTGATGCACGACTGGTTTTAAAGAGTTTATTAGGAACCAGTTACAGATTATAGACTGGAGATTTTACACAACTGTCCTGCCAGTGTTTCCAGTACAGAGGTTTGGGAATAAAAACCACAGCAACCTTTTAAATAGTGCCCATTTGGATCCATGATCAGATGGTTGCAAGTCTGAGAAAACCACATCAGCTGATCAAGTTCAGAGTCAGACTGTCCCTCAGGCCGTGTATTGATGTATAAAATGTATAAATTTCTCACTTGCATGTTAATTTTTATGAATTAATTTAGCCTTAGGTTAAAGTCAGAACTTTTTCTGGCTCAGTTCTCTGACAAAAACACCAAAAACAGAAACATCCAAAGGAGCGTATTTCAAACTCTCAAGTGTTTCTTGTTTTTTGTTTTTTCTCTCTCTTGTCAGTCTGCTGGATGCACGTCAGGAGCCATCTGAAAAGTGCTGACATCGCTGCCCTCCTGTCCGGCAGCCCGCTCCCTCTGTGTGAACTTGGATTTAGCTCAAGGGTATAGCCACCCGGCTAATGTGATGTAGCTCCGAGAGGGAAACAAATTGGCCTGACGGCTCATACGCTGCCTTGTCTTGATTGTGTGATGGCTTCTGCCGCTAATGTGCTACGATGGGTAGACCTGCACGAGCGTGAATGTGCGTGTGTGTGCGTGTGTGTGGGGTTGGTGGGGATGGGGCTCAGTCTGCAAGATCAGCACAAGTGGAATTGCATTGATTCAGTTAACTGCAGAGTTGGAGCGTGGTGTGGAATTGTGTTTATCAAGGGTGGAGTTTGCACGACAGGCTCCATTCAGATCTTGTTTTCGGCAACAGCGGCAACGTCCGAGATCATATTCAGACATCAGCAGCTTCGGTCCTACGTAAGGGAAGACGTACTGAGCAGTGTGTTTCCTAACGATCCGTTTTAACGGCTGCTGAACGTCTCGGATGTGGTGATGATGCTGCAGGTACACACTGTTGACAGCATCGTAATCTGCACTAATCTACGGAACTAGATGTAGTCAGCTGACATCATGTTCTGTAAATCAGCAGGAAACGTGCTGCATAAATTGGTCTGATCAGAATTAACGTCTGCTGAATCTGAACAAACGTGGCACAATCAGTGCAGGTGCTACCGGGCATTTATCTGGAAATGAACTAAAACCTTAGACTTGATGCATCAAAAGTACAATGAAAAATATGAATTTTTATTTTCTTTACAGGCTGTTCCGGTGCAGCGGAAGGATCTGAATTGAAATGAGTGAGTGTCTTTGTTAACACAAATTTTCAAAGAGAAGATGTCTTAGATGCACTTTTTCTTTTCTCCTTAACCTCTCTTCCCCTCTCTTTTCTGACTTTATCCTCCTTCTAGCTGCGAGGAATTTGTCTCAAAGGCTTTATGGTGCTGGCCTCTTATCCCCCTTCCCAGTTTGTCATTCTGCTGACTCAAACGCTTTCATATTTTAGTATTCTTATCATCCGCCAGCAGTAAGATGATCATTTATTTCTTAGAAGTGCGACTGTAGCCTAAGTCAATACCTACGGAATGAATTCAGCCAGCGAGGGGCTAACTGGCGAGCGGCTGCTGGTTAGCGGCTGCGGCGGCGGTGATATTGGTGGCGCGGGACACTTTTTGAAATCCAGAGTCAGCAAGGGTAAAATGTCAAGCATTTCTTGGAGAAGCGGCTCCATAGGATTCCATTCAAAGCTTTAATCTTAATTGAGAGCATCACACATTGATATTCCATAGGCTTCTTTGCCCTTCGCCTCTCAGCTACTTTCATTTAAAGGACGGCCGTACCGCGCCGGAGCGTAGGGATTGCTTTGTCAGACAGCCAAGAGGCCAAAGGCAAGGTCAGCCTCTCTTTGTAATGGTGGCTCGCTGTGGAGCAAGGCATCACCTCTTTGACGCCGTCACTACATTCATGCCACACGTGTGAATCTCTCAAAGGTAAAAAAGTATTTTAAAGTGACGTCATGCTGGCATCAAAGTTTATTTTGGACTCAAAGTTAGACGACTTGTTGATCTGAAGTCACAGATAAGTTTAGCAGCCATGAGCTGATCCCCCACGGAGGAAGAGATCTGTGTTCTGGCTACATTAGAAGGCTCCTGATTTAGTGTTTGCTGTTTTACAGAGGGCACACTAGCATCCCCTAATCCCAAAACAAAGGAGGAGTGTCCAGAATGACGGATTCGCCGATAAGATCTGCGGAGGAAGGTGCGGGATGTGTCACTGCTGTGGGAAGACTTGTCATGCCACCCTTCCAGAAACGATAAAAACACAGATTAAAATAAAGAAGCGGGCAAACGGCCCCTATCCAGGGGACTGAGGACTGCACTCGCCATCATTTCTCATGCTCCGGTCTCTGCCGACACAGATACTCCGTGAAAAGATACAGGTACAACTGTGCATGCCAAAGAAGAACACGTGCAAATCATTCACAGCACATTTTTGATGTCAAACACACAAGAGTGAGAGCGGGACACCCTGGCATTAGTATGGAGGCAACTCCAGATCAGGATTAAAGGATAAGTCCTTCAAAGATCTGTTTTGCCAGCACATACGATGAGTCACAGGTTCCTATGGAGGGACCGCAGCTCCTGACAGATTTATCAGGTGATCGGGCTCTGATAAAGCCTCAGAGAAGCTGCTCCTATTTCAAAGTCTCCTCCTGCGGTTTGTGTGGGAAAGCCCAGTCCTCCTGCTTTCCACTCCTCGCACCAATCAACAAACGGCACCTTCCACCAAACACCTCGGCTGCCACTGGCCGATCAACAGCCTCCAGATCTATCAGACAACAAAGCAGCTGAAGGACACGACCAAAGAACCTCTAAAGACAGTGCTCGTTGTCACATGATCAATAAAATCTATTCGACCCAGGCGCTGATACTTCACTCTTTCCATTGTGGAGCCTAAGCATGAGGAAAAGGGGAACGTTGTTCAAACTTCTCTTAAATACCCTTAAAGATGGATTTATTTCAGAGGTTACAGTAAAGCGATTCATAATTTTAGCCACATATTGCCACATCGGTGTCTTTAAATAATGGATCAAAATGATGCTGGCAGTTGAATTTCACTTTTTCTGTGTGGAAAGAGGATGAGCAGATGTCCACGAGTCCTGGCAGTTCCTCTCCTCGGGATTTAAATATAGCCCCGCACGCCGTTACTGCTGTCACTCCCAGACTTATGGTGGCCTTTTGACCCCGCCTGTACAAAAGAGACTTGAAGCTGACATATCCATACCAAAAGTTGTCCACCAGAGCACAAAAACGCACCCATCTTTTCCGGGCTTTGAATGATCCGCCTGCACTCCGACACGCATTTCCTCCGCCGCCAGCCCCGGTTTTGCCACAGAGGACGGTGTACGTGCGCGTGGAGGCAGGTGGAGGACGAGCCCAATCGGGCGCTCGAACGTGTCCGGACAGCTGATCTGCTGGCCGAGGTCAGAGTTTGGCACAACTCACAGGCCACCTACTCGTCCCGAGGCCCAGGCTGGACGTGTCGGTGCTGCAGGCCGCGACCCAGCCACGTGTGGGCGGTGTGTAACTTTAGATAATTTACTTTCACTTCTCTAACAGCCCCCTGCTGCTTGTTTTTTTCTACAGCAGTTTTATTTTTACACCGATGGGCTCCTAGTTTGGGAGAAAATCAGTCAAAAACACACACACACACACACACACACACACACAAAATAATCAACTAATTGTGTTTAGGATTAAGTAAATTAATTTATGTGGAATTCAGAGTATAAACTTCTCTTCAATAGCCCCTCACGATAACGTTTTAACCGATTTTCTGATGCCTGTGAGGAAACTCTGCACAAATAACTTTATAAAACATGTAAATGACCATTCGGCATTCCTCTCTCCACAGGTCCAACCGTGCTGCAGCAAACAGGAAGTGCACAGTTGGTGGAGAAAATACTAAAGAGGAAGACCTGAAATGGAGAACGGCGAAAATGGAAGTTTTGCACGGCCGGATGAGGTTCCTGAAGACTGATGAGGGAAGGAGATATCACGACTGACTGGGTAGGAAGAAAGTCCAAACCTCCAGTTTTCATTCTGTGACACTGGTCACGACATTTAGAAACACGTTTAAGTGTGGCTGAGCTTTAACTAGAACAGGTCTTCAGCATTTTAAAATAAAAATGTTTGGGTGACGGATGAACGTAGCTTCATCAATATTCACGTGTGTGTGATTGCTGGGAACTTTTAAAATCACCCTTCTGAGCTCGCCACCCCCACCCACTATTCTCACGTTTTTTTTTTACTTTTATTTTTTTCCTTTTTTAAGTTGAAGTTTCATTTTGAAAGCCTTCAAATCCAAGAAAAAAGTACTTCCCGTATCTTAGCCACAGCGAGAAAACAAGTGGACAAGTTTACTGTAGTTTAAGGGCCCTCAAAAGCTCCCTGAGCTGTCTGGACCAATCACACGCCACCTCTCACTCTGACGGTCCAATCACAGAGCACCCGCCATCGTTCCTCAGTAGCTGTAGGGCGACGATGGCCAAGGGATCACGTGTGCGCCCCTGAGCACCAAAATGACCGCGTTGATGGGCTGGACAGTTTGACGTCCGGAGCTCAGCTTCCAAGAAAGGCGGCGAGAAGCATTATGACACAGAGGAGATGTTAGCATGACACATTAGTGGAAGAGTAACACACCCAATTCCAAAGAAGCCCGTTAGGCTTTGAGAGCGTACGACACCGCAGCCATAGTTTTGTGTCAGCGACACCCACAGAAACTTATGAAGAGGGGTGTGAACAGTAGCCGCGCACCAGCTAAAACTTTCTCATTCACAAGTCAGCTGATAACAACTGTTTTTTCAGTAATGAAAACAAACCACGCAGTTATTTGTGGAGTTTTTCTTAAGTTTTCCCCAATTTTAGCGTCAAAATTTCGTGAAAAGTCAAAAGTCATTAAAACTTAGAAGTATTCCAGCTAGAAAATAACCCCTAACCTTTGAGCCGGTCATCATAGTCGCAAACACGCTTAATTTAATTTAAAAGCTTCCTCTTGGAAAAAAAAGAGAAGAAACCTGACATTTTCTCAGAATTCTGACCTTCTGGAAGAGGTTTCTGGCACCTTTAATGAGGTAAAAAACACTGCTTTGGATTTGCATGCATAAATATTAGCATGAAAATATTTTATTGCCATTTCATATTACTTTGCAGTTTTAATTAAACAGTTTTATGAGCGCGTTTCCTGGGTGCCAGCGCTCGCAGAGGTCTGGACCTGCTTCCCAGATCATGTTTATATCAGACAAGTTTTCCCAACAGCACCTGAGCTCCACAATTATCTGTCCTATAGATACTGTCGGGGTAGGCTGTATATGAGTTGTGGGGAAAGAGAAGGAGCTGTCACGGAAGGAGGCGCGGAGCCTGAGTTAACCTCTGTGGCTCGTGTTTCTGCTGGGCACTAATGGACGCCTGTCATTACGGACAGAAACAGGAGGGCGCCTGCCAGCTGCATGACCCCCATAAAACGGAGCAGGAAATCCTAGCAGGGAGTGAAAGGGAAAGAGATGGCTGCTCTTTTCTGCTCTCCTCTTTAAAGACCGTCCCTCTTATTTAGCCCGTAGAATCTGAAGCTGCAGGAGGAAGGAAGACTGCGCCGAGGAAGGAAAGCAAAGGCGTCAAGTTTATCGGAACGCATATTAAACGTTTAGTCAAATCAGCTGCACAGTTCATTTACCCCTGGTGTGCCTGCCCGTTAAACACCTCTATTTTTCAAGCCTGTTAACAGGCTGGTTTATAATGTTTCTGTCACGCTGTGAGGAGCCTGTATAATCATTACATACAGATTGACCTTTGCGCTGTAACCAAAGTCCAGGCTTTGTAATGTGACAGAAGATAGTCACACTTCTGCCGGTGATGTCCACTTAAAACGTGACAAGCACTTTATCAGAGGGACTTCCTATCAGATCCCCAGGAGTTGGTGCACGATAAACACAAGGCTCTCAGGAAGCCAGATTCTTTATGACGACCAATAAGAAAGCAGCTTTATTGTAGCTCTGAGGCTACACATTAATCCAATCTGCTGCAGCCAACAGTGCTCATCATGTGATAACTTTAGTCATTACCCACAGTACAAACGTCATTACGAGAATCTTTTCACAGTGTGGCAACGGCCTTCCAAGTCCTAACTGGTCACTCATAAAAGACATGAACTCATTAAAATGTATAAAATGTTTTCCACGTTATTTAACTGGGGTGATAAATGTTAAAAATGTTTCCTCTCTGTGATATGAAATCACTAAATCATACTAAGTCTGTATTTGCATTGGCATGTCTGCATGCGTGCGTGCGTGTGTGTTCGTTGCATGATTCAGAATGTCACAACCGTACGCAGTAACAACTGGGCATCCTGACCGGAAACCGCAGCCATCGAGGCTGCGCTTTCCTGCGACACTCTCACAAAGAGTCACTTGACTGGACCCTCATAAAGGAAGTGAAAGAGGAAGCCTCTCGTCCATCCTGTCCCCCATCCCAATCTCTGCACTGGGCTTCACGTGAAGACGCGGTTAAAGATGAGTAGGAGCCTTCGCTGTTGCAAAACAGCAGCGATGGAACTGGCTGGGGCTGGAAACCGCTCACCATCGGGGGTCAGAAGTCTGGCCGCTTGACATTTAGTCACAGAAGAGGAGCGACAAACGTCACGGTGAATGCAGAATGGAGAGATTGACGCCTGGGGTTGGAGTGAAACAAAAGAATATTTACACAACTGATTAAGCACCGGCGCTACTGTCAGGAGAGCTTCAACACGACACTGTCAGGCGGTAAAAAACGGGCCCTGTCAGGCAGAAATGGGTACGATATCACAAACGGAGGAGGCGAGTGTGTGATAGTGGGGCCCCTGGCTGTGTTCACTGGTGACAGTGTCCCTAACTGGCAGGCCGCATTCCTCTGCCTCTCCCCACACAATGGCCAGTATCTCCCAGCATTCCTGTGTCTGAGATGCAGTCAGGCCTTGGCAGACCACAGCACTCAGGTTGGCATCACATTTAACAGGTTCTGACACACACGGGTCTGAATGTTCTCCCCGAGAAACCGATGGCTGCGTAAAATCACGCTATGGTTAACTCTCCAGCCTGCAGCTTTTATTCGCCTCCTATCACCCAGTCTGCAGTGGGGGTGAGGATACTTCCTGCTCAAACCGCTTCTCTGTCTGACTTTTATTTTCCACGCAATTAATCTCCGAGTCCATCTGTTTATTAAAAACCGGTCTGAGAGCCGCTCTTGATCCTCCTCCAGCCATTATGCTTTAGCTCTTGTTCTGATGCCACAGCCACGCAGACACCTTTCCCTCCTGCTGACTCAGTAGCCAGCCTCAGGCGCTGTGGGCTCGGGTGGTGGTGGTGGTGGGGTGGACGGGGGGGGGGGGGGGGGGAGCTCTCACATCAGGCTCAGCAGCCTATCACGTGCTAGGAAAAAGAGCTGGCTAATCGTTTCTACAATGGCACCCTGTACACTGTCACACAGCCCCACAAACCACTTTCCTTGCCCAACACTTCTACTGTATTATTCCACTGGCGTTTGATGTCCACGCGCCGTGCACGCAAACACCATCAACCATATGACTCCGAACGGGAAATGCTCATTTTTAAAACACCGCAGCCACCTCAGTGCGTCAGATCATACGCTGTCATTACTGCTGCCTTCATTTAGATGATATTAATTCAGTTTTAGTTTACGCACATTTAAAATGGATAAAAACCTCACAACAAATAGAAGAAAGACTGCCTGAAATGAGGAGGGGTATTATTTATTTTCTGTGACATACCTTGCGCTCATTAACCCGATCGTGCACGTGATGGGTGCAGAGCAGCAGGCTGACCTTCTGGGCCTGGTCTCAGAGAGAAAGTGCTTTTGCACCTGTGGTGTGGTTTTACTGCTGCTTTTTTTTTTTTTTTTTTTTTTTTTTTTTTCAGCGGCGTTCTAAGGTCAAACCTGCCGGGAGCGGGGTCACGCATGAAAAGAGGAGCTGGTTTTAAGTCTGAAGAGCGGAGCCGTTAACAGAAACACCTGCCCGGCTGAACTCTCCGGAGAGGGTGAACGGTGAGAAAGAGAGAGAGCGAAAACATTAGGGGAAAAAAAAAACTTCCTTGACGATTTGAAGAGGCTGTAAGGCCGGTTTTACAATGTGATTGATTAGCAGGGCTTATCACGGTGATAAGCACGGTTATGGTCATCCAAATATTATTCTGAATGATACATGTGGAGGAATTTTGCCTGATTCTGGCCATAACACTTCTATTTTTTCTTAAAAAAGCCTTTGTGGAGTTGGGGAGAGGACGGCGAGGCAGCACGCCGCGGTTGTTGTTTCCCTCTTCCTCTGTTAATAAATGCAGAGGTGATCTGTTTGTCTGAGGAAGAGAGAAGATGGGAAGTCTGATTTCCACTTTATCTGCACCACGCAGCCCCTGCCAGGCAGACCCCTGTGCTTTCACATGCCGGGATCCCACAGGAAGCAACACTCCACGAAGGCCAAAGGTCGGGGGAAAGGGGAAGGCTGCTCGTCAGCGTCGTTACTCCTCTCCTTCCTCTGGCCAAATATCAAATCAGATATGAGACAACAATAAAGTTATATGACATCCACTCTCAAATTATGGGCATCTTTATGTTTTACAGCAGGGTGGAATTTTACTTAGAGTCATAGCACCGACACTGCAGAAAAATAATTAACTTATACCCAATGATGAGATTAAGTTATTAAATGATGTGGTTGTTTTTATACCCTCACATCGTGGTGCAAGTGAGATCAATCATTTACAGATTCCTCTCAAAGACCAGTTTTAAAAAGTTGCAATAAGTTTATTGATCCATAACAAATCAACAACATGGCTGATGAAAAGCAATTTGCATAATTATATATTATCATAAAAAAGAAAGGCAAATAAACACATCTGTCCAGCAGAGTCTGCTTCACAAAAACAACAGAAAGGTCATTTCTGTTCATCAGGATGTTTGTCGGATTTTCGTGAAGTATTAGTACAAAATATCATTTGGGCTACAAAACCTAGCAAAGCACAAATCATCAGAAGACTAAACAGTAACTGAAGCAGCAGGGTTAAAATCAGATAAGAAAAATGTGATATTCTATGATTTCAAGTATATTCCTTCAGTCAAAATACAGAGTTTGTAGAAAAAAAAAAAATCTCATACATGTCCTGCATGCATGCCTCATTTTCTATTAGTAACTTCTTATCTACTAGCATCTATTACAATTATCTGAATGATATGTCCAGTATTAATGCACATACAGCTTGGTGACTTCGCAGGATTGTTTGTAAGGCCAGTTGTCATCATAATGCCTCCGAAAGATAAATCAGTTCTCCGAGAAATAAGCGAACTCACATCGAATATTCGGGGGAGGAAGGATTGTCACTGGTGGACCCAGTTTCATGATAACAGTTTGCACCGGACAGTTTCTCGCATTTCATTTTGTATGCGTCCCTCTCACGGATGAGTCTGTTGAGTTCGAGTTTGAGCTGCTCGACCTGTGACACCAGGCTGCTCTTTTCGTGCTCCAAAATGTGTTTCTGCTGGACGCGCTTGAAGCGGCAGGACTGTGCGTAACCCCGGTTTTTCAGGGTCCGGCGTTTCTGCTTCAGCCGCATGACCTCGTCTTTGCTGAGGCCTCTGAGGAGCCGGTTGAGCTCCCGCACAGACATGGACACCAGCTGCTCGTCGGAGAAATGAGATTCAACTCCTGATCTCCTGTCGTGGCGGCTGTGCGGCTGCTGGAGGTGATGGTGCGCACCGAGGACTTGCTGGGCCTCCGGCGACTCAGGGGACTCACAGCCCGTATCGTCTTTGAGGTAAGGGTCTTGGCAGTGGCTTTCCGGGATGCCTTGCATGTCAGCGTGGGATGGGAGTCCTGGGTACAGCTGGACCGGCTCGTTCAAGCGGCCGTAGCCGTCGTATTCTGTTTGGAACGGCGGCGGATTGTGGCTCTGGGGCGCCGATGGGTGTCCCTGCTGCGTCGTGGCTCCAATGAGGGCTTCCATTGCGTCCTCGGGTGTCAGACCGAAAACTTGAGGGTACATTTGCTGAGGGTAGCCCCCGTTGTTTGGTATCCAGAAGTGGTCGCCCCCGGGGTTATTTCTCTGCTCGTTTAGATTGAGGTTTGGCGAGGACGGAACAGAGTTGCAGGGTGTGCTGCCTGGGGTGGAAGGTACAGAGTCTGGTCTCTGAAGCTGGCTGCACGGTCCGATGAAAGAGCGGTCTATGCTCTGCATCATTTCCTTTTTGACGCCGAACTTCATCAGGTCAAAATCACCGACGAAATCCATAGTTTTCTGCAGTCCGAAGTGAGAGTGCGCCTCTGCGGTCCTTACAACTAGAGGCTCCTTCCAAATCTCCCCGGCTACAGCATGCAGTCGAGACAAAAACTACTCGTTCAGAACTTTGATTTCAGCTCAAAGAAAGAGAGAGAGAAAAAAAAACATGCGTGCGTAAAAGCCACCTCGCCTGGTGAACTTGTACCGCGCACAGCCTGTTCGGCTCCAGCAGCGGATGTAGAGGACAGGACGTGCTGTTACAGTACCTTTGCCAGTCAGGGGTCTCGCACCTTCTTCATAAAGCTGTATTAGCATGATGTCACGCATTTAGACTACACCTCCACGCTCGCGACCAATGAAAACACGCCGAAGAGGATCCTTTGCATAATAGCTGCGCCTGTCCCTCAAGCACGGGCGGGTTGCGAAGATCACTTGATAAAAACCTATTAAGTTGTATATGGCACATTACATAATGTAATATTTTATTACCTGTTCTCTTTAAATTTACGCCTTTTATCACACGTGACCGTTTGGAATCGGTGTGTTTACAGGCGAGTCAAATATACACCCTGACCTGTTCTGTTATTACTGTCCAGTCGCATTGCTTTAAAATCTATATAAACATGTCAGAAGCTGGTTTATTCATGCTTTTAACTGGCTTATATTTACGCCAGAATATGGATGGCTCCAAGTTGCTGGAAACCAGCCTTTCAAGGGAGTGCGTTCTCGTTAGTTCTTGGGAAAATAATGACATCTTGTGGCGTCATTGTAAACTACATGTTTCAAGATCCACCATGGAGCTGACAGTCCACAGGTCTGCCTTGAAAATACAAAAACAGTCATAGAACCTTCAGCAATCCTGAACAACAGAAATAATCAGAAGCTTTACGGATAAATTGTATGTTTTTTAAACTTTCACAGTAGTTTGTCTCTGACAGCTAGAAAACTATCACAGGGTTTACCAAGATATTATCTGGGTTGCCCCACAACTGTGACCACAGAGTGAAAAACTTCCTGGATGTGCTGTGTGATTTAAGGACATCTGTCCACCTTGTCAACGGGTTAAGCCATATGCCTGCACTGTGAGTGACCCTCGCACACAATGTTTGCTCCAAAGATAGTTAAAGCTTCACTGACAAGATAGAGTATTGAAGCCAAAACCAATAGAAAATGCTGTCCCAGAATGCTGGGGTATTGTTTCAGTCCGTTCAAGTCGCTGGGAATAAAGGAAAAGAGGAGACAGTGTGACTGAAAGAAGATGCCTTGGGGACACATGGTGGGATCTCTGCCAGCGGCGCAGGGTCACAGCAAGCACGAGTTATGTTAATGCAGGAATGCTCACAGCATATGTGCGCTTCAGATCATATTTTATCACATGCGAAAACAGCCACGTCCCTAGAATAAATATATCTACCCCTTCCAGTATAAGCAACATTATTAATCTTAGACTAAACAAACATTGTAAAGCTCTTACTGACCTACTTCATACTTCAGCAGCCATTAAGGTTCTTTATAGATGGCTGAGGCTGAGGACAGAGAACGGTGTACTGTGCATCTGTCAATTCCAGGAAAACCAAGAGGATTTGCGTTAATTAAAAGTCTGGAAGCGACCTAGGTCAGAATCTGTGGGATCTGTGCTGCAACCAAAACTGAGGTGGAAACAAATATTAAAAACAAACAAAAAAAACAAAACAAAAAAAAAAAAGCAGACAAACTAGAGAATAAGTGCAGCTCTTGATGGATGCTGCTAACACATTAAGATGACTACTGTGGGTTTGTCAGGATGCCAACAGCTACACGCACCTCAATAAACCTCTGTGTTGTTAATTTTGTATATCACAATTTTAAGGTTGCAATACCAAGCCGCTCAAAAGCCTGAAGCAATAAAAGGAGTTTTTCAAAAACATCTCATATCCGACCACAGACTCCCGATAATCACTGTGAAACAGTTAGCACAAGGCTATCATGTGAATGTCAAAAGTCTTTTCTTTTTCCTCCTAATGCTGAAAATCTGACTTGTAATGACCTTCAGCGCGACTCGTGTGCTGCCAGCGGTGCAAAGATTGGCAGCGACACTCGGCCTTAAGAAAAGAAGATAAAAGCCTGTGACTTGGACAGAATTTTAAAAAACAGTTGGCTTCGTTTTAGCGTGTGGCTCCATGCAGATCCAAGGAGGTCTTCTTCTTGCTTTCTGGCTGTATACACAACATTGTTCCCACATGGCAGCCGGTTTCTCTGTGTTTTCAGTGGCTGTTGTGTATACAAACAGGCCCAGAACTTTAGAGTTACCTCCGCTTACTTTTAGGTGAGCAGACAAAAAACATGGAGCGCACGGGCAGCATTACGAGAAAAACCCTAACCCGACAGCACAAAGCCGAAGTGATGATTGCTGGGGAACAACTCAGGTACGAGCGGAGAGGCGTGTGAGCAATTCTGAGTAAAGAGATGATCTTTAACTTACACTTAACTTCAAGGTTGAGGCTTCACGATGGGAAGCTGATCAAGGACAGACGCTACCACCTGCGCACGTATCCCAACTGCTTTGTAGCTCAGGAGCTCATAGACTGGATTCTGAGCCATAAAGAAGCTCCAGATCGGGTGACCGCCGTCTGCCTGCTGCAGCACCTCATGGACCACGACATCATTCACCACGGTAGGCTGCGAAAAATACAAAAGTCAAGAAGGGCATAAATCCCATTTTAAACATGATTTTTGTCTGATTTTTCTAGTTTGTGATCAAAGGCATGTCTTTAAGGATGCCAAACTGCTGTACCGCTTCCGCAAGGATGACGGCACGTTTCCCTTCAACACTGAGGTGAAGATTTTCATGAGAGGGCAACAACTGTATGAGCAGTAAGAGCTTCTGTTTGAGGGTGGACAGATCTGAGCATGAAGTGTAAAGTATCGCTGAAAGGTTGGCATCACTCTTACTGGCTGTTCATCTGTGCTCCGGCTGTGGCTTCAGTCTCGTAGGGGACAAGAACTCCATCCTGCAGCTGAAAGAGGAGCACGGCGTCGCGTACAAGCACTCATTTCCTGGCTGCCATCTGATTGACTGGCTGCTTCACAATGGAGAAGTACAAAGTCGGCGTCAGGGGGTGGAGCTGTGCCGCGCTTTACTGGAGCAGGGCATTATCCAGCATGGTAAGATCCCCCCATTTCAGCAGCAGAACTGGAATAAGAAAATTTTAATCAATCTTTGCTTTAGTAAAAATGCACTTTAACCAATCAATTTACCTACTCTGTCAAACAAAAAACAGTCCTTTTACCCACCCTGTCCACAATTTACAACAAATTTAGCAAATCACAGCAGGAAACTACTGCAACCAGTTCACTTAGCCTCTTTCCCACTATAACCAGTTCACTCAGCCACAAAGTGTCCTCAAAAGATGGCGCAATAAATCAATCAACAAACATTTAACAATCAATAAAGTGATTGAGGTCTTGCACAAACAGCTGATGAAGATGTTTTTACACAGAAGCTGATCAATAACCAAATATACCCCAGAATCACAACCGTAAAATAGGTCAAAATGTAATAAGTCAATAAATCCGTGTGGTCAAGCCTAGACAGTGGGCTGACCTGACTCTTTTGTTCACCAGTGGAAAACAAGCGCGAGTTCTTCGACAGTGGACTACTTTACCAGTTCTGCATCAACTTTCGCCGCCGTCGCCGCCTGTCTGAGCTGCTGAATAAGACCGAGCAAGACGATGACGAAGACGTGTCAGTGTCCACGCCCGAGGACAACCAGCCTGACAGTCCATTTGTTCTCAGTAAAAACCAACCTCAAGAAGAAAACACCGTTTTTCAGTCTGGTGAATAAAAACAGAAACACTCTCTTTACTTTTCTACACGATTTTATGATGACTCATTTCTAATTCACACACAGTGGGGCCCAGTAAAGACCTTAAACAGGTTACCAGTGTTTGTCGTGGCAGCTGCAGTTCCCTTCAGCTTCCCTTCAGTTTTCCACCTTGCGGCCAGCCAGAGGTTTCAGGAGGCATATGCAACCCTAAATCAGGCAAGTGTATAATTAGTGTCACTGCAAATGTTTTTCTTAATTCTTATCTGAAATACATCAATGTTTAAATCTTAAATTTACAGTTCTCTCAAGAACTTTTACATGTGAAGAATTACTAGCACCCGGTGCACCTTTTATCAAGAAAGTACTGACGGTAGGATTGTGGTAACTTGGAACTATGTAATCTAATATATGAAATAACTGCAAATTGAATGAACAAAAATAATCATTTTAATCTCACAGAACAATTACTTTCTCTCCCCCTCTCACAGGTCATAGGAGATGTGCTGGGCTGGGGCTTTGTGGTCAGGGGTCAGGCCCCTTGCTACGTGCAGGCAGTTGACCCTGGAAGCCCAGCAGCAGCCGCTGGGGTGAAGGTGCGCTCACGCTGAAGATAGTTACTAAAAGACAAAAGAAAATAATTGGTGCCCTGTGTCTGCCCTGCATTACTGTTTTTAGGTGCGACAGTTTGTGCGCCAAGTCAACGGACAGTTTGTTCTGTACCTGGATTACAGAACTGTGTCCAGAATGGTGATGACAGGAACACGCACTGTTGTGCTGGAAGTTTTGGAACCACTGGAATGACACCTGCTACAATAAAAACAACTGCATTTGAGTTGCTTATTTATTTAAGCAAATTTCTCTCAATTATACTCTAATATGGTAGGTTATATATTTTCATATTTGATAACTATAAAAAAAAACATATAAGTATATATCTCTCACACTTGGGATAAATGTGGAATATTACATGACATAAACCAGAATATAAACAAACTTTTGGGCTCCGAACGCCGCACAGCTCCATGCTGCTACAACTTCCGTTGTTTCGTCGACGCCATTTTGGATTGAGAGTTGTCTCAGTTGAAAAAGGTAACGATAGCTAAGCTAGTCTCATCAACAGTGAAAGTAGCAATAATTATTCAGGGGGCACCGGCTGGTCCGAGCATTTGTGGATTATCCTGTTTTTATGACATGTGTACCACTCCGTGTTGATGCTTGCTCCTACGGCTAGCTTGTTAGCATCCGCATCGGAGCAGATGTGCCAGCTAACCAGCTAGTTAGCTGCGAAGCATCAGCACCGGCTTCGAGAAGAACGAGCATCATCAGTTTGCACGCACCGACCAATCAATTAACCTTTTAGGATATTCTGTGGTGAGGCAAACACTATAGCGCTATTTTCCCAACATAACATAAGGTGAGTAAACCCAGTGGTATCACTGAATGTGGGGAAAAACACAGATAAGCGCTAACTAGCTATTTAGCGTTAGCTTTAACGCTAAGTACTGTGGGTGAATAAGGTTGCAGCGGGGAGCTGCATTGCTAATAGACGCCACTGACTCAATCTCAGCTTTGCATAAACCGTAAAACAGAATGTCTTAATCGTCAAACTTGGAGTCGGTTGCTAATGAAAGCAGAGTTTCTGCATGCCTGCCGATTCAGCATATTCGCTGAAATCACAACAATATTGGTCCCGAGTAAAGGTATTTTAAATGAGATTTTAATAATCACTATAAGGCAGGACTGATATTGGATGAGTGTGTCAACAATATGCCCGACTCTCAAGATGACGGTAGTCTGATAAATAATATTTCTGCAGACTGACAGTGGTTTTATGTTTGACAGATGTATCAGCTCCCAGTAAATAACCTGTCAAGAATTAGAAGAGCAAGGAAAAAAGTGAAAAAAGCACTTGAAGACATTGGTCTGGAGTATTGCAGAGAAGCAGCTGAGGTGAGTGTAGTTTGTTGCATCTGAATAGAAACTAATTTCACCAAAATCTGGTTTGTTTTTAGAGCTTCTGGGTTGTGATTTATGTGTGAAACCATTAAAGTTAAAGTGGATGATCTTTAGATCAAATTTTCAACATTAAGGACATGAGGACATTAAGATAATTTGCTATGAGAAATTGTATAAATTAGCCATGTGTATAATATTGCTGTCTAATACTCTGTGCTATTACGTCTAGGATTTCAAAGATTTTTGCCCCGATGAGCAGTTTGTGAAAGGCACACTTTGTCTGGACATCTGTGCATGGGATCCATCGTACTCCAAATTACAGGTAAACTAATATTTGTCTGTAAATGACTGTTAAATGAAGCAGTTGCCTTAACATTTATTTAATAAAATAACATATCAGTGCCTTCCAGGTGCCGTAATTACATTTGTGGTACAATGGCTTTATTTAAACACTGTGCCTATTTGTGACTAATTTGAAAATCCTTGAATTGTGACGCTGGAAAATGTTTGATTCATTTTGGTTTGATTTCATTATTCTGGTGTTTTTCAGGAATATCGTTCAAAGCCATTTTGCTGCACAGAGTGCTCCTTTTCCTCCAAATACTACTCAGGCTACAAGAATCACTTCCGCAATGTACACAGACAGTTTTTTGAGAGTAAAATTCTACTCAACTGTCCCTACTGCACGTTCACCGCAAACAAGAGAACTTTGGAGACACATGTTAAAATATTCCACATGCCCACAACCCGACAGAACTATGGAAATCCGCAAGGAGCCCTTGTGGCAAAGAAGGACAAAATGTGTCTCGATCGATCTAGAATGGCAGACAGGGTGGAAAAAGCAATGTACTTCTGCAAAAAATGCACGTTTCGAGACACGCTCTACAATGTTGTGAGAAAGCACATCTACAGGGAACATTTTAAACACATTGTGTCACCATATCTCAGTATTAATCCTGAATCATCGGTCAAAAACGGTGCCAGTTCTGCCAGTGGCAACAACATTCTTTGTAAATGCTGCCAGTTTTCTACTCGCAACTACGAAGCTCTTGTACAGCATGTTATAGAGTACCACGAGCGCATCGGTGCTCAAGTAAGCACGATGATTGGTCATGCAAATATTCTTGTCTCCAGGTCCCAGTATGTTCCCAATGCTTCCCCCAAAGCCCCCATGATGATTAACCGGGGTGCACAAAGAGCTGAAGCCATAGCACAACCAGTAATCGGCTATTTAAAGCCCCTGACTGCTCCTGTTAAAAACCAGTCTTCCATTGGAGCGATTCAGGTGCACGTGAAAGGTTCCGGCTATGGCACCATGGCCGACAATAATTCTACAGGGGTTAACACTGCACAGACGCAGAAGTGGAAGATATGCACCGTTTGCAACGAGCTTTTTCCCGAAAACCTCTACAGTGCTCACTTCCAGAGTGCACACAAGGCTAAAAAAGTTTGGGCATTGGCCAAGTACATCATGAAGATCCACAACTTCACAAGCAAGTGTTTGCTCTGCAACCGATATCTCCCCAGTGATACGCTGCTAAATCACATGCTGATCCATGGCCTCACTTGTCCACAGTGCCATGTGGTTTTCCACAGTGTGGAGAAATTGATGGAGCATGTGACTCAGAGTCATCCCAGTGATTACGCAGGGCCGCCGCGTGCGTCACCATTAACCTTTGACCTCACCATTAAAGAAAAGTCCAATAACATACAGCTGCTTGTTCTCACATTTAACATGAAGGAATCCATCAATGGTCAAGATCAGCCTGTAACTGCTCGGAATACATCACTGTTGGACAAGAAGAGCGAACCTCGTGCCTGTAGTTTACCAATGCGGACTCAAAAGAGTGAAGTTGGGAAGACTTTATGTCCTTTGTGTTTCACAATCCTCAAAGGTCCCATCTCTGAAGCGTTGGCCATGCACCTGAGGGAGCGGCACCAAGTGCTCCAGACGATGCACCCCGTGGAAAAAAAGATGACCTACAAGTGCATCCATTGCTTGGGGGTGTACACCAGCAATATGGTGGCCTCTACGATCACACTCCATCTTGTGCAGTGCAGGGCTGTAGGGCGGAACCTGGGAAGCCAAGGTTTCAAGCCTGCCCTGACTCTAAACTCATCCGGGGCTGGCTTCCTCAAGAGGCAGCCACCGACGCAGGCCGATATGTCCAACGCCAAGAAGATAAAACTGAACAAAGATTCAAAGATCTCGTCCGATTACGAAAACAAGTTTGACTTTGATGACCTTGCTTTGGATCCCAGAAGCTTTGAGCACAAGACCTATGAGGCCAGGAAAAACTTTTTGACGGCCTACTTTCACCGGCGGCCATACATTTCAACCAGGGAAGAAGAGAAACTGTCCGCCAGTCTGTGGCTGTGGAAATCAGATGTTTGTAACCATTTTGCCGCCAAGCAAAAAATGTGCGAAAGGCACTGTGGATCAACAAAAGTGTCTGTATTGCTCGGATATGACATGAACGCTCTAAAGGAAGTTAAACATGACTTGGTCTTTGAGAACAGCAGACTTGATGGCCTGTCTACTGGAAGATCTGTAGGCCTCAAATCTGGTACTCCCAACACAGCTCGGAAGAGAGGATCCAGGCGGATCAACTGTGAAGTAAATCGCAGTGTACACATTGAGACAATTTCTATTGACTCAGACAGTGAAGCGGAGGATCAACCTGCCGAAAACGGAAAAGTCAGCGTATCCCAAAACGAAACTGAGTCCGCAAACATGTCAGAATCCACAAATGTGGCTGGTGTGTCTAGTCAGTAACAGAAGTGACAGAAATGTTTGTGTGCCTTGGTGGAGATTTGCTACACAATACAGTTAAAACTGAAGGAACGGACTTTCTATAGATACACATTTTATGTCAAAAGTGGTCCATTTCAACTGGGGAAGAGGAAAATGACATAATGCATCACATATGTAAGTGACATTGTATGTGTTTTAGCAATTATACTTTATTAGGTTGTTCAGGCAATCTCTTAGTGACCTTTTGACTTCACCTTTATGAAGCAAGCCTTCTACTTTTCCTGTTGCCATTTTTTTGCTTTGGTCAACTGTGACAAACTGTATCATAGTCATTTAACATGTAGAAAGTGTAGAATATCACAACTGTATTCACTTCACGTTTTAATAAATTGTTTGATTAAAGATTTTGAAGCCTACAGAAATTAATCTTTTATCTCTTCTAATGAAAGACAACCAAGGTTCATCCATTATTTAAGTTAAAAAAAAAAAATACAAAACAGTTTTAGATAATGCTGGTTACGTGCGACGCCGACGACGTCAACTCGGCGACGGACCCCTTAGCTTCCGATTTAGCTCAGGCTCTGATTGGCGCAGCAGCCGGAAATGGGCGGGACTTCTGGCTGCTATAGTGGAGTTGGCCAACCGCCAGCGTGCATCACTGTTAAGGCCAGAGTGCAGCTGCAAAAATGTCCATATTGTGTCTGCTATTACAACTATCTCCCTAGCTTCATTCTCAAAAGAAAACAGCCTTTTAGCGCCCGTAAGTATAGTTGTTATTAATGATTACGTTTCATTAGTCTCGTGGACGTACTTTGTAGTTGTTTTTTGTTGTATTTGTTACGGATCTTTTCCTCCAGAAAGGCAAGTTAGCGGCTGAAGCTAAAGCTGGTTGTAGCGAGACCTGTCAGCGTATGTTTGGCTTTTTTATACAATAATCGTTTATTATTGCGCGATTTCTAAAATTCTTAGCTGACAATACAACGTTCATTTTAATGATAATAGATCACTTTATTCGTTATATTTACAAACGGAGATTTACAAAGTGTTTTTACAATAAAGCGAAAAGCAAAAGATGGTTAAACCCAAAGGCAGCCGAACTGAAACGGCTACAATTTACATGCTAAAAAAAAGAGAAAGTAAGTTAAATAAATAAATAAATAAATAAGGTGAATCATCTAGCAACATGCATGACTAATAAAAATATGAGACTTAAACCCTAACAAAATGTAAAGAATCAGACATTCAGCAGAGCCGCAAAATGAAACAGTGCATTAAAATAAGGGTGCAATGATAGACACAGACTTGTATGGCATATAATGATAATTTTATAATCTCTGGTTATTGAGATCTGTCACTGAAAGGTTTAATGGTAAACTTGTTGATTTTGGAATTCAACAATAATCTGAGCTTGTACTGTTTTACCCTTTCAGGGTGCTATTGGTAGCTGTGGCAAAAGGCGAAGATGCTTTGATGTGACAGTTAAGAGAAATGAAATGAAAGGAAAAAAGATGACCTCAGATTAACCAGCTTCAAGACAGCTGAACTGGTCTTATTGATGTGTCCTGAATGACACCCATCCTGAATCCTGCCAATCTGACGAATCAGCTCATTCCAGTCCCTACCCAACAGTCTGAATAATGTCGTATAATAACAGAGAGCTGGTGGAGCACTTTTTAAGCTACAAACTGTCTCAGAGGAACTACCCATCCTCCTTGCTGAGACCAGAGCAGCCCGATGGAAGGACTGAGGGAGAAAAGCAGAGCCCTGCTGCTTCAAATGGTCTGCTGATCAGTAGCAGGATCAGGAGTGGAGCATCTCCATCCACAGGTGCTGGCATCGAGGCTGTGAATGCAGCTCTTCGGGATTCAGCAGAAGAGTTTGAGAAGCTCTTTGCTCAAGCGTTCAGCGACCTTTCTTCGCAGCTCGACATCACTCCTGACACAGCTTACCAAAGCTTTAAGAATGTGATGGACGAGGTGTTCAAAGACGGGGTCAACTGGGGACGAATTGTGGGACTATTTGCCTTTGGCGGCGTACTCTGTGTGGAATCCGTGGAGAAGGATGCAAGCGAGCTAGTTTGCCGCATTGCAGACTGGATGACCATTTACCTGGATGAGCACATTAACCCGTGGATCCAGAGTCAAGGAGGATGGGTGAGTATGCAGCAGCGACATAAAATCAGCGTTGTTTACGCTACAATGTGATGTGTCATCCTGATTACCGTAATCTGTTCTTTTTAGAAGAATGAGTAATAAGCATGAGTCGATGAGCCCATTCTTATTCATCTGACAACATGAAATATTCCTCTGAAAAAAACTCAAGGTTCATAAATACTGTGTAACAGCTGTAATATAAGATTTAAACTAAAAAAAAAAACAATCAATTCTCCAGCTCACGGTTTCTAAAATAACTCAAATTCTTTTGTTATCTTTATTTTTGAATTCTCATTAAAAAAAAAAAAAAAAAACTAGTGTCAAAATAAGCGCATTCCTGCAAAACTGAAAGCATGAAAAAATATTTTTTCTTGTTGATTTGGATTTCTCAGACTCTAAAATCACGTGCTGGTAAATCACGTCCCATAAAATGACGTAACATTTTTTTTACTCAGTAGCAAGCACAGATTAAGAATTAGCTCTGTTCTCGTTCCGGTGTCCTCAGCTGTTTTCCTTCTGTCTGGAAGCGATCAGATAGGATAGATCAATGTCAGCCCCGCTGCTTCTGTCAGCTGTCCCCGTCAATATGTCGTCTCTTCAGTTCGCACTCCTGCCAGCACTGCTTCCCCGTTGTTTGTTGGATAACGAAGTAGACGACATATTCGTTGATTGTGCAACTGTGTTTGAAATAGCTGCACTTTAAACTTTGTCCCTCTTTGCCTGAATGGTTGCAGGATTGCTTTGCTAAGATTTTCGGGGAAGACGCCGCAGCAGAGGGGAGGAGAGCTCGCGAGGCGCTGAGTCGATGGATGCTGGGCGGGATGGCGCTGCTGATGGGAGTTTTGGTTGGAGTTTTCATCGTTAAGAAACATTGAAACCGCCCCACCCAGGTCAACACGAAGGACGCCAACGAATTGAAAACATGTTTACAAAAAGCCTAGTTTGCTTGTGCACTGAGAGAAATTGGGTATCAGTAAAATGTAGCTTGGTGAGCTGTTACACTTCTCACCCGCTTCGTGTGTTTTATTTTTGTAAGACACAGCAGAGATGTTGTAGTGAACCAGATAAGCTAAGAGAGTGTGGAAAAGTTTCAACTGGCTGGATGTGACTTTTATTATTTTTTTTCCTCTGACCAAGGACCAATTTTTATGACCTGCAAACTGACAGAGACTATAACTTATTTTTCCTTGTCACTGTGTAAAGCTTAACTCCTTTTGTTGGCTGTACTGGAGTTTTAGGCATGCTTTAAAAAAAAAAAAATAAATATATTTATGTTTTTCTTGTGTCTTGTTAAAGTTTTTTTTTATTTTCAGTGTACACCAATTGGAGAAAAAGAGCACATAATTTAAGCAAATTGACATGGAAAAGTTCTAAATCTGTATTATAAATATGTATTGTAACTGATATTAATGACTGAGGCTTTACTCTATTTTACATCATTAACTTGACATGTTTTCACCAGATAATTAATATTAACTGATTAACAAAAAATTCAGAGGATAGAGATAAATAATTAATAGGTTACCATGAGTCAGTAATTTCAAAAGCAACACCCACGCAGAACATTGTGTAGATGTTAAAAAAATAAAATAAAATAAAAAAAATTGCGGCGCTACGAACGAAGTGCATTCTGGGACTTGTAGTTCTAGCGCGTCATCAAAAACTAGTTTAAAATGTCTAGAGTGTAACAACTCGGAATTGAGAAAAATAAATGATTTGTTAATTGTTATTCAGTACGGAAGCGTATTGCTGCCACTTATACGCTTCTGTAATTCAGAAGCGTAAGAACAAATTAGGTCTACTCTCCCTTCTGTTAAATATAGGCGTAAACAAAACGGCATATATATATATATATATATATATATATATATATATATATATATATATATATAGATAGATAGATAGATAAATATACATAGATAGATATAGTTCCGGTATAGATGACAATATGAACGCACATCAGTGTGTGAGTGTGTGTTATCTCCAAGCTGCAGCGTTCAGGCGTCTACATCCTGTGACGGTAGAGAAACTCAAGGTGCAGTGTTTCTTCAGACCTGGTGGGGGCACTGTTGTTCCAGTTTCACGTTGTATTTTACAGCATTTTTTTTTTTTTTTTTACACCACTTAATTTCAGTGCATTTAAAACTTTTGGTGTGGATGTGACACACGAGGTGAGCTCCACACACGCACCTTCCTCCGGAAGGTTCCAGGTAGGGGGTTGAAGCCCGTCATTGATAAAACTGTCATTATCAAACAAATTGCCTCTGTTGCATTGCCCCCCCAACCACACTAATGACTTCTCAGGCTAAATGGGAAAAAGTGCAACCATCAGTGCTGTAAAAGACACAAGGCTTCTAACGGATGGCCCTATGAGCAGGCCTGTGGTTGCTAATCTGTCCCCAGCATTTGTTGCCATTTCCCCAGAGCAGAGCTGACGGCTGCAACAGATAAACAGATAGAGACAGTTAAGGAAAAAGAGTATAAATTATGGATGTCCTTGCCAAAGCGTGTTCTTTTTTTTCTTTTTTTTGTCATGTTTGTCTTAAGTGGCTTCATTTTGGAGGGAGATATTTGAAAGATCTTCTTGCCCCGTGGGAGTGTGGAGAGACTAAAGTGAGGGTTAACTTGGAAACTGTAAAGGCCTCATTCCTGTCATCAAGCTCTGCAGTCAATTAGACATAACAAAGTAATGAAACTGAGGAGAATCACTGAACAGGTCTGTGTTGATTCATTCATATTTTGTCATCTGGGCTGGTTTTAGGCCTGTGGGGAGTCAGCGTGTGTTTAGCAGAGCATATCTGAGCAAATCTTCCCTTCAGTTTTTTATTTTTTTATAGTTGTAGTTCGGAAAGAGAACGCGCCGAGCCCCTCACTGACTAACGGACAGGGGTGTGAAAGTGGTCTTGCCAGCAGCAGGTGTATGGTTTGGGGTCTGTGGCGTCTGATAACATATCAGTCATTCTCCACTCCCGAGTGCAACCCCAGCCCCGCTGCTCAGCGCCGAACACCATGATGATGAAACAGCATTATTTAAGTTTACGTTTCAGCAATTACAAGTTTTTTTCTCCTCTGTTTTACTGCGTTAACACTGATGAAATATCCAGTAAACAGTCACACATGGTACTGCAGCATGTGTGAAAACAGAAATATCTGCAGCACTAAAGCATCTCTGGTCTCTGACAGCTGATAGTTCAATACTAATATTCAGAATCAGCTTCCCAAATACATCAACAACCTAAATCAACTGTGAAAATCCATAAGAATGTCGAAAAAACTCACTTTACAGTAAATGCTAATGATACCAATGCTACGTTTACTTCAAGGACCAACTTTGACTAGTAAAAAGAGTCAGAATGTAGGTAAAAAAGGGATATATACCTTTGTGTATTTATAATTTGCAACTGAATTGATTATTAAAATCAGTGATGTTATTATTGTTAAAGTATTTCAGTTGACGGTTTAAAAAACAGCTCAGATCAAAGACACAAAAGCAGTTCACCTTAAGCTAATCTGACTCATCTCTGAATACCTGGGAAATGCTGTACTTTAGTTAAACAGGTGCCAATTATTCAGGAGAATTTGCATGTACATGCACAATTCCACAGTCAAAGCGTTTCGCTCTGTGTACAATGACTCCAGTGTGCCGGAGCAGGTTCAGCACAATGGCAGCTCTCAGGAGGCCTCGGCCAGGTCATCGCACCGCTTAAACATATTCAAATACCATCACAAACGCATCGGTAGCACATTTTATTGAGTCAATCATTTTGCAAATACAAAAAAGATAACTGTTAAAAAAAACAAGCCAATGCGTATTCTTACACAAACAACCACACTTTAAAGAAACTGGATCAAATATCTACATTTTAGCAACTCGGCGGAAATACAGTGAAAACAAAAACACACAAAAACTTCACAGATGTAACAACACGGGTCCGCGTCTGCAACCGACTCGTGTACACACCCGGCTCTCCAGCGCCGGCTTCATGACTTCACACCAGTGTGGGCACCATGCCAGCGTTCAGGTGGTGCGTGTAGGGTAAGGAGGTGGGCGGATGCAGGGCGGGCGGTGTTGGGATGAGGTGCGGAGAGTGGCTGTAGGTGAGCAGAGTTCCGGGGCTCAGGGAAAACGGTCCGCCCCCGCCGCTGTCCAGAGAGGAGGAGGAGGGCGCCATCGCCTCCGAGTACGCCTCAAACATGGCGGCCTTCTTGGACTTCTTGTTCTTGCTGGACACTTTCCTGTTGCGGGTTTGGATGCCTTCTTTCTTCATGGTGAGGGGCCGGTTGACCTGGGGGGGGAGGGGGGGACCGTTTCATTCTCAGACACGTTGCTGTGCAGCGCTTAAGGAACTGTGGGACTCACGTTGTGCAGTTTGAAGTAGAGGCCGCAGGCGTTGCACACAGGCTCTCCGTTGGCGTTGCGTCTCCACAGCGTTGTCGTGCTCGTGTGACAGTTGGCACAAAGCGTCCCGGCTCGCTTGCTGACAATCTGAGGGGCGGATTAGAAATCATTTAAGCGGCTCGGGCGACTGATTTAAAGTCAGGGTTAGGGTTAGATTACTGATGACTGTTGATCAGGTGGCGTCTGACAGGCATACCAGTCTCTTCTTTGGTCGAATCAGCGGCCTGTTCTGGCCGTTCATCTTGTGGTACAGCCCACACGCGTTACACAGGTAGTGTCCAGTCCCGTCACGCCGCCAGAGAGGCGTCGCCGTGGCTCCACAGTTGACACACTCCCTGGCCTCTGTTGTCACATCAGAATCACGCGGACGTGAACGTCGCCGCTAAATCCACACACACATAAATGAAAGACGGTCTCCTCTCACCTGGAGTGGAAATGCGCATCTTACTGTGGAGTTTGGGCGAGAACGAGGGGTTGATCCAGGACCCGGGGGCGGAGTAGAGGGCAGCGGGGTTGTAATCCTGTGGAGCCGTCATGTACGGGCTGTAGGGACTCAGCATGTGCGTGTGGGACGATGGACTGTACATATTCCCAGGAGCGTTGGTCAGATTCAGGAAGCTGCTGCTGCCCCCCAAAGCGCCTGGCGGGCTCAGACGTTCCGTCTTCAGGCTGTCCTGGAGTTGGGGGCTCTCCCTGCCCTCTCTGCTGGGAGAGGAGTATCCCTCTCTGGGGGTGGCGAAGTGGGGAGAGTAGAGGGAGCTGGTGGCGTGCGAGTGCAGGGGAGGCTTGGCGAATGGGCTGCTGCCCCAGGTGGAGGCTGACGGATTGTATGGCGAGCCCAAGGAGTGGCTTCCTGGCCCATCTAGCAGCTGGAGGTTACTGAGGGTGCTGGAAGAGCTCAACACCTGACGGACTGTGGAGAGCAGATGGATGAAGTCACGCCATGGAAGAGAAGTTGCACACGCGTGTGATTGTTACTGATTAGCAATGAGAGTGGACAGGAAGCACCCACCTGAGCTGTGCCTGTAAGCGGATGGTGCCCGGCTGTGGTTATGGCTGGGGAAGAAGGAGGGCAGACCGGTGAGGTCGGAGTCTTGGCCGGAGAAGAAGGCCTCACTCTCTTCTCCCGGGGGCAGAAGGCTGGGCTCAGAGGAGAAACTGGCCAGAGCATCTGAGCTGAGCAGGGTGGGAGACGCCCAGTGGGAATGTTCCGGTGAGTCCTCCATGCCGACAAAACGACCCTCAACCTGCAGCGCTGTCAGGGAAAGGGGGGGCGGCGTGGGGGTCAGAACCTTGTGCGGAAAGCAACTTCTTAAACCAGCAACTAACAAGAAAGCTTCCTTTTCGAAGGAAAACTGAAACTGAAGTGAAATAAATCACTAAAAGAGTATGGGTGCAGCTCCATCCATGCTGAAAGTGTGTCAGTTCAATTAAAAACACATCTCTTCAGCATCGAATGAAGGGCACGACACCCTGAAGCAGAGATTCAGGATGCCACAGCAGACGATTCTCACACCTCATATCTCAAGAGGAAAGAAAAACAAGTGATAGTGCAGAGAAAATCTGATAGAGCATTGTTATAGCGCTAAATATATCCAGCACTGACACCGCTCTAATCTAATCAGATTAATAGAAATCTGACTAGAAATTTGTGGTGGACAGCAAGCTGCAGCTTTTCTGAATTATTAACCTCAAGGCTGCGCTGAATAGTTCAGATATAAACACATCTAAGTTCAGGAAACTCAACTGGACGATCCAGCAACAAACGGCCAGAGCTGATACGGCGAACGGCTGAAGTCCGTGGCCTTGTTTTATAGTTTGGGATTACCTGAACGAGAACAGCAGCAGGTGTTCAGCCGGGCGTAGAGTGGATGCGGAGGGTGGACGAGGCGTTGGAGCGACGGCGACGGCGGCACAGCTCCAGCTTCTCCCCCGGTTATTGGTTACAAGAACAACTTCTCCAACCACCAGTCAAGTTTAGGGCAAATTTGGTGGGAGGAGTCAGGGACATCTTTTCAAAAGACCCACCTCTTTAGTCCAGAGACCACGAAAAAAAAAATAAAAAAGATTCCTGACAGACACAGACAGACTATGTTTGTTCTATCAACGGCTTTAAGAATCTGAAGTGAGCAGGTTTAAGTGAAGGCAGTCGGAATGATAACGTATTTCTTATTGATTCTGATTCAGTGGAGCATAAAAGGGACTTCAATAAATAATAAAACTACCTTTAGAGTTTAGTTTAATTTCAGGCGGCAGCTGACAGGACAGTGCTCTTGCAGAGAGGCTGTTTTTTTTTGTCTGTTGCTGAAATGTGCATACAGTCCCTGATAAGAGCCTGCCCACGCCAAGGAGCCAGCACGGACGTTCGGACCAAGCAAATGTGAAATGCAAAGACGCAGTTTCGTTGTGGCCCAGTAAAGCTCGGAGTGGAGAGACAGTAATGCAAATCAGGAAAGCGCTGCAATCCTGGTGTGAAGATACGGGCTGGACCCAGCCTGGAAGTGCACAGGCCCTGCACTGTCCCGTCATTTGATAGTCAAAGCAGCTTCCCAACTTTCCTCTCTCTTTTGTTCATTTACAGTTTTCAGGGAAATCAGGAGAGGATAACAGTTTACAAGAGCAGTCTTGAAAACACCAGTGCGGTGGTTTTAGGGGATTTTATGTTGTGTTATTTTGTTAAACAGTGAGTGGAGGCACGTTCAGTAATTTTAAACACTGAGTCGTGACTGGGAGCTCCACAGGGATTCAACCGTCCCACCGACCGTAACAAAGCCACTGTTTTCCCCTCCTACAGCAGTCAGGGCCAGCAAAAACACATCAGTTAGGTAAATATTCTTGGTTCTATTTAAAATTTGGCTGTACAAAGATAAAGTTAGGAAGTAAAAACCTGCATCGCTGGCTTATGTCTTCATTATATTTGTGTTGTTTGTAACCATGATTCTGAAAATTGAATTTAACTTGCAAATATAGAAAATATGCGCGTAAGCTGCATCATGTGGGACCTGTGACACAAAGGTCAGGTGAAAGTATGCAAACTTCAAATTTAGAATCATCTCAATACTGCAGAACAAGGTCTTATATGACATAATATGATCATTTATGCATATTAACTTTATCCTCACGTCTCCTTTTTGAATAGCATTGAGCCAAAAAGTCCTCGGACCCACAGGAACATTCTGCTCTCTACGTTTATGACAGACATGCAGCTGTTGCAGGATGCAGTGGATGACCCAGTGCATGCTGGGCACAGACCTGAGCAGGTTACACCCACAGGAAGCCGTGTCACGGGGGATCAGGTGGGGACGAGTTGAATGGGAGATATTATGGCTGCAGTGCGGTGGCGGCGGGGATGGCGTGGGCAGCTGAGCAGGGATGTGGCTGCCGCCGCTGCCTGAGCCGCCTGCTCCGCTCTGATAAGAGGTTATCAAGTTGAAAAAGGGAGGCCAGGAATTACAGGCCCGACGCCTGCTGTCAGAGAGCAGCACCGACCCGCGCGCAGGCCTGAAAGACATCCGTGGTCGTCAGAGACTCGTAAATTTGCACACGCACATGCACGTGCCCGTCAGGCCTGCTCTGGTGAAAGCGTCTGAGCAGAAGAAGCGGTTGGGGCTGACACGTGGACGTCAGGGTAGACAGTTGGTTGTTGGTGCGAGCCCGTCGTTTCCCTCTGATGGATGGCGTCGTGTGTCAAAAGTGGACTTTGGGGACGGCTCTCTAATTCACAAACATGCTTCTGAGTAGGCGGTGGTCTTATCTCTGTCCTGCAGTGACATATGCAGGGGAGCGCGTTCACACAGACACACTGCCCCCTGTGTCGCTTCACCCTCAGACAATTTCAGGTCTTCATTTTACTGTTGCGACCTCTAAGTTGTCGTAGGTCGATGACAGATGCAGCCACATCGCTTCTGTAGCCGACACTTTTCTTTCTTCCACTTTTATTTCTATATTTTTTTTTAAAAATTGCATCAACTCTGTAAAGATGTGTCTTCTATTAAAGTTAGGTTTGTTTTTATATATCAGTGCTTCTTTCAAAAGTTTCATTAGAAGAAAGCATCTATAAGGCCCAAAAACAGTTTGGCTGTAAATTATTCCTATTGATACGCAATCCTGACCTTGCATCCATCCAGGTGGTGCTGCAACAATCGTTTTTAATCGAAAATCTAAATCACAATCTTACATGAGAGTAAAATGCTAAACAGAATATCTTCTGGCCAATTACTTGTAGCAATGTACTTCTAAGCAGAACAACACCAGGGTGAATACAGAGCGATCGTGATGTTTAAGAACTACAAATATTAACAAAGACAAATGATGTTTATTTTAGAGGCAACTCACTTGGCGCCTACACTGCCCTCTAGCGTTCACCCCGCAGCATTATCGAAATTCAAGGTAATCGTCTGTAAATAAGACACAATCATTAGTTATCAAACTGTTCAACAAATAGAAAATTAGTATGTGGCTTTACCTCAAAATGAAGACACTTAATCCCTCTATGTTTAACATGTTTATTTCTTTTTTTGATGATAAAAGATACATTACTCCCTACAGTACAAAAACACACATTGGAAAATACAGGACATTTCCAGATAACCTGCAAACAGCCGAGAGAAAGTCAAAAGTGAGCGCTAAGGGCAGCGCTTGTCCCAGCACGGGAGGGAAAGTTCAGAGACCTCGGCACTGCTGATGATGACCTATCTAACCAGGGTGCAAAAATAGTGACCCAGCAACAGTACTGTGGAAGAAAAGGACACAACTGTATACCACATGGAGAGGAACAAACTTATTAAATGGTTTTTTTTTTTCCTTTTTTTTTCTTTGAGAACTTTCAGCGTATGGTCTAACTTAAGGCATCACTACTAAAATACACTGCTTTTGCATGCATGTCTAGTTTTGATCAACAGACACACCGACACGCACAAAAATTATGAATGCATATGAATAGAAAGTCTCTAGAAATAAAATCGGGGGAGGAAAAAAAACCCCACGGAACCAATAACCAACCGGAGAAAAGTGAAAACCCTTGGCTCGGATCTTCCAGGCTGTCACCATTGCAACTGAATTTAGCCTTACACAGTAAATGTACACTCCTGTCCAATCAGAAACCTGCATCCTGTACGATTGTGTGGTCATGAATCTAGCAGTGAATTAACTACAGTGACTCAAAGCAAATCAGAACAATCAGGGAGACTATATATATATATTTATATATATAATTTTGTTTTTATAACTAAAGACACAAAAAGGCAATCAAGAGATGAGCGACATGTAAAAACTGTTACAGGTAATTATATAAAAAGGCAAAAGTGTTTTTTTTTTTCTTCATTTTATTCTTGCTCTGAACTAATTTACAGGTGAGTTGACTCCAGCTATGGTTAGCTTTCTTCCCAAAATGTATGCGTTTGCGCGCCATCTGCACACTATCGGTCTGAAATACAAAGCCTTGGTAAGAAAGGAAATGCAAATTTATTAAATGGATTCACATACATCAGTGGGATGGGGGAGAGTGCCTATTGACATAATTTCTAAAAATTAAAGATGTGTGATATCACATTCATGAGCATAAAATGTGCTTAGGACAATCAATCAGGATGTTGTGGGGGAGGAAACTGGTGTGACCGAACCAAAAAAAAAAAAAAAAAAAATTATTCTTCCTTGAAACCCTGTGAAAATTCCGTGTTTGGCAAATGGAGCAACGTAAGTGTTGAGTAGTAAACAAAGTAAAAACTCTCCTCTCCCTGGGTGTACTTCAAAAGTTCCCTTCAGTCCTATTAACCTCTGTGATTCTACTTGGAACAAATACAAAAGTTTCTCTCTCTTTTACCGTCTGTCAACAGCAACATACGACCAACTGAATGAAGCCTTAAAAATATAGTGGCCAAATCGAGACGAGACCACTCATCTTCTCACAAACTATGGGGATAAACAACAGTTAAAAAAAAAAAAAAATGGATGTTTTTAAAAATGCACACAACATACACATGACAAAGGAGGGAGGGGGGAAGCTTAAAAAATACAAAAATAAACTACACAAAGGATCTTCTGCGTCATTGCTCGCTAAATTTATGGGAAGAGTTTGCAATTTTGTGTGTGTTTTGCAGGTGTCAGTCCAGGCAGTCTGTTCTTTTCAGGGGAAAAAAACAAATTATCTTCATCGCTCTTGTCTGCTATGAAGGGTCGATGCTCAGTCTTCTTGAAGGTCACAGTGATGGCATATCAGGTGACCGGAGTCCAGGATGACAGACTTGGTTCTTCATCGAGTAAATTTGTCTTGAGCAACCAAAGAGGGAGGAAAAAATTGATGTCCTCGTTCAGCAAGGACAAGTGCTTTAATTGTTACCATACCGATTTTTTACTCTCGTTTAAGCGAATGCAGCCGCAGCCGTCTTCAACACTGTACATTATTTTATGTAGTCTCTGTCTACATCCCCCCAGGATTCACAAAATAGACACACAAAAAACAAAAACAAAAAAAATGTTATCACTGAGCTCAGGCTGGCTCCCAGTTTGTGAAAACATGTAAATGCTTCTCTAAACTGCTCAACTACTGAAACAAGCCAAAAATAGATTTTAAATGATGGAAGGGGATGTGGCTGAAAAAGATAATGTGCTTCTAACTTTGTGTTGCTCTAAAAATAGTTATAACCAAGAGAACGGGGAAGGCGAAGGGGGCGGGAGGGGGTTATCTACAGGATCATCTCAGATCCACTTTCTTCATGGCTCCGTATGGATTTCCGGCCTCCGTCAGCATCTGGATCTGAGACTTGAGGGTGGAGGATGAGATTTGGGATGAGCATGAAGATCAGTCTTCCTGATAAAAGGACAGTGAGCGGGGAGAAAGAGGACAAAAACTGGGAGGGGTCTCTGGGCAGCCTCATTGGTCCGTCCTCGCTTTCTTTGGACCAGTAGGCTTACTGCAAGAGCACATGAGAGCAGAGTCAGTCTGGTTCATCAAAAAACGGGGACATATGAACGTGTACTTACGCATCAGGAGAGGCGCCTGGTCTTTTGGGAGCCGGTTTTGCAGAGGCAGCATCTTTGCCAGATTCTACAGAGCAGACAGGTTTTAGATCGGTGGTCAATAAGCTCATTCATATTTGTAGCGTCGTGTATGTCATAATGAGCAAAGTCACCTTGGAGCCATCGAACTTGAGTAGCGGGGCCATAGCCCTTCTCGTTGCGGGCGGCGATACGGAAGATGATGGCTGGCTTGGTGGTGTAGTCGATGTGTGCGTTGGAGAGGCTGGACGACTGCACCAAGCAAGACGGGTTGGGGCCA
Organism: Pao palembangensis; assembly: GCA_015343265.1. Taxonomy (NCBI): domain Eukaryota; kingdom Metazoa; phylum Chordata; class Actinopteri; order Tetraodontiformes; family Tetraodontidae; genus Pao; species Pao palembangensis. The sequence continues at coordinate 2,199,497 of CM027087.1, read as the reverse complement.
CAATATACCCGCATGAAGGCTAACTGTGCTGGTGTGGAGGCCTTGGCTTCAGCCGTCTGGTTGCTCTGGATGGCAAGATACACCGAGTACTCGATGATCTTCCCCGACGTCACAGACGGCGGCTCCCAGGTCAGATGGGCACCATCTGAGCTCTGCGGGGCAACGTGGGAGAAAGGCCGGTCAGTGCATCATCTGCTGTTATACCACACCCCCACTTTTTAACCAGTGGGGTTACCTTGCTAATTTTAATGGCACACGGCGCCCCTGGGAAGCCCGGTAGGCAAGTCTTGAAAGCGGATATCTCTGAAAAGGCTCCACGACCACAAGCGTTGATTCCTGCAACACGGAACTTGTAAGCAGTTCCGGGCTGTAGCTCCATTTTCTTCATCTGACTGTAGTCTGGCACGACACCGGAGTCGTCCTACAAACAGAGAGCAGATTCTGAGTCACCCGACACACGAGAGCAGACAGTGGAATTCAGGGCAAGCCCTACGAGACACTCACATCTCCCGGAGAATCATCTGCTGGCACGTAAAAGTGTGTGACAACCATGTTTGTAACTTTAACAATCCCAACATCAAACCACTGGTTCTCTTTCTTTACAACTGGTTTCACTGGGGTTGGCTGAGGGTCTTGTTTCTGTTAAACACATAACACACTTTAACGTTTTCTGTTAGCTTTCTCTAAAGCACAGGTGCCCAGTAAAGGAGCAGCGGCGCACCTCTCCCTCAATGCCGTTGGCCACCTCTGCTAAGGTGGCTGCAGCCTGCAGTTTGGCAGGACTCGCCACTGACGCAGAGGGTGCAAATGTGCTTGATGGGGCAAGCGCTGTGAAAAGAGCATAACAACAAAGGTCAGCTTAATGTACGGAACCCATCCGAATCGAATTTCAGCTATCTAATGAGCCTTACTCTCTGCTGTGGCACACGGCAGCAGTGAAGCCACGGCGCTGGTGACAGCAGCAGCCATCTCGTTGTGTCCGTTGCTCTCCACAGAGGGGTCGTTGAGGCTGTCGGCCGGAGCGAGGCCCTCGGTGGGCAGACTCGTGTCCACGGAGGCTTGCTGCGCAGCTGCCTGAGCCTCCTGCAGCTGCTGCTGCTGGACAAGTGCTGCCAGCTCCTGCTGGGTCAGCATGATTGGGATGTTTGTGGGCTGTTGATTCTCTGCTGCGGAATCTCCCTCATCTGTTAACGGAACACATCTGAGATGTTAAAACCAAAACAGCATCTCTGAAACTGCAACTAATGATGTGGCGTGAGTAAATAGGGAGTAGTGTACAAATGCTTAGAAGTATTTTAACCATTTGGTTACATTTCATCATTTAAAAAAGGTTCAACTCACTCATGACGGCCTGTTGCGCCGCCTGGAGGACAGCCTGGATGGCGAGCGCCTGGGCTTCCTCGGTGGCCGCCGCATGAGCAGCAGCTTCGGCCGCTGCGGTCACAGCCAGCTCCTCATCTGACAGCCCAGTCACCATCAGCGTGGCCCCTTGGCCCTCAGTCATCAGCTCAGAGGGAAGATTCAGCGCTGCTGCTGTGGCGGCTTCTCCCTAAAGACGCAGTACAGCTTATATTTACACACTATCTGCAAAAGCTCGACTGCTAGGAGTGCAGTTTGACTGCGCTTACTTCTGCTTGTGTCTCCATTGCTGCAGCAGCAGCAGCCTCCTCTGCAGGTGCAGTTTCTGCCGAGGGCGTCTCATCAGTCTGCATGGGTTCCTCTGTGGAGCTCTCAGCAGTGCTCACACCCTCTGTGATCGATGAAATCAACTGCATACAAGAACCCAGGGAAGGTTTAGCAAAGGGGGAAAATATTTTTGAAAATGTCCCATTAAGACTCCCTTTAACTCAACACCTGCTGGTTACTGCAACTTACTCCACAGGCGGATACAGCAATTCTGCTAGAAATGATTTTCTTACAGGAACTGATGGTCCGGGGGGTGGAGTAGACTGAGTGACGGTTGTGATGGCCCTGCCCTGAGTGGTGGTAACGATGTCAGTCGCTGCAGTGGTGGCAACCACTTCTGTGTTGCTGGCGGCTTCTGCTTCCCCCTCAGTCTGCTGGGTGGCTGTGGAGTAAAATATACAACATGACATTATATAACTCTGTCTCGCATACGCCCCCCCAGTGAGGCTGCACAAGCAGTGCAGTCATACCTGTTCCTTCAGTTGTTTCCATGCTACAGGTGGCAGTGGTGGCTGTGTTGGTGGTCCCAGTTTCATGTGTTTCACAAGGTGGATTTGAACATTCCCTCTGGACAATGCCCGTTACCGTACTTGTCTGCTCACCTCCCATGCTAGAGGTGGCGGTGGACGGGGTGTTGGTGGTCCCTGTCTCGTGTGTTTCACAGGGCGGGTTTGAGCACACCCTCTGCACAGTTCCTGTCAGGCTTGTGTTCATGTTAGACGAGGACTGGGTTGCTGTATTGGTGGTTCCTGTGACGTGGGTTTCACAGGGCGGATTGGAGCATACCTGCTGGGCTTGCCCTATATTAGCTGACGCTGTGGTAGCTGTGTTAGTTGTCCCAGTTTCATGGGTCTCACATGGTGGATTGGAGCAAACACGGAGTGCCGACATGTTTGACGATGCAGTTGTGGCTGTGTTGGTGGTCCCCGTCTCGTGGGTCTCGCAAGGTGGGTTAGAACACACTTTTCCTGCTCCAATAGTAGCAGAGGAGGTTGTAGCTGTATTGGTTGTTCCTGTCTCGTGGGTCTCGCAAGGCGGGTTGGAGCAGACCAAGGTCACAGTCCCAGATCCCTCCCCAGCTGCTCCAGCCTCAGTAGAGCTGGGCTGTTCAGAAGTTGGTGAGGCCAGGATGGACACCGGTAGATCCTGGACTGGCTGAGCTTCTACACCACTTGGAGTTGTGATTAGAGTCACCTGGGTGGGCTGAGTCTGTACAATAAAAAAGAAAAATCACATTCATTATCTTACAGCCATAAAACTTTTTGACTTGAGACTATGGTTAGTATAAACCTTCCATCTACTGATGTAGCAAAAGCTTTGGCGTTATAAGTTTTGTAAGATTCAGTCCCCTAGTCCCCCCAGATTTCTACCTGCACTGTGATGGTTGAGGAGGGCAGTGCAGACACAGAAGTTAAACTGGTCTGAGCAGCAGACACAGTTATAGCGGATGGGCTGATGACCTGGCTGGACAAGGTAGCGATAGTCCCCAATGTGGTAATGGGGGTAACTAGAGAGGCGTTGGACGTGTCCACTGTAGTTCCTGCCAGGCTGGTGGAAACAGTACCAGTCACTGTCCCAAGGGTGGTGACACCTACAAAGGAAGGTTGTTGGACAGTCAAGACTAATAATAGTAAAAAAAAAAAAAAAAAAAAAAAACTACTAACATTAAACAATTATATCTGAACCTTTTTACAGAAATGTTTTTCTCTCACCTGTGGTCCCCTTGACAACCAGAGTTGTGACTGTGGGTTTAACAGCAGACACAGTCACTGGTGTGACAAGCCGTACACCACCCACTGTGCTCATTGGCACAGTTCGCAAAATAGTACCAGGCTGGCCAGGAGCACCCTTCAACACCACCTAAATGCAAACAAGTTGGGAGTAGACATCGTAACTGTATAACAATAATTATTACAACATAATAATTACTACCAGATTTCACACCAAGTCTTCACCTGCGTAAGACCCTGCTGACCAGCTGCAGTGGCAAGTTTGGGCACTGCAGTGATGATCTTCCCAGGAGTTCCAGTGGTCATCACCTTGGTGGTAAGGATTGTGATTGGTGTTTTAATACCTGTGCTGCTTGTTACACCTGCAATGACAAAAATGATCAGGTACTTGTTTTATAATAGTCATCCCCGGTTTTAGAGAGCTGGAAAATGATACAACTGAATAAATGCTGACCTGTAGCACCAGGCTGTGTCATAATGGCCGACATGGGGATAGTCTTAATGATTGTGGTTCCCTGTTTAGTGGTGGTAGGAGAAACGCCGCTGATATTCAGGATAGTTGGCTTATTTCCTGTTCCTCCTGCCTGAGATGTGGTAATGATAGTTGTAGGCTTGCCATCTGCAGAAGTCACTAGCTTCAAAATGGTGCCAGCTGGGAGCGGACCCTTTGTCTGGGAAGAAGAAATTTTATGCAAACAATTGGATAAATACAGCCTGTGCCAGGAGTTGAAATCTGATCCTGGGTTGTTCTTGCACTCATGCAGACAACTGACCTGAATGATCTGTGTGAGAGGGTTAGTGGAAGCCTGGCCTGTTACTGCTGATGTCTGCACTGGCTTGGTCTGTACCACAGACATCATCTTGCCAAGGTTGGAGATCTGCAACAGTCAAGATGGAGTATAATGTGTGTAAAAGCACAAGGTTACTCTAAGAATTTCAGTATCAGTTCTAGGAAGTCTTCTTTTCTCACCATTGCGCCGCTTCCGCCCATGGCGAGAGGACTCTTAACCAGAGTTATGGTTTTGGTGACTCCTCCCACTACAGTGGTTACCACTTGGGCCTGCTGAGACACTGTGACAGTGCCAGACTTGTGCACAGTGATGATGGGTCTAGTGGTCGTAGGAGAAGATGCTGTTGCTGTGCCCACCTGCGCTGCAGCAGTTTTTAGCATCCGTGTGGCTGGGTTACTGACCTATTAAGCACACAAATATATAGCCAGATGTCATATGATTTACAGGATGCATGCACTGTTCCAAACTGAAATGATTCCTTGGGTCTGTACCATGACTGGAGAAGCAACTTTCACGGTGGTAGTGCCAGGAGTCACAGCTACAGTTTTGAGAATAGTTGCACCTGCAGGAACATTGAGAACTGTGCCTGCAGACGAGGGTGGGATCTTCTGTGTTGCTGCCGCAGCTGCTGCTAAAGCTGCCATGCCACTCATCTGAGGGCTGGAACCAATTGGCTGAAATAAAAAAAAAAAAAGAATAACTTTAATAGGCTCATCTAACACATTCAGTTAAATACACACACAAAATAAATGAGTGCACAGCGGCTCGTACCGATCCTTGAGTGGACTGGGCAGGTACTACCATGCGAACACCTGGAGGAAGTGATGTCACAGTGACAGGAGATTTTGCAGGCTGACTGGGTCGAACTGTGACAACAGATGCACCTGTTGCAGACTGCTGAGCTGCAACCTTTAACACAGCTGGACGAAAATGGACAACCATTTCACTTTATGTTCTGTGGCGTCAGGAATCAAGGGTTTACATCATCTCAGAGAAACAATTAAATATAGCAGCAGCAAAAGAGAGACCACCGGTCACTACCTGTCTGTGGTAAACTCTGAGCTGAAGGGGCTGCAGCAGCTGGGGCGGGGCTCTTGGGAGAGTTCACAGGCAGTGAGGGTGTTGCACTCATGGCCGGAGAAGCTGCAGCTGGAGTTGCAGGGATGTCATACTTCTGAAGCTGCAGTAAGTAGGTGTCAGCAGTTGAAACGGCACCCCAGCTCACCTCCAGGGAGTTTGTGTTGGCACGGACTAACTGCACTCTGGCAGGGGCATGTGGACGCTCTGGAGGTGCGTAGGACAACAATTTACCAACACGTTTAACCCGAGTCTTTCTTAATGCAAACCAATGAAACCCACCTGTTTCTAGGTACCAGAGGTCTTTACAACAGACCTGATTGTTCCAGGCTTTACGATAACCGTCACGGCCACTCCAAACATAGAGCCGGGAATTGATGGCCACTGCACAGTGGCCAGCACGGGCCCTTGGGATGTTGTCCTCAAGAGTATCCATCAACACTGTTTCCCAGCACATGTTATCTACAGACAAAGATTTGAATGGTTTTTTTTCTTTTTTTAAAGAAGCTCTTTAATGCCAAGTTATACACTGAAATATGATAAAAAAGATTTTCAAACCAAGATTCAGGCAGGCAAGAGTGTTTGTGCACTTCCACTCTTTCTCATGTGTGGCCACTTTGACGTCATCCATTACTAAAGGAACCCATCCGCCAAAAACATACATCCTGTATAATCGCAGAATAAGATGTTGCAGCAAGGCTCCGAATTTAAACACCAAGAACATAAACACGAGCAATGACAAAAACTGGAAGTTATTGACTGGTTGCAGTATTTTCTCACTTGTTTGTGATAGTGGTAGCAGAGTGGAGACTTCTTGGAAGTGGAGCTGTCCCACTAACTGAAGGTTTGTTCCATGTCAGGGTATCTGGAAAAAACAGCATCATGTTTGATAATGTAAAACAGGTTTTAAAAAACAAAAAACAAAAAACAGAACCAGATCTGGATGATGCTTCCATCTTTTTTGATCTGCCTGTTTCTAAAAATTGAAACAAAAACAAACGCACCAATGTCAAGGGTCCACAGATCTCCAAGTCGACAGCCGCTCATCCCTCCATAAATTATCAGCCGTGATTTCCTGCTTGCTTTCTCTGTGTATACGACAGCAGTGTGGCTTTCCCGGGGAGGAGGCAGAACTCCGTATGTAATTGGAATATCCCATCCAACCACACTAGAACCAGCACGGAGCTCAAGGGTGTAGAGATCATTTAAATATCTGAGAATAGAGAAACACAACACAGTCTCAATTAGTTGAACACAAATGTTTAGTACTTGCACAAGGCCTGGGTGGCTCTTGCTGTACCTGGGAATGTTGTTTTTGGGGTCCTCGCTGTCATTAGCTAGTCCACCAAACAAATAGCATTTGTTGCCAACCAGGGAAAAACTGTGGCCAAGGCGAGGACAAGGAGGGGGGCCATTCTTTGGGTTTTTTGCTTTTAATTTTTTCCACTCCCATCTGCTGGCCTATGACAAAGAATTGAAGCAACATAGTGACATTTAAAAGACAAAACACAATTTTGCATCTTTTCTTATACATGTAGAAACATCAAGCTGAAAATGGCTGAAACTTGTATGACATTAACAATTTATCAATACAAAATGTATCACTCAATTCTGTAACAGCACATTACAAACAGGGTTAACAATTTGGACAGTTACCTGAAGCTCATAGAGATCATTGCTGTACTTTCCGTATTCAACCATTCCACCAAATACCAACAACCTTGTGCCATCGCAGACAAACCCATATGCAGCACAACCTGGAGGAATATCACCACGGACTGCTGGGATGAACCACTGGTTTGTCGCTACAAATACAAAAATGACATTGAAATACTGTTAAAAATAGGGGACTATAACCATGTTTGATCTCATAGAAAAAAATAAAATCAGAATTTAATTCAGTGTAACCAAACTAAAGATGGGGATTAAACTTAACCCTAAAAAGTACCATAACAACTTAATTCAATTCAATTAAAAAACCCTTTCCGTCCCTGGGGTGCAATTGACCGACTTCCTCGGAACTCTGCATTTAAGCACCCACTACTTTTGCTTTCTTTGCCTGTCCATGTTCATTCGAGGACAGTGTGAAATCAAACTGCATCATCCATTTTACTTTAGCCCGCCTTTTTTAAAGCGCGCAACTAACCAGTTCCGCCAGTAGATGGAGCCAAATGTGATCAGACGCGGTATATTGGCCTACTGAGGCCTACACATCAATTTTGTGCGTCATGAAGGTGTTTATATATATAAAAAATTAATTGCTTTAAGACTGAGTTTTAATCCAAAAACGTTTTGCTTTTCTTTAACCACATCTCTGGCTTCTAGATAAAAAGTACGTTTACAAAAGAACAAATGGATGTAAACATGCAAGCAAAGTTAATCTTACCCGTGTTGTATACATGTAATTCATCAACAATCCCTTCATTTCCACCACCAAAGACGACCATAAGCTCCTTTATGGCCACTGCTCTGTGTCCATGCCTGGGCCGCGGAACCGGACCGGACCATCCGAGGACCCGTTTCCACCGTGGCTGCAGAACTGACGCCGTGGTCCCAGTGGCAGACATGACTTCTACCAGACGGAAAAATAGAAACACCCATTTTAACGCTTATTGTAAATGTTTCTAAAATTTCCCCCATCTATCCTAAAACTTCAACTGTAGCATCTGACAACCGAGGTTGTGTATTATTTTCCCCCCCCGAGAAAAGACCGGAAAACGCACAGCAGAGTAACTTGGATTATTAAAGTTGCGATTGCAAAATACAAATCCAGTGTGTTACATATGTAACTGTTTACAGTTCGCTATTATAGTTATATAATAAACATTTGGGCGCATTATTTGCATAAGTGGTAGCTTATTTGTCTCTAACCATTGAAATCATTCCATGGAAGCCGCCATCTTGTAGCCAAACAAACCCCCGCTAACTCTACTGCCAATCTGAAAAAATGGCGGAAGCGGTTAAAGATGAAAATCCATTATAGCATGCCAACGACATAAGTTACAAACTGCATTGTGCGTACATAAATAGATCGCCAACTAAAAAGACTAATGTGTAACTGCAACTCACAATTAACATGTGCTGAAAAACGTTATCAAGAGTCGGCTATTTTCATGCCTCCCTGGGAGTCGCCATCTTGTAGCTACCAAACTTAGCATTCTTTGCAACCAATGTAACGCAATTATTAACACCAGAGAACATTAAAAACTTACAAACGTTACAGCACAGGAAATAATCGTTTTATCCCACGTCGAAGAAGTTTGAGAATCGTTCGAAAAATAAGACGAGTCTTTATAATCGAATGCTTTATAACACTAGCTATACTCCTAGCACTAGCGGCTGGATGCTAAACCTAATTCACCAAAGCTAACAGCATTAGCTGTGCGGCTGGCATCTGTCAAAGCGTCGCTTAATATTACACTTCTATGCAACACATTTTCGTATTACTTTGATATGCACAATCTGCCTGATACAAAAGTACATTTAACCCCACTCTTCAAACAGCGCTAAATGGAATTTAACTGCATAAACAGAATGTTATTGTGTATCATGCCGTCTCTGGAAGCAGCCATCTTTTCGACAATCGGCCTAGTTGTACAGCTCCCACAAGAAAAATGGCCGGGCGGTAAGTCACAACAAAGCAAAACAAACTGCGGGAGCGCGAATATTTCAAAATTGTACTCACTTTTTTCGGTGCAGTAAGTCAAAAAACACTGGCGTGTAGTCTGATCGTGCAACAATAGTCCAGATTCATTCGATTTGTATAGAAGTATTTCCTCTCATGCCTGCCTGGAAGCTGCCATCTTCTTGACAACCAGAGGCGGAGGAAAATGGAAGAGAGTTGGCGTCACCCAAAGTAAACATGGCGATAGAGAACCGCTCGCTGGTCATTTGTCACAGAAAAGCGTATATTTTTTACTAATGTGGAACTCTCAAAAAGTTGGTGGTGTTCTGTACAATAAGGTGCTATGAAATACAGTCTGTATTAATGTAGGGCAAACATTAAAGGATAAAGATAAGGAGTTGCAGCAAATTGCAATAAGTTGTGTTGCAGCACTGGGCTTATTGTCCCTTACTAAAGATGGCGACATCTGTGCATAAATAACTTTTCTCTTACTACTCCTGTTGTGCTAATTTTATTTCTTTGCACACAATATTTGGACGTTGGCATACGTGATAAATAGTAACGTTTGAGCATTAAATTTCCGTTTTAGCGCTCCCACATACCACGCCCACTTCAACGGTTTGCGCGCCCTCAGCTGACAGAAAGGTGTATTACACCGCCAGCAACACCAGTAAACGCTGCAAACCCTCCCAGCTGATTCCTGTAGGTCTCCAACCTAAATGCAATTTTATCATTTATGTCCTTTGTAATGGTCATCAGACCGAAAGAAAGGCACATCAGATAGATCAATTCAAAATAATTAACGTCTAATTGAAAACATGAATTGTAAAAGCTTGTCACAGAATCTTGTCATCCAAAGCATGTGTTTTTGCATATAGCTGCAATTATGCCTCAGTAACACCTTTTCAACTGTGCATTCAGACTTTTCTTTTAATGACTGTTTAGTAGTGTTCACACAGTTTACATTTCAATGATTTGAAACTCATTTAAATGTTCACCAATAACATAATATAATCTATCTGAAGTGACTTTGCCAGTCCTGATTCTTACATTTCTCTATATTGTATTTATGTGACTATTAGAAAAGCTGAACCATCGGCATGTTTGGTTTCCAGACACCAGGGCTATATTTTCAAGCTCTGCCCCCAGCAAACTTAGAACTTAGAAGAAGCTCTCTGGAGAGAGGGCGAAACGTTTTCAAGGAAACCTTTCAGTCCAGTTGACACAGAGAGATCTAATTTTGGATATAAAATACATACTTTGCGTTAAATGAATGCAACTAGATGGAGAAAATTAGACAAAATTTTACACAGTAAACACATCTTCGTGTGATACGGGCCATTAAAAGTGCTAATGATTCTACCACAAATCATTTCCAAGCAATGCGTGCCACTAAGCTCTGAATTGGAACGTGGAAAATGATGCAACTTATGATCTCAGTGATGCTTGTGTGCGTTCAGCTGCACAGTGAAGTTCCAGGTCAGTGGAGCTAAAACAAACACAATTATCTTTAGCGCTAATCTCAGCTGCTGGTATTGGTTTACGTTCTTTAAGAGTCTTAGCTAACGAGTGGAGGGCTGAACTTTGACGGCCTAACGAGATAAGAGCGCAAAGCCGCGCGATTACTGAGGCAGCAGTTGGAGATTTTTTAGAGATGTGTGAGAACATTACCTGGAAGAATCGCAACAGATTCTCCAGTCAGTATCTTTACGCAGTTTTACGTTGACACTTTGTTGGTTTGGTTTCCAGACACCAAAGGTTGTGCTCGAACAGTCCAACAACCACTTGAACTAGAAAAAGTGCAGACCTCTGCCAAGTAATGATAAAGAATCCTTCAAAAGAATTCCTGAATCCAGATACTACATATAGCACAAATATATGCAGAAGGCAGACGGATGCCGGCTGTCACATGACCTCCTTGGTGGAGGTGATAAATGTGGAAGACTGAGACGGAGAAACTGCCCTTACTGGAGTGTTATCACAGAAACGGCAGCAAAACGTGCACAAAAGTATCGACAGACACCAGTTTGTCATCAGCTGATTGTGGTCAGTGTGTCTGCTCTATCAAACTGGACTCTCAAAGAATTATTCTGTAACCATAGAAACCATTTTAGTGGTAAAGCAAATCATTGTGAGGGCTATTCTTTGACTAGTGTAGAGTTCTTTTTGTTAGCATTCATTTCAGTGGTGTGCACTTAAACAAATGCACAAATGTTTGAGAGCCTTGACGCAACTTGATTCTTTATTCTACAGTTTAAGACTTTACTTCCTGTACGAGCCACAGGCTGCAGGTGATTCAAGGGTACTCATGTATCAACCACCACATTGACCATTGAAAAGTTTCCATTTTCTTAGAGTCAGAGACAGAAATGTCCAACATTTTCTGTCTCTGATGTAGGCTTTTGACATGCTGAAGACAGGTTAATCCTTTCCTTGTCCTGGTACTATATTAAAGGTCAGGATAATCCATTCTAATACGCAAAACAAGCAGGTTACAAAGACAGAATAAGCTTAGGAGTTGTATTAGCCCTGACTGGATTAACCTTTCGGAGGGATTCAATGGAACTTGGACACTAAACGACCAAACTCGTATGTCACGTTGTTACTTATGGTTGCACACAATATTATGTTAAAAGTTTAAGCGCTGGGTTGGAGCTTATGAGAAATAGTAGTGACTAAAGTTTATATTTATGTTTTCCCGTTCTCGGCTACCGTAGAACCACATGGAGGGGGCCTGCATCCATAGCATATGTCCTAAAGCTTGTTTGCTTAAAAATCTTACACATCTGACCTTTAAGGGTGTTTTCCTTTCAGCTGTTTGATTAAAACGCACGTCAACGCCAGGACTAATTTATCCAAAATCGGTCAGTTGTAAATGAAACACACACACACACACACACACACACACACACGCACAGAGTTGATGGCGATGATGATTTTAACATGTGTTTATTGTCATCTATGAGGAATTTTCTGCAATCAGTCAGTTTCCTTATCGCCCTGCACATCTCAGGGAAAGAGACAAAGGGCCAAGATGGTGACACAAAGCCTGAGTTAAACCAGTAGAGTGGATTATAAAAGGCTACACTACATGAGATTATCAGATTTACTATTATGTGAAATCAGATTAGCTGGCAAATGTTGCTGCACTCTTCTTTAAGAAGGATGGATTATTAAGTGGCTCAAACTTATTTTGATGTAAAGAAACCCCCAAAAGAAACGTTGCTGCATCTATGAACATGTTTGTTTGTCTGATCCACACAGAAATCACCCAGACCAACTACACATGCCATCTGATGGTTAAAAACAGATGTTACAGCTTCATAGATCTGAGAAGATCTGCACAGAAGAGAGAATTTAAAAAACGGGAACTAGACTCGAGGAAATATAAAGATCTGTAATATAACGGGGGAACCTAAAACCGATGACACATTTGTGTTGTGTTTTTTGTGTAATTTTCACACTTATTGAAGTATTTGTCACAAGTATCGAGAACAAAAATGTTTCCCACGCATAATGTCTGACTGAACTGAAAAAAAAAGAATAAAAACAAAGCCTTTTGCAAAGTTTTGAAGGTAAAAGTCCAGTAAAAATCTACTAGTGCTGATGCATGCTTTTAGCTTTGGCGCACATCCTTACCAATTTCAAGGTGAACCAATGATACCAGGGCAGGCATCACGTGTGGAAGTATGACTATGTGGCCAGTGAAGCAAAGCTTTGGTCAAATAAATCCTTCCCTTAAGCCAATTAAGTTGAGCCCTCAAAGTTCCTATAAATGTGACTTTCATGCCCCTCCAGCGAGAGCAAGACAGTCTTGTGTTAGTATAATATCACATGAATCCGTGGCTAAGATTAATTTGTCTGTAGAGTACTAAGTAGCATTTTAGAGTCTTTATGAAAAGAGGTTTTACATAAGTATTGTCTTTTTTTTTTTTCGAAATATAAATTGATACTCAACGAAATGAGAATGAGGGGAAATCGCCAGCATGAATTCCAGGAAAACTTCTACATTCCCATCCCCTTGGATACCGACAATATCTCAGCTCTCTCCCCATTCCTGGTCCCACAGGATCACTTGGCGAGCCCAGCGACCTTTTACTGCATGGCAGCGTTCATGTTTTGCATATTTGTGTCTGGTACAGGCATAAATGCGCTCACAATTGCGTGCACTGTCAAATATAAGAAGCTCCGGTCTCATCTGAACTACATCCTGGTGAACTTGGCTATTGCAAACCTGCTGGTCACCTGCATTGGCTCCTTCACCTGCTTCTGCTGCTTCACTGTCAGATACATGTTTGTGGGTCCACTGGGATGCAAGATCGAAGGATTTGCAGCAACCCTTGGTGGTAAGGATTTTAATGAATGACATATTTACCATTTTAGTACTTAATGAGCCACGCATGTATTTTTTTGAAGGTGTGTAACATTTCCAATATGAATATGGAAATTATGATCTATTTGAGTCAGATAAGCTGATGCTGCACCAATGCTACAGATGTATTCATGCGGTTCATTCAGATGGTCTTGGTATCAGACTGAAACCTTGTTAAAAAAATATGAAGGCCATTGCAAATTGGTAAATTTAAATCTGAAAACACGGCAGCAGGCAGCATGGGATTGCACACTGGGCCCTTGTGAGTTTTCTCCTAGTTTTCCCTTACAGTCCGCAAACAGGCACACTGTATGAGGTGAGTGTGCCCTACAGTGGACTGGCGGCTGGTCCAGGGTTAAGTCCTGACCACCATCCTAGTTTAAAGAGAAGTTAACAGACGGCAGATGGATTACAAGGCTGCACGCTTTTAAACAAATCTTTACCTGCTGGGTATGGTTCCTCTCTGATCTCTGTGGGCTTTTCTTTTATCTCTCTTTTGTTTGCAGGTATGGTAAGCCTGGGGTCTCTCGTCGTCATAGCCTTCGAGAGATGGCTGGTGATCTGCAAGCCGCTTGGGAACTTTATTTTCAAGCCTGATCACGCTTTAGCTTGTTGCGCATTAACCTGGATCTTTGCTGTAGTCGTCTCAGGTCCTCCTCTCTTTGGATGGAGCAGGTCAGTATAAACACCAAGTGACTTTTACTGGCAGGTAAATCCAGTTATCAACTGGATTATCGCCTCAAAACCAGTGCAGTGGAGTTATTCTACCCCTCCTGAACAGCACTGATTCACTCTGTGTGTTTAGGTATATCCCAGAGGGTTTCCAGTGCTCCTGTGGACCTGACTGGTACACGACTGGCAACAAGTATAACAATGAGTCCTATGTGCTATTCATTTTTGGCTTTGGATTTGCTATCCCTTTGTTTATCATCATTTTCTGCTACTCACACCTACTTTTCATCCTTAAATCCGTAAGTGCTGCACCTTCACTGGGCTTTTGTGTGTGTGCTTTATTTGATAACGTCGCTTTTAAATGAAATGTTCTGTTTTAGTCTTCATAACATTATTTCTGTCTCAAGTTTGACTTTGAATACTTTCTTTATTTTGCATATGTTACTCATTTGTAAACGTACTAGTATCTCAGGCTGTAATTGAGAAAAATATTTTAGAATATACTATTTTGCCCTTTTCTAACTTCTATCCTATCCTATCGTTCTCCGCAGGCAGCGAAGGCCCAGGCTGAGTCTGCATCCACCCAGAAGGCAGAGAAGGAGGTGACCAGGATGGTCGTGGTCATGATAATTGGCTTCCTGGTGTGCTGGTTGCCTTATGCCATTTTTTCTCTGTGGGTCGTCAATAATCGTGGGACACCATTTGACCTGAGATTTGCGACCATACCTGCCTGTTTTTCAAAATCCTCTGCAGTGTACAACCCCATTATCTACGTCGTTCTCAATAAACAGGTTGGTGATTTGACCGTTGTGCACATGTTAAGATCAATGGCGCCCTCTAGTGGAAGTTTAATGCTCTGCTGAAGGACTTTAAAACGCAAAGAAACGGGCGGAAAAAAAAAAAAAAAACTTGACATATTTTCCTCAGTCAGCAACAAATTTTCTCCATCTTGTTTCTTTTTAGTTCCGCTCATGTATGAAGAAAATGCTGGGGATGAGTGGAGCCGATGATGAGGATTCATCAACAAGTCAATCCGTCACTGAAGTCTCCAAAGTTTCACCTTCTTAAGTTGTTGAAGCTTGTTTTTGACATAGATGTAAATAGCTTTGAGTGGGCTTATATTATTCTTACACATCAAGAGTTGCATGCAAAGACAAAAACGTTTAAAAAAATGAAATAAATATATCATGCTATGGATTAGCTTTGTCTTTATTCATACAGTATTGCTACTGAACATATTTGCATCACAACCGTATAGATCTGGTCTGAACATGACTTGCTCTGCAAGTTATAGGACTGCACCTAAAAATCAAAATATAGAAATAAGAAAGGGAAAAGTAACGTATAGTGTGCATATTTAAATACATTTTTCATAAATGAGCCCTAAAACGAGATATGCATCTTTATTGCAGTGAATTACAGTTTAAGGTAAATAAGTATTTTAATAGGTGATAATGTCTTTTCTTTGAGAAAAGACATTAAAGACCCAAAATGTGAACACAAAAGGTATGAAAACAGCCAACTCTAGTCTAAAACAAAGCATACTCCTTCTGTCGGGACATTTATCACACAACATGCCGACATTGTAGAGAATAATGACCTGATGTGAGGTAAACATTAACCATATAAAGGTTGGCTTTGTTAACCCCTCACCAGTGTAATCGTGCACAGTAACTGCATATAAAAACGAGTGTAATCTATCGCTTCAGACAGAAGATGGGGAGAGTTCCTCGGCGGTAGTCGGGAGCAAATCTGAGTTCTGCTAGTAGTGAACTTTTACCAAACATGAATAGTTCAGAACTAGCGGAATTCCAGACCTGCTCTCGAAACATCCCAGCATCACAGGCAATTAACTGACAGTAATTAAATGATCAACTACACATTTTAAACACATTACACATTACACATTGGCATCTTCTTTTAGAAGATCTTTTAGAATTACAATTCTAATAAATCTATCATTTATGTATAGTTTAACAGATTCAGACCTCAATTATTTAGAAACCTACCTTAACAGAGATCTATTGGTAAATAAAATATAATATAAAAAAATGCCAGATTTCTCCAGGATCCATCCTGTTCTTGGTACGAAGTCCTTCTCTCACAGATGTGGAAGTCAGCTCACTTGCATGAAAGAAGTAGAGTCCAGAGATGCGAATCACAGAATCATCATATTATATAAAGCACTATAGGAGCTGTTGTTATCCTAAGCTTTATCCCGCAATGAACCGTCGTTCCGGAGAGATTAAAGTGTTACGGAGAGGCCCTGCCAGAAGTAATTACTCAGTGTTAATCTGTTTTGTGGAGGACTCTGAGTTGTCCCTGTAATCTTATTTGTTTTTTTGAGACAGTAGAAATTGTCACCACAATTTCAGTGGATCAACCTACTTCTACTGTGGTTAGCTGTTCAAGACCAAGACGGGAGA
Source organism: Pao palembangensis (assembly GCA_015343265.1). Taxonomy (NCBI): domain Eukaryota; kingdom Metazoa; phylum Chordata; class Actinopteri; order Tetraodontiformes; family Tetraodontidae; genus Pao; species Pao palembangensis. The sequence goes on along the minus strand of CM027087.1, from coordinate 2,183,118 downwards.
AACTCCCACAAAAGCTGCTCCCCTTTCTCTGCCGATAAAATCAGGTCATATGCCATCAGCTTGATGGATGTTATGGTTTCCACGCTGGCTCTCTAAAACGCACATAAATGAGGCCACACTCAGAAGTATGAGTTGATCTAGCATTTTATTTCCCTGTATGCTCTTTAAATACAGAAAGATTGTTAAGTACAGTGAGGTTTACCCAATGGAAAACTGGGCTTTATTCTTTGGACTTGTGCAAAGACAACTGTAAATAAATGCAATATAATGTTATATACATATGCCACGTGGTCATCAGGAGACAACCATACACACACATTTTTACAAAGCCGATGCAGCTTCAGGTGAGATCTGGGGTTCAGCCTCTTGCTCAAAGACACTTCAACATGCAGACCACAAGCACCCAAAATCAAACCAGTGACCTCAAGGTCACTGTGCTACAAAAGTGTCCTGAGATGGGAAACACATTTGCATTGTGCAGAGTGCAGAGTTAATTTCTCATATATATATATATATATATATATATATATATATATATATATATATATATATATATCTGTCTCTTATAAAAAATTAAGAGAAAAAATAAAATAAAATATATATATATATATATATATATATATATATATATATATATATATATATATATATATATATATATATACAAAAATTAAGAGAAAAAAAATAAATATATATATATATATATATATATATATATATATATATATATATATATATATATATATATATATATATAGCGCTCTGGAAAAAATAATTAATTAATTTATCATATATAGAAATTAATTAATTTATATATATATATATATATATATATATACAAAAAATTAAGAGAAAAAATTGGAAAAAATTAAGAGACTACTGCAAAATTATCAGTTTTCTGATTTTCACTATTTATAGGTATGTGTTTGAGTAAAATAAACATTTTAGTTTCATTCTTTAAACTATTGCCAACATTTCTTCCAAATTCCAAATAAAAATGTAAACATGTAGAGATGCTGATTTCAGAAAAAAATGAAGTGGTCTCTTAATTTTTTCCAGAGCTGTATATAATCAGTATACAATAATCATTTTTGACAGCAGGTCATGTGCAATAAACAATGTTCACCGTCTTTGTATATACTGTACACACTGTATATTTCTATCCTGGATATATTTATTTTATTTAATTTTTTTTATCCTACTTTCTTCTATTTTTCTTTTTTATTCTGATTCGTATGCCTTCTTTTGCACTGATGTGGGACAGTACCTCAATTTCCTTTGTACTTTTGCCCAAAGTATGATTGTGCAATGACAATAAAGATTTATCTTATCTTAAAAATGAATCAACATGTCTACGTTTTTGTTGTTTCGTAGAGAGATTGTGGCCTCTTGAATAAGACCCTTAATATATTCATTGTCACTAGAAGCTGTAAATTGTGACGTTTGCGTTCGACAGCGACCTCCTTTTGAGCATGCGGAGGTGTCGCTGATACCTACTTTGCCCTTGGGGCCATAAGGGCTATGACGTGAGTTGCTGGATCAGAGGAGTGCACAAGAATCCTTGTTCTGATTTGAACTCGTCTTTCCGGAGGGATTAGAGGGGTCTGGCTCCACTAACCTGACATCTGTTAATGACCTGTGGGTCACCACTTATCCAATCAGCTTTAAGAATTGGCTCTCGTCTTCTGCACATCAGAGTTTGCATATTTATATTTTTGCAAAGTCTTAAACCATTTTCTAATGATACTGCTGTGCACACTGTTTTTCTCTTTTTAAATGGCAAATTTAACTTTAGTATTGTGCAAAGGAAACCCTATATAAGGTGTCAAAATAATATGACAATAAATAAAATACAGAAACATAGACACATTCAGACCTTCCTTGCTGCACTGCTAACATTGGCCTAAAACTTACATCAGTATGATAATCAACTGTCTCAAAATTAATCCATGTGTAATGGAGTGGACCTAAATCCGCTTTCAAACAAGATTATTTGGGCATTTTGTGTCTTAACCTGATAAGCTGATAACTTTAATCACAGTTGAAAATACGCTTGCTTTTGCTTACCTTGCACAGGTAGCAGCAAGCTGGTGGCACACCACAGCAGTAATTTGATTGTGGGATAATCCAATTCAGAGTCTGAAGCAAAAGTATAAAAGCTAAAGTCAAAAGTGTCAGAGCAGTCGCCCACGGAGCCTGAGAGTGACAAGAAAGGCCGACTGCAATCAGAATGGCAGAGGAATGGGGAAAACAGGCTTTCGCTGCCAGGCGGTACCATGAAGACTCAACGAGAGGATCTGCTTTTGTTTACACAAACAGCAATCATACCAGAGGTACCACGCTACATTTCATCTCTTATTAATTCAGAAAAGTCTTTTCAGTGATCATAGCTTTGTACTGCACGACGAAATCAAAGAAGTGCCGTCTGTTTACTGGCAGAATGCAGAACATGTGCTGTTGTTTAAGATACTTCTTATAAGGGATTATTGAACGTACAGTGACAGCGTTCATAAGTTTGCTCTGTTTTCTTTCCTCAGATCCCTTCGAGGGTCCGAACTACCACATTGCTCCACGATGGGTTTACAATGTCGCCACACTCTGGATGTTTTTTGTGGTCGTCTTATCTGTCTTTACCAACGGGCTGGTGTTGGTGGCCACTGCAAAGTTCAAGAAACTCCGTCATCCTCTAAACTGGATCTTGGTTAATCTTGCCATTGCTGATCTGGGAGAGACAATTTTTGCCAGCACTATTAGTGTGTGCAATCAGGTTTTTGGCTACTTCATTCTGGGACATCCAATGTGCATCTTCGAGGGCTATGTTGTCTCCGTCTGTGGTAAGCACTCCGAATGTTTGACGTAAAATGCTGCACGTGTGCTCGTTAATGAGTATTCCACGTCCTAACAGGTATCGCTGGTCTCTGGTCGCTGACTGTCATCTCCTGGGAGAGATGGATAGTCGTGTGCAAGCCTTTTGGAAACGTCAAGTTTGATGCCAAATGGGCCACGGCTGGAATCGTGTTCTCCTGGGTATGGCCAGCATGCTGGTGTGCCAGTCCAATCTTCGGATGGAGCAGGTAGCTTGATGCGTATCTTATTTTTTAATAAAAAAAGAATTAAAAACTAAAACTAAATATCTTCTTGCATCAGGTACTGGCCTCATGGACTGAAGACCTCCTGCGGACCTGATGTGTTCAGCGGCAGCGAGGACCCAGGAGTCCAGTCCTACATGATCGTTCTCATGATTACCAACTGTTTAACTCCTCTGGCAATCATCATCTTGTGCTACCTTGCAGTGTGGATGGCTATCAGAGCAGTAAGCAGAAACCTGCCGGTTTCTATAGAATTAAAACAAGATTACAGTGTTCAGAGTCTCTCACTGCATCCGTCTGTCAATCACAGGTTGCCATGCAGCAGAAGGAATCAGAATCCACCCAGAAAGCTGAGAGAGAAGTGTCCAGGATGGTGGTTGTCATGATTTTTGCATATTGTTTCTGCTGGGGCCCATACACCTTCTTTGCCTGTTATGCTGCGGCTAACCCGGGATATGCCTTCCATCCTCTGGCTGCTTCCATGCCTGCATACTTTGCCAAGAGCGCCACCATTTACAATCCAATTATCTATGTCTTCATGAACCGACAGGTGGGCACAGCTGTCGCACTCTTATTTACATTTTAAGGTATTAGCATTTCATGAATGTGTCTTTTGTTTTCGCCCTGCAGTTCCGTGTTTGCATTATGAAGCTCTTTGGCAAAGAGGTGGATGAAGGCTCTGAAGTATCCTCATCGAAGACAGAGGTTTCCTCTGTGGCTCCTGCATAAATCTCCACGTTCTCGCTCAAGTGAGAAATGTTATGATTTGTACAGTACATATTAATTGTTTATTTATTTATTTTTTTTTTTAGTAAATATAGCTTTCTGGCAAATGGAAAAGCAATAAAAAAAATGCAAAAATTATCTGACTTTTGGTTGGGTTTTTTTTAGGCGTATATAGGCGATACTGGATCAGAAATTCATTTAAAACCACTTGAAAGTAAAAAGCCTTTCAGCTAAAATTGATATTTGATGGAACTTTTGATGTGACGCTTATTGTGAACATAGAAGAGCCTAAGATGTTTTGCAAGAAATATTTACTAAATGCAACTTTTCAGAGCAAATATGAACATGCAAGTTTATATGTATCAGTGACGATCTATGTATCAGATCTACATGAGAATATTAAAAATCAAGGATACTGACAGAAGTGTATTTGAGTAATAAATTGCTCCAGATGTAAGACACAGCAACAATTAGAGGCATATTCTAACCTGTCCTCTATGACCACATGTGACACGATTCTCTCTGCATGCTGAGAAGATGTGAATCATGTTGCACACACAGAAAACATTAGTTCTGATTTAAAGATTCCGGCACACACATATTTGGTTATTTTTTGATGAGCGACTCTATCGCAGCTGTTTGTCTGGCATAAAGTTAGCTGACTGCTACAACTGTGTATAATCCACAAAGAGAAAATAATGTTAGACAGCTAAAAGCATATCTCTGTATAAATTTTGAGAATACACAAATTTGAAGATTTAATTTGCAGCTGAACTCTTAAATAACAGCTGAGCTCCAATATGTCCAATATGCTAATTACATGTACCTGAGAACCTAGGTTTCCCCTTGGACAGCGTCATGGGTGCTACAAAGACATCTGTGACTACTTGTTAGAGGTGAAACAAGTCCAGATAACTGTAATATATTATATCTGTATCATTTGTCGATGGTTCATTTCTCCTACGTGATACCAAAGGAACAGGTCCAGGTCCAGGTCCAGGATCAGGATCCGTGTTCTTCCCCTCCGGATGTCAAAGTCCTGAGGTCATAACAAGCCTTTGAGGTGATTTCCTGGAAGCAGGATTAATCCACAAAGCAGCTTTAGTAAACCTCTGCTTTCCTTTAGTGACAAGTCATTCCGGAGAGATCAAGATCCTGAGGTCAACTCAGTCGAGGTAATTGAGCCAATCAATATACTGGGGCCACCTGTCACTCAATGGCTGGTTTGCAGGCACGTGGGCACTTACCTGCATTATCCAGGGTGTTAAGACCATGGAAAAATCTTTCCGAAACTTAAATATGAAAAAAACAAAACAAAACAAAACAAAACAAAAAAAAAACAAAATGAAATTATTTTTAAAATAACAATGGACACAACAAACTATGTTAAAATGAAATTAGGATTGTAACATAATCATTATTATACAAAAAAAAAAAAAAAAAAAAACTGTTTCAATCCTAAAATGTTTTTTCAAGTTACTAATCAGTGCCTCTGCTTGCTTCTGTTTTGATCCATCATAGGAGCTACACAACAATAATATTAATAATTTGAGAAATTACAGTCAGAATATTACAGTCAGTGAAAAGCCCCTCCTCGCTGCATTTTACATACACACATCAATATAACTTCTATAGAAATTTTAACAGTGTCTCGCTACCTGTTTTAGCTTAAATTTGGGGATACATAAAACTAAATAAAACTTAATAAAAGCAACACTTGACTCCTTGATGTTGTGTGGCGGCGGTGGTGTCTAATTATAATACTTTACATTTGTGGTGGATTTATTTTTTTCTTATAAAGGTTTCTTTTTGAAAGAAATGTTCTACTTTTTTTTCAAAGTAGTATGCGCTCTTTTACACTTTTATTTTGACATTACCGGATGTTGTCGAGGACGTCTACTCGTGCGCATGTCTTCTTCTGGTCACACGTGAAGAACGGAGAGATGTCGAAAGCTAGTACGTTTTGTTAAATCGTTATTTACAAAAATACTTTACGATCACAGCTACTTTTAGTTTAAAGTGGTCATGTATTTTCTTTCAATTCACAGAACAAAAACGAGCGAAACGTCTCGGCTTCTTTGGGAAATTTAAGGTAAATGCTAGCGTTACCCCGCTAATGTTTAACTTTTTAGGCTAACTCTCATTATAAACTAACCACTCTGGGTAATGACAGTAATTTTGTGCATTTTGTGTATCTTTAATAGAGACAAATCACTGCCATTATTACTGCACTATAGATAGAAAAAAAAACATATCTGCATTAAAATGACTTGCATTTATTGCTAAGTGATTTAACCCATGATCATCATGTATTTTACAGTTTCCTTTTTAATTATTTATGTTAAAAAGTTGTCATTTATTATTTTAAAAACAACTACAAAACAATGTCATAATAAAATAAGTAGAATTATTAAATTTGAGTTCTTTAGAATGCAGATGAACGGAAGGGTGAAGCTTCAGGGAGAGCAAAGAATTCTGATCATTCGTCTGTGCAGCACATCAAAGTCAAAAGAAATCCAGAAGAAATCCGAAAACAAAGGGTGAGTATTTAATCTTTATTCTATCTTTTGATATGACGTTTTGGTGCAGGCATTTATTTGAGGTTAACCATTCTTGCATCTTGTCTCTTCCACTTAGCTTCAGTATCTTCAGGAACAACAAAAAATTTCCAGAGAACGAGAGTTGATGAAGAGGAGGAATCTGCAAAACTTTCAAAATGACATTTTACAGCGTCAAAGAGAGTTTGAACAGAGAGTAAGTCAAAGATTTCTGCTAAACAAATAAGCCGCTGTAAGATTAGATACCTTCAATGGATATTAGTAGATATTAGTGACATGAGCTTTGGTTCCTCCTTAGAAATGTCCTTGTTGTACTTAAAGCGAGCAATAGTCTTAATGTATTTAATCCAATGAGTGCAGAGTGGCTTGAAATTTTTGTCCATCCACTGACATTTTCAACAGTCCTTTCTCATAATGTAATGCAGGTGTTGAGATGTGATTATGGCACTAATCAATGACTGGTCTTTACAGACAGACCACTTTTTATTCGTTGGACTTCTTTTTTAGGATATGAATGATGGATTTATTTTGCATATTTTTTTTTATATGTGTTCTAATTTCCATTTGTCATGATTACTGTTTATATGCTTTGTATTCACAGGAGGTAGATATGCAGACTTTGGAGAAGCATGTCAATTTTGAAAATGAGAACTCAAGAAAAGCATATTATAGGGAATTTAAAAAGGTAAGGCATTTCAAGGCTTGGTGAAGATTCAAAGATGGGTTGACATCTTCTGTGTGGATACACTCAGACACATAATACAAGAGGTTTGTTTACAGTATAATATTTTGTTCGTAGGTAATTGAGGCATCAGATGTGATTTTGGAAGTTTTGGATGCACGTGACCCTCTTGGCTGTAGGTGTCCTCAGGTTGAACAGGCAGTAATTCAGAGTGGAACAAACAAGAAGATTGTTCTAGTGCTCAATAAAATCGGTAAGAAAACATAAAATGTGCTTCATTATTTTCATGAATTGGTGACTGCGCAAACTCTGACATGGGTGACTTTTAATCTGGTTATAGATTTGGTGTCAAAAGACATTGTAGAAAAGTGGATTAAGTATCTCCGGAATGAGTTTCCAACAGTAGCTTTTAAAGCATCCACCCAGCAACAGTCAAAGAACCTGGTATGCAGCCCAGTGATTTTATTTTATTATAATCAAAGTCCAAAACACCTGTAGAAAATTTCCCACTTTTGCCATTTCTTGTATGATGAACAGAAACGCAGTAATGTGCCAGTGACACAAGCTACTGCAGAGCTTCTCAGCAGCAGCGCTTGTGTCGGTGCAGACTGCTTGATGAAGCATCTTGGTAACTACTGTCGCAACCAAGATATAAAGACCGCCATCACTGTGGGTGTTGTAGGTAAGTCTGTTGTTCTTCACTCTGTGGTTGAGTTACTTTCATGCGCAGTGAAATATTTTGCTACTTTCTTTGGTAGGCTTCCCAAACGTGGGAAAGAGCAGTTTGATCAACAGTCTGAAACGAGCACGTGCGTGTAGTGTTGGAGCCACTCCTGGCGTCACCAAGTAAGTGCACAGGAAACTGCTGAGACCCAGATGTTACCTGCTGGACTTCTCAAAGGTTTGTTGGGTTTCAGGTGCCTTCAACAGGTGCATTTGGACAAACACATTAAGCTTCTGGATTGCCCTGGTATCGTCATGGCAACTTCAACAACCGATGCTGCAATGATTCTTCGAAATTGTGTGAAAATTGAACAGCTGGTAGATCCTCTTCCGCCGGTTGAAGCCATCCTTCGACGCTGCAACAAGACGCAGGTATGGAGGTCCCAAATCCACAACACAGCTCCAGGCCACTAAACTGAGGACTCCAGATATAAAAAACAAACTTGAGACCTTTTCACCTAAAACTGCCATTAAATATTAAATGTTTGTTTATTTTTGACGCAGATTATGGAGCACTACAAAGTTCAAGATTTTCACACAGCTCTGGAGTTTTTGTCATTGCTTGCAAGGCGTCAAGGCAAACTAAGAAAGGGGGGGCTCCCTGACACTGATAAAGCAGCTAAGTGTGTGTTAATGGACTGGACTGGGTGAGTAAATAAGATTTGCTAAATATGATGCTGGTGCTCAGCCAGTGTGGGCAGGGTTTTGATTTTAATGTGTTATTTAGTGGCAGGATCAGCTACTTCACACACCCTCCAGAGACACACACTCTACCCACGCACATCAGCGCTGAAATTGTCACAGAGATGGGTAAAGCCTTTGACTGGGATGAGCTGGAGAAAGGGAATCAGGAGGTTCTTGCTGGTAGGAACAACCTGAACGGGTTGTCAGATAAAACTGGTTTAACTGTTCAGTGGGTGGTCTTGGTCACAATATTCAAATGTAAACATAACTGTTTCAGAGTCATCGTGTCCCGATATTCAAATGGGATTCTGCGTGGAAACTACTGGAATGACGGAAGGAGGCCCAAGTGACGAATATGCTGGTCTGGAAATGATGGGAGGGTCCCTGGAAGAGCCAGAAATCAAAGAAGAAACTGAATCTATGGGTGATGAACGGGACCCTGAGGTGGAGAAACTCTGCACATCTTATGTTTGTTTCAGGGGAACGTGGGAACTTGAAACCTGTGATAATCTTTCACTTGCTGTGCTTTTATGTGTCTCTAATAGTTTGGTCCAATGACAGTGGAGATAAAATCTCAGAAGTCAAAAACAGATTTGCCTGCAAGTGAGGCAGCAGCCAGAGCTCCTCGTTTAAGGGACATAGTGGATATAGATCCCCTCCAGCAGGGTCAAGCTCTCCTGGCTGCCAACAAGAAGAGGAAAAAGCAACAGAAACGAGCAGGTTTGTATACATATTCATCTTCAGGTATCTGTGGGGTGTTTGTTATTTATATATAGTTTATTATCTTATGTCTTTTTGTTAACATTCATTAATAAAATTAAACCCAAATATTTAAATACATACATTATTTATATCATACGTTGCTGAAAAATGGATGGGCTCATTTTTCTTGAGTCCATAAAATAGTTAATTACCATCTCGTGTCAATGCAGCTCTGTTACTGAATATGATGCGTGAAAGTATAATTTGTGTGAATCAGCCCTCAAATGTGACTAAATACGCATGAGATGCATTCAGCTAGAACCTTTCTTGTTTCTCCATGTTTGCAGACAAAATTGCCACCAAGCTGTCAGACACCTTCGCATCTGCAATGGATTTTTAATTTTCAGATGAAAATTAAAGCACAGCTTAAATTACATTAAGTCTGAAATTGATTTTTTAAAACACCTTTTGTTTTTGATAATGATGTTAAAACGCGAATTACTCAATGGTTCTGCAAAGTTTGACAACTACTGCTGGTGATGACGGAAGTTTTGAAAATATAGAAAGTGTGTAACACTGAAATAGTTCCGGGAAACCCGTAGCGGATGACCTCAGTTCGTCTTCCTCAGATAAACAATCCCGTGCGATGACTTATGACTGTATAGGAATTACCTGCGTTAGCCGACTTTAAAATGGCAAAGAAAATGGAGGACTCGGGTGATTTCAGTCTGTGATTCCATCAAAGAAGCCACCTTCACAGTAGGTTATTTGTCTTTACTCGAGCAAAGTATTTAACATGTTATTTAGCATTAGCGTTTCGAAGCGAGTTAGCTTAGTTAGCGAAACTGCAACTTCCTCTTTTTTTGGTCGCGTGTTTTCATTGACTAGCTTTTCAGCACGACCTTTCCAATTGATAATAGATTATAATTTAACAAAAGCTATCGTTTAACGTCTCCATGGTAAAATTATTTGTCTTAATGTATCCTTATTCAGACAGAATCGGGCTCGTTAGCATTCGGTGTTAGGTGTCAAGCTACGAAGCCCTGACACTTCTGGACCTGCGTGACAGCTACACGCAAAAGCGTATTTACGTTATCTTCTTGATTTAATTGCGAATAATTTGACAACTGCTTTTGTTTAACAACGGTTGACATTTTACATTTTAGCAAGCGTGACGTTAGCTGTTTTAATACAGACTATAAGAAAATGGAAATGTCCATGTGACAATTACGGAGTTATACTTTTTATTTTTTTTAATTATAAAAGTCAGTCGTTAAGCCTAATGAGATCTGACTGGGTGCAAACCTGAATAGATAAACCATTAAATGGTGGGTGTTTTCAACTTTTTACAGTTGCTGTTTGACCCTGTAAAAAAGGTGTCTATTCTAGGTTTTACGGTGCTTCACAGTGTATCATATTATCTGTCTTTATCAGATTTGTCATCCCACAGCAAAATTTACACGGGTTAAGATTTTATTTATCTGGAAACAAACTGAAGAGGCAGTGACGTAATGAAAAAAATGTGCCGTTATGTAATGATTGTCTTGATGATAGTCATGCTTGTGAATGAGGCTATGTAATTTGATTTAATCAATAGATTTCATAGATTGGTCATCAATTCTAGGATTTAATGAAAGAGCTAAGATCTGGATATATCGCAAAATGTGTTAGTCTACAGTTGTATATTGCACTAACATGATTGTTTTAGGTTATCATGGTTTTAAAAAAAAGTTATTCTGTCTTAAGCTCCATCCTTAGGTCTCAATATCTACGTCAGCCATGTCGTCAAGAGTGTTGTTGCGACAGCAGCTAATGAGAGAACAGGCTCAGGAGCAGGAGAGACGTGAGGCCCAGCAGCAGGCCTCTGCTTCTCAGCTCCGGCCAGCCAACTCCACTCCAGCCATCTCTGTTACGCTGCCCCAAAATGCTGCCCGTCCCCCTCCTGCACAGGTGCCTGTGGAGGTGCTAAAAGTAAGAGTGTTAGGTTTGACTTTTTATTTATTTTTTTAATCTCCTTTGTTAAGTATGTTACAGTTTTCAAGCAAAACATTTCATCTCTAAAAAATATTCAGGTGCAGACCCACTTGGAGAATCCCACAAAGTACCACATCCAGCAGGCCCAGAGGCAGCAGGTGAAGCAGTACCTGTCGACCACCTTGGGGAACGTGGCAGTTAATCGGACTCTGGGTGTGTCCCCCGTGCAACAGTCCACTTCAGCCCCCGAAGCTGCTCCTGCTGCTAGCAGTGCTCCCAACAGTCCTATGGCTCTACTTAACATCGGGTCAAACAAGGAGGAAGTATGGGGAATTTACGTTTTTGTGCAAGTAGTTTGCCCATGGTTTCACTTTCAGACTGTAGACCTGATTTTCTGGTAGAACTCATTATTCAGCCATGTCAGCCATTTAATTTGTGTCACTTTTTAGAGGTTTAATGTGTAACTTTTGGCTCACCTCTAGCCTAATTGCTTTTACGTTTGCTCCTCAGTGATTTTGGTAGAAAGTCCCACTGTGATTATGCATGCCTCTGTCATCTTCTCTTGGCTTGCTGTCACAATAGGATGTTAAATACTGCGCTTATAGCTAAAAGCCTGCAGTTGAATCCAGTCGTGTCTTTCGGATTGTCAGGCTGTTAAATTGGTCAAATGTTTGCTGTTGGCGTCCAGCCTGTATAGACTGTAGATTAATCTGATTACGAACCAGAATATAGACAGAGCCTCTTGTTACCGTCAGATATTAACTCTTTTCTCTTTTTTATCTAGATTGACGACGTGATCGACGACATCATTAGTCTTGAATCCAGTTTTAATGATGATATCATTACGTTGATTGACTCAGGTCTTCAGTTGCCCAGCACGGTACGAATAACAGTGAATCTATTCAACCTCAACTGCAACACTTCCTAGTCTTCCTTTCTTTTATTTAGCTGTGTGAGGCAAATATTTCATGCCATGCATGTCTTTTCTGCTAATGCTCAGAGTCCAGTTTCTCCTTCGAACGTACGGCTTCTTTGTGAGGAACTGTGAAGCAGTAGAAGTAAATCTACACATTTGGCACTCAGTTACTAGTCTTCACAAAACTGCTGAGTGGGAGGGGTGAAGCTGCCAGAGGGTACAAGTCAGGCTGAAGTGAGAGAGAGGTTGTGCTCATAAAACGGAACATTTAAACTGGCATCTTCCTGAAAATTTGGCTGCTGAGCACAAAAAATGAGGATTATGGTAATGCTTTTGGAAGAAATGAAAAAGAAACGCATTGAGGTAAAATGTCTTGTATATGATTTTTTTTTTAAGTTATTACATGGCTGGAACTTTGGAGCCTGAAACATTTTGCGTTAAACTTTCACTTAAATGTAACACCTGCTTTTTCTTGGCGACACAGTTCTACATGTAGAAACACAAGTATGTGTTGCATTTATTCTAATTTGAGCTCCTATGTAAACAAGAAAGACAGTCAAATTTGCTTACCATTTAGCAAAAGTAGTTACTTCAAACATGTTGCATCATGCAGCTCCCAGGAAATCTGCTGGATGTTTACCACAGCCCTGGAATGGTAGCACCCACGCTGACTGTCAGCAACTCCTGTCCTGCTGATCTTCCAAAAATTAAAAGGGAAATTACAGGTATAGTAGCGAATTTATTTTCTGCCTGTTATGATCAGGGAGAAGCTACAATTAATGGTTTTATTTAAGAAACTGTGCATGTGTCTTTTAGAAACGGATGCTAAAGCTTTACTGAAAGAAAGGCAGAAGAAGGACAACCATAACCTCAGTAAGTCAGACTAAGTTATAATCAGTTATCTTAACATGCAGTGCAGATCGTCTCCTCTGTCACTTTTGTTGGATGGATTGTTATTATTTTGCCTCCTGGGTGATTGAAATGCAAGATCTGAAAAACTTAGTAACGTTGTTTTTGCCTGTCATTCCTGCTTGTCTACAGTTGAGAGGAGACGAAGATTCAACATTAATGACCGTATAAAGGAGCTGGGTACCATGATACCCAAATCCACTGATCCGTAAGTCTAACAGATTAAAAAAAAAAAAGTCTTTGTTCTTTGTGGAATTGTTTTAGAAATCAGAACTGTGAGAGTGGAGAATGTGACATCCTTGTAGCCGCAGAAAAATGTCTCAATTCAGTTTTGTTTCCTTTTTTTTTCAATGGTGACAGTGAGATGCGTTGGAACAAAGGCACCATTCTGAAGGCATCAGTTGACTACATCAGGAAGTTGCAAAAGGAGCAGCACAGAGCCAAGGACATTGAGATGCGTCAGAAAAAGCTTGAGCAGGCAAACCACGCTCTCCTATTACGCATCCAGGTCAGTTTGAATTCAATTTTCCACTTGGGATCTACTATTGTTACTACTTTTTTGACCCAAGTATTTAATCTGTGGCTGTGTTTTTTTTTTTCAGGAGCTAGAAATGCAGGCACGACTCCATGGCCTCCCCTCGTCTAGCAGCGTCTCATCAACTCTCACCTCCGATCCCACTCTCCTGCTGCAGCAGCAGGTTCCCCAGAGCCGCCAGTCTCTGGCTCCCAGTGTGGATGGAACCTCCTCCCAGAACCTCCTTGGTATGGGTGCAGCAGCAGCCATCGGGGAGGCTCTGCCAGCCTCATTCCTGTCCCCTCCATCTTCAAACTCCCCAGCCTGCGGTACCATCAGCAGCCCCCTGGATCTGGGCAGCCTGAGCTTTGCCGAACTAGACAACAGCGCCGCATCAGCACTCTACCCTGATGTTGGCTTGGGAGACATTCTCATGGACGATGGTTGTACCCTGTCCCCAGACAGGACAGGTGAGCCCTTGTTTTCTCCTCTGTCACCGGGTGCCTCTAAGACCAGCAGCCGCAGCAGCTTTGAAATGGACGAGGACTTGTGATACACTTCGGGTGGTGGTCTGAAGGTTTCCATAGATACAGGAAATGTCAGGTAGTGTGGTCGATCCTTAAATAACATCTGAGTCTATTTATAGTTTACACTGTAGGTACTGACTTGTATTCCGGACAAAACTAACATGGATGTTGAATTAGTTTGCCGCACAGACCTAAATAATCATGTATGCCGCTGGTCAGGTGTTCATGTTCAGGTTTATACATGCAATCCTATCAAAAATGCAATATTGTATATTAGAGTAATAGTCTAAACTGCCAAGAAACAACAATATTACTATTTTTAAGTCTTTGAGATTTAAGAGGGATATAATTTTATCTTTATGTACTAATTTGTAGAGAAGTAAGCTGTGAGTTATTTTTTGGATGGCATTATATACTAATTAAGAGATTACAATACAAAGTACATTATAATGTAACTATAATTAAATAATATATTTTAACTGAGTAAAATCAGGGTTTATTATTAGCAGGGGCGTGCTCATTATTGGTTGAGTTATTTCACCAGCAGCTACAGAAGGGATCTTTGTAAAAATCAATTGGCACAATGTGGAATATTTTCTACATTTTGTAAATAAGGATATTTTATTTTGAGCAGTTTTATTGCACCTTATGAATTCTATGCATTTTAAGAGAGCTCGTGTCCTCTTTTTTTTTTTTTTTATTGCATTACACATGCATTACACATAATGGACAGTTTACACCCAGGTTGCATGTCATTTGTAATAAACTTTGCAAGCAGTGGAAAATCTCTGGCTGCTACAGCTAGTTAGCCAAAGCAAGACTTCTTCCAGAGAGCTACAAAATAAAAATCAGCATTTTTGAGATTCATGTGTTCAGTGGAAGTAATGCAAGACAGCAGAAGAAAAGCAGAACAATTTTATGGATTCAGTACTGTAGTTCACAGCATCTTTTACTGCCCTAGTAATAGCTTGATAAGCAAGTTCTCCTAAGTGTTGTATGTGTTGTCAGCAATTATGCTCATCAATCTGACTTTAATTTTAATCATGGTCTCCCATGCTTTACAGTGCATCAGTGCTCATTCAAACTTAAATTTTTAATGACCTCATTAAAACAACAATTTGCCTCACTTTTAAGGAATGACTTGCTTGACCTTACGATGTTTGTTCTGTAAAAAAAATAAAAAATAAAATCACATTTACAAAAGTGTCTTCTGCTGATTATATGTACATTAAATAAAATATCTGGCAAAAGAAAGCACATTAGTGACATTTAAACACTGATGCCTTGTTGTTTTTGTGTTTTTTTTTTTTTTTTTGTGCAGTGCAAGTTATTAAATTCTGTGGTCTGTATAAGGGAACTTTAACCTGGTTTCAAGACTTTTAGTTTGACCACTCCTTTTTGTTTCTTAGCCAAACCTCGACTCAAGCTACTGACTGCATTGTTTCACGTCTCCCAGTATTGTTGTTCTTCCACCTGTGCTCAGAGTTAGAGTTTATTTCCTGTCATATATCCAAGTGCTATACTGTTAACCACAAACTGATATTTGTGTCTTGTCCATTACAGCTGGTTTTTTCACAGGAGTTTAAAAAATAAAAATTTCCCTAAAGTACCTGCGTTGTGCTGGAGTTAATTACTGCTCTTTAGTGGTAAAGCATTTGGGAAATTTCCATGGCGAAGTCCAGGCACTCTGTCGTCTGCCTGCAGATGTCGCACAGGCAGCAGAGGTGGGTGACATCCAGAAGAGGCTGCTGGATTTGCAGCAGCCGCTCATGGAGGTGCAAAGAGACCAAATCCAGCTGTTGCACCCCTGGATCGTGGCCAGTAAACAGTCCAGAGGTTGACAGAACAGACAGGCCAGCAGAATCGCAGCGCAAAGGTCTCGGAAAGAAAGAATGAAACTACTGCTCAGTGTTAAACGGGAAGAGCAGGACTGCACCATCAGTTAAATGTCCCTACCGTCGCTGTCTGGCTCGGTGTCGGCCGTGGTCGACTGGATGCTCTCGGGATTTCTGCTGATCGACTGACTCCGTTCTCGGGTGGTGCAGACCTCTGCGGGTGACGGCAGCAGCGCATCTGGCTGATGCGCCGTATCTGCTACCACGGGCGTTGAACTACAGACCGGTGCTGCCCTCTTTAGTCTGTCGGTTTGGTCCATTCCAGCAGAAATTTCTGTTCCTAACACAAATTAACAAAGCATAATAATAATAATAACTTTGATTTCATAATTTATTTGTCTATAAATACCTGTAGGATGGGTTATGATGCGGTCGTCAGATGTAATGGATACATTTGAAGCTGTGATGAGAGGGCCAAGGAGCATTTGATCTTCTTTAGATTGTGCTATGGTATCCATGGCAACTTAAATCTCAGCTGTCAGTGACATTGAGAGGAAAAAGGAACATATTCTTGACAGAGAACCAGGATGCTTTAATTTAAACAGTATTTTAAAATGTCACCCATCCATCTTTTTGCAACTGCAAACTTAAGTCCAGTTGCACGCAGAGATCTAACCTTGGATGTAATGAAAACGTAAATCTAGACTTGTACAACAGAGACACAGAGTCCAAAAGTGCAGCTGAGGTTAATTTCGTTACTGGGGAATAGACGGAAAGGAAATTGTGAAGTTATTTATTATTAATCAATGTTCGGAAATTTACGATGGGGATAAAAGGTAGCGTAACCGCAGACTGAAGTGATAGAAATGCAACATCATGGTTAGGATATTAATTAATTAATTAATAATTCAATTACTAAAAATTATATTTTGTGGTTTACATAAGTAATTTTATTATAAAAAGGTTGTCTTGTGTTTGTAGTGGGGAAAGAGTACTATATTTAAATAAACGTGACGGTAAGTCCTCACATCCTTTCGAGTGAAACGTTGTATAATAAGAGTTGTCTTTTCAATCATACTCTCTCTCTCTCTCTCTCTCTCTCTCTCTCTCTCTCGCCCCTTGGCTTTAAACGTCAAAAGGTAATTAAAATCCGTTAATAACTTTTCGAATTACTTTACAGCCAGCCAGCCAGACGGGCAAAGGTGCATCATATTCAAAAATACATTATTTTACGTATGATAAATAAACAAATATATAAACGAATGACAAAATAATGTTATTTGAAGAAACGTAATACGTAAACCTTTCAATGGATGTCGACATACAATTCGGTGATATTCTTTTTTCATCGAAGAAGAAGAACGGCGACCAATCAGCCGCCACGTTTTACCGAATAAGAACGAGTTTAGACGATTATCACCGAAAGTACGACTGTGTTTATCCGGATACTACGCTAGCTGTTGAGCAAAGGGTTCTGCGATATACTTGTTTTCATAATAGTATATTTCTAAAACTATACAGCGCGGACAATATGGTACGTAAAATCAAACGTTTTGTAGTGCTTACTTTACAACCAGAAAAATTTAATTATTTGAGATTGACGAAGGACACATTCGTAACTTCGCCTTAACCCTACACTGACACGAGTTGTAATTAAGTTAGCGTTTCTATCGTTCTACCATAGTATGTTCTATAGTGTGGGTAATGTGAAATTGAAGTAATTTTCGCAGTTTTTAAGCATTTTTTTATGTTATACTACATACGTAGTTAGTTAAGAATCAACTTATACGGCAATTTAGCTTATGGTAACTAACGAGGCTAGCTAACCTAAGCTGGCAAGATCAGCAGCGAAAACTATGCATTTACTTTCCTCTTTTCAAATCTATTGTGGTGGTGCATAGATGCAAAATGTTGAATAATCGACCCGATTGTGCGTGTAACCCAAAGCTCCTCTGATTTAGCCTCTGATTTAGAATTCGTGGTAAGTTGTCTGGTTTCTTTCTGGTTCCTTTAGGATAGTGATATGTCTGACAATGAGCCTGCACCAGGGCCAGAGAGCAGCAGCATGGAGGGGGAAAATGCACCACTTTACTGTATCTGCAGAAAACCAGACATCAACTGCTTCATGATGTAAGTTGACAACGCAGGGGGTGGTATTAAATCATTATGTTGATGATAACATCTTCCATTATATGGAGAATGGTTGTTAATCTGTGTTATTTGTGTCTCCCTTTGGCAGTGGCTGTGATAATTGCAATGAGTGGTTCCATGGCCATTGTATTAACATTACAGAGAAGATGGCAAAGGCAATCCGGGAATGGTACTGCATGAGATGCAGAGGTGATGGGCAAAAATAAACCCTTTTTCATATCATGTCAGATGCTATTTATAAATATATATGATGATCTTTACAAACAGACATTGTAATTTTATTCTGTCTGCCATTAGACAAATATCCCTCCCTGGAAATAAAGTATAGATCGAAGAAATCCAGAGATAAGGAAGTGGAGCTAGAGAGAGCTGAAAGACAGTACAGCACTCCAAGCACTCCGGAATACAGGAGTGAAAGGCGACGTGGATCAAAAGTAATCTGTTTTAAAGTATTGTTTGTGTAGTAAATAATATATAAAATAAGCAGTAAACTAGACTCATTGTTTGATGGTTCTTAGGTGAAAAGATCTGTAAGAATGTGCGGGGAGTGTGAGCCCTGCAGACGGACAGAGGACTGTGCTCAGTGTGACTTTTGCAAAGACATGAAGAAGTTTGGAGGCCCGAACAAAATCAGACAGAAGTGCAGGTTTCGGCAGTGTGAGGTCAGGGCCAGGGTGAGTGCATGTTTACTTTGAATCAGATGTTCTCGTACTTGGGACTGCAACATTCAGTCTGAACTTATCAGTTTGCGATTTCTGATCGTGTAGTCCAGTTATGAAATTTTCAGCCTCTTTGTGCAGAAAATGTTGCGTGTAAAGGAAGAAGAGATGTCTGCGCGTGAAAGAAGGGAGAGTTCCTATCACAGACGCAGACGCTACTCTGATGACTATGACAGCGAGGTCGAACTCTACCAGCAGTACAAGGCAGCAGGACTTGACGCCAAACTGTTGCACATGGTAAGACATACATTCCTATAATAGTCACCCAGCTGTCTGCATCATTTGAGCTTTCTGAGGCAATGATTTCTTTTATTTGTTGTGCAGACATATCTTAGCGATGAGGATGATGATCTGTACTTGAGTCCAGTCATGCGTAAAAAAGCCGTGAAGGTGAAACATGTCAAGAGACGAGAAAAGAAATTTGAAAAGAGAGTAAGAATTCCTTTCTTGTTTATTATAACTACTGGGAAAATGATTTGACTGGTGAGTTGACTCTGCTCTTTAAATACACAGAAGGAGTCGCGTCGGCACAAACAGAAACAGAAGCATAAAGAGAGAACCAGATACGGAGAGAAAGGAGACCTGCGAGATAGCTCAGGGCATCGTCAGTGTTTGGGGCCAGGCTGTGTGGCGGCTTCCAGGCCAAATTCCAAATACTGCTCTGAGGACTGTGGCATGAAATTAGCCGCTAAGTAAGAGCTCTTATAGTTATCTTTTCCTAAATCATAGTTAGAATTGGAAAGGACACCTGCCATCTGTACTCAAATAACTTTATTTTCCACAGTCGGATCTATGAGATCCTTCCTCAGCGCATCCAGCAGTGGCAGCAGAGTCCCTGCATCGCTGAGGAGCACGGCAAGAAGCAGCTGGAACGCATCCGTCGGGAGCAGCAGAACGCCCGGCTGCGCCTGACTGAGATGGAGAGACGCTTCCACGAACTGGAAGGCATCATCGCCAAGGCCAAGCAGCAGGCCGTTCAGCAGGATGAGGAGGTGAACTCAGTCTCACGGCTTCCTCACCATTTCACGCTGTCTTTCTGCGGGACTTCTGGAGGTCGGGAACACTGCGAGCGACGCAGAAAGCTTGTTGACATCTTTTATTTCTTTGAAGGTGAATGAAGGCGACAGTGATGACACAGACCTGCAGATCTTCTGCGTGTCTTGTAGTCATCCCGTCAATCCAAAAGTAGCGCTGAGGCACATGGAGAGATGTTATGCAAAGGTGAAATAAATGCGGTGAACTCCACACAGATCAACACAAACAAGAGTGTGCAGAATTTTTTGTAACATCTTTTTATGTATCTCAACAGTATGAGAGTCAGACCTCTTTTGGCTCGATGTATCCTACAAGAATAGAAGGGTGAGAAGAACAACAACTTTGGTTTACAAATGTCCTGTGATAAATTCATCTTGATCTACTTCAATTTTTTTTTTCTTACAGAGCAACCAGACTCTTCTGTGACGTGTACAACCCCCAAAGCAAAACCTATTGTAAGAGGCTTCAGGTTTTGTGTCCAGAACATTCCAGAGATCCAAAGGTCAGGGAAAGTTCAAGTCTTTAACATTTTTTTTCTGTTTGCCTTGAACCTTAAATATTGTCAGAATCTTAAATCTAAGTGAAATCCTGACCTGGGAGAGTGAGAAACTCAACGCTGCGTCTTCTGTCTGGTCATCAGGTCCCCGTGGATGAAGTTTGCGGGTGTCCTCTGGTGAAGAACGTCTTTGAGCTGACGGGAGAATTCTGCAGGGTCTCGAAGAGGAAATGCAACAAGCATTACAACTGGGAAAAGCTGAGGAGGGCAGAAGTGGACTTGGAACGAGTCCGAGTGGTAAGTCGGCTTTCACGATGTGACGTAGGAGGACTTCTGTTCATTTTAAGAGTAACCCGGTATGTGAAGAGATGGCGTTTGATCATTTTCTCGGTCCACAGTGGTACAAGCTGGACGAGCTTTTTGAGCAGGAGCGTAACGTCAGAACCGCCATGACCAACAGAGCAGGTCTTCTTGCCCTGATGCTGCACCAAACTATTCAGCATGACCCACTGACGACTGATCTCCGTGGCAACAAAGAGAGATAACAGGTCCGCATTAATGTACCGCATAATATTTCATCAGGTATCTAGGATAACAACCACATAGAAATATAAATTGAATTGTTATCCCAAACAAATATTTTTTAAGTTGTAAATTGATATATAAATTTATTGATCTGGTAGAAGAAATACTGCTTATTGAATAATGCTGTTTTTGATATGTGAGCCTAAATAAAGCTTATATTTGCTCAGATAAAGTGACTTTTAGTGACACGTCTGCTACTTTGTCATCATTTTGGCATTTTCTACACAGTTAAGCAAGATAACAGGCCACAAGTGAATACAGAATTCATCTCTTGAAGACCGTCACCACTCAGGTGACGGTCTTCAGGTAGAATCCTGACATCTAGCGGTGCTGCTGCAAAATTGCAACATTAAAGTACAACCTCTTTTTCTTGGCGGCCGCAAACGTGATAAAATTGTTTGTTCTGGAAATATATGTGCTATTGTAACGGTATATTTATTAATGCTTACATTGAGAATGTTTTAATTGCGCAAAAGTGTTTCTTATATTTTACTGAAGCCCATAGCAGGTGTAGGGCAGCAGATACATTTCCGATGGATCAGAACTGTACCATGAGCCTAAAATGGATATTTAGACCATAGGAGAGCCTGTTAAGGGTTTAACCATTTTAACAATCTCCTAGAAGGATCTAATGAGCAAGCCAAGTTGACAATGTTTTTAGAAGACTACTTTTGCTGTTTTCCCTCAGTATTCCCCTTTAGAACTGAAAAAATAATTGCAAGAAATGTTTTAGTGTGCAAACTTGTCCAGTAGCTCAAAAAATGCAATATACAAATAATGATCATATATGTAATACATTTTAAAAATAAGACGGTTCTTAAATCTGCAGCTTTAAAATTTGATTTTAAAATTGTTACTGAAGACACTGTAATTGGAATTAGCCGCTGCTTAACATCTAAAGTTTTAAGACACCCTGGTAAATGTTGGTCGCAGTCGTTTCTATACATTATACTGTTTTTCCCTTCCTTCCTTTGTCCAACCACAGCTTCCGTTAGCGCCTGTAGTTAGCGCTGTTTGCTGTATTCCAAAGAGTCAAGTAGCTTATGTTATTTGTAACGGGCCAGAGCTCAAGAAAATACAATTCTTTGTTTTTTTCTGTTGTATATGTAAATGAATAGACTGCCTTTTTTTTTTTTTTTTTTTTTTTTTTTTTTTTTTTTACAGCAGCAATGATAAACGGAGAAAAGTAAGTGGAATACTGGTGTAGCATCCATGGTGGAAGGCTATGGCTAACCGAGGCTTTGGTAACTACCGTCTTCAGAATGAGCATTTATGATGTTATTCCCGCTTGTCTAAAGTACCGGTAAGTGTTACCTAGCACGACACCACATTGCTTATGTTTGTCCTGTGATCTTCGATTCGGTAAACTGAAATAATGGACATCAGAACCGGAACAGTTTCCAGCTGTTGAGCTTTGCTAGTGTTGCTAACGCAGTGCTTGTATGCACATGCTAGCATCTTCGTGGAGCTTGCTGTTAAAACCAGTAAGGAAAAAAAAGACACATTTTAAAACTAATTCCGGAAAAGTGATGCAAGGTTGCATATGTTAACACTGAGGCGTGTGCATGATAAATGTACGTATATCACATCCTTATTTGTTGTGTAAACGCTTGGTGTGCTACAGGCTGCTAATACAGCTAATGCTATCATATGTGAAGCTGTTCCACGTTGTTTTCAAAAACAAACAGTAGTATTGACACATCATTAGTTGTCTTGTTACTTTAGAAAAAAATTGATTCCGTTGTCTTTGATTCTCTTTGTATTTAAGGGAACAGGTAATTCCTAACAACCTGAGCAGCTGTCAACCATCCAGACTGTTCATCAGCCCTCAGGTCAAACCAGAAATATGTAGCTGCATCTACTGAACATATAACCATTTTAAATGGGATGCGAGGTGTCATTTAGAGCATCTGCTGCTTGTTTCCAGAAAAAAAACTTTATTCAATTTGTGTCTCAATGAGCCAAGAACCTGAGAGTCCTGTTCCTTCCAAGGAACCTCAGGATGAAGATGTTGGAGAAGATGAAGACACTGAGGATGATTCTATTTCAGAGGAAGCAACTCAGGATCCACTGGACCCCTCACGACTTCATAAAACTCAACGCCCCAGTTCAGATGCAGTACAGGAAATTCTGGGAGATGAAGTGGAGGACTCAAAAGCTGTATTTGACGAGGCTCCGGTTGATTGGTTTGAGCCTCTCGAGGAGGACGAAGAGTTTGACTGCATTAGCAAGAACGATGTGGAGGAGGAAAGTGTGGCAGGAGAAAGTGAGCGCAGTGAGAGTGTGTACGGCAGTGAGAAGGCCTACAAGAAGACATTTAGGTAGGTTGACACGCCAATCACACAAGATGAGATGGTTTGTTGGAGAAGCTTAATTATCACTAAAGTGACCCTCTGACAGAAGGGTTATGCAGTTCAGTTAGGACTCTTCTATCTGTGGTGATGGATTTATGGCATTAAAAACCACTGATATCAGTTTAATAGAATATAATTTCAATATCAATTTCTTCTTCTCATTAAAATTCAGGCACGTTCCCCGCCGTCGGCGATCACAGCCGGATGAAGGATGGGTGGATTGGCCAGTACTTGGAGATGGCTGGAAACGCAAAGAAGTTGTTCGGCGCTCGGGCTCCAGCATGGGGCAGAAGGACGTGTATTACATGGGGTAAATACTCTTCAGACTTTACAGAATATGTTAATTTCCTCTGGGTATACTGTGGGAACTGCCATTTATATTTAAATTTGATTTAATATTTTTGAATTACTCTTTAGAAGCATGTCAAGAATGATGCTGGGATGCTCTGCTTGTTTTTGTGTGTGTGTGTGTGTGTGTGTGTGTGTGTGTGTGTGTGTGTGTGTGTGTGTGTGTGTTTCTTTCAGTCCCCGCGGTGATCGCTTCAGAAGCAGAGTGGAGCTGGTTTCAGTTCTAAATGGAACTCTTGACCTGACGACCTTCGATTACAAGACAGGACAGTTCTGTGATGCAAAAGTCCCACCTATAAGAATTCGAGCCAGAAAGGTATCCATTCCTCAAACTCAGGGAGATTTGATAACTCAGGGTTGTTTGGCTGATAGTTGTATTTCATTTCCAGACTAAGTCAGCAATGATTTAGATTTCAGTCGTAACCACGGAAACTAAGATGAGAACAGTGATTATTTTGCTGCACTTGCATTCACCAGTATAAGATATATTGTACAACAATAACACTTTTTTCCCTTGAAAACATCAAAACATACAGATGTGAATGTCTCAGGCATCAGATGACTCAGATCTCACAGTTTTCTTCATTCTGATCAGAGAAAAGCGCGGGAGCGTTCTTCTTCAGAGTCGAGCTGGATGGAGCGAGACGAGGGCGCAGACACTCCTGACTCCTTCCTCGGGCTCACCCCCAGCCTGGGAACCAAAAACCACTATGGCCAGGACGCTCCAGGCCAAGACTTCAACTGCGATCCACCCACAGAAAATAAAATTAAACTTCCTCTTTATTCATCGTCGTCCAGACGGATGCCTGTACCCTCAATTAATGGAGAAATTGGGTCAGAGGATAAAACTCTGTAAGTCTATTGTTGCTACGTTTCAGACCTTATCAGCGGAACACTCGGGGTAATGAAGGGAGGATTTCAGGTCTCGTGTTTGTGTACAGGGTGTGTGCCAAATGTGGCGTGTCCTTCACAGGAACGTGGTACGACAAACAGAGGAAAAGGCCCTGCTGTCCTCTGTGCTGGGGTATGTCACGCTGTTCTTTTGCATTATTCTGAGAGAGTCCTTGAAACTAAGGCTGAGCAGAGTGACGACTGCCTGTGACAGCTGTGCTCTTTCTTCCTCCAGCATCATCTAAGCGTAAAGAGCATCCGATGATTCGCTTCAGAAAGGTAACGTCTTGGCTGTTTGTGATTTATTTTTGCTCCTCTAGCTACAATCAGCTTAACTTTCAAGCTGTATCTTTTCAAAAAAATGCAGATATAAACACTAAAAGAGAAAAGGGCAGCAGAGATAAAGAGTTTATCTGTTTTTCCGTGACTCCCACCCCTTATAGTTACCCTTTGTTGTGTCCTACTCATATCAGATTTGAGCTGGTTGTGGCTCTTATAGGATTTAGGTTCTCAGATTCAGAACGTTGTCATGCTACCGCTGACCAAAGGCAGGCAGGGTGCAGCTGTGGTGGTCTCAGGAATAACCTCAGTATAGGGCTCGTTAGATGTATGATCAAAGCCCCCACAGTGGCCTGCACACCCAGGAGAAGCGCAGGCCACATCAGGCTTGAAGGTTCCAAAGGACGTTGTGCTTTTGAGACTGGATGAATGTGCAAACATGTTCATTAACGACGCCTTTAACCTTTTCTCTCCTCCCTCTCAGTGGATCCCTTGCGGTCAGTGTGTCGGCTGTCACAACACTGTGAATTGCGACCAATGCGCCAACTGCAAACACAGGAAGCTGAGCCCCGATTCCCGCAAACGCGTGTGTCGAAAACGTAAATGCATATGTCCCGTCCGCAAGGTAGGCCAGCGGATATTTACCAATCAGATTTGGATGCTTATAAGACAACTCGAGACTTTTTTTTTTTTTTTTTTTTTTTTGATGGTTTCATCAGGGTTCTGGAAGCGGAGGTTTCCTACAGCAGATGAGTTATGACAGTCCTGACACAGTTAGCGATGGCATGAGAGTCAAGGTGATTAAAGCCTGGATGTTACGTGAGAACCGTGCTCTCTTAGTGCACTTGGACTCTCAGTGTTCCTTATTCTGCAGCAGCTTTGACTCGTAAGTCCTTCAAACGCTAACAGTCGCTTTGTTTTACAGGCTGAAGTCACAGACCCGCAGGTAAACGCTTATTATAGGCCTCCCGATCGCCCTTTGGTCTCCCCTCTCACTGCTGATGTTTCCTCCACCAGTACCCGAGTTTCAAAAGCAGCGACTCGGAGAACTTCTCGCTCAACCTGGACATGGACGACGAAGACGACTTGTCGACCGACGAGGACGAGGACGTGAGTTTTCCTCCAACCACAGCCGCGGTATCAGCGCCTGCTCAGCACCTCTCCTGAGGGGCGGCGGCTGCGACCTCTTCCTATATAGCTAACGAAATTCCATCATTTCTTCTTTTTTTTTTTGAACTGTGAGAATTTGAAGTTTTAATATAAAATCAAATCAAAAATGATTTAGGATCTGTTCTTGTTTTTAGTGGCATAAGAAGCGAAAGCGGCGATCCTGTGGAGAATGTAAAGCCTGTCTATGCAGGAAAGACTGTGGCACATGTGATTTCTGCATAGACAAACCCAAATTCGGTGGTAGAAATAAGAAGCGACAGAAGTGCCGATTACGTCAGTGTCAGAGACAGGCAATGGTAGAACCCTACTCATTTCCATGAAGTCACGAGTTTATTTCATGCTGTACTGCTATGAGAGAGATGGATTTTAAATGTTCCTGTGCTTATTATCTGGCAGAGACACTTGTTGCCTTTCCAGATGGGACAAGGCGACTGTGGGCAGGACGGCACGGTGCTGCCGGGCAGGCCGAGACCTCACTACACATACAGCCGCAAGTCCACTTTCAGGAGAAACAAAGGGCCGGTGTCCGGGCTGGACCTGACTGACCATGAAGACGACCACAGCAGCTCAAAAGTGGTGAGTTGCTCTCGTTGCTGCTGTCGTCTCCTGGACACCGCTGGGATATTTAGCGTTTGCTTCATGCGTTGATGTCTGATTTGTAGATAGGTTGGAGGGCGGAGGCGGCGGGCGGCAGCAAACACGCCACTGAAAAGAGCGTGAGAAACAAACAGTCGTCAAAAGAGGTCAGAAAATAAACTCCAAACACGCTGGTTTTTGCCATTAAATGGCCGTTGGCGGATTGTCAGCTTGATTTTGCTGTTCCAGCGGGTGAAAGATTTGGATTGTGGACAGAGGAACGGACTACCTGAGAGAGGCGTTAAAGTCAACAACCACAACTCCGAGCTGGTACGTTTCTCCAGGAAATGGTCCTCATTTCCCATGCAGGCAGTGTATAGTGCTGCCCGTCTGAACACTGGCAACAGGAAATCTCCGTTTGGTGCGAACAATTTACTGCCACACTTTGAATCTAGATCTGGAAGTTGCAATCAGAATGTTGCCTGTATCTGCAGCACCTGTAGCCTGGGATATTTAAAAGTAGCTGGAGTTTAAATGTCCTGCTTGTAACTCCAGGAGCAGCTCAGCAGATGGGACGCAGGAAAATCCCACCCAGCCAGAGATGGTCCCAAGCATCACGATGAAGATGAAAAAGAGGAGTTACCCAAAGTATGTTTCTTGTGTATGACGTTTCAATGAAACACCAAAAAAAAAAAAAACATTTAATTGTACACATCTAACTTAAATGCTTGGAAAGAGCAGATGTTTAAACCAGGATGAGAACTTCACTCTGGAGAAATGCAAGCTGCCGTAGCGGCCTCTCTTTTTAATTGGCTTTTATTTCATTCTGTCGTTTGTTTTCCGCAGATAACGGAAAGCTTCAGCTTGGCTGAGAGCCCAGCCAGCAGCGGCGGAGACGCAGACAGCCAGCTGATGAAGCTCTTACAGTCTTTACGCGCCACAGCCCTGCCCATGCTTTGGTACGCCATCATGGTGCAAGGCCCGCAGCTGCAGCTCATCCAGTGCTCCAAACGCTCCACCATGACAGACACTGTAGTGATGATCGACCCAGGCTTCTACTATAAGATCACTGTCCAGAAGCAGCCGCTGCTCCCCACCCACCCGCTGTACGACCAGTACCCGGGGCGCTTGACCTCGGCCGGCGAAGTAGTCGATCTGCTGTTAGCCCTGGAGAAGTACGTCGTATGTCACGGACTTCCCCCTAAACAGAGTTTTTATCACAAAGGCCCTCTCATATTGGAGCGAGCGTCCACCTGTGATTTCTTGGTTAAAAGGAAAGAAAGCATCTGCAATCACTGTCAGGCGCTGCGAGGATTTTAAGGTTCGGCCGCAGTATATATTTTTTTATTTATGTGGGTTTTTTTATTTTTTTGTTTTTGTTTTTTTTAAATTGGAATGACAACTCTGAATCATGGCTTGACAGAATTACCTCTGGACTAATGTAGAATAATTCTACTTTTTAAAGAATCACCAAAGGCATTCCAGGAAGCGTGACCGTGTTCCGCCTCAGACTGTTTCTAAGCTCCGATCCCATCAGCTCTCCGTGCGGCCCGCTGCATTGTTGCTCGGCTCACGCTCTTGCTCGGGGGAGTTGAAAACCCTCCCTTCATTACCTCCGGTTAGAACGGCTGCTTATCCCCAGATTCTGCACCAAAAGCGGAGGTAAAATTGGCTCCTTTCAAAAGCAGCGATATTTGACCACGGTTCAGTTCTGTTACATGTGTCATGTGCAGTTTAAGTTAGTTTTTTTTTTTTTTTTTGCTTTTTCAGCAAAAGGAACAATAATCAATCAAGATATTGCTTCAGAAAAGTGTTACTGAAAATACTGACACTCAAATGTTGACGGTGTTTTCCATTGTGCAGATACATTATTAAAAAAAAGATTGTGGAATAAACAAGAATTTGGAGTTGATGGGATATTTCAGTGTAATTGTAGGTGATAAAACATTTAAACATGGTCAAATGTCCGAGCAGGCCCCGGCTGGTGTACGTAAAGCAGACTGGAATTTAAATGCGGCGTCGGAGCGAAAACACAACAGTCGGCGCGCTGAATAAAGCATGAAGCTGAAAGGTCAGTCGAGATGATCCGCGTGGCTCCGTAGAGGAGTTTGGAGGCTGTTCAGACAGCAGCTGCTGCTTCAGATTCCTCCTGGGGGGAACTGCTGCAGCAAAGGAAATAAAGCCGATGAAGGTTCTTTTAACTTTACACAGCTTTGTTGTCACAGAAAGATGGAAGTTCCCTCCAACATGGCTTTTGTGGGAATCTGTCTTCATGTTTTAAAAACAAACATGACAACGTGAACTAATGACGATCATCATATGGACAAGTAAACAGTTGAGTAGATCTTCACCAGTTTAACCAAGTTCAAGTAAATTTGATAAGACCAGGAGGATCATGTGAATGTCCTCAGCATGAAGAGATGGAGGAGCTTCTGCTCCAGCAGCTGTTGTCCAGGTTCCTCCTCGGTCACAACCCAAGAAAGGAAATTAAGACAACATCTTGTAGGAGACTCCAAGGTCAGCTGTGAAAAGGTCTTTTAAGAAGATGAGAGAAAAATCAAAGGCGATAAACCGGATTGGAAACCTCCAGCGGCTGAAGCGCAGAGAAATGATTCAAAGGTGGATCTTCTGGGCTGAGCCCAAGTCCAAACATCGACCTGAGAAGAGTGGTTGGCTGGACTTGAAAAAGAATCCACATCTGATCTCCATCAAACCTGTCAGAGCTTCAGCACGTTTACAAAAAAAACTGGAGTAAAATTACAGTCTTCAGATGTCTGATTGAGACCTGCTGGGACCAAAGGCAAAAAAAAAACCAAAAAATAAATAAATAAACATTTAAAAGAGGATCCGTAATAAGACACTAAATATGTTTTCACGTGTGCTTCGGAAAGCATTGTTTATTTACAACAGATAAATGGATTTGAAGCTTTTATTAACATTCGTCTTCATGTCTCTGTACGAACGCAGGCGGACGCGCTCCCGCAGCCTAATTGGTTCTACTGGCGCACGGTCGGGCGTTCGGAGCCACGCACGGTAACATCTGGGAGGGGCCTCGCTGCCGTGACCGTGTGGAGGCTGCTGGCTGTGGGGGGGGGTTTTCATCCGGTGGAGACGGGAAACCTTTCTTCTCCGGGGGATCTTCGGAGATGCGCAGTGCCGTGACACAGCCGAGGTCGCCGGGCTGCTGCTGAAACCGGAGTCGGGACGCGAAGCCACCATGAAACAGGCGCCTTTCACCGCCGATCGCGAATCTCCGAAGGCTTAATTGACTGATCTTTTCTCCCAGGGAGGATCTCGTCCTCTGCTGTCACACCGGAATGATTTTTGCCGTCTCGCTTTTGCGTCAGAGGACCATGGAAACCTCCGGAGGCATCGGTCATGCTCTCTGGTAAGAAGCGCGTCTGCTCTAAGATGTCCTCGTCGCGACGGGGCGTTTTAGTGAATAATAACGGTGAAAACGTTGCGTGCTGTGCAGCCAGCCTGTGGTCGTGGATGTATTTGTCGTTTGAGACACACCTGGGTCGTGGTTTGACGTCCAGAAATGTGTTTCATTAGCAGCCGCAGCTGTCTGCCACGACCAGAGCAGCTGCAGATGCACGATGGTTGTTGCAGATCCAGGAGCCGGGTTAAACACATGCTTTGGCTCCCCGCTGTTTCTGCTGATCAACAGGCAAATACAATTATGCCATGATAAATTACAGGCAGGCAGATTTAAATCAGGAAAAAACAAACAAACTTGCCATTACTGCTCTGCAAAAAGCCTCAGTGCCCCCTTCCCTCCACTGCTGTCACATATGAATACCGCCTGTTCTCATGCAGCAGCGTTAAGCCCCATTATTAACAGATTCCTGAACAAGCATGTGCGTCTGGATCTGAAAAAACTCTCCCAAATGCGTTGCTGGGGTCAGCCGGCGCCTTCGGGCTGATCCTCGGCCTGTCCACCTCTCTGTTTTCAGAGGATTTCCCACCTTGCCTCCAGCGTTTTGTAAAAGTGCCGATCCTCCTTATTTTAGGTTGTTGTGTTTGCAGAGGCATTAATTGTGAGACCGTTAGGCTCTTTGCAGACAGGTTTGATGTGGGTTTTTTTTTTTTTTTAATGCCAGGGAAGCCGGGCCTTTCATGCTCTGCTTCATCTGGTTCAGGGGTATTCTGACACATGATGGGGTTTTGTTTCCTCTATTTAAACTCTCCCTGTGGGATTTATGCTGGTGTGAGTGTTACAGCTCAGTCAAACACCTCAGAGTTGGATCCCACCTCAGACTGGTTACGGCCGCCGAAAGGTTCAGGTGCTTCCGAGAAAGCCTTTTAAATGAAATTGTTCTCTCAAATCCATCCAAATGGGTGAGTAGTGCATGAGCGTAGGGAGTCAAATCCCCAAAGTTATCAAGGAAATGTGTCAGAGCAGCGGAGATAAAACAGGGAACTCACCTACATTTCTTTCATTAGCAACAATATCAGAGACTTTATCTACAGGATATGTATGTGACGGCTGCTAAGTGTGTGTCTGCGTGTCCTGATCTGCCCCAGAATCCCTCCAAAAGCCAAACAAAGGGGAGATGGGGACATAAAAACAACTTTAGGACAAATACTGTATAGAAATCCCTCCAGGTGTTACAGGGCAAAGGGAAAATGCATAGGTGTAATCCCAGCAGAGGATAGCGCTACATTCCTTTCTTTATTACTCCCCCCCCCACTTTAGCTTAGCAGAATCCAGGTGGAGAGCAATCACCAAGATTACTGTATCTGAGCCCCGGTAGCTGTGTCAAACGTGCAAAGGCGAGCGTGAAGGCCGGGGAGGAGGACAACGACAGGCCTCAGCATTGGTCAGTCTTTGGTAAGCTGCCTTGCTGCATGCAGATAAGCGTGTTATAAAGCGGTATTTTATGGATATAGAGCGCAGAAGAAGAGATGATAGTAGTGTGGGAGGGTCAGAGTCACATGACCTTCTATAAACCCTCCACAGTTCTTCTCGGGGTCGGTGAGGTGGAGCTAGTCGGGTTCATCCTCTGCACGGAGTCAGTTGTACGACCGATCTGCACCGATATGCTTCCAAAGTCACCTCGCATTTAGTTTTACATTAAAAACATTGGGATTTTCTGACATTTTCGCGTGGTTAAATGCCAGGGTGGGGCGTTCGAGTCCCCCGTAAGTGGACGTTAAATGGCGGGGAGCGCTCGCAGCAAAGGTCACATCACTGGTCTCCTACACATGAGTAACGAGAGGGTTCAAAGGCCAGAGCGCTTCAGGAAGGGTTGCCATGGCGCTGGGAGTGATGACCTTGCAAATTGACACTGATTTCAAAGGCAGACATTGTGCGGCCATTCACCTAGTTCCGAGCGTAGCGGTAGTCCCAGGAATGCTGGAATCAGGCTGTGGCGGGAGCGGCCAGCTCGTAACCCAGCCCTGCTTACTACAGCGCACGTATGCTCCCAACAGCCGCAGCTGTGTCAACAGCAACAGTCCCCAAGAATCACCTGTCCGCAGCTCAGCTGGAAGCAGACTGTTGCAGGAGGAACACACCCTGCGCTGACTGCATCTGTGACAGTGCTAGCATGTTACTGGGACTCCTGGGCCAGATTGAAGCTGACGGCACAGAGAGAGCAGCTCCTCAAGAGCTGAGAGGCTTTGTGTTTATCAAGAGATAAAAAGGCTTGATGTAAAAGTGCTGCCTGTAGTAATTTAGCTCCGCCACGAACGTTGCGATCAAATATGTGTGACTTCTAAGGCTGTGACAGAGCCGTGTGTGGACTCAGTGGGTTTGGATCTACCTTACAGGCTTCAGCTTTTAGCCCGGCGGACTTGAATATTAAACCGCCCGTTGATTTGCATTCGTGTGATGCTGCGCGGGGGCAGCTCGCTCCCATCGCTCAGCTCATGTTTTAATCAACACGGCTCCCGCTGAGCTGCGCATCCATGCCGCCATCAGCAGGCCGCATTTCACCCTCCGCAACGCAAGCTACGTCAACACGTGCTTGATGTGTTGCGTTCACGTCACTCACGCTCATTTCTGCGCTCATCCCTCCTTTGATGCCGCTCTCCCCGTGACTGATTGTTGGCCGTCCCGCCAACAATCGCTCCTGTGGGCTTGTCTCTGGAATGCGATGCAGTCGTACGGTTGTTGTACCTGTACCGCCGCACACAGCTGTGCACCAGATGTACGAGCAGGTGGTGCTTCACTTGACCCGTCAGTAGTTTGGTCTGAGGCCGACCCGTTCTTGTTGAGGGACTCGGCTTTCTCTTGTGTTGATTATTCTAACAATGTAATTTCAAAATAAAAGCCTGTTTTAAGAAAATCTAGATCGATACGCTTCCAAGATGGATGCCTGCAACCCATTTTATGCCACAGGCTTTCCCTTGACATCTGACGATGGTAAAGGTGCAGAAGCGTGAACGCATATATCATGTTATTTCTCACAGGGTGCGGTCTGACTCACCGGATGCTCACAGATGGGAGAGGTTTCACGGTGTATTATGCTGGACATTAAAAATAATTGATGATTTCGGCTGAGACACTGAAAACCGTGCTACCCTGCACAGAAATGTGCACAGGAGAGTCATTAAGTAAATGCATTTGCGCTGCGTTTTTACAGCCCCTTTCAAGTCCAGTGAGTCCTGGAAGCTCTTTATAACGCCTGTCACATTCACCTCGTCACACACATGTTCTCACACCCGTAGCTGGAATCTGCCGCAAACAGTGCAGGTTTATCCAAACATCTCAATTTTCTTTTGACGTTCTGAAAGCTCGGATTAGTGTGGGGGCAGAAATGAAGCTAAACCTGTCCTAAGTAAGTAAGTCGTGGGTCTAAACAAACTAAAGTCTCTCTGTCTGAACTTTCTCCGAAGCCTTTTTCAGCTGCTGCTGGTCACAAAGTTCAAGTAAGCCCCTGGCAGCAAAACAGCCGACTGTTAAAGAGAACAAAAGTGCGTTTTATTGGCTGTAAATTTCACCTTTTTCTCATCTGTGCTCTTTAAATGTTACCTTGTCCTCTTCTGAATGGCTGCCACAAATACTGGCATTAATGAACCATCAGTTAGGCCAAAGCACCTAAGCCAAAGGGTTGCTGGTTCGACAAAGAGATAAAGGACAGTTTAGCAGAAGAAAGGATGGACGCAGATTTTCAAGCAAACATTCTGGTTGCCGGACAGATAATTCCTCAGAGGCCTGGCAGCCTTCAGCCGCCCAACGAGGTCCAGATGAATCCCAGACGCCCGTCTTGTCCTGTCGCTTCCCCTCAGTGGGTTTGCTGCACAGTCCAGGTTTAAATTCCCTCTCAATATATTTAATTAGAGGGAAATCTGATTGTGGCAGACCTGTTTTGCGCGGCCGTAAATCCGACTGTAAAGGCTTCTCGCTGTTGTCTGTCAGTGGAAGGTCAAGCATGCCGGAGGTTTTCACTCACCTGAGAGCAAACACAACTTATTGGTATGGTTTTCGGCGCCGGAGCAACCTCGGTAAAAGTATGTCAAGTATGCCTTCCCATGCAAAGGCTCTCATGCTTTGCAGTATTTGACTGGAGATAAAAGACTCCTGTCTCGCTAACGCATTTTTTCTGATCTGAAACAGCTGCTCAGGTACCGAACCCGTTTTTTCCAGACAGAACGCTGCGCGCCGTTTCCTCAGACGGCTCATTTTCCAGCGAGCTCTTTACGCCTCCCGTCTCCATCTGCACCAAGTGAGTGTCAGGATGCTGCTTTATGGCGACGACTCGTGAGCCGCGCTGAATGAGATGCGTTTGGCAGAAAACGGTGTCTCTATTTTTGGATGTCAAATCTCTGTTGGGTATTATGGGAGAGGTTCTGTGTGGAAGGAATCTCCATTGTGCAGATGAGCGCGTTGCGGAGAGAGAGGAGAGAGCAGTATCATCTGACTCATCTTAGCTTTTGTGAGGTGTGGAAGCAGAATTGAATAGTAATCTAATTTAATTTCAGGTAATTTATGATATTTCAGGTGATTTATGATATTTTTGTGCCTAGCAAAGAGAAAATACAGAATATCTGTCCTATTTCCTTTCCCGCGCTGCTTATTCCATAACTCGCGCTGTCCCCGTGGCTCTTTCTTTTGTAACTGTATCTACGGAGACCATAACACACGCAGGGATTAAATTTCTCCCTCTTTGTTTCTGTTCATACATTATTAATGCTACCTCGTTCCTCTTTTTCTTTCCATATTAATTGGCTGCTAATTGTATCTGAGAGCTAATTATAGAGGCTATATCTCACTTTGAGAACGCCTTAAGGTGCGGACCAACTTCTGTTCAGAAACTTAGATCCTAATCTGATCTCGGTGCTGTTTCGCTGATGTCTGACCTTCTATAGCTGTGTTTACGTTACGAGGAGGTAAAGAAGCGGCTGGCAGGGAGCACCTAAAGATGGATCAGCACGTGCACGTGTGGGATTAAAGCCAAAAAATAATTACTTAATAAAGGTGGGGGCAAAATATTAACACTAGGATTGAATGAAGATGTGTAATAGTGTTCATTTTAAATCCTCTTTTCTCCTTCACCAGGTAAGGGTGGAGCTCGGAGCGCAAGTTGTGAAGTCCCCGGATTTACTGCACATGGAGGTCAAAGGACATGTGATCACATCCATGGGTTTGGGGGCTCCCGGTGAGAATTAACGACCTGCAGATTAAAGGCAGACACCGTCGAGTCTGGACAAGCCTGAGGAATCTGTCGGCTTTTCCTTTTGTTTCTCCCCACACGGAAGGAAAACAAAAGTGTTTTCTCTCACGGGAATAACCAGCTGAAGCAACATCTTCATGTGTGAAGGCCTTTTGTTAGCGCCGCGTCCCCGCAGCTGTCCGACAGATTTATCAGTACGCTGACACAACAGCTGTGAGAAGAAATGCTGTAAAAGCAAACATTTGGAAAAAGTCAAACCCAAACCAGAATGTTTCTGATATACGAATCATATTTCAAACAAGTTAAACGCACTACTAACAACAAAATCACCCATCTCCTGTAATCAGGTGTACCGTCATAATCGTGTCGGTCTGAGGTGCTTTTCTGTGGAACGTGTGGGAACGAATCAAGACAACGTTTTCATTCAGTCTGTCTGCTGCTGCGTAGATGTTCAAGACTGCCAGGACAGCAGGCTGCAGGCGGAGAGGATCGCAGCTCTTCAGGACAGGAAGGAGGCCCTGGAGGCTCTGCTCCACAGTCGCGTGGGGGAGCTCAGACAAGTCTGTCTGCAGGAAGCCGTGAGTAACGCATCCCTCTGTGAAAGGAAAGGGGTTGCTTTTTCCCTGGATTTTAAGGTCGGGAATCAGGGTTGGCTTTTTCACAGCGTTGATGTTCATGTCATAGTAACACCTCAGCTTGTGTAGTTAAAATCACCTTTTAAGGACTGTTTATTTTGTGTCTTTTTGTGTTTCATTATTACCAATTTCGATAGGCCGACATCACCCGCTGGTGGGACTTTCCTCCTTTAAAGATGAATTATGACAGAAGCTTTAGTTCTGTCGCATGAATTGCAGGTTGTCAGCTGTTTAAAGGCTGTTTTATCGGCACTTCAAGCCAACTCTTAAGTGGTGTCGTTTTTTTTTATAATACTTGGAGCTCAGAGGCCAGCGAGGAAATAGATTTTAGCTCCTGAGCGCTAATGAACGTCCTCTACAGGAGCTGACCGGGAAGTTGCCGCGCTCCTTCCCCCTGGAGACGGGGGAGAAACCCCCGGTGGTGCAGCGCAGAGCTGGCCTGGCGCCCACCACCAAGGCAGACGTACGCCGTTACCTGTCACGTTTTAACGCCGTGAGTGTGAACCTGGGTGCTAACTGTGAGCTGACTGTTGCAGGATGAGGCTGCCCAGAGAAAGCAGATGAAAGCCATTTTCAGTGGCGCTCTGCACAGACACTGTGAAAACGAACGCAATGTCCCCAACAGCAAGAGGACGGTCCATCGGGGGTGCCACACAGGTATGACTGCACACCTGCAAGACAAAGGGATCAAAGTAAATATGCTGCATCATCTGCGGCCTGGTTGTGTTTCACTGTCTCTCAGAGGACGCTGTCATGTCAGAGAGCACGAGCTCCATGTCAGATTCAACGTCTCACGACAACGGTGAGTCACCCAAACCCAAACCGACTCCGAACATTTCCCTTTGTCTCTGGCGTTTATCCGACATTTTCATATTGGTAATGAGCTTAACTGGCGCAGTAGCTGGCAGGCAGGCAGCATCGCATTCAGAATGCGTCACTCACACTAACAGTAGCTGCTGAGATAGTCATTTGCGCCTCTGAAGCAAGTGCTTCCACCCTGATTCCCTCGCTTCCAAACCTCAGCAAAGGGCTTTTCACTCATTTGAATTACTGTCCCCCTGCAGCTTTGACTCATGACGTGTGTGTGTGCGCGTGCGTGTGTGTGCTGCTGAGTGTCTCAGGAGCATTTGTTGGCTTTGTGATTCTGTGATTTCTTGCTCTTCTCTAATAAGAGAGTACACCATAGTGTATATATTGTTGTTGATTTTTTGAAATCATATTTACTATTTTTACAAACTGTAGTCAGCATGCTGGTGTTATTTTTGAAAAGTAACAGTTCATTTAATCAGATTCAGTTAATTATGTGGACACTACCCAGCGATAAACATTGAAAAACATGTAAAGGGAGCACCTAGTGGCAAGACTGCGCATTACATGTGCATGTGTTTAACATCAAAGACGCGCTTTTGCTCACCAAAGCGCAAATTCATCTTAAAGTGAGGGATAAAAAACATTCACCAGGGTTTCTGGAAGCCATTGTCATTTCTGTCCATTCTATTTTTGACTGAATTTGTTGCTTCCCATTGGCTGAACTGGTGAACTTGTCTTTTTCATGAAGAGTCTTCCCCCAGCGTGGCTGCGGACCAGCGCTCTCTGTCCCAGCCCCGGCTCACCGTGGGCAGCCCCGATCACAGGATCAGCAGGAAGTTGTCTCCAGTCGAGATTTACTATGAGATGAGGACGCGCCGCAACTCCGTCACGAGCTCCGTCAGGTACCGGTTGCCAGCCACTTTCAAGCTGTCTAAATTCACCAGATATTGATGCCGGACACATATGTATAAGATGACCTCTGCCCCTCACAGCCCAACTCACTCTTTACCAAGAAGCGCGTCTAATGTTGAGGGTAGAAGTGTTCCGGCTACTCCGCTCTTGGCCCGAACTGCTCCAATGAGCGTTCACGTCAGGTAATGCTGCCGTACGCTGCTGCTCCTGTGCGATGCAGCCCAGCTAGCGCTCCCTCCCGCTTTAACGCTTAGTTAGAAACAGCTTAAGGACTTCGCTGAATACCAGCGCAGAGCCGGGGCTCGGCTGATGATTAGTGTCATGTTTAGCTACCAGCCCCAGCTTGAGCCCGTCATTTGGTCTTTAAACTTTAAACCGTGCCCCCGTTTAAGTGATTTTCTGTAAAATTGAATTACATGGTTGTGATGCTTTTGACTTGCTTTTCTTCACCTCTGGATCTGAAATATTTTGCCTTTTTCTCTCACAGGTCAGACGTGGCAGGTGGTAATGGCTTTAAGCAGTGGTCTGGCAGCCTGGATGTGCCCTATATGATTCCCCTGGCCCAGGAGGGCTCGTCTGACCTCCGCAGCTGCCCTTACAGCTCTCGGGCCAGGCGCAGTAACAGCTCCGAGGCCCTGCTGGATAGATCCAGTCTCCCAGACGAGCCTGTGCCCAGAAACGGGATGCCCCCTAGAGGAGGGCCCTATAAGAGCTCAGAGACACTGACTGACGGCAAGCTGAGACACATTCACATGGGCAGCCCGGAGAGGCATGCAGACGGTTCCGTGGAACAGGCCAAGTTGCGTCTGTCCATGGGTGGCAGGGGGGCCGCTGGCGGCTACAACGAGCTGCTAATGGACTACATCTGGGGGAAGCAGCAGAGGATGCAGCAGCACTTGTACCAGTCCACCGGCAGGATCTGGCAAGACCTGTCCTCTCCCTGGTCCCCCGCTGTGGTCGTACCTCCTCATACCAATGGCTTTTCACACTCTCAGGTGCACCTCCCCAGCGCTGCACCTCCTTACAGCCCCATGGTCCTCCGAGGGTCACAGGCCGAGCTGCGCAGGGTCAAAGTCACCAGAACCAAATCTTGCGGACCGTTTATTCCGTTGCAGCAGCATAGCCAGGACACAATCCTGCTGTCGGCATACGAGTCTCCTGCCTCTGGCACCATCACGTCCTCCATCCCCAACCTGCACCCCTACCAGACGGACCTATCCGGCGCCTCCTTTGGCCGCAGACCCCCGCAGTACTCCCTCCCGACTCCAGAAGATTCCACGCGAAGCTTACACAAAGCCCTCGCTCTGGAGGGTCTGAGGGACTGGTACCTGAGGAACGCCTTGGGATATCCCACCACCCCAAAAGGTCACGAGGCAGGGATCTCTCGCCTCTCACACCCCCACCCGCTGGTGCACCAGGCCCAGTCTGTTCAAGGCGAAACAGCCAACCTCCACAGATCCCAGATTCCACAATCAGCCAGCTTCCATGGTCACCCGCTCCACGGAAGGTCAGCGACTTCAAAGAAACTTGGATCTTGGCTTTATTGTGATCAGTAACTGTATTTCCTGAAGTTGACTTGTTGGTGAAGCTCTTTTTACTTGTTTTGTCTCCTCGACAGGTCAATGGAGTTCTCGCTCTATCAGGAGACTCCTCATTCACAGATGCAAGAAGGGACCCCAGCAGAACCCAGTACAGACCCAGGAACACTCGTCTGAAGCAGCGGAACGCACGCACACACACACACACACACACACACACACACACACACACACTACTGTAGCTTTACTCATTCTTTTAAGTCGGTCTCTGACTGCAAGAGTTGCTTTAAGTGCAACATTCTTACCTAGTCTTCAGCCTTGTGGTTTAGTCTTTTAGTCCAGATTATTTGGTTTTATGAGGGGTTTACAGAGATTATAACCTCATAAAATAGTGTCGTGTTCAAAACTCATCCCGAAAATATCCATTCTTTTCTGCCGACGTGCCACTGCAGCACGTTATTCTGCGGTCGGATGTTTTTTTTTTTTCCTTGTGTGCGATCGCAAACTCCTCTTCAATCTCCTGCAGTCTGAGCCCGCCTTCACACACACACACACACACACACACACACACACACACACACGTTGATTTAACGTGACCTCAGCAGCAAAGCTAAACATGGCAACCTCAGCAGAAAGAGACTGGCATCGCTAACAAACTGTAGCCCTGGAACATGAAAATGCCTTTGCAGTTCTGTGTGTTCTGACCTGGACGTGATCTTCAGGCTCCCGCTGTTCTCATGTGGACGTGCACTCACACTTAACCAGTAACAATAATAGTCATGCTGTGCTTGATGTACTGGTAGTTCTGGTCCAACAGAAGCATACACCTTCCTTATAACCCCCAAATCCCCGTAAGAATGGTTATTTTTTTTTTAAATAGAACTGATTTTACTCAAATTTTGACATAAAGTCCATCAATCCTGTGCCATAAAGTGATCTTTAAGGGTCTAGCATCATTTAAAATGAAGTAATAAATGCTAGTGAATGTGTGTGTGTGTGTAAAACTCAACACACCTCAGTCTTCCGCTGATGGTAATGTCCCCTAAAGAAGCAGACTGTGACCCGTAGTTCACCAGGGTAGCAGACAGGAGTGCCTGAAAGTTTGGACTAATTATTAGTTGCAAATGTGATTTTTGATAACGCGAAAGGGAAATCCTTAACGAGGAGGGCCGGGAGATTTATTCTGATATGCTGTTTTTGTCTGTGAGTTTAGGATATTGTTGTATCCGGATACGGCAGAAGTGTTTTCCCGTCAAGGCTGAGTAATAGTTTCAAGACTATCAAAATGTCTGGTTTAGTCCATAGAGAATGATGTCATACTAGTAGTGATTGTTTTTAGTTTTTACGTGTTCTGGCTTGTACATGGAGCCGTTTCGGCCCTGATTTTCGAAAAATCCCGAGGGCTGTTGCGAGACTTGTCGTACGGCTGTAGCACGACTGTGTTACATGCATTTATGTGCAGTACGCTGCGGAGGACGCGCGTGTCGTACGGAGCACTTTAAGAACATCTTAAGCCTTAATTCAAAAGAAAGACGCGGGGCGGCAGGAAGTCTTTGACAGGGTTTATTTTCCTAAGATCTACTGAAGGTCTAACCAAGCGTGAGTCTGTATATAGTGTGTGTTGAACTGGTGCATTTCATGCCTATAGTTTACTCCTGTGCTAACAATGTAATCTTTAATATTAGCGAAAGCAGCGTTTAATCAGAAGAACCCCCCCCCCCCCACCACCGCCGCCACTCCTCTCACCCTGGGTGAGGACTGTTTCACTGGTGGTAAAGGACGAAGATGATGGCGTGAACGGAGGAGAAATGATGCAGTTTGACGGTGTGAGCAGGTCTCACATCTGTGCGTTTGTTAATCTGAATTCCTGTTGGCTGATTTTTATTTTATATGTGAAAAATTCAACTCATTTCATGTTTCTGTTTCCATGTTTTTTTTTTTTTTTAAAGAGCTCTGTATAATAATGAGATATATTTGTAATCAAGATCTTAGCTGCAATGTAGACTTAACTGAAAGTAGAATAATTAATAAAATCCTCAGTAAAACAGAAGGTATTTGTCTTGTGTAAACAGAAGTATGTTTCTGGTTCGGGGCCTCATTTGAATGTAGATCTTTATGTTGTCATAAGTGAGGTTTTGTCTTTTTGTTCTAAAACTGTAGCACACTCCCTCTTTCAGGTTTCTGCCATCAGCTGATGCGAAATCAAAGACCAAACTTCTGTGCACGTGGGGGCCATAAATGTATTTTTCATATACACTATTGTACTCTGTAAGCTGAAAGTAAATGATATAAATTTAGCTCAGAATCAAACTATATTATATTTATGAAGCTATGACTTTTTGTAGCTATCTAAATGTAGCTCATCAGTGCTGGGATTGGTACTATGTTAAAGAAAACAAAGCATTTTATTCAGCAGTGTGTTGTGATGACGTTTGATTATTGATATTATTTTTTTAAATATTTAAGTGCAGCTGTTTCTCTATCCCTTCTCTCTTTACAACCAGGCCTATAAATCATTGGCTTGTCCTATACTGTATGTATGAGGATGCGCATTCATTCTACTAAATAAAGTGTCATGTTGAAGTCATTGTGTTTGTATATGGGCTTTTTCTTCTTGTTTTTTTGTGTTTTAGGCCATTAAAAGCGGCCCATTAGAGTCTATAGTAGGACCCCACTAAGATTACGTGTTTGTCTCTGCAGATATGAATATTCCAGCCATCAGGCTCGTGCCATTGGGCCCTCTCCCCGTCCCCAGACCGGGCTCTAGGATCAGGTCAAGGGCAGGTTATGCAAATTCCACAAACATTAATAAATAAATGAAAAGGAGGGAATCAGCCCTGTTCCACCTCTGGAAATAGAGCCGGCAGCAGTAGAGTGATAAATGTCAGAAAGCCAGGAATAGAACCAGCAGCAGCAGGTTTCTATTCCTGGGTGGAGTGTTTCGTAGGCACCGGGGCGGGGAGCAGATAACCCCCCTGGCTCAGGAACTCGGCTCAGGCTGCAGTGATTTCCCAGCCTACAAACGCTGAACGTGGACGTACTCGGGGGTAAGTTGACTCCTCCTTCAACGCTGTGGAGAATTTCTTGTGCGAGACAGAGGATCGCCGAGATTTGGTCCAGCAGTGGAAGATAGATTAAAGCTGGAGCACTTTAGACTTTCTGTTAAACCCTTCAAAATAAAAGTAATGTTGGCGCTGTGTCAAGCTACTGAATGTATTTATGTATAATGGGTAACACGTACGTCATTTATTTTGTCCATCTTTTGTGATAACACGGCTCTTGACATGCGAGTTTTCAGGTTTTGAGTTAAAGCGTAAAGTCACATAATGAAGCAGACGTTTGGTTGGACAGCCGTAACTAGAGCCGGTTTCTGAGTCCTCTGGAAGAAGCCGGTGACGTGTGAGACCACACAGGAACACCAGACAACAGAGGGAGAGGTGTGACCTGCTGCACTGCGGTTTTACTGGATTAGACGAGAGAATCTAAAGAAGCAGCACTGGAATCACCACTTGTTCCTGTTTACAACTCACACACGATTGCGAGGGAGGGTTTGGTTACAGACGGGCCCGGGTCAGCAGCGCTTTACATTGACATGCCATTCATGGAGCTAAAAATAAAGATACACCCTGGAGCTGCACAGTCTCCAGAATAAAAGCAGAGAGGATGAAGCAGGATGAAGAGTCCAGTGGTGCAGACAGAAGCTTGTTCTCCTGTGGTTGCCTCTCCGCAGAGCAGCAGCGCTCTGGTCAAACATGTCGTCTTCGTACGCCGCTGCCATATCAGCCCTGAGTTCAGGCAGCTCTTTGAACCCGCCCGCCAAGCCTCAGACGTCCCCAGACACGACCGGAGGACCGGCAGCCTTCTGTCCGTCCAGCAAGTCCGTCCACAACCCTCGTTCCCATGAGCCACTGGGCTGTTTTGAGGAGCCGCAGGAGAACCCTGCAGACTATGGCATCGGTGAGCAGCGCCTGCTTGAGAGCTCCATCATGGAAACCTTCAGGGCTCTATAAATATTCACATTTTAATTAGTTCTTAGTTTAAATCTACATCCACTTAATTAATAAACACATTCACCTCGACAAACAAAACATTCATTTAGGCCAATTAGGTTAGTCTGGTTCATTAAGCTCAGTTTGCATAAACATATTTTATTTTTAACAGAAATGTTCTTGTGGGCTTCATACGAGTTTGAGGTATTTTTACGTTGCAGGTGGTTATTACCGTGTGGAAATTGGGGAGATTTTTGTGGACCGGTACCAGGTGGTGAGAAAGCTGGGATGGGGTCATTTCTCCACTGTGTGGCTCTGCTGGGATATGACGTGAGTAGCGTTTCCCGCTCCTGGCTCACAGCGATGGAGTTGACCTGGAGGTCACACAGATCACCAGCGTAACCGTTTCATGCAGGAAGAGATGTTTTGTGGCTCTGAAGGTCGTGAGGAGCGCTCAGATGTTTACAGAGACGGCGTTGGATGAAATCAGACTCCTGAAATGTGTGAGTTGGCCGGGGATGCTCGGAGGTCATGTGATGAGAGTTTGCTTGCTCTTCCACGCGTTGATTCCGCTGTAACTGCAGCGTGTTTGCGCCCTCAGGTGAGGGACAGTGACCCCAAAGACCTGAAACGCGACAGGGTCGTGCACCTCATCGATGATTTCAGGATCAACGGAGAAAACGGGGAGCGTATCCTTTTAAATGTGACCCCCCCCCCCAAAAAAAACAAACAAACAAACAAACAAACAAAAAAAAACAGCTCCTTAACTTCACCAGACGTGTGCATGGTTCTGGAGGTGCTGGGCCACCAGCTGCTGAGATGGATCATCACGTCCGACTACACGGGCCTCCCCCTGCCCTGCGTGAGGAGCATCCTCAGACAGGTGCTCCTTTCCTTCCTAAATCACCTCCTCGTGTCCCCGGTTAGACACGCTGGTGCCGTGACACTGTTTTTTTTTTTTAAATCCCTTCTTGCAGGTTCTGCAGGGTTTAGATTACCTGCACAGTAAATGCAAGATTATCCACACCGACATCAAGCCAGAGAACATCCTCCTGAAGGTGGACGAGGCCTACGTTCACAATCTGGCGGCCGACACTAAACTGTGGCAGCTGCCCGCGCCCGCCAACGCCCAAGGTATTAGACAGTGAAGCTCTTCTTTGGAAATGCTTGAAGCCTGCGTCAGTGTTTCGTGTTTTCTGTGTCGTTCAACTGCTATTTTTGTTGTCTGCACCATCCGCTTCCTGCCAGCAAAC
This sequence comes from Pao palembangensis, assembly GCA_015343265.1. Classification (NCBI taxonomy): domain Eukaryota; kingdom Metazoa; phylum Chordata; class Actinopteri; order Tetraodontiformes; family Tetraodontidae; genus Pao; species Pao palembangensis. Next base: position 2,138,917 of record CM027087.1, on the reverse strand, counting down.
AGAAGCAACAGAGAAGAGCAGGTGCGTTTGCGTTTTAGCATTTCTTTTTTTTAACTTGCAGAACATTTATGGTCCATTGTTTTCCTGACCTGTATGTTCCTGCTGTGGTTCTTAAGGGTTTGACCAGTTTACTGGGGAAGTTGACTGGGCTTTTCCACAGTCTTGGGGCGTGGGTAAGACAAGCTCCGTCTCTGCTGGAAGTAGATCTATGCAGGACTTGACTGAAGAGGACTGAATTCTAATTTCCTGATTTTGTGTTTGTTGTCCAGTCCTACTGTCCTACTTCACTTTTTTTGCACATTTAAAATATTCACATTTCCCTTGAACTTATTATTTAACTTTATATAATCAGTCCGGCAAAGCCTCCAGGAGCCCGTTAAAGCGACTGACGAGGAAGGACAGGAGTCGACGAAGACATCCGAGTGCGTCTGTCCGAGACAGACCTCATGTGTCTGAGGTCGCCGGTCCCTCCATCTCCTGTAGCTCCACCTGTCTGTCTGAGGTCAAAGGTCCTCAGCTGTTGTTGAAGAGGCACACCCTCCTGTTCGGAGACCGTCTGGACGCCATCAGCTCCTGGACGGACCTCAGCGGGCGCGTTCCTGCACCGTCCCCTCAGACGACAGGCAAAGCCTCAGCTCCGCCTACACCGTCCTCTCCCCGTGGTCAGCGTCTTCAGTTTTTGCACCTTTTCTGGGGAGAATACAACATGTAAACATGTCGCTGTCACCGGCTGCAGGGGTGCGTGACCCCGGTCGACCCCTGGATCTACTAAAGCCACAGAACGCTGATAGAATTGTCATCAAGATTGCAGACCTGGGGAACGCCTGCTGGGTGGTGGGTATCTGCACAAGGAAACACACGTACTGGGGTTACTGGGGTTACTGGGGTTACTGGCCTCTGTAAATGTCCTCTTTTGGTATCAGAGGAACTTGTTTCCCTCCTGCCCCCCAGCACAAACACTTCACAGAGGACATCCAGACGTGTCAGTACCGCTCGGTGGAGGTTCTGATCGGTGCTGACTATGGCACAGCCGCTGACATCTGGAGCACCGCCTGTATGGTGAGTCAGTGGCGGTTTCAGCACAGACGCTGGCCCATCGTCACCTCGTCCTGTGCTTTTGGTTCTGCTGTGTTCAGGCTTTTGAACTGGCCACAGGGGACTATCTGTTCGACCCCCAAGCAGGAGCCACTTTCTCCCGTGAAGAAGGTGTGAGTCGAATCTCTTTGTGCTCCATCCTTCTGCTTTTGTGACCATTCTTTTCCTTTCAGACCATATCGCCCACATCATCGAGCTGCTGGGACCGCTCCCATCCCAGTTCGCACTTTCAGGAGGAAACTCGAAACGATACTTCAACCGCAAGGGTAAAAACCTGACAGTCTTACGTAACGTTAACGTGAAAACGGCCCAAGCAGTCAACGTCGACCCTCTGCAGGACAATTACGACACATCACGAAGCTGCAGCCGTGGAGCTTATTGGAGATCCTGCTGGACAAGTACGAGTGGCGCCAGGAGGAGGCCTCCCAGTTCAGCTCCTTCCTCCTAACCATGCTGGAGCTGCTGCCGGAGAAAAGAGCCACGGCTGCCCAGTGTTTGAAACACCCCTGGATCGCCTCGTAGAGACGGATGTGCAGTCAGAGGCGGAGGATGGGCTCGGCTGGAGGCCTGCGCGCACACCAGCCTCAGCCCACGGGGACATTCATTCAGAGCCTTTTGCAGACACATTGCGTGTTTTATATATTCTTTTCTTTGATCGTTCTACATTCACGATGCATTTACATTCAAAAAAGACTAAAGCGAAGTTTCTATTAACTGGAACAGTCGCCAATAAAGCAACCATAAAGGAAAAAACGATTTCTTCTCAGCCAGGAGCTGAAGGCTGTCATAACCTTCTAGGAGGAGGTAAAAACACACATTTAAGCCCCCATACATGCTAGATTAGAAGGAACAATAGTACATATAATTGTCGAAACAAAAATGATAAATGCGCGTTAATACAAACAAGGGAATCGTAAAACCACTGGCACATTTATGTATATGGTCTGGTTTCATGTGGGGAAAATATAATGTAGGCATTATAAGCAATCGGAGATGTGTCACAACAGCAGGATGACGACTGCAATGTGACACTTTACGGCTGAAAATGCGCACAAGCCAGTTATTCCAGCCTCGTCACGCCCGAGGAGGTTCTAATTAAAGTTAATCTAAATGTTTACATATTTAAGCAACATTTGCTTTAAATTTGACTAACAAACAAGTGGAAAACTGAGGAAGAACGTGAATAATTCAGTAGAAATGCCCGTTTCAGAAGTACCTGTTGGACGCAAGCCTTTGTGTGCCCGGTTACCGGACGCGTCTTTGCCGGCCGTTGTCGCCTCCAGGCGCGCATTCCTTTAAATCCATCTTGCTGGGCTTTGCGAGGAGCGACGGAAGAATAGAGGGAGGAGTTTCTTTGTGGTCAATCCGGGCAGGAGTCTGAGCGGGTCCACGCACCTTTTTCCCCCGGCGGTATTGACGAGAGGACGCGGAGCGCCTCTACTCGCCTGCGTGAGTCTTTTCTCTGTTCGAGCTGAGCGGCTCTGTAAATCCCAACAAGCATTCACGCGTTGCCTGCACGGGTTCCAGATTAAGCGTTTTTAATTCTGGATTAGCGCTGTTGTAAATATTGCCATTGTGAATGAGGGAACGCGCACAGGGAACGTGTCCACCTTCCTGAACAAAAGGAATTATTATCTTAAATGTGATATCATTACATTAGACATGTTTACGTGATTTTTTCTGATTTTGTTTCTTGGGAACTTTGGAATTCCACCCTTGTTTGTGTGCACTTAACGTCTTGGCACGACGCGTAACGATAAAGGCGTTGACCAAATCACGCTTCTTCTGCGTCTTTGCTCCACAGTCTCTGGTTTTGTTCGCGCTAGGAAGAATCTCAAGTAAAGGTCATGCTCTGCCTTTTGTGGCACAGCTCTTAACCCTCAGCCTGTTGCCACGCAACTCAAAGTCTAAATCAAAACGAATTACCTCAACATCGGCTGGTTCTTCAGACCTGGAGGTGATGCTGCTTCCACCGCTCTCCTCAGACCTTCTGGTTGCTCTTTTTGATCCACTTTTGTTCCGTTTTCCCCCTCATCTCGTCTGTTCTCCGCGCACAAACGGGGCTGCTCTGTGTTAGAGCGTCTGCTGCTCCACCAGGAAACTTTCTGGATTTACAGCCGTGTGTGTTTTTGTGCAGGTCGAATCCACGCAGACTGGAGCTACACTTACATCAACCGTGGCAAACTCAGGGGGTCTGTGGTGTTGGTGGACATACATATTCTGTTGAGCACCTTTGGTTTAAAAGTTATATTTAGGGCCCAAAGATAACAAATTTAACCACAAAGAGAAATTCACCGAGGAGATAAAAGATTCCGAGAAAAAGATGTTAGATAGAAAACAAACAACGAAAAAAAAAAAAAACAACCCACAGCAAATAATGAGATGTGTGTTTGGTTATATATGAGTGTAAGTTTTTTTCTACTGGGAATGAGATGCAAAAACGTAATACCTCCAAAAAACATAAATATGTGCTTCATTTTCGCAAATGATCAAATTAATATCAAATTTTCTATGGTTGTTTTTTATTCTGGAGGGATTATTACAGGGAAAAGGCAGCAGGAGCTGAAAGAGGAAACAGGAGCTGCATAGTAAACACCCATTTCATTAGCTCTGCACAAAAGGGAGAGACGAGAGCTGTCATTCATCTCATGCAGATGTTCTGATACTGCACCGTGTCTCACACTCTCATCATCACTCTCATCGCTCTCGTCATCTGAAGAGCCGTGCTGAGGTGACGTTCTCTGTTCTGGCTGCAGGATGTGGCTGACGCTTCTCTACAGCTGCAGCGGCGGCGCAGCTCTCCTGTACGTTCTGTACAGGTGGGTTATACCGTCCATCGTGCAGTATCACGCAGGGCTGGCGCTCATGTGGCACGACGTCATCGTGGAGAGGATGCTGGATGTCCTGACCCGTTCTACGCGTCCACAGGTGTGGCTTTAATATCCTGCGTTCGCCTGCAGCCACAGCAGCAGCAGCAGCAGCAGCTGCAGGCAGAGAAGAACCACCTTTAACTCATGGTTTAAATTAACTCAGTACAAAAAACAAAAATGAAAAAAAAAAAAAAAAAAATGTGTTGCTGTTTCAATTTTCAAATATGTGTTTTTTTTGTTTTCCATGTTGTGCAAGATTTCAAAACCTTTTGACAAGTGCTTGCGTTAAAATTGCGTTATGGGTTCCTCCTGCATGGCCGCTTCTGTATGCAAATATCTGCATAAACAGAAGAACATCAATATTGATGTGAGACAACAGTTCTCTGTGGTTTTATGTACCGTTCCACTATAAGCCTGTTTAAATACTCCAGAAAGCCCTCACTGACTGTTAGCACCTGAAGTGGAAGCAAATTTGCCTCGAAAGCCCTGTTTTCCTCTCTAGTATGACAAATAGATGACTATTGAGGGACTTGTAACTGCTAAATCCTTGAAAAAAACAGATAAGTACTAAGTACTTAGTCTTAGTTTATTTAAAAGGGGACAATACAATTTCATGACACATGGTTAAAAAAAGCCAGAATTAGCCAAAAGGCTAGTTTTCATCAGTAGTCGCCTGGCCATGGTGCAAAAAGAAATAAAATCCATTTGGAAGAAGAGCGTAGTTAGATACTTGCAAAAGTGTTAATATAACAAATGACATATACATAACAAAACTGTTAAGGAAGCACGGAGCACACAATACTTATACAATATAACACAAAATACACATTCAAACACTTACTATACAATTAAGAGAGAATAATACATCACAACATGTCATTTAATCACAACGTCAAAACACCACAACAGACTTGTCTTTTAATGTTGGCAGTTGTAGGTGTTGATAAGCCACATTTTCAATTTTTTTGTGAAGGCCTTGTATGTTGTAAGCAGGTGAACGATGTCTGTGTAGATTCTCACTCATCCAGGTCATAGTTATCCAAAATTAGATCTCTCTGTGTCAACTGGACTGAGGTTTCCTTGAAAACGTTTCGCCCTCTCTCCAGAGAGCTTCTTCAGTTCTAAGTTTGCTGGGGCAGAGCTTGAAAATATAGCCCTGTGGACCATTGGCATATATATATATATATAGCCCTGTGGACCATTGGCATGTTAATGGCCCGGGTGGTCACCTTTCAACCACTCTGCCAAGGACTCTCAGGTGACCACCCGGGCCATTAACATGCCAATGGTCCACAGGGCTATATTTTCAAGCTCTGCCCCAGCAAACTTAGAACTGAAGAAGCTCTCTGGAGAGAGGGCGAAACGTTTTCAAGGAAACCTTTCAGTCCAGTTGACACAGAGAGATCTACTTTGGATAAGCAGGTTAACCTCCTCAGGTACTGAGCTCCACTCGGTAGCGCTCCTCACTGACCAAGCCGACTTACTGAAAGTGCTCCCGCGCAGAGGAATGAAACAGTCACCTCTGACGGAGCCTCGAGTGACACGCTCAGAGCTGTTTCTTTGGCTGATGAACTCTGCCAGAGGATCTGGAGCCAAATCATGCAGTACTTTATAAATCAAATTTAAATCTGCAAATATATGAAGACTGTCCCAGTTTAAAAGACTATATCTTTTTAAATATAGACAATGTATATTTCTTACTTATTGTCAGAATTCTAACAAAGACTGAAAACATTTTATAATGTAATTATTAAAAGCACTTTAGGAGTTTTTCTGTTATTATTCTGCTTTCAGAGGCTGTTGGGTGCAGTACAGAAGAACGCCACTAGAGGGGACCCTCGCAGCGTGGTCAAAGCCATCGATTATTTCTGCAGATACACAGAGTGGGCCATGAATGTGGGGGACGAAAAAGGTACCGATCGCTCATTATATGACTGTTTTAATGAGTGAAATGAAGAATTGACAGTTTTTTCTCTGGTCCACAGGCTGTATTTTGGACTCGGTGGTGTCTGAGGTAAATCCAGCCACCGTGTTGGAGCTGGGTACCTACTGTGGTTACTCCACTGTGCGGATCGCCATGCTCCTTCCACCTGATGCAAAGCTCATTACTCTTGAGTTCAACCCAGACTTTGCTGTGATTGCCCGTCAAGTCATTGCCTGGGCTGGGTTAGAGGAAAAGGTACATTAATAATTTTCTCATCTAGTAAAATGAAAAGTTATATATTGAATAATGATGAATTTCAGGTCTTCCGGCCAGGATTAATTTATGCTGACCTGCTCTGTAGGTCCACTTAGTCGAAAGTTCGTCTGGTGACTTGATCCCCAAGATGAAGGAGCAGTTTGGGGTGAAATCCTTCGATCTGGTCTTCCTGGATCACTGGAAGGATCGTTACCTCCCTGACACAAAGCTCATGGAGGCAGGTTTCATGCTCATTTTCCCAAACATTGTTTCTCAGCCTCTCATACAGACTTACCTTTCTTTTTCAGGAATGTGGCCTTCTCAGGAAAGGCAGCGTCCTGCTGGCAGACAACGTCATCTGTCCCGGAAGTCCCGATTACCTAGACTATGTCCGGAACAGCCCCAAATACAGAAGCCAGTATTTCAAGTCTCACCTGGAGTACACCAAAGTGGAGGATGGCTTAGAGAAATCTGTGTTCCTGGGCTAATTTAGGAACTCATAACCATGTTTTATATTAGAAAACCTCTGATAGACGTGTTTTTTCCAATATAACACCTTGAAATTAAAAGTAATGTGACGTGGGAAACTCTCGTTTGTCTGTCGTGCATTATTTCTGGAGCACCAGCAGATGGAAGCCTCACTGTTTGATGCCTTCGGTGAGACGTCTAACTGAAGCAGTGGCACTAATCATATCTCCAAGAATCTATTTGACGGACAAAAAGGCTGCAAACTGATCCAGGGCAGCTTTTTTCAGAGTAAATCTAATCTCATAAATAATAAATCTAATCCAGCTGCATTCTGTGCTGCACAAACCTATTTTGCGCTCTGAAATTCTCCACGGCTGCATTGAAAGGTGTGTGTGGAGTGTGTGTGTTTGCGAGACTACAAATCAAATCTAATCTCTGAAAGTGACGGAGTTCCACCACAGCGTGGGGGGGTGGATGGTGGGGGGTGCTGCCTGCATTTGGTCCAGATGCATGAGAAAAAAAAAAAAAAAAAAAATGGGCTCGTCCTCCTCATGCTTTCTTCACAGATGCCTGCATGATAATCCCAATCTGTAGCCATTAGTGCAGCGAGAGAACAAGCAAGGAGAGTTCATCAGAGAGAGAGAGGAAGGGGGAGAGAGAAAGACAGAGAGAGAGAGAGCAGAGAGAGAGAGAGAGAGAGAGAGAGAGCTTTTAAAGGATTTGGCAGTGATTTGTAGAATCTCACTGCTGTAATGTTGCTCTTTCCGTCTACTTTTCTGCCATGATACTACAAGCTGAACTCTCAGGAGTCGGAAGCTTCCATTTTGTCTTTTTCAGGCAAAACTGTTTCTTTTCCACATCATTGTTTTCAGGGTGTTGTGGTGATTTTTAAGAGTGCGTCCTGAAATGAGAGAGGATTTAGTTTTGGTGAAGGGAGAAGAGCCGTGCCTCTAACGTATAATCAGATTTTGGACCATGGACGGTGGCGGAGCTCCTGTGGTTAATCATCTGAAGGTTGGCCAATGAAGAATGGACAGGTAAGAGAACGTGCTGCTGGAATATTCAAATTAAAGACTGCAAATATGCAGAATTATTCCATTAAAAGCCACAACTTCAGAAACCAGCCTTGATGCTGATTAAAAATGCAAATTAAATTTTTTTCTTCGTTACAGATTTTATTTATTTATTAACTGTGAATTTTGTCATGCAGACAAAATTTCCCTCTATGTTCCAACTTTTGGAGCATGAAATTCCACGACGCTTGTCCTGATGGTTCCTGTTGTGCAAAATTGATATTGTTTCCCACCCTGAACCAACTCTGCACCATAAAAGCCTCCAACCTTCACCCAGACTCATGTGGCACGCTGGCTAAAATCTGCACTCTAGCGTCCTCGTGGCCTAAGCAAGGATGTGTCCGGACAAAATGGTCCAGAACAAATAAGAACTTTTAATTAGTGGCATTTAAAATAGTTGCAGAAAGCAATTGTGCATCTTTTTTTTTGATGAGTTAAAACTCAGTAATAATAATAATAATAATAATAATAATAATAATACTTCTGTCTGACTGTCCTCAGGTGTCCAAGGTAGAGGGAGTGGCCTGGTGTCTTCAGTACCTGTGCTGGCCATCACCATGGCAACAGAATTGCACCCACCCCTTGTTTCGCCTCCTGGATACCAAACATGGGTTCGGCTGCTGTGGCTGCTGCTGGTTGGCGTCGGCCCGCGCTCGTGGGCTCAGCAGGACACGCAGCCCCAGTCCATCAAGATTGAGGGTGACATCACCTTAGGGGGGCTTTTCCCCATCCACTCCCGGGGTCCCGCTGGGGTGCCCTGTGGGGAGGTCAAGAAGGAAAAGGGGATCCACCGGCTGGAGGCCATGCTGTACGCCTTGGATCAGATCAACAGTGACCCGGATTTACTGCCCAACATCACGCTGGGGGCCAGGATCCTGGACACCTGCTCCCGAGACACCTACGCGCTGGAGCAGTCGCTCACCTTCGTGCAGGCCCTCATCCAGAAGGATAACTCCGACGTGCGCTGCTCAAACGGCGAGCCTCCTATTATCCCCAAACCGGAGAGGGTGGTGGGAGTCATCGGCGCCTCTGGCAGCTCCGTGTCCATCATGGTGGCCAACGTCCTCAGACTGTTTGCGGTGAGTTTTCTTTCCTCTGTGTTGCAGAAGCGCCGGTGGGGCACACATACACACCACTCCTGACTGGAGCACCAGCTCAGAGACAGTTTCACCTTCACACCTTAACCCTTTCCTCTAGTACAACCAGCACACGGAGCCTCTCAGACCAGCCGCCGGTTGTTGTCGGCTGTTGTACCTGAACCAGACCGCGGATGGCTCGTTTAGGGTCAAATCTGTTGCATCCCCTTCAGGTTTGCTTAGATCTGAAGCTAAATTCATGACATCAGCAGAGTTTAGAGCGACAGACCTGAGCTGGTGGAAGTTCACTTGCACACGTATCACTATATTGCTGCTTTTCAGACAGACACCTGATCACACACGAGTTATAATTTGAATGGATTTTGGTCTTAATGGATGCCGACGTGACAGGATTTCCAATCCATTGCCAGCGGAGGCTCTGGCAGGCTAATCCTTGCTACGTGTTCATGGCAGTTGTTGATTGACCTCTGATAATTTATTACACTGCTCATATCAGTAATGGAGGACTGAATCTGTAAATCCCACAGTAGGCCATATTCCTGTGGACTTACCCACAGAACTCTGGAGACCTCTAAAAATAATCCCCCAGTCGGAGTAAAATTGGCCAAACTAGTTTTGTACGAACCTGGTCTGATGTGTATTTTGCATTCTTGAGAGGGAGGATGTTGAGTTGAGAGCCAAGGAGAGGGAGCTGGCACCCAAGGCAGATGTTGGCTAGAGCATTAAAGATCCCTACCTCCACTAAGCCCCTCTCAGCAGCTCAGGACCCCAAGCTGAAAATAGAACATCAGTGTGACGGAATGACATTGGTTCTAGAATAACAGCAACTTGTGGCCTGGGCGGCAGATTTAGCTAAATGGTGTTCTTACTCCTACTGTCCATATGTGCTGCCCTCTGCACCGCAGACGCTTGTAGACCGCCGTTCTCTATACGCCGAACATGCTCTGAGCCAGGGCAGAGGTGCCAGAGGTGCAGCCACCATATATAAATACACATATACACACATCCATGTGTACAGAGCCACACATGTACACACACAAACTCATATAGTATGTGCATAGATGTATTTATACATGCATAGAGTATGTACAGGTATGTATGTACACGTTACTTACTAATCCTTGACGAAGCTCCAAATGATGTATGGACATGTTAGCATGCTAGGTGAAGGGGGGTGGGGGGGTCTGAACCTTTTTCTAACCAATCAAGCTGACAACCTTCTTAATTTGGCTTTTGGAGATTTTAGATTATTGTGAAGGCTCTGCGGGCCTGATTAAATAGTTCATCGGGCCACATGTGGCCCCCGGGCCTTAGTTTGCCCACCGCTGCAATAGAGAATACTCATCAACTTAAGCCTGCCTGTGAAATTTCTTTTTGAGGTCATATTTTATACTTGAAGAATAAGGAATAATGAGAATTATCCAGCCAGTACGAGACCACAGCTTCATCCTCCTGCCCAGTTTCAGTCATGACAAGAACGTTTCAGCACTGCTCGACTGTAATTGATACCGTGTCGCCGATACGGTTCATTGATTTTAAAAAGTGAATTGCAGACCACCTCTCTGGGTTTAATTTGCGGGAGGATTGCTTTGTTAATTATAAATTTTAAAGCACCAAACGGAGTCGCGCTGACACAGATTGTCCTGTGGAAATGAACGTCTGATATCGCCGCAGTGTTGGTAAACTGCGGCTTTGATTAAGTTTGCTGTCACTGATGCTGGCCAGTTAATTTGAGTTTAATGGAGTTTACTCACCCACCAAGTGATGGGCATGTCAAAGAGCAGCTGCCTGAGGTTATCAGAATTAAATATATTGTATGGCTTACAGCTGAGAAATGCTAGCCTTTTTCTAGTCTCTTGATCTCTGTCTCTCCCTCTGTGCCTAATGTAATTTGACTAAAACCTCTATAATCCTTCTAGATAATCTGTGAAATGGTTCTCTCGTTCCTCTCTCCTTCTCTACCCCTTGTGTCTACCTTTCTCTCCTCGTCATCTCCAGAGGGCCCGATACTAAGCCACGCTGGGGGCACTGGTATTAGCAGGGTCAGGGTGGAGACAGTCATTAAAAAGTAGCACACTGCTAAATTAATCTTCTTGTCCATTTTATGCATTTCCAGCCACGTTTGCAGCCATCTGTATTTCACTGGGACGCTGTCTTTGCTGAGTGTTCCCAGAATTACTGCACGTTTTCAACTCGACCTTTCCACGACCACTGAACTGTCCTTGTTTCTCAGATCCCTCAGATCAGCTACGCTTCTACCGCCCCGGAGCTGAGTGACAACAGCCGCTACGAGTTCTTCTCCCGCGTGGTGCCTCCTGACTCCTACCAGGCCCAGGCCATGGTGGACATAGTGAAAGCCATGGGCTGGAACTACGTCTCCACGCTGGCCTCCGAGGGCAATTACGGAGAGAGCGGCGTCGACGCCTTCCAGCAGATATCCAGAGAAGCAGGTCGAGTGTGGTTGTATGTCTGCAAACCTAAATTAGACCTGCACAATCTAGTCTGCTAGGAGACATTTTAAACCTGTGACTCTTAAAATATCTGAAATACAATTGATTTATTCAATCCAATTCGATTTTCTATCTAAGCCTGAGAAACTCCTCCACATAAACAATTAGTGCTCTTTAATGATTTCTGCTGCCGCTCCGTCCGCTCTGGTCACCAGGAGATGGATCATCGGTCAGCAGATATGATCAACAACGCAAACTGATATTGTGGCCGGGGAATCCTCATCATCATGCTGCCAGTCCTATCGATCGGTTGAATGATAGATTACTTGTATTGCAAATAAGTGCAGCTTTTGTCTGAGTGACGAAATAAGTAAAACGTGTATGTCACCATATCATGATATAATACCTGTATTTACATGTGCTAGAATTGCAAGATTGAGGTTTATTGTGAAAAGTGAAAAAGGTGAAGTAGTTTGTTGACTTAAGCCAAGTACACACGGCACGATTTCCGGCGTCTTAGACTCGCGACTCGCCCTCACCCAAAATCAGGGTGAGGCACTAATCGTCTTGGCGACTGAGTTAAGTACCGCGGAGACTCGACTAATGAGCCTGACGACGCCCCGCGCCGAGTCTTAGACCTAAAACTGGATATCAAACCTGCTAGATATCCAGGCTGCTCGTGGTGACGTTGACAGAGCTCCAGCCAATGAGAGCAGACGTGGGCGTGGCTGCAAAATAAGGAAGTGAAAAGGAGTAGTAGAGCGCCTGCGGCAGAGCAGAGAAACAGAACACATCGGGAGATTAAAACAATGCTTTTGCGAGTTCAGTGGACACAGGAGACTCCGAGTCAGCCACTGTCCGCACCAACCACGCCCACTTCTTGCACCAATCTGCACGCCACTAATATGAACAGAGCAAAAGTTTTCTGCAAAAACTGCGTAGTTGTGACTCCGATCTTGAAACCATTTGAAATTGTGTCGTTCTTTCATGTCTTTTTGTAAATCGTACATTTTGAGCTGTACGTAGTTGTTTTGTAGTTTTAATAAAGGTGTGCTAGTCTGTGTTTTTTTCGGACTAGAAGTCCCCCCGGAGTCGAATCAGTCAAAAAATGCGCCATGAATAAGAAAAAAAAATTGCACTAGACTATAAGTGGCATTTTGTGGGGGAAATTTATTATTACAAAATCCAGCACCAACAACAGACATTTCATTACAACAATAACACTGCGGCCACCTACTTCTGTGACAGTCCTTGTCGGTCACGCCTCCTGTGATGGAGAGAATCGCGCTGTGTGGACACTCCCGTCTCAGACGAGTCTTGTAGCGTGGACACCCAATGCTCGAGCCGACCCTGTCGAGTTGCGCGGTGTGAACTCAAAAAAATCGTGCCGTGTGTACAAGGCATTAGGGAGTCTGGAGGAGCTGAGAATGAGTGACTTCCTGTGGGCCTCTGAGGTACATCTCAGTGGGATCAGGACCTTCAGAGTCTGACTGGAGGCTACTGGAGTGACATCTTGACGATATGGCCTGTTCATGTTTCTGCTCATGCTAAAGGATGTTAGCCTCCCTGGATATGAGATGGGACGTTGGCCTCCTCAGGGGTTGCTTCAGTATTACTAATAGGGAAAGAGTCAGGCAGATGGAGAGGAGCTACTCTGGTGCAACTAAATGCCAACAAGCTAGGATGCATCTTTTTGTTAGTGATATTGAAATGCTTTAGACAGGTTTTATAGTCTTTGCAATGAAGACAGAAAAGTCACAGACCCCATGTTTCTGCCTTAGGGGGTCTCTGTATTGCACAATCCATAAGGATCCCAAGAGAACCAAAACCAGGAGAGTTTGACAAGATCATCAAGAGGCTGATGGAGACTTCCAACGCTCGCGGGGTCATCATCTTCGCCAACGAGGACGACATCAAGTGAGTCGCTCTAACAACCTAGCCATTACTGTGACATCAAGGCTCCAGTAGGATAATCAGAGTTTTTGTCCTCTTTCAGGCGAGTGCTGCAGGCTGCCAAAAAGTCCAACCTGACCGGCCACTTCCTGTTTGTGGGCTCAGACAGCTGGGGGGCCAAAATCTCCCCCATTCAAGATCAAGAAGACGTGGCCGAAGGCGCCGTCACCATCCTTCCGAAAAGAGCCTCGATTGACGGTAGACCTACTGGGCCTATAGATCAGAAATATTACACACAGATGGAATCAGTCGCTGTAGTCAAAGACATTATCTATGATCGCAGCAGCTGCTGACATTGATTGATGAGTCTAATATCGACCCAACAGCGGAAATGAATGATGTTACAAGTCTGCAAGCAATATTTTCATCCTGTCACCTAAAATGAGGAAAACGGCGCCTCTGTCATTGTGTTTTTCTGCTTCTCCTGCACACATATTCACTGATCACCTCAACCACAAATAAGCATTTCTTTGTGCACTGACTCAGGTTTCGACCAGTATTTCACCTCAAGATCTCTTGAGAACAACAGAAGAAACATCTGGTTTGCAGAATTCTGGGAGGACGACTTCAAATGTAAGCTGACCCGCTCCGGTATAAAGTACGAACTCGGTCGGAGGAAATGCACAGGTGAGCAGGCGACACCAGGTCTCGTCACCAACCTCACTGAGCTGCTGTTCTGACTCTTTTCTCACCTGTCAGGCGATGAGCGAATCAGTCGAGATTCGCAGTACGAACAGGAAGGCAAGGTGCAGTTTGTGATTGACGCCGTGTACGCCATGGCCCACGCCTTACACAGCATGCACATAGACCTCTGTGCCGGCTCCATGGGCGTCTGTGACAAGATGGACCCTGTGGAAGGGCGGATGCTCCTGCAGTACATTCGTGGGGTCAATTTTAACGGTGAGCGCTCAACGTCAAACTGTGTTTAACGCGCGGATCGTCTCAGTTTTGCTGTTCGACGCCGTTCTGTACGATAAACCGCTGCCGTTGAGCCAGCGGAGGAGAGGCATCGCTCTGATTGGCTAATAAAACAAGAGCACAAAGGAAGCCGATCCTAAAGCGAAGCCACAAGGCTAAGACGCGCCGCAGAGGTCCACTTACAGCAATAACAAAGAGGATCATACAGCGGAAACTAAGATGGAAACTCGAACAGAAAAGAAGCGAGGCCACATCTGTGGAATCTTCCCCATCTGCTTCTTTAACAACAGCCAACCCACACAAAAGCAAACACAATACCAACAATGTGAGCTTTCAGAAAAGCGAACATCTCCCGTCCATCAACAACACGAAGCCTTCGTCCTGCCCTCTTTGCTTGTCTCTTCCTTTTCCTTCTCTCTCTCTCATTTGTCCGGATCAACCATCAGTGCCACAGAAGCGCTGAGTGGTTTTCTCAAAAGTCCCAATTCTCACCGTTCTCAAACAACCATTTACATTTGAGTGCACTAATCCTGCAAAATGGGTGCACCTTCTCTCCATAAGGCGTCATGTGATTTTTGACCAACAGCTTTTTAATCGGACGTGACAGCCATGAGCGATAAGCCTCGTGCTTTTCCATCGCTTCTTCTTAAAAGTTTTGAAAGGAAGTATATTAAAAAAAAACAAGATTAAAGGGAAGGTTAAAGCTTGAAGTGAGAAGTGAGAACACTTCCTCTAAGCATATCTTTTTCCCGAGGGCTGACTCCCTGCTCTTCCATACACACAACGATCCCTTTCATCTGCACCTTTCATGAAAAAGTTAGTTTGAAGAAGAGAAAAAAAAGGGTTCCATGAGAGCATCCTATTTACTGCCCTCCGCTTGCTGGATGACCTTGTCTTGTATGAAAGATTTTCTGAATAGTCGCCTGCAGGGACCCGGGGGGGCGGGGGGTCATTCCATCATGTTAGGGCAGCAGAGCAGAGCGTACAGAAAGGACTGTCTGTGCGGACGCCAACCTAAAGAGCATCCTGCACTCAGCTTTCGCTCGGCTGCACAGCGCTGTCGAAAAGCAAACGTGAATTTCATTCGGCAGCATGTGGGCGTTTTCTCAGCTGTTACACATAGATGCTGGGGGGCGCCGGGGGCGGGGGATTTGCCTTTGTGACTAGAACAAGTGATTTCATCTCTGTTTTCACCAAACAGGAAGCGCAGGGACTGGAGTGATGTTCAACGAGAACGGAGACGCTCCTGGTCGTTACGACATCTTCCAGTACCAAATGTCTAACGTCTCGAACCCTGGTTACAAGGTCATCGGCCAGTGGACAAATCACCTCCGGCTCAATGTAAATATTCTACTCGTACTTCCAGCAACATTCGTGCCACTCTGACATAGTTCATAGCTACTGTTATTGTAGCGGGTCTGTACGTTATGTGAGGGACTGTTTTATGCCCACCCAGCTGGAGGAGATGCAGTGGTCAAGCGGCGACCGCAAGATCCCAGAGTCGGTGTGCAGTTTCCCATGTGAATCTGGAGAGAGGAAGAAGATGGTGAAGGGGGTTCCCTGCTGCTGGCACTGTGAGCTCTGTGACGGCTACCAGTACCTCCTGGACGAGTTCACCTGCGACATGTGCCCCTACGACATGAGGCCGTTAAAGAACCGCACCGGCTGTCGACCCACACCTATCATCAAGCTGGAGTGGAGCTCACCCTGGGCCATCATCCCTGTCTTCCTGGCCATCCTGGGCATCCTGGCCACCACCGGGGTCATCGTCACCTTCGTCCGCTTCAACGACACGCCCATCGTTCGAGCCTCTGGCAGGGAGCTCAGCTACGTGTTGCTGACGGGCATTTTCCTCATCTACCTCATCACCTTCCTCATGATCGCCGAGCCAAGTGTGGCTGTGTGTGCCTTCCGCAGGCTGTTTCTGGGGCTCGGCATGTGCATCAGCTACTCTGCCATGCTCACCAAGACGAACCGGATCTATCGGATCTTCGAACAGGGGAAAAAGTCCGTCACGCCCCCTAAATTTATCAGCCCCACCTCCCAGCTGATTATCACCTTCGTACTCATCTCAGTGCAGGTATACGTGCACATTCACATGCACAATCTGCTGTAAATCGTCTGTAGCACTCAGGCTTGTGCTCCTTTTTCCGCAGCTTCTCGGGGTCTTCATCTGGTTTGGGGTGATGCCCCCGCACACCATCATCGACTATGAAGAGCAGAAGCCCCCAAATCCAGAGTTTGCCCACGGAGTCCTCAAGTGCGACATGTCTGACCTCTCCCTCATCTTGTGTCTGAGCTACAGTCTGGTGCTGATGATCACCTGCACGGTGTACGCCATCAAGAGCAGAGGGGTCCCAGAGACCTTCAACGAGGCCAAGCCCATCGGCTTCACCATGTACACCACCTGCATCGTCTGGCTGGCCTTTGTGCCCATCTTCTTTGGCACAGCTCAGTCTACGGAGAAGGTAGGTGGAAATTACAATTTCTGCGTCTTTTTCTCTTCTTTGCCATCCATTTAATGACCATAAACATTCTTTCATCTACGATAACGGTGCTGTCTTCTATGTTTTGCTTCCTGTCACATTAACATGCGGTTTCTGCTGTACTCGCACGACGAGCGGCCTCTGTAGCTCGTGGGCTCTTTCTCCTTAAGTACGATGATGATGGAGGACTATTCGGGAAGTGTGGTGCGCTGCGGTTAATAGAGAGCCTTATTATGAACCAGTCAGGCTGAAACAATTAAAGCCCGAGGTGCTTTCAAAATCTTTTCACCTCCTTCGAATGGAAATGAGATGAATTAAGTGCAGAGAGGGAGGGAAAGAAAGGAGGCCAGATTAACTCAGACATCAGGGATGACTCGTAGCCACCCTATTCAGTTAATCATCACTTTGGAGGAAGGAGCTAAATATAGACGTTAACATTTGCCGGTCTTATTGAAATAATAATTTTCATCTTCTTGTGTGAGGCCACGTCCTCGAGCTGGTGATTTACCTGTTTGATTACTGTGTGGAAGAAGATGGCGAGTGTCGCCTCAGGCCACGTGCACCAACACAAGCCATAGAGGTCACAGAATGGAGCTGAAAAGCTTGACAGGAATGAAGGATGCAGAATAAGAGGCTCTGCTCTGACGTCAGACCTGACTGTGTTCTGCTGCAGTGGATGCTGTGTGATTGATGACTAATTTATGGCACACATATATCTTATTTATGGCACGCATGGCTTCATTTATGCACAACTTCTGTGGTTTGCTGGATTATTTAAGTTCATAATTTATCAGAGACTGATCTCGGGAGAAGTCGATTCTCATTATTAACATGAAATCCTCAATGAGGGGACAGGCAGCTATCAAGAGAAATGGTCAAAGCCCAGAAATAAAAGCTTTTTTTTAAAGCCTACAGTACATACAACAGGTCATTAAACATTCATCAGGGTAGAAACGCTGCCAACTGTGCTTTTGAGATTAAACTTGTAAAAGCTGCGTTGTGTCGGAATATTAAACCTGGAATCTGGCATTTGCTCACCATGTGATGGACTTCTGTCTGAGATGTGGCCTCTCTGTTCCAGATGTTCATCCAAACCACGACCTTGACCGTGTCCATGAGCCTGAGCGCCACAGTATCCCTGGGCATGCTCTACATCCCCAAGGTCTATGTCATCATCTTCCACCCGGAGCAGAACGTCCAGAAGAGGAAGCGCAGCTTCAAAGCAGTGGTGCAGGCAGCCACTGTGTCCACACGCTTGTCTCAGAAGTCCAGCGACAAACAGAACGGAGAGTCCAACATCGAGCCAGACAGATCTCAGTGACACAAACCAAACGGGGTCTTCACAGGCAGTAGGCCCTATGGAGCTCGTGGGTGGAAACGCTGCATGTATGGAGCAGGAAAGATGCTCCTGGGTCTTTCTTTCACTGATTTAATGACTCAGATCTACCGAAACTGGGACAAAGCATGAAAGTAAATATGAGACACGTATAATCTGAATACTGACATTTTTTTATTGAAACACCAAACTCACCACAGCTCAGAGATGAGGTGTTTTTAAATTCTTCCCCAGAGAAGGCATCTTAAATGGTTTGCTCTGTCCTACTGGTATGCAAATCCTGTGAGGTCAGATTTTTTTTTTAGTTTGCTGGCCTCAAAAAGCACTGCATGTATTGTTCTCTGTGTACAGGAATGTTTTTTAATGTGATGTATATATGGTCTTTATTTTTCCATCACACTCAAAGGTACGTTGATACGAAATGCATCACCATATTGTCATTTTATAAAACAGTTAAAGCTGATTATTTATTGCAAATCAAATTACTAAGAGGGACAAAAAACTGTTTTGTATGCAGTTACTTACAAGCACTCAATCAAGACATTTTAACCGGGACATTCTGCCTGGTTTGAAAAAGTTCCACTCCTGTTTGTTAAAGCAATTTATTCAAAACTCACTCACTCAAAAAAATAAAAACTCAATCTGTGTGATTTTTTTCCCCTCTAAAATTACTCCTTTAACATATTTAACAGTATGGTTTGCAGTTTTCTTTTGGTGACGAATATTTTTAATATAAATTTAGTCAGCTGTTATCACGTGGTGTATTTCTCCTTCAGCAGGCTGCGAACGAACAGGTCAGTGTGTAGGAGGGAAAATGCTGCCCTCTAGTGGAAAAAGTCCGTCACACATTAAAAAAAAAAAAAAAAATACAGCAGTCACTGGACCCCACAAAAACCTTCAAAAACTTTTTATGAGAGTCTTCACATCCGACATCACTGCAAAAGCTAAAAAATATCTACAATATAAAGATAAGTGCAAAAAATAATTGAGTACTTTTTCAGACCAGAAGCAGCACAGGTGAAAACGCAGACTTTAAAAAAAAAAAAAGTCTGTAGGTGTGTTGTAAGTCTCTCACACATATACATATTAACACAATATAACCCACAGTTCTCAGGACACAGTCTCTGAGAAATCAAGTTCTTCACGCAATGTAAAAAAAAAAAAAACTAAATACCAGATGTCACCAAAGCATCTGTTGTCACAATAAAGTTCCTTTTTCATTGTTAAATATAGTTCAGCAGGCAGAACCACTTCCAGATGGTTCTTTGTGCCACCACAGAGCAAACCTGCTACCCCAGAACATTGTCACTCCATGGGTAAGGAGAAGAGATGAGGATTTACTCCAGGAAGTTATCTAGCGTCAGGCAAGGAGTGATCTTGGCTGGAGGCCTGGATACCTTCTTCCTTTTAGCTTTCATCAGTGGACGAATCTCCGCTAAAGGTGACTGAGTGGAGTTTTTGGTTAAGGAACGGTGGTGCTTTGTTTGATTACTTAAAGGTGGACCATCAGACCAGCTTGTGACAGCATAAGTAATGATTTCAACGCAGAAACAGCCAACTCACCCACCCGTCCACCCATCCATTTAAATCACCGACCAACTTTTTCTCCAACAATCACCGAACATAAAAAAGGATACAGGCTGGATAAATTTAGTACGTCCTCCCAAACCATCGTAACCAGACTGAACCTAATAAAAAGGACATTTTATGATCCAAAACAAAAGCAGAGAGTAACCAGATAATGACTGTTACATACCACTCCAGTTTTCCTCTGAGGGTCCATCATGCTGCCAAAAGTCTTTTTTCGGAAGAGGAGGGAGTTCTTAAAAAACAGATCCATGGATTCTCCACCATCCCCATTCTGAAGTGAGACAACTCCTTAGAAACACTAATAAAAACTGCATCTAGAGTGACCTCAAACTCACCTTCATTGTTGAGTTTTTTTCACTTTGTTTGAATGACGATGACCTGAAAATATGTAATTTTATACAAAATTTAACACTTTTCTACTGCAGAAATTAATGTATTGTCTGATCTAGACATGCATTTCCACAGTAAACCTACGCCAGAGAGTCAAGTCGTATCTTCTTGGATGAGACGTTTGCGTGTCTCTTTGCCACATCGTCTGGTGTGGTGACATCATAGGTCATGTTGAGGTCAATGTCTTCGTTACCTGAGGGTGGGCGGAGGTGGGGCTTCGTCACATCTAACGGGGCCGGGCTAAAAAAAAAAAGTGTCAGATAAGTAAATCACACAGAGTTTGCCAACACACAAGCTGATCTGGGATGGAATAGCTGCACACCTTTCAAAGACAAGTCGACTGAGCGCTTCATTTGTCCGTGTGGGTGTGCTAAGAGTCTTCTGAAGGAACTCCACTTTCTTCTTTAGGCTCTGTGGGCACAGATTCAGGCAAGTGATGAAACCAAACGTTTTCTGGTTCTGGAAACTAAATTATATTTAACGGATTTTCCTTACAGAGATCTCTTTCTCTGCATTTTTCAGATCAATCTGCAGAGACTTCATGTCCTCTCTGGTCTTTGTAACCTCCAGTGATGCTTTGTGCAACTAAAAGAAAACAGCCTGCTGTAGAGCACACACGGGAGAACCAATTCCTCTGGATAAAGCAACACATCCATATAAATTACCTTGTTGTTTGAGGTGAGCACTTCTCTCTTTAGCTTCTCACACATGTCATTTGAAGACTTCAGGCTTATTTTAAGATTATCATACTCCCTTGATAAAGACAACAGGACAAACACACACACACATCAACAGGGCAGTGGTGTCGGACAAGGGATAAAACTGGCACGTCAGTGAAAGGAAGCTTTTACTTTTTGAGCGAGATACAGTAGATGGAGAGCTGCTCCACTGCAGCCTGGCCGATGCCCATATCTGTGATCATGGACTCCACCTCTGCTCTCTGGCCCTGCAACAACACATCCAGACTGCATCCAAGCCAGAAACATTAATGCACATCAACAAAAATGGATTTTGTATTTGAGTCTAACTTTGAAAATAGGCTTTGTGACATTTAGGCCCTCTAAACAGCCTCGACAGAATGACACCAGATACCTTTCAAAGGTTTTCATTTTGACCCTGAGTCTTCGAGCCTCCTCTCTGGCAGCCTGAGCGTCATTATGTTGTGATTCCAAGTATGTCATCTGTTTCTTTGTAGAAAAAAAAAAATCCAAATTAAAAATGAAGTACAATCCTATGATATCCATAAGAATAAAAAAAACAGTCAGCATACTTACTCGGAGGGCAGAACAGAGCTTCTCCTTGGCATTAATGTCTTTCTGTAAACTGTCCAAGTCTTTCCTTTGCAGCTCCACAGTTCCCATCAAATCATCCATCACCTTCTGCTTTTCTCGCCAGTCTCGCTCTGGAATTTATTCAGACACACGATGAAGTAAAGTCCTCCACTTTTATTAACTCTCAGGATCACAACACAGGCTTCTCACCTTTAGAGCTGAAATGTGCTTTAATTCGATCTAGCTCATTCTGGGGAAGGTGGAAACACAACTTTTAAACACATTTATGACGAAGCAAATCAATTCCTGATGATGGAATACTCCAAACAACATCTTGACTAAAGAATACCATTTATTTTTAGTTAGGTTGGTACCTGCAAGCTCTCCGGGTCTCCTAAGCCTGAATCCTCTAAACCGATGTCAAAATAGAGCCTTGTTATAATGTGTCTAGTGCTGACCTACACAAAGACCACAATGTCCTTTAAAATCCTTTAACAACATTGGTAAAATTACGATTTTTCTTTTCTTTTTTTACTGTACCTGTTTTCTACACTGTGGACAGGTTTTTGTGGGGGCTGTCTGAAACCATCGGACAAGACTGACAGAGAGATGGGAAGCAAATGAATCAGAATGTCGGTGAATGTTTTTACAATGTACACCTTTTAAAACTGAATTTACCATTCATGGTGGAAAGTGTGTCCGCAGTGGATGGCAGCAACGTCTCTGGAGTGATCGAAGAAGTCGGAACAAATGGTGCACTGTGCTCGGATAGGCATCTTCGTCACGGCAATGAGGCTGTTCGAATTGGTACCAAAAGAAAAAGAACTATTGTTTTTGGCGACGGTATTCACTTTGCCAAACCCCGCACATGTATGTAGACTACCCAGCTGTTTCGCTAACAAAGTAGCATGGCTATAGCATAACATGTAACGCCTGCTAGATCTAGCATTCTATGCTTGGTGCTAGCTCTGTTATCCAAAAGTACAATGGTATAACTTTTAGAGCGAATTTTTCGTGTTCGTGTCCACTTCTTCGTTGAGAATCTAAACATCCATTATTTTAAGGCGAATATAGCATCGTTGGCCAGGTTTAAAACAACTCACAAACCGTAAGCTTAAACAAACACAATGGCTATGGCCTGTCGCCGCTGTACGTTCAAACGCAAGTACCGCCCCTATGCTGCGTTCAAGTGCTGTACGTAAAAGTTGGTTTAAAAGAAAACTCCTCAATTTTTCATTTATTTGTAATAATACATCGTGTTTTACATTATATCACTTACAGCAATAGAATGATTCACCTTGTTACAAAGTTGCGTGCTGACGCTGGCTCACTTTCAGCACCTCTTACTTTTGTCACCCAAATAAAACGTGTCGAACCCTAGAGTTTATTTTTTTCCTCCCCAACCTCAAGTCCCACAATTCCTACTTCCACAATTATACAGGAAGACTTGTGCCTTGTTTGTTAGCTACAGCTATAGGCTACAACACAGCGCTCAAATGCACACAACTCCGGAAATTAAAGGTAGAATTCCAAGTAATTGAAACTGTCATGAGTTTTCTGCGTTTGCCTTGAGCGAAACCCGACTAGCATAAAATGACGATGGCTGTATGCTAAAGTTAGCTGCTAGACTTGTCCCTTCCGGTGGCAACCATATGACATGCCACCTGCGTGTCATATGTTACTCTGACACGGAACGTTGCCACAAAGGTTATTCTACAAAGAAGAAAACACGTTCAACCGGAATGAAGTCCTTATTGTGTTGCAATTGAGTATCACATCAGGCATTGCTGACAAGAATGAAAATTAAGTTTCTTAGATAGTGAAATGTCTTTCCCCGCTACTAGTTTTCATATTGTCATAATTGTGCGTCATAAAAAGACTGACGTCGTCTCAACCTGGAGTTAGATAAACTTTGTCCCATTTTTGCCTCTTACTCGCCAGGTGTGTGTCCGTAACTAGCAGTAATGGATGGAGAAGCCCAAAGGGCGTCTGTGGCATGGGAGAAAGTAACTCTGGCTCCAGTGGAGCGCCTGCGCTCCGACAGGGCGGATAGCCCCACGCCAGGTCTGGTGGAGGGAACTGAACCGGGTGAGCTTGCCTTCCTATTCAGTTCTATACATAAGTTGATGACAGTCTTCTTTCTAACCCCATCCAGTGAAGAGATAATTATGAATCTTAGAGGTCAAATGATCAAATGCAAATACATTCCACCCACTGGAATTAATGCCTCTTCCCTTCCACTGATTGCAGGTGCTGTTCAGAAGAGTGCATTTTTTGTTCATGCACATTCTTTTGAAGATCTGACTGCTGAGGCTGAACAAGAGGCTGTCCTGGAGAATTCAGGACAGCCTGAAGATGAACTTCAGGGGCTAGTGGGAGAGAAAACCATCACTGACCAACACATCAAAGATCTTTCTCCACAGAGTAGATCCAAGGACGAAGACATGTCCAGTGAGGCATGGAGAAGCCACAAGAAACATGTGTTTGTCTTGAGTGAGGCAGGAAAGCCAATCTATACTCGCTATGGCTCGGAGGAGGCTCTGTCCAGCAACATGGGTGTGATGATGGCCCTTGTGTCCTTTGTTGAAGCTGATAAGAACATAATTCGTTCCATCCACGCAGGTCAGAATATTACAGATATGCAGTTTATTTGTTAAAATGTGTGCGTCAAAGCGTCGCTGTAATATGTCACCTCCACTTTTGTGTCAGATGGTTGCAAAGTGGTTTTCCTCACCAAGAGGCCTCTGGTCCTGGTGGGTGTGTCACAAACCTATCAGTCAGACAAGGAGTTGCTGCGGGAGCTGCAGTACATCTACTACCAGATCGTGAGTCTGCTCACCCTCACTCAGCTCAATCACATCTTTCAGCACAAACAGAACTACGACCTGCGGCGCCTGCTCGCCGGCTCAGAGTACCTCACTGACAACCTTCTGCATCGGCTAGACCGGGATCCCGGTCTGCTGCTCAGCGCCGTCACCTGCCTGCCTCTCTCTAATTCTGTCAGAGATGTGGTCTCCTCAAGCCTGCAGGCAGCTAAAGCCAAAGATCTGGTGTTCTCTATCCTTTTGGCCGGGGACCGCCTGGTTACGCTGGTGAGAAAGAAGGACCAGTTCCTTCACCATATAGACTTGCATCTGGTCTTGAACCTCGTGGGTTCTTCCTCATCTTTCCGAGAGGGCGAGGGATGGACCCCCATCTGTCTGCCCAAGTTCAACACTGCTGGGTTTTTCCATGCGCACATTTCATACCTGGAGCCTGCATCTGAACTCTGCCTCATCCTGGTCTCAACTGACCGGGAGGACTTTTTTAACATGTCCGACTGCAAGCAAAGGTTCCTGGAGAGGCTAACCAAGCGCAGTGCCTACCAGGCCTTGAAGGAGGCACTGAAATATCCCAGCTACTCTGTGGAGCAGGTCGGTATTCCGGAGCTCAGGCACTTCCTGTACAAATCAAAGAGCTCAGGATTGTACACAAGGTTGGTCAGTTATCGTTACGCTTTTTCTGTTTTTTATTTCTCTGAGTATCCAATTAAGAAATGCATTGTTCTTTCATTCCTGTGGCAATTCATTTGACAAAATTCTCATTACCTTTTACACAGTCCAGAGTTCCCTGAGCTGTATCAGTCCGATGAAGAGCAGGAACGGCTGATGGGATTGTACCAGGAGCTTCACAGTCACCTGCATCATCCAGTCAGACCTCTCCGCTTCTTCTACTGCTGCAGCAACAAGGAAAACCTTCTAGCATGGGTTAGCATCACCTCTACATAGATATGTTTTACACCAAATCCACCGTTGTAAAATCTTAATGTTTATGTGGCCATAGGGTTTTTTTTAGTATCAGTATCACAGACTGTCTCCTAAAGGGTCAGGGAGATGTAATGGATATAGAAACACCAGAACTTCTAGATTCATAAGAACCTTGAAGCCACTTAGATTTTATATTTTAGCCAATGACAAGTTCATTTTTAAAAATGCGTTAAAAACTGTAGGTGTGGCTGAAGAAAGGCAGGCTACACCAGCCAGCTGGTGTATCTCTCCCGCTTTTCTTTGTGTATGATTGTAAAATGTACGGTCATCGTTATCATGCGTTGCAGTAAGTGTTTTGTGTGTCACGGTAGCTCTAAAGCAGAGGTGGGCAAACTAAGGCCCGGGGGCCACGTGGCCCGATGAACTATTTAATCTGGCCCGCAGAGCCTTCACGATAATTTCTCCAAAAGCCAAATTAAGAGGTTGTCAACTTGATTGGTTAGAAAAAGGTTCAGACCGCCCCTTCAGCTAGCATGCTAACATGTCCTCTCAAGAAGGTGGGGCCAAACATCATTTGGAGCTTCATCATCCATCTCTAGTTGGACCAGTTTACAGGCTCTTCAAAATATTACAATACGTCAAGCCAATAATACAATAATAACAGTCAATAATACATCAAGCACCATTTTTAGTCAACCTCTGATCCTCATTTGGGGGGGCTAGTTTCCCGCACCACCTGGCCGGCTCCTTCACCAAGATCTAAAACGCAGTGTGGCCCTTTAGGCAAAATCATTGCCCACCCCTGCTCTAAAGGTTTTACTACACTTTAGCATCTCGTCTCAATCTCACCCGCAGGTGACTAATGGTTTCGAGCTCTACCTCTGCTTCAGTCCTCTGGGGACCAAAGCGATGGCCGTCTCTGCTGTCAACAGACTGCTGAAGTGGATCAGGAAGGAGGAGGACCGTCTCTTCATCCTGAGCCCTCTCACATACTGAGCTCCCGCCGCCGCCGGTGGACCTCCTGACACGAACACTGATAACTTGAACCCTGATGGACTCGGTGCTGACTTGGCGGTGGGTGATCAATTCGGACTCTTTTATCTGGGTCTCTGGGTGAATTTGCAGGTTTGATTGCTGACACTGGTGGTGCAAGTTGAACTTGGATTTTAACATTTGAGAGGATGGAAGTATAATGGCACAATGGAACCCTAACCCACGACAAATTGTTTCACAAAGGCCTCGTATTCATCTCATCATTTCACTTCTAATATGTAAATAATAACAAATACAATAACTGGAAATTTCTGACCACTTTAATATCAAAATAATGCGCAACATATTCTTCTCTTTTATCAGAAATGGAGTTTATCTTAAATACATTACTGTTTAGTTTTATATAATCAGTATAAGAACATTATGGTTTTGTAATGTGTCCTGTTCTCAGCCACCCTGATCAACATTTACTTTAACCACTTTAACACAAACGAATTTCTTAATGTGTTCAAGCATGTGCCATAACATGCTCATTGATTATAAAATGATTACGCAGACAGCTATTATGGGACTGGTGGTGTAGGTTTCCAGTGTTATCACATCTGACCTTCAGCAAAGCCCAGCTGCTTCTGGGTGAGGGACATGGTACAAGCTGCTCATCACAAATCATTTATGCTCAAAGTAAAAACACAGTACAATAGATAACAAAGACTATACATTTAGAAATGTAAATTAACAGTTATTACACTTTAAACAAACTGAAAAAATACATTTAATCATCTCACATAAATCACAGAGAAAAACACAGTTATTTTTCAGTCAAGCTGTGTTATCTCTTGAGGAAGCATGCAGAAAAGCCACATAGTAAGACATTCCAAATGATCTTAGTGTCACTGACAAAGTAAATGTTTGTTGAGTTGAACTGATTCAGGGCATCAGTGTGATAAGAGATCTGAAAATGTAAAGGTCCAGCCGCCCACAGTTCAAACAATCCCACCTAGGAGCAAGCAAGGAATAAATAATGTGTCTACTACTGACAGCCTTTTAATAATTCCTTTACTAAATACCACTCTGCAAAACTAAACACAAGTTTGCAATAATGTTTTGTCACTACTTTAATAAATGATTTCAAAGAAAACCCGAGTGTCAAAGTTTTTTGTTTTTTGTTTTATTCTTTTAAATTGACCTTTAGTGACCTCTGAGCCATTACAGACAAAACAGGCGGCTCTGTTGCCTCAACAATGAAGCAGGTTCACTTTCAGAATCATCACCACTGTGACACAAATATTGAAACAATAGATCAGTTTCATGCTGATAGGATCACGATATGGATTATTTCCATATGAGTAATTATGGGTCAGTTTCGCTTTTTGTTGACACTTTTTTACAAGTCGCTTCGGCCGCGCGTACCGGAGGCGGAGCCAGGCGCGTCGCCTCTGAGGCGTAACAGAACCAGTCATGCTGGGAATTCCAAACCAACACAGTCTACGCGCTGTGCGTTTCCGAGAAGCTTTGGCTTTTTATGTCGAGGTGGATCTCATTCCTTTAAATTAAAAGACTAAAAATTCAAACTTTTCTGTCGACAAAACACAGCCGCCAGTCGGCTGTTCGGCAGCCGGGAAGGAGAGAACCAGCGAAGACGAAGACCACGGAGTCTAACCTGCCCAGGTAAGGCTGACAGCCACCGGCTTTATTCATCTGTCACAGAACCCACCGGGATCATCTAAGTCGTGTTGTTTATCACCATCAATTCATAAATTGAAATCAGTTTTGGTACATAAAGGTTGCTGCTTGTGTCATGATCAGTAAAAAAAAATAAATGTTATTAATTCAGTTCTCTTATACAAAATCCCAATTTCCACTCATTTTTGAGCATATTCTTAGTAGATATACAAGGCACAATGCCCAGTATGATGGAGAAGAGAGCCGCTTAACTTCTCCCATCTTTAAAAAAAGAGAGGACAAACCTGGTGAAAAGCCTTCCAGCAAAAATATCAGAAGTACAACAATTAGGCAGTGTTAAATTATGCTTGCAGGGAGATGTCACAATGAATTACTGATTGATCTCTCATCTGCAGGGTCACAGTGGTGTAAATGCAGAGCTGTTGTGTCTGTGCTGGTGTGGGACACATTCCCACTAAATGTATGCATCTGTGCCCCCGGGGCGCCGATGTTTACCCATCAATCGTTTGACCAGCAGATTGCATCTTCAGATCCCAGTGGTTCCCTCCTATGCTGATCGATAGCACCGAGGTGCCCTTTCTCACTCTAATTATGTTTAACCAGTGTACCCATGAGCAAGGCACCACTGGTGCATATTGTAATCAAACACACGTGGCTCAAATGCCATTGTTGGAAAGTGTATTTGACAGATTAGATAAATACAATTTGTCAGGCTAGAATTAAAAAAAAAAAAATCATTAGTTCACAGATAATAAATAGATGGAAATATACTGATAACTTTGCAGAATTTTACGGAAAAAAAACTGGTTAAGGAGGTTTGGAAGTGTGTTTTTAAAACACCAACGCAGTCCCGAAATAGACCCCTGAACGGAAAAGTTTCAACCGTTTGCTTTATTAACCATGAACATCAGGAGAGTCAAGCAGAGCCATTACTATGTACACCCATGTCCTGACACCTTCGCCCGAGTTTCACACAGAGCAGCAAACGTTAAAATATAACACACCAGGAAGTTTCTATGAATTATTGACGTGTAAAACATCAGACACAAAAGAATAAAGACAGTTTAATTATCTAATTATTGCTTAGAATTTTTTTCCACCGCTGCAAAAAAAGGAGTTTTTTTTCATTTACTTAAAACGGAACATTTTGTCTTATGACCATCAGTCCGTGCACATCTTTCTTCATGAACAGCACGTACTGGCTGTGACAGGAATGCAAAGTGGAGAGGCTGCGGCTTCTTGAATACAGCTTTACCATAATGTGTGTAGTTAATAATCCACCAAACATTTGTCTGCGATGAAGTTGGTCGCCGCTCAGAGGCTAGCATCCTGTTCCTGAGTCAAATTATTATTCCAAAATGTATTATTTTCACTTCCTTTAGCATCTTAAGCAGTCATGATCTTTGGTGCTATGGTTGTTTTATTTCATTACATGAAAAAAAAATGGCCAGGTTAAAATGAATAACATTTGCAGGAAGTCACAAATTATCTATAGTGAGAACCACTGACGCACGTGTTTTATTAGACCTTCTGAACATCCCCTCAGTTTCTGCAGTGAGTCAGCGGAAGCTGTTAATTTTACGACACTTGTGAGATTTAGCTGAGATGACAATAGCTCAGAATCCACTGTCCTCAAATAGCTCCATATTTTCATCATTAAGTCACTGCCTCTCCCATAAACAGCGGTTAAAATTAAGTATCTGAGGATGCTGTCGTCGTCTCAGGGTGTTTTGCTTCACAGAAACTAAACTCGATGAAGTATATTAAATAACGAGAACCTGACACGAGCTGCAAAACCAGAGTTGGCGATGCTAATTTTTTGTCTTCAACCAGGCGTCATCAGCTGCTCTTAAGGATGCTCTTGAGCTGGCAGCAGACCTGGAGGTAACCCCACACAGAGTGGAGATGGTCCACCGGACCTACCAGTGGTGGACATGCGTCTGGCTTCAGACCCTTCTGGCCTTCACCTGGACCACTTCCTCCACGCTGACGCCCAGCCCCGTCAACTTCTCTGTGGTTTACACCATGCCTTTCTTCCAGGCTCGGGGCCCCATCCACAACATAGTCAACAACTCCTTTTACCAGGAAGTGTATGTGGCTTCTCAGAACGTGATCGAAGCTGTCAACCAGAGCTTGGAGAAGGTATGGGAGCTTCGCACGGGGCCGGTGGGAAGCCCGGAGTGTAAGATATGTGATTTATGCAACATAGACAAGACCCCCAATTTCCTGGAGGACACAAACAATGAGGTTTTGCTGCTGGATACTCTGTTTATGTATTTGTACACGTGTGGAAGCTCTCAGCATGGTGTTTGCTATTTCCACCAACTTAATTGGACTGGAGAGCCGCCGTCTCTCTCCAAGTGTCTGTACAGAAAGGAATCGAACTCTGCTGCCTACTGTCCCGACTGTGTGGCCAGCTCTCTCGGCACCAAGGTCACCATGGTTGAAGAAGGTCAGACAGTCTACTTCTTCGTTGCCAGCACTGTCAACGACAGCGTGACCCAACGCTACGGAAGGAAGTCCCTGTCAGTGCGCCGCCCACTGGCCACGGAGGACGGCTTCTACAGTGACGTGCGCGGCCTCACTGTCCTTCCAAGCTTGAGGAATACTTATCACATTGAATACGTCTACAGCTTTTTCACCCAGGAGTTTGTGTTTTTCCTCTCGGTTCAAAGAGAGAGCCCCGATCAGGAATCCTCTCCGTTTCAGACCCGCCTGGGTCGACTCCCACGCAATGAGTGGGAGATGAAGAGGTACCGAGAGGTGATCCTTGAGTGCCGTTTTGAACCAAAACGCAGGAGGAGGACTGTAGGTAGTGAACCCTATAAAGACGTGGTCTACAACGTGGTCCAGGCGGCCCACTTTGGCAAAGCAGGAAGGGAGCTGGCAGAGGAGTTGGGGGCGGAGGAGGAAGATGACATCCTCTACGGGGTGTTTGCCGTTACAGATGACAGTGGCGTTACAGACCACGACTCGGCCCTCTGCGCCTTCCCCATGGACATTGTGAACAAAGCCATCGCAGACGGCGTGGACGACTGCTGTCAGTCGGGGCCAGAGCAGCTCTCCAGGGGGCTCTGCCATTTCCAGCCTTGTGAGAGCTGCCCACATGAGGTGAGTTTCATTTCTGCTCTGCTGTTGTTTTGACGTTTGTAGTTTTGGTAGCTTTGCACCATCAGGAGCTGGAGCAGGGCTATGGTAATCTCCTGGAAAAACAGGCTATTTTTGGGCTTCCTTCATTATAAATGTATGAATAATGTAATTATCAGCTTTGCGAGGATTCAGACCCCATCACAGATGCTGAAACTCTTGGTGTGGGAACCTTTAGAGTTTATGTTGAGGGGTGATAGAATAGAATAGAAATACTTTATTAATCCCAGACATGGGAAATTGACGAGAAAGAATGTGGATCTTACTGGTTAAGATGATCCATGTGCTTCCAACAATATATCACTCAGATTTGGAACTAAAAATAACAATCACTTGGACACTGAGTCATTAATTGGGTAAAGGTTTTTGGGTTCCTTTAGGAAATAGTCTAGTTACATTCAAGTCATACATATTTCTCCTGATGCTGATTTTTTTTTTTGTGTTGTTTTTAAACGTTATCACTGTTTTTGTGGTAGGCGAAGAGGAAAAATGTAATGTTACAGTTAAAACCCTGAGTTGTCAAAGCTTCAGCCTTAATCAGCTAATAATTTAGGTGTGTGTGGAATGATAAATTCTAGCATACTCTACTCAACTATGATTCACCTGTGACTCCTCATATGATCAGATTGTGACTCCCCAAGTACTTATCTTGTATGACTGAATGCAATCGCCATAACTGCTGACAATGTGCTAGTGTGTATTGTTTAAAGCGCAGCCATTTCTAAGGCCATCGACAGCCTGCTGAGTCATTATGAGCAGTTAAACAACTTCCACTGAAGTTTCAATAACTATATGTGCTTTATGTACGTTAAACACCACCTAAAACAGCAGATGGTTCATACAAAGCTTGTACAAATAATGTGTTTAAGGTATAGATATACCAGGGAGCTGGCCTTTTCTGCTCTGTCTGAGATTTCCTAGAAGGTCAGCTGGACCTCCTCACGTTATCTGGGGCCTCTGTGCTCCATGTCCTCGAGGGATGAGAAACAGACACCATTTGTTCCAGGACAGTATAGAACAAACCTGGCTGTATGCTTTGTTATGCCGTGGGTCTGTCAGGAGTACAGAAAGCAGGCTGTCAGCAGCCGACGGGAGCAGAGCGCGTCATCCCAAGTTCAGAGAAGCAGGTTGGGGCTGAGCGTTCGATTGCTCAGAGAGCGAAGGCGGTTGCTACGACGAGCTCTGCTCCAGTCCTTTTTTGGGTTTCTTTCACCACTATATTTTTGCCTTGTGCCTTTTTATTCTTCTGATTCCATTTGGCTGATGTATTTTTCTTCAATAAATTCTGGGCGACATTTTTGTTTGAAAGAGACAACCTCTGGTGCTCTGTGTCACTTTTTTGACACGAACACGTGGAAGGTGCCTTCTGTTTTTCCACCCAGCCAAGATGTAGGAAAACACCCTGCAACACAGGATGCAGTAAGGCTTCTTGTTACCTACTTTGGAAAAGCAAAGCTTTCTCTTTTTCTTCTTTTTTTCTTTTTTCCAGTAGTATCTATGATTTTATGCTCTGACTCTGTGGGCCATCATACAGAAACACACTCACGGTGACCCAGAAACAAAAGCTGAGCATTTCCCTCCTTTAATTGTGGCTGTCAGATTAAAACACAAAGGCCATTTTAATTAGCACGTACTCTTCTTTAAATGTTATTTTGCCTTTTTGCCTTTTGTGGAATTGCTTAGAAAGGTGAACTTTTCCGTCCAGGCTAATTATGATATTCCACGATTCTGTAATCTTCCTCTTACTTTTCTCTCTGATGAAACGATGTCGGCTTGATAAACAGCAGCGTTTTTGTTACTTATTTCTAATCCCAGTTTTGAATTTCAGCAGCTATGATAATGAAATAAATGCTAATATAAAGTGCACAGCCTTCTTTAGCCTTTAATCTTCTTCCTTTGCATGTCTGCAGTGGTTCAAATAGAATAGAATAGAATAGAATAGAATAGAATAGAATAGAATAGAATAGAATAGAAGTACTTTATTGATCCCAGACATGGGAAATTGACTTGTCCCAGCAGCATCATCAGTATTACCATATTTACAATATGGTAATACTGAAGGTTCTGGTTTAAAAACAAGGTTATGGCCTGTGTAAATGTTCCTGCATCTGCATGGATTTTCTGTATCAATTCCCTGCAGTACTCTGACCTCTAATCCATACAGCATCCAGGACACTTTAATTGATGATTCTAATCTGCCTGTAGGTGAGAGAGTGAGTGCAAAGGTTATTCGCCTCAATGTGTCGGCCCTGCCATGAAAGCTATGGTCGGCTGAGGACGATCTGTAAATATTTCCAGATGGAAACCTTCTGATTTCACTCCTGATGCCATATTGAGTGTATTTCTCTGTTTGATATTGTGGCAGAGCATGGAGAACAACGCCACCTGCAGGGACCAGCCCACCATGGTGTCAAAGCCGTACTACAGGGTGGATCTCTTCAACAGGCAGATGACAGACGTCCTGCTCACGTCTCTCCTGGTCACCACCATTGAGAACAAGACAGTCGCTCATATCGGCACCTCTACTGGACGCCTGCTGCAGGTTCATCTTGATTTGTTAAACTCACCTCAACTGACATATGAGTGCCTCTAATCAACTGTGTTTACGTTGACAGCTTGTTCTAACAAGATCGAGCCCCATTATCTTTGCCAACTACTCTCTTGTGGAGAACCAGAGGGTCTCTTCCATCTCTGCCGTTTACTCATCAGAGTATCTTCTCTTTGTGGTTGGAGACAAGGTACCGCAACAGAGGCATGTCTTTAAACAAGCATGATGTTACAGTGTCAGAAGAGATTGAGAGCATGAAGATGTTATCCAAAGTTAGATCTCTCTGTGTCAACTGGACTGAAAGGTTTCCTTGAAAACGTTTCGCCCTCTCTCCAGAAGGCTTCTTCAGTTCAGTACATCGGGTCAGCAGGACACCTACACCTAAAAGACAGCGGACACTCTTTTGAGGACAGTCAAGTACGTGTGCTGGTTTGAGAGGGGTGTCAAGGAAGCCATTGATGTCAAAGGTTTCCTTGAAAACGTTTCGCCCTCTCTCCAGAGAGCTGCTTCAGTTCTAAGCTTGCTGGGGGCAGAGCTTGAAAATATAGCCCTGTGGACCATTGGCACGTTAATGACCCGGATGGTCACCTGAGAGTCGTTGGCAGGGTCGTTGGCAGGGTCCGTTCACCTAGTTTTAGTTTGGGTGCTTCCTCTTTGTCAGTTGGGTCACACGGTAATGAGTCACCAGGTCTCGTCAAACGGTGTGAACGTTTGGATTGCTGATGAAGAGAGTGGAGGACTGCTTGTACGTGGGTGACAGAAAGTGCCTTAGTCCACCACCTCTGTTTAAAGATGGTTTTTCCAACTTGACATGAATGGCTTCCTTGACACCCCTCTCAAACCAGCGACCTTCTCACCAGCACACGTACTTGACTGTCCTCAAAGGAGTGTCCGCTGTCTTTTAGGTGTAGGTGTCCTGCTGAGTCCTGTCCTGAAGAAGTGGCCCGTCTGTGTTGGGCCATTCGTTTATGGAGGGGTTGTTTTGTTTCCCCAAAGCAATGTTCCTTGCATTCCTTTCATTCCATGAAGATGTTCTTGGTGTCAGTTAAGCTCCTGCTACATGTTGAGGTCAAAACTAATTAATATTAAGTGAGAATATCACTAAATCTCTGTCTCTCTATTATGTAACTACCTACTTGTTCTGTCCTACGTTTTGCCCAGCGCATGCACGTGGTGTTTCCCCTGCGACCTGAAGAATCAGCCGCTGTCTAATGGAAATCTATAAGTTTGAAAAGGATTCGTTGAAGAGGCTGAAGCATCAGAATGATCTCAGAGGCTTTGCTGTGCATGTAATATTAGAGCTGTTTTCCGCTGCTCTGGCTGAATAAGGCCTCTAAATAATCTACTTTGTGTTATCCTAATGAAGATGAAAAAGTTTTAACTGAATCTATATTTAATTGGATTAGCTCGTTAGAATTCACGGAAAAACAATAGTGATAATAGTAATAGTGGTGGTTTGTCTTTTCCTGAGTCTCTGCACAGAAGAAATGAATATTCGCTAACCCATTCTCTAAATATTTCAATAATTATTCTACTTTTTTATCATGTGATTTTAATAATGATCTTTCTGTTTCAGATGATCCAAGTGCCCCAGAGAGGACCAGGCTGCCAACACTTCCTCACCTGTGCCATGTGTCTGATGGCGCCTAAGTTCACGGGCTGTGGCTGGTGCTCTGGAGTGTGTTCCTGGGAGAATGAGTGTGACGATCACTGGAGGAACGAGTCCTGTCCCCCAGGAATCGCTGGGGTGAGCTTTCTGTCACGTATGCAGATTTTGTGGAACCCAAAATACGTAATTTCCTGCTGATATGTGTCTGCTGACACAGTTCTTCCCACGGACTGCTCCCCCTGACGGTCAGACAGAGCTGACGGTGTTTGGGTGGGAGTTTCAGTCCCCCTTGAGACCTGCCATCACTTCCAGAACCCACCAAGTGAGACTGGGACAAACCGTCTGCACCGTGCTTCCAGCCAAAAGCAACAACACCCAGTGAGTGGATGTACAGCTCCTGCTCTGGTTCATGCGATAGCCCACATTCTGCAGTTTCATTGTTTTACTTTCAGAGAGGAAGTAAATTTTAAGATGATGTTTTTGCAGTCGTATTGATTTCTGTTGATTCCAAACAGGCTTGTTGTTGCAGCCTGAGATCAGATTTCAGGGTTGTGGTATTAAAAATGAGTGGCACACATGCTGGCCTCACAGCTTTGTACAGTTTCAGAGGTTTCTGTTCCATTATAGCGGCGATTAAAGGCTCCACACCCACCCTGGACCTGCCTCTGTGGGTGGTCAACAATTTTCTCTCCTACAGTGTGCGCGTCCAATAATTTGCTACATATTAAGAAAGGCTAAGCTACTGTAGAAGTTTGAAGATTAATATTACACAAGTGTTTCATCCTTCTTCATAGTCTGGTTTGTAAGATTCGCATCAGGACAATGGAGCTGTTCACACCCATTAATATAACAGTTGAAGTGCACGAGGACAAAGCAGAGGGACGCTACTCTATTGACGGGAAGGCAGAGATGTCGGGATTCACATTTGTGGTAATGAACACTAGCTCTGCTGTTATTTAATATCGTCATTAAATAGGATAACAACAGTATAAAATCTCTCTAGATACCAAACATCACAGAAATCCTGCCCAACTATGGGCCCCGTATCGGGGGCACGCTCATCACAGTGACTGGACTTTACCTGGATGCTGGGAAGACCAGGAAGATCACGCTCAATGAAGTGCCTTGTCCTATAAAGAGGTCTGGAACGTCTCCCTGTAGCTGACAAATGAGCGGGTAGTCTTACATAGTTACCCTACGTTTTTAGAAGCTAAGAACGGGGATTTATGGCCACATTTTATGGCAGTGGGACAGTATGCTGTCCAACGTTCCCATTTTTGTGTGGAATAATTAAAGGTTTTGACTTCCGTAGACTGAGCCGTCTTATCCAGGATATATTCAAAATTCTGACGTCTTTTTTGTGTAAATACAGTAGGCTTAGCTTGTAATTAACATTCCTCTATCTCTCTGCAGAATCACACAGCCTAAAGGCAACGTGTCCTCCATCATTTGTCTGTCTCAGCACATCTCAGAGGTCAGGGATGTCCCGCTGAGCGTCTTTATCGACAAGTCCCCTATCCTCACCACCAAGGTGTTTTATTATAAAGAAAACCCAAAGATCACAGCTGTCCTGCCCGACTGTAGTTTTGACAGGTAAACCGGTAATTTTCTCATCTGACACTCACTTCTTCTGTTCATTGGCCCAGAATAACCAGTTGTTTGTCTGAATTGCAGGGGTTCGAAGATTGTGATTGAGGGGGAGAACCTGGACTCTGTTTATCGCACCATCGTCCGCTTCAAACCCAATGAGAGCCATTTAAAGCCTGTGACAAGGGTAATCTGCAGGACATACAGTAGATACAAATCAAAGCAGTTTTTAGAATGACGATTTGTTTAGCTCCCTACTGTGTTTGTAACCCTAGGCCAGGCCAAATACTCCATTCCCAGACAGGAAGGTTTATGCTGTGTGTTTTGTGTCGCATTGCTGTGTCTTAAATATTTCATACTCCTATTATTTTTGGGGGTTTGCGTAACTGATGTGACATTACACGTTCGGCTTCAGGAGTGTGTGGGGAATTCCTCACCGACCAGGATGGAGTGTTTCACACCAGCGTTTCCCAGGGACGAGACTGAGGAAGGAGAGCTTTCCTTTGACATGGACGGGGCTTTGGGACTTTGGAATAAGGAGTTTTCCTACCACCCGTATGGCGAGCCCATACCTTTTGAAACAGAGGGACATGTGCTGAGTTTGTACCCGGGGTTTGATGAAGTATCGCTACATGTGAGAGAGCCCACTGAGGCCTTTGGTGATGAACTAAAAGTATTCCGTAACAATGATAATGTTGGTAATTCTACCCTCTCTGTTCCCAGCATCAAAAGCTGAATCTGGTGAGCTCCTGCATGACCATCGTCATGACAGTGGCCGGCGTGAACTGTGATGCTAAAGTCCTGGATAATGAGATCACCTGCAGGATCCCCAAAAACATGACCATCCCCAGGGAAGGCCTGCCAGTGAAGGTCACCAGAATGCCCGAAAAAACGGAAAGTTTTCCATTTCTCCTGACTGAGCCGTGTCTGACAGAGAACACGGCTAGTGTCAGTGTAAACCACTTAGACACTCATTAATCTGCCGTTTTCTTTTTCACCCGGACTTTGATTTTCAGATCTCCATCAATGGCCAGGTCCACAACGTGGGCACTGTGGTGAGGGTCAGCAACCATTACATGGTGGGCATCGTCCTGGGGATCCTGGCTGCTCTGGTGGCGGGGGCCGTGCTGGCCTTCCTGGTCATGAAGCATTTGAGGAAGAAGAAGAAAGGTGGGCTGCTGTCCTCTGTTTGGACCTTGGTCGGACTTGGGAGAGTGAGATTTGTAATTTGTGGAAGTCTTTCAACTAGAACATCGTTGTTGTTTCTAAGGATGTACAAGTTTTCCTCTGCAGGGTTGATGATTAAAAAAAGTTATGAAATCTTTTCCAGCTTTGATGATAGAGAACCGGCTGGGGCAAACTGCTAGCCGCTCCAGTGCTAATAATGTGGAGATGATGCCTGTTGGAGACTACAGAAGAGGTGACTGTGTTGCATTACAGTCCTCTGACACTCATTTATTCATTGTACCCCTCCTGCTGGACCTTTAAAGATATATCTTTTTTATCTTTTAATAGTGGTGACCTTGAATCCTCCCAGTCCCCTTGCTGGGCCAGTGGTCTTCCCAAGCTTGGCTTATGCTACTGGCAGCATCGACCCCACGTTTACCCCTCTCATTTCTCCAGAGAAAATCTCCATCTCAGATTTTAGGCCGGAATTGTTGGAAGAGGTCAAAGATGTTCTTATTCCCGCAGAGATGCTTGTTGTGCAACACCATCGAATCATAGGCAAAGGTAAGAAATCATTTATCTATCCATCCATTTTCCACCACTTATCCAGGGTCGGGTTGCGGGGGCAGCAGCCTAAGCAGGGAAGCCCAGACTTCCCTCTCCCCGGCTACTTCGTCCAGCTCTTCTGCAGCCAGCTGGGAGACATAGTCCCTCCAGCGTGTCATGGGTCGTCCCGGGGGCCTCCTACCGGAGGGACGAGCCCTGAACACCTCACCAGGGAGGCGTCCGGGAGGCATCCTAATTAGGTGCCCGAGCCACCTCATCTGGTTCTTCTCAACGCGGTGGAACAGTGGCTCTACTCCGAGCTCCTCCCGGATGGCAGAGCTTCTCACCCTGTCTCTAAGGGAGAGCCCAGCCAGCCTACGAAGGAAACTCATTTCAGCCGCTTGTACTCGCGATGTTGGTTCTTTCGGTCACTACCCAAAGCTCATGACCGTAGGTGAGGGTAGGAACGAAGATCGACCGGTAAATTGAGAGCTTCGCCTTTCAGCTCAGCTCTCTCTTCACCACAGTGGATCAGTGCAGAGTCCGCATTACTGCAGACACTGCACCTCCCGCTCCATTCTTCCCTCACTCGTGAACAATGAAGTGCAATGAAGTACAACCCCGAGGTACTTGAACTCCTCCACTTGGGGCAGAATCTTCACCCCAACCTGGAGGAGGCATTCCACCTTTTTCCGGCTGAGAACCATGGCCTCAGATTTGGAGGTGCTGAGTCTCATACCGGCCGCTTCACATTCGGCTGCAAACTGATCCAGCGAGAGTTAGAAGTCACGGACTGATGAGGCCAACAGGATCACATCATCTGCATAGAGCAGAGACCTAATCCTGAGGTCACCAAACCGGACACCCAATCCCGACACCCCATACTCCCGGAGAACCCCCCCACAGGACTCCCCGAGGGACATGGTCGAATGCCTTCTCCAAATCCACAAAACACATGTGGACTGGTTGGGTAAACTCCCACGCACCCTCAAGGACCCTGCTGAGGGTATAGAGCTGGTCCACAGTTCCACGGCCAGGAGGAAACAGCATTGCTCCTCCTGAATCAGAGGTTCAACTATCCGGCGGACCCTTCTCTCCAGTACACCTGGATAGACCTTACCAGAGAGGCTGAGGAGTGTGATCCCCCATAGTTGGAACACACCCTCTGGTCCCCGTTCTTAAAAAGAGGGACCACCACCCCTGTCTGCCACTCCAGCGGCACTGCCCCTGATGTCCTCGCGATGTTGCAGAGTTGTGTCAACCACGACAACCCTACAACATCCAGAGCCTTAAGGAACTCCGGGTGGATCTCATCCACCCCCGGGGCCCTGCCACCACTTGGCACCCTGACCACTTCGGCAACTTCAGCCCCGGAGATACGAGAGCCCATCCCCAAGTCCCCAGGCCCTGCTTCCTCACCCACTGCACCCGACCGCTTTCGCCCCTCCTGCAGGTGGTGAGCCCTAGGGAGGGGTATCCTATGTTGCCTCTTAGGGCTGTGCCAGGCCGGACCCCATGGGCAAAGGCCCAGCCATTTATCTGTAACAAAACAAGCCTAAAGTGTGTAATTATTCAATCAATCTGTCTGTCTGCAGGTCATTTTGGGACTGTCTATCATGGCTACTTTACAGATCACAACAACAGAGAAACCCACTGTGCTGTCAAGTCTTTAAATAGTGAGTAACATTTGTTTCTTTTACAGTGATCTTGTGTCTGCTTTCTTAACGTCATTTACCTTTAAATTGAATCATTTATATATACGTGGATTTCATCAGGGATAACAGACGCAGAAGAAGTGGAGCAGTTTCTGAAGGAGGGCATCATCATGAAGGGCTTTCATCACTGTAACGTCCTCTCTCTTCTGGGCATCCTTCTGCCCCAAGAAGGGCTCCCTCTAGTGGTGCTGCCGTACATGAAACACGGGGACCTGCGGCACTTCATCCGCTGTGAAAAGAGGGTGAGGAGAGGGCGGCGAAATTAAAACCTGGCTGTGGAAATCAACAGCCAAAGTTGTGTGCAACCATCTGGTCATTACCGCGCAGCCTTTCTGACTCTTTTAGTTCTGCGTTTTTATAATCTGTTTTGGATTGGTGTAGAACCCTACTGTGAAGGATCTGATTGGCTTCGGGCTGCAGGTTGCCACGGGAATGGAGTATTTGGCCCAGAAGAAATTTGTGCACAGAGATCTTGCAGCACGCAACTGCATGTGAGTCACCGACGAGTAGAGAACAGCAGCAGCGACGTCGTTAGCATTCAGAGAGTTTTCTTGGTACCATAACGGTTGGGGATTGCACATCGCAGTTCTCAGCTGCACTGATGTCAATGCTGCTTACATTTTTGTGCGTTCAGGCTGGACGAGTCGTATACGGTCAAGGTGGCAGACTTTGGCATGGCCAGAGATGTTCTGGACAAAGAGTATTACAGCGTTCAGAATCACAGGAAGGCTAAGCTGCCCGTCAAGTGGATGGCCATCGAGAGCCTGCAGACACAAAAATTCACCCCCAAATCGGATGTGGTGAGAGTTTTTAGCAAAATTAAAATCTCTGCCGTGACTAAAACTGATATAAAATAATAGGAAGACGCTTAATTTTAAACAGGCCCATTATAATCATACAACAGCCGAACTGACAAATGGAAAAAGCAGAACTTAAGGAGTAGCTTGGCCGAAACATCTCCAAGAAAACATTAGAAAGAGAAGCTTTACAGAGGAAAGATCAGTGACTGAGAGTTCCTGTGAAGACTTTTCTCTCCCTCTCTGATGCAGTGGTCCTTTGGTGTTCTGATGTGGGAGATGCTGACCAGAGGAGCGAGTCCCTACCCAGACGTGGACCCATACGATATAACACATTACCTCCTGAGAGGCCGGAGGCTTCCACAGCCTCAGTACTGTCCTGACCCTCTGTAGGTAGCCAAATGTAAACATTATTTTATCATAACCATTTCAAGACTGCGGTATGGATTTATACACAGCAGTAAAGGATTTTAAAGTTGTGGAGAATAAAAACAAAAGTCCGCAAAATGTCAAAACTGTACACTGGCCCACTGAGTTAATGTGTACATTCTCATGACACTTTGCAACTGGGACACCTATAGGGTTCCTCACTAAGGAATAACTAGCACGTTTTGCTGCTTTAATGATATATAGTTTGAATGTAAGCTTTTAAACACTGACTCACTCGCCAATAGTGAATAAATCACCCATTTAAATTATTCGGATGGATGTAGAGCACCGTATGTCGACCTTAAACACAGACAGTTGCCTCGGCCAAGAAAAACACACCTTGAAAATTATTAACACCCGACTGTACTGCAGTGCAGTTTTATTTTCTTTCATTCGGTGTGAGCTAGATTTTTCTCAGATTAGTGCTACGCTAACGTTAACATGATCCCAAATGAGTCTATTGTTTTAGGTGCATTGAAATTTCGTTTTGAGATTAAATGGTCTTTAGGCCTGAACTAAGTTAAAATAAAGTGATGATATGACATGTTTGTTTTTCCAGATATCGCATCATGCTGCAGTGCTGGGACCCTGATCCGGAGCTGAGACCCAGTTTTGCTACTTTAGTGTCAGCTGTGTCCGTCATTCTATCCAATCTGGAAGGAGAACACTATATCAGCTTGAACGTGACCTACGTCAACCTGGACCAGCCGAGGCCCTACCCCGCCCTCACAGAGTCTGCTGACGAATACGACTCCATGGACGCTGAAGATTCTGGATCGGCGTCTTCCTGACCCGATCCTCTCTGCACTTCGCTGCCTTGAACTTGTACTGGTGCTAAAAAAGGAGCACAAAACACCTCAGACAGCTGTAATCACAAATCATCCTAGATGAACTGAGCACAGGGACGCTCAAATGAGTCTTTAAATACACGCAAACCAGCGGAGCTTGGTCACTTCTGCAACAATGCAACAGTCAAGAGCTTCAAAATGTTCAAAGGAACTTGAAAGTATATAATAAACATTAGGTTTCTGTGTTATTTTTACTAATAATGCATCCATCGCCTTGGCTTGCTGAACAAAAACATTCTATCTTTGAACACTTCTTATATTAGAAGCTAATAAACAACACTAATTTCTTAGACTTTGTTCAGAACAAATACAGTTTAAAGGCCAAGGGTCTTTTATACTGAAGAGGATTATGGCCATCCATGAGAAAAAAAAAATATAGGAGGGTAGTTTTTTTTTTCATCATTCGATAAAAAGGTGAAATGTCGAGAATAAAGTCGAAATATAATGTCGAGAATAAAGTCGACCTTTTGAGACTATAAGAACGAGCGCTTGTGACTGCTTCTACGAAATGCCGTGCAGGCATTTAGATGACTTGGTGAAATTATACTTTGGACTCGGCTTTAGTAACAAAGAATACTTCATTTTTTAGCTGACAAACACACTGTAGTTATCAGAATTAGGACTTTGTTCCTCTGCCGACAGTCGTGTCCGCGGTAGTTACAATGAGCATGCGCGTGCCGGTACAAACAGGAAGTACAGATCACACATTTGTCCTCACATCAAAGACGTCAGTCAGGGATCAAGACGACAAAGGAAAAGACACTATGGTGGGCGTTGTTAGGCTTCCGCGTCCCATTCGGCATATTACGAACACAAGCGAACCTATTTTCGTAACGGAGTTTGCTGAAGGGTCCCTATATTTCGACTTTATTCTCGACATTTCGACTTTTTTCTCGAAGTGCATGAGGAAAAAAAAACTACCTCCTCTCATTTTTTTTTTTTCTCATGGGTGACCTTTATCCTCTCCCGTACTTTTACCTTGACATGGATCTGGATATTTTTATTTGGTTTTAATGTCAAAATTACAAATAATTACCAAAAAAAAAAAAAAAAAAAAAAAAAAAAAAAAAATTCCATGTCCACATAAAAGAGTATGAGAGGTGGCATTAGGCAACAGGGGAGACAAAATATATTCCCTTATCATAGTGTTGCTGAGAGTCCCAGCAGTGGATCTCGTGTCTAATTATGTTGAGATATTTGGTTTTAATTAGTTTACAAAGATGCAATTGTTCTGTGCACTTTGGATCATTTTGAACACAAAGTTCTGATTTATCGTCACCAACTTGCTTGTATCTCTGACACACTGTTTTGAGATAGTATAATACATTAAGGTATTTATTTGTTTCTAGATTTGTTCTCATGCTGCTGAGTAAATTTGAGAACGTATTCAACTTTAAATCTGCTACCTGCTGTTTATTGTTGTTGCGCAACCAAATCATTC
This sequence comes from Pao palembangensis, assembly GCA_015343265.1. Lineage (NCBI taxonomy): Eukaryota > Metazoa > Chordata > Actinopteri > Tetraodontiformes > Tetraodontidae > Pao > Pao palembangensis. The sequence continues at coordinate 2,095,485 of CM027087.1, read as the reverse complement.
TACCAGATGCCCACTAGGGGTCACAATTCTCTCACAAATTAGTGTGATATATGCTTAAATCACTCCCAGCATCAGGGAAGACACATTATAGGCATGATCACTTTTTGTAGATTAGCTCTGCAACACAAGGTAATAATCAAGGCCTCAGCATTCTACACAACATAACACATGAGTACGTTCATCCGATAGTTTTGCAAACATATCCTAGCAATATACATTAACAGCTCTGTGGTGCACACAGCACATATGTCTCTCCCCATTACACACAAATGCAGACTCACCAACTACATACCAGAGAGAAATAAACACAAGTGTTCCGTCTGTTGTGCTGCCAAGACCAGGGGTCAAACCCTGCATGGTGGGTTCTTTGATATACTAAAGGCGTGGACAGCGACTGAGCCCAGCATATGTTTCGTGCGTGTTTGTGAAGTTCCTCTACGGCGGATTTTCGCCAGAAACAAATGTCCTTTTCTTTTTTTTTCTCACCTTGTCTCTTCCTGTTGCAGTTTGAGACTCATAAAAAAAAAACAAAACAAAACACATTTTGTGCAAAAGGCTGGTCACTGCTGCTCTCAGCGTTTATGGTTTTCAGCATCCTGGATATCAGAGCGTGCATGGATGCTCCTCGTCTGTACTTTTATTTAGCTGTGTATTTATAGACCATGACAGCTGGTGTTAGTTGTTGGGAGAGCAGTAAACATAAGACATCCTATTTGTAGTTTGACTGCGTCATTGCATCCTCTATGAATAACTGCTGCTCAAATGTATCAGGACTGTCTGAAGGTTTGGAAGGAGAAGAAGGGAAGTGTGAGACCTGCGCTACCTGACTGTCAGTGTAGGGCTGGGCTAATTATTTCTGCTGATGGCAGAAGCTCACAAAAGAGGAGGAACTGGAGTCAAACTGGGAGCACTTCTGCTGGGTTTCAGTAGGACTCTGCGTCAAACCAGTCCTGTGAAAACCCCGATGTGACCACTAAGTCTCCTCGTCTTCCATTTCTCAGCAGAAAGAAAACAGCAGAACTAGAGACGGGTTCACCTTGCAGACTGTGAAGAAACGTTCTTTTCATCTTTAATGGCTGGTGATGGATTCATCTGCAGTTGTTAAAAAAGGACTTTATAGGCATTTAAATTGGATGCAAACATCCTACGAAATGGGCCCGGGGAAGTTTTAATGTGCTCCGCTTTGCAACCTTGCACTTTCATCCCAACACAACCGGCAAACTACCGACTATCAGAGCCTCAACACCATTCAGCAATACTAAACTGCGCAGTCTTTGAACGGAGGCTTTGAAAAACAGTAAAGAAGAAGAAAATACTGTTGCCCCACGTTCAGTCCTAATTGGTACCTCCAGCTCTCAGTGCTTCTGAGTGTTATTTTAATTTACTGATTATTCTGCGATGAGAACATGTCTTGTAGCTATCTGCGAAACACCACAAATGGCACAGAATGAGGTCAGTCGGAACATATGTAACAATCAGTATGTGGACTCTGCTGCTCCACGTTAAAGTGTGATTTTTAACATTAACAACTAACTAAAAATGATCACGTTTACTGCACCTTTTTAATTCCGAGCTTTTGTACTCTAGATGGCGCTGCAGAGAGCCTCTGCTGTCCGAACCACTGAATTCTCCTGACGCTTGATGAAAACCAGCCATGCGTCTGTTTACTCCTACTTATCTCTGATCAGTTTATGGTATTTGGTGTGTCCACCTACACATCAGCACCTCCCAGTTCTCCCTGTGGGATTATGCTGAGTGACAGTTCAGGATGCTCAGATTATCTCGCACTCCTCTGAAATCCCACCATCCTCCAACACTCTTTCGTGGCCTCCCAGAAATCCTCCCACCTTCCATACCTGAGATTGAACTTCTGCTTTGCGCTGCACCTGCCTGCTGTTTCCAGACGTCTGCTGGCTGAGCACATCCGTCTTCGGCCTCAGAGCCTCCTCCATCACTGCTGCGCCCGTGAACATGCAGCGTGGGAACACGTTAGACAGTCCTCATGCCCTTTACAGCCGACTTTCTCGGTTGAGAACTGCAGCAACATGCAAGTAGAAGGAAGAGATCCATTGCAGTGCCGCAGCCACGTTAAGGGCATGGCGGAAGGACCCCCACGAGGTTGGAGACAAGCAGAGGCTGGTCACACACTCCTCTAACCTGCAGCAACCTCAGACATTGTACCGATGTTGCAGATGTGGACCGTCCACCAGCCATTCCCAGTTCTGGAAGCCCAGCAGCTGCAGAGAAGGACGTGTTGCTAGGCTGATGTCAGTTCAGGAAGAACATCCCTCTCAGGGGAGATCTGGTTCGCATCAATAAGACATTAATATTTTACACACTATTTTTTTGTTGTTGGAAGGAAAAAAATCAAACTTTTCCCTCCAACTGACAGCAGAAAACAGATGTGCTCTCTCGAGCTGAGTTCCTGAGCTCAAAACATCATGATGGTAAAAAAAATAATAATTTTTTATGTTACCCAGAAGGTCTTCTTTTATTTTTTATACTGATATTACAGCATTTAGCACAGGTCGAAGAAAATAATGTGAGAATGACTTATTTACTGCTTCTCAACACTTAATGTTGGACTTGCAGCTATCCAGACTGAGAGTAAAGCAGGGATCAATGATCTCCTGTCCCCATTAATCTTTATCAGGCGGTGGCAGGCTTCTCAGGTGTCCACAGGGAGAAGAAGAGATCTCGGCCCGTCAGGCCCAGTCACACCTCTGCTCTCCGGAGTGCAGACTCTATTAAACTGCTGGTGTGTAGAAGGTGTGTTTAAGTGGTCGCGCTCCTGCTGGAATATCTAACAATGACAGCGTTCTCTGGCCACGTGGCTGCACCGGTAACGGTGAGTCATGATTTTTTTTTCTTTTTTATGTTCATCACGGCAACAGGAAGAAAAAGGGCTGCAGCAGGTTGTAAAGAAACAGTCATGAGTTTGTTACTTTGTTGATTGATTATCTGCTGAAAATCAGCTCCTGGTTGTCTGACGTGTTGCAGGAATTTCGATGACTAATTTCAATCAATAGACGCGAAGCTGGCGCAGTAATAAATCTTGTGAAAAAGGGCTGTGAAGCCAAGGAGAGAAATGATGCCAAACTCAGCTCAGCCTGTTTTACCTGATGAAACCCCACCACCCTGAAGAAATCTAAAAGTGCTGCAGACAACAAAAATCATTTTCTTGGCAAGAAATCTTCCAAATAAATGCACGAGTGGTTTCAAATCAGCAGATCCAAGAGTTTATATTTAAGGAGAATCATATTGTCTTTAGTATTTTGGACATGGCTGTATCCTGAGATTTCATTTTTATCACTTTGTGACATTGCATCTCACAAAGTTTCCAGCCATTATTTTAAAAAAGCTGGTTTAACTAAACATCCAAAATACAGTTGAGAAGAAAAAAAATCATATTGATCATATCGTATCGTATCATATCGTAATTCAAGTGAAACGTCTCCTCGATTAAAATTTGTCCTTTCCAGGAGATGACGCGTGCAACATGTGAAATGCATTTAAAGAAGAGGAAATAACATTAACACACACTGTGAGGGGAACGGCTGGGCCTTGTGCACCTAAACAGACGCACAACAAGATATTGTTGCTGCACTTTATTGCTAAAGAACAAAAGAAATGCTGAGACGTCGTTAGGTTAGACTCAGGTACGTCCATCTTTTTGTTTCATCATAAGCAGGTAACAAAACATATATTTTCTATTCTTCAACATCTGCTTTACTTGCTGATGTAACACTGGACCCTTTTCTCTCCGCCTTTTATCCCAAAAACATATTTTACAAGTACAGCGTGAGCCTGATATAAACCTCGAACTCGAAGTCTCACAAATTATAAATGATGATGACACAGATCCAAACACAGCACAACAAAAGTTTAAAGGTTTACTTTCTCCTGACAGACTGGGCCTTTGGGCCAGTTTTCCTCAACACACGGCACGAAGTATGTAAAGAAGTATGACACTGAAAGGGCTGCGAAAAGGAAAAACTACAAATTTAACTTTAAAAAAAAAAAAGAGTTGTCCCAAGGGACAGAAAATAAGGCAAAATATGAAAAGAAAAACAAGTGGAAAAGTTTACCCCACAAACAGGTATTTCAAAGTAAAAGTACTGAATAAAAAGAAAACATTTCCCAATTTTTCCAACCACAAATAAGTCAGACCTCTTTGTTCGGCCATCAGAATAAAAATGGAAGAACAGCTTCCAGCTGGTTCCAGGTCCCAAAGACAGAGTTCAATTATGGCAGCCTTTGTCCCTGTCCTGTTCCTCCAGCCTGCATTGTGTTCCCACACTGCAGAGCAAAAAGAGTGATAAGCCCGTGCTCGCGGACACCTCGTGGTGTGCGGGGTGATAACTCTGGAACACAATGTGGGGGTGAGAGAGCACACATTCGGCTCATCTGCGTAATTGCCACGCTCGGCAATGGCAGCTTTCGGCTATTGTGCGTCCTCGCTTTGATGGAAATTTCTTTTCGCTCCTTCATCTTCCGCATGCCTTATCTCAGAGGGACCTGATGATGTGAGAGACAGCCCAATTTTCTCCAGTAATCATATTATCATAGCAGTTAATTTGCGTCAGTCAGTGAGACGAAGCCATTAGGCTGGTTCGGCTTAACGGAGAAGATTCCACTTCTCAAAAGATGCATCCGTGTTTGGAATTTCGCCATTTATCGCTGCTAATCTGTCCATTCACAGACGTCCACCTAGAAGCTGTCAGACTTTTCGCTCTTCCTCAGAAGGACCGAGAGCGTGACAGGTCTGCGTGCACGGAACGCGCTCACCTCCTCAAATCTCCCACAGAAAAAGGGATTGCGAGTGAGCAACTGTTTACCATTCATGCTGATATATGTAGGCCGAGTATATTTGATATTTTTGTGATAGGAAGTTCCCATTTATCACCAGGTACAGCGTGTCTTTTTTCTGCTGACTAGTTGACAAGCGCGGCGCACAAACCTCATGAAGAAATCATCCATCATGCAAATCCTCCCAGCTTGTCACTTAGCACTGGCTGCTCGCTGGCTGTAATCAATAACCCATCAATGAGCAGCACATCCGCAGACAGCAATCTGGCTGCTTTTTTTTTTTCTGAGTGCCACAGCGGCATCACGCTGGCGGTCTACCTCGCATCAGCATCCATTTTTAATCATCATATCTGGCCTCGCCGCTGCTCGTCAAGTGCTCCGGCCTGCTGTCGGAGTTTGGGCTTGCAGAGAAGGATGAGAGCTCTTACTGCTGCCATGTGGAAATAGATGTGCCTTTCCAGCTGCCCACCTCTCCTGTACCGTCTCTGGAGCGGTGTACTTGTGACTGTTACATAAGGCGCTCGCGGCCCTGGAACCGGTCCGGCCTCTGGCTACGAGGCTTCCCGAGGCTGCGCGTAAAAGTCGTGATGTTTGAAAGCTGATCGGCAGGCCGCTGTGGACCAAGTGTCAGATCAGGAGTCGATAATGGAGCGCAGGTCCTGTGGTTGGACCGGTGAGGACGGACAGACACCCACTGTCAGGCCACTGTTTTGGGCTGAACGTTTTCACAAGGAAATGATGGAAGAAAACCAAAAAGAACACAAAAAGAGAAATAATAAAGACGTCACTCAGGTAATCTCTCATCCAACCAGTGTGTGTGTGTGTGTGTGTGTGTGTGTGTGTGTGTGTGTGTGTGTGCATCAAGCATTAATCCATTAAACAACAGTATGTGGGGGGTTGGGCTTCTAATTAGTGTTTATATATATAATCAATTATACTTGCAGAATTTACTATGTAAATATATGCCCGTTCCAGGCCCTTTTATGGCTCAGTTAGCACCCCACAGTGCAAATACTGTCCCCTCGTGCTTTGCTGACATCGCAAATGATGCAACAGCGGGTGAAAATGCATCAGCACAGCGATGGTCCTGCAGGCTATTCATATTTAATTAAAGCAACAGAGTCCACGTACAGAAGCTCCTGACAGGTGCGGCGCTCCTCACCGCAGCAATTCCAGAGATACATCAAATAAACCCCGAAAAAGTGGAATTAAAAAAAAAGGACATACTGTGTGTGTATAGACAGAAGACAGCTTCTGCAGAGTGATGTCAAAAATCCCCGCGCACAGGTGGCAGCTAAAGCCTCAGGAGCCAAATATGGCAGTGGTCGTCATGGAAACAGATGGTAGATTGACGCAGACGGATTTACAGTAGATTAGGCCGCTGTAGTCCAAACTTATGCACAAGCTTTACCAAAGGTACGACACGGGAGACTTCAGCAACTGACACTTGCTTCCAAAACTACCGGAAAGCTGCAGCTCCTTCGCTAGAGCCGCGGGAATTTGCCTAATAATTACAACATGGTGAAGATGCTGAGGGAGGACAGCGAAACAAACTCCTGCCAGCTGAATAAGTATAATTTAGCGTACAGTAAAAATAGCTGTTGCTTCCCCAGTCAGGCAACTATTTTGTTGTCTCACTGCTCAATTCATAAAGCCTCTCCCAGCGTCTGCAGAGCAGCCTGTCAAGAGATGCTATGTTATTAGCACAAAAACATAAGCTGGGCAGCGATGGAGGCCCCAGCAGAGCCCTGCAGAAGGAAACACGGCCAGGAAGAAGGCAACATTAAGATCTCTGGAAAGCATCAGAATAGACAGAAAATATCCTGGATCAGTCAAGCAGAACCACAAATGCCGTCAGCAGTCTGTAAATCAGGCTGCTGATACGTTATTCACAACGAACCGGAGGTGTGCGTTCGTATGTCCTTCACCTTCTGCACCTGAGGAGCAAAGGATGAAAATAAGGTCAGCGTTTCATGTTTCTGCAGCCACAGAGTTAAGTTATTTGTGCTGCTTTTGTCTGGTTTCTCACAATGTTTGTTAAGAAAATGTTGGCCTGAGCTGGACTTGCTGACGCTAACGCTGCAATACAGACAAAACGCAAATCAGCCCCTTTAATGAAATTACATCTGGACTGACTCAATCAAAAACATCTCTAACGCAAAAAAAAAAATCTAACGTTATCATAAACTGTCCTTTCTGTCATTTAATTATTGTCATTGTTGTTCCCTAATACTGGTTTGCTTGCGCTAGATTCAACAGGAATCCACATTTTTTTTATTTTTTTTAAAGAAATGCAGTGCTGATCGCTGGTGTCACATTCGTATTCCCCCTGACTGAATATCAACGAGGTGGAGAAATAAACCATTAGTTGAAAAAAAAAAACCTATTTTTGATTGTACTTAAAGCAAACAAATTAATTGAATTAAACTTTAATGAACTGTGCGTCATTTTTCGAGCTCCAGTGCTTCCGTAGGCCCTTCTCCCGTCACAGAATTTAGAGATTTCCAGTAGTGTGAACATCTTTGAGTCTCTTTTTCCAGCACTGTGTGTGATGGTGATGAATAATTCAGAGAGTCAAGCTCCACTTCATTTGTTAGTTCGGCTTCTGCTTTCTGTTCGCGCTGCATTCACAAAATATGAGCCAATTAAAACGCTGCTTTCATCCCACACGGTCGCGCGCGCTCGGCTACGCTAACAGGCACCTTATCACACTTATATTTATGCCAGCTCATATAATGTCTTTTTGGAAAGCCACACAAAAGCAAATAAATACATTTATATCTGTCAACTCAGTTTAGATGGTTATTATTCCCACTTTTGGAAAACAGACCAGGGTTAAACGAGGCATCATGCTAACGCATGTCTGATGTGGTTAGTCGGATCAGGCCGGGACGTTTTACACTGCAAATCACGACGCCGTTGAGGCCAACAGCGTGATTGTATCAGTTGACAGTTTCAGAGAGCAATTCTACATGTTAGCACTGACGTAAATCCAATTTATTGGCGTCACCAGGGGCCGACACTCGGACCATAAATCATTTCACTTCCTCAAAATGAAATCTCCGATTACTAAGACACGGCCTGGAATTGTGAGGCGTTCACGCGTGACAGCCTGTATGTGTCACAGAGACGTCTGGTTCAATTTGGCCGAAATTTCATAAGGGCGTATCATTTCATGCATTGGTTTATGTGAACTTAACCACAGGATTTATGTGTTTACTGGATTCTTGGACGTGTTTGAGAGATCGGGAACGTTGCAGTTTCTGGGAAATACAGATTACAGAGATCTAGAGAATCCCCACCTCAGATATTTATTCATTTTATTGTGTTATGCATGTATCTCCTTTTCTCCACACCATTCTACCTGGACTAGAAGGAAGACATATCCTGACTCACCATCAGCGTCTTTGTTAAATGCTGCCTGCGGCTAGCACGGTTGCCGTGGGGCCTTTCCCAGTGGTCACCGGGTGAGAGACGGGCACCTGCTACTGCAGGACAGACAGACATTTACTAACTAAACCAGTAACTCAGGAAGAGATCGTAAGGGAGTAAACAGGGACGTGATCATTTATGAAGTGATTGATTACAGATCGACGAAATCCAGAGGAGCAACTTTGGTGGTAATTTCATTTGGGATCATTTCTGTTCTTGCAGGCTAACAAATTGAAGAGTGTCAGTGTTTTTCCCAGAACGGACAACACACACACACACACACACGTACACGCACGCACTCACTCTCTCTCTCTCTCACACACACACGCACACCCACACACCTCTAATGAAGCCCAGCGCAGCAACAGAAAAGTTGCAAGTTGATGTAGACTGCGTGTGTTGGAAACTAAAACTCACAGACACACAAAGAGATGAAGAGAGACAGTGTGTGTGTGTGTGTGTGTGCGCGCACAAATAGAGTTACTTCTTTATGAGCAAATTTATGATGGCAAAACATTTAAGCACAATCAGTTTGCAGCTTTCACATCTGATTTTAAGCCGGCAGTTAGCGATCGAGCTAACAGCTGTGACAGCAGCAGAACATCTGTTTTCTGAAACAGCCCCAGTCAAGCCTGTCAAAGGCACGTAATACGTGATAAACACGCAGATGTTGCTGAGGACGCTTTCTGCCCGTTGAGCTACCAATTGATTCCTCTGTTTGCTCTGGAAAAACGCAGTGGTTCAAAGTGGTGTGTACACGCGTGTGCACGTGTCCGAACACTTGTTGCTCTTGAGATTCTGAAGATGGAGGCGAGAGCAGCCGTACAGTAAACATCCTGACACTCCTGGACACCATCCTGGACGACACAGCACGACGCGTTTGTCTCCTAAAATGCCCTTTTTGTGGTGTGCTTGTTACCAAGGAAACTGCTGTTTTCACAATGAGGATGTGTAGGACGCCAGCAGCGATGCCAGAACGCGGTTTAATATAAATAACCAGGCTTTACTTCCACATGGAACAGATTGGAAAAATGTCCCACAAATGTCGGTGGTTGTAGTACGAATCCGCAACCACGTTCATTGCAGAAGGTTAGTTTTTTTTTTTTTTTTGGCTGATGGAAAAGAGGCTGTTCTGTTCTTGCTTCTGAGTGCAGAATGAATGTTGTAAATAATGAATTAGGATCAGCACGAGTCGTACTACGTATTGTGTGTGCTTGCAGAATCTACCCCCCAGGCCAGATTTCAGCTCCTCTGAAACGCTGCTGACGTTATATAAGCTCCAGTGGGTCATAATATGCAAGTTTTATCACAAATGTGGGGGTAAAAACATGCAAAATGATAGAGAAAGCAATATTATCCACGTCTATGAATTCGACAGTAGTTCCTTAGTCGTCTTGTTGGAAAAAACAGCATCTGTACTGTGGCGAAGGCAACCGATTTTATAATTGCTCTGATTGATATTGCACCGTATTTCAAAGACGTTTTTAAGCGTTCCTGTTCACATTAAAACGCGCAACTGTAACAGTTTTGACGGCAAGACCGAACCAAGAGGCCTCATCCCGCAGAGGATGGGTATTCCACTGAATAATTCATCCCAGTCAGGCCAGTTTAAACATTCATGGGTGAGTGGGAGTCTCTCTCAGCACCTCCCAGGGGGACATAAAATAGTTGAGGGACAGTCTAATTGCTAACTCTTGTCCAGTAGGAGTCCTTAATTACAGCCAACATCGGAGTTTCCTCAGAGCGCAGCCCGTCGACCTCTGAAGACTGGGAGCGGCTGACGGGCAAAGTGGTCCCCTTATGGCCTGCACACCCGCTCCCTCATGTTAAAATTACATGCAGGGATATTGCCTTTGACTACATTAACTGAGTGGGAGCTGATGTTTCAACCAGCTCATAGCATGTCCCTTTAGTGTGCCAAATGCAGAAGTCTGAAATGATCTTCAGTGTCCTGACACGTCACGCTGCTGAAGCCGTTTAGTAAAGGCCGAAAGAGAAACTGATGGGTGAGTGTTTCATGTAGTCTTTGAGGTTTTCAGGTAGACCGCACGTGCTGATCTGTGCTCAGATTTGATGCAGTTAACAAAGGTCAACCCTCTCAGTTGAAGTGTGGGTCTGATCTGTGATTGGCTGGGGCTACAGGTGGGAAGCTGGCACTTGATTCTACTTCCTGATCTCCTGATTTGTCTCAGATGCTCTCAGGTAATTAACACATTTATCTCAAGTCTCTTCATGTTGCTCTTGTATGAGTCGTGACGCTGTTATTATCCCTCCCGTGTGAAGAGAGAGGCCGTATTCAGCGTCGGAGTGGTGCTTTATGTAACTGTGGCCAAACCTGAGTAATCACACCATGCAGTCATTAAACTGACAGAAGTGTGATGCACAGCACTCACGTCAGCCCTTCCCCCTCATGAAAAGCATTAGTACCGCAATCGCCACCTCCGCTTCACAGGTCTGCCTACCCTCAGATCCTCTACCTGCCCACCTGCCCACCCACCCCAAACCGCCTTACGTTTCTGACCCTGTTATCGGCCTCTGTTTCCATAGCAGCCAGCAATCAATTTCAGATGAACTCCAATCTATTGTCGGGAGATGCATCGATCTGCCTGATATCCAGCCTTCATCGTCACCGTCATCATTCTCTAGGTCTTTGCAGGGGTTCGAAAGGACTCGCCTCCTCTGCCTGTTTGCTAGCGACCACTGAAATGGGCTCATCTGAGCGTCTCACAAACAGAGTTGTTACTTTAAAACTGCCGTTCGGGAACCTTTCACAACCTCCCATAATGGATTACATTTTCTGGAGGATAGCGTCTGGAAGTGTCCAGACTCTGAAACTGATGTTTTTGTCATCAAACACACTTAGCCACTGTTTTGCTATCTCACCAATTGGCTGGTAAATTTAGAGCCTTAGTGCAGATTAGATTAGATTAGATTAATGCACACATAATCCAAATGGAAGAGAAATTAGCCGATCCTGCTGATGTGGGCCACCCTGGGCTTTGTCTCGAGCGGTGTCAGATCTGTGCCGTCTCAGGATTTGGCTGCAGATTAGTCCATTGTCCTTTCAATTCCCAAATAGAAGCGTTGTTTCCCAGTCGGGCGTGATTATCGGTCTTCAACGCAAACCTGAACTAAACAGAAGCGCTCTCTCTGTCTGATGAATCACACAAATCTTGGATTAAGAACAGCTGAAAAAACGCTGCCAAAATATTTGGATGAAAGGAGGGCATTTGGATTTCCTGTCTTCCGCAAATGAACCATCCGTGCGGCCAAAAATACAATCATTTCATAATGAAATTTCACATGGACAGCAGCCAAAACACAAACTGTGGTTACATGCAGCCATTTTTGAATCCACTGTCTACTTTCTTTTTTTAGACGATAACGTTTGCATTCGCCTCTGCTCGAGTGCAGGCGAGTTCTGTGCAGGAGAGAGTTTACGTGCTCATTTATTAGTAATTTCTTCATTCAGCTCTGCTCTGTTGTGCCACTGCCGCTCATAACTATGGCAGCCAGCGTGAGGAGAAGCTGGCTTCCTTATAAGAAAGGATGAATAACAAAAATGTTTCTTACATACTCACACTTTTGGCAGCATGAAGCAGTGCATCTTCCCAGTCAATGAAGAGACTTCCAAAGGAAAATATAAACACGCACAAACAAAACAAAGAAAAATCCGCCCACAAGCAGCCGTCAGCCACATCCCACCACCTCCTAGCTGCCTGGAACACAGACACTGTGTGGGGTGCAGCGAGCAGCAGGCATCTCAGAAGGCTTCCATTCACTACTACAAGATATGTTATCTCCTACACCGGTAACCGTCTTGTCTCAGCTTGTAAACATCCCACGTTACCCAGTGAACTTGCACGTACTGTTAGTGCCCCAGGGCAAAGTCTTGACTGTGAAAAATATTTTTCCATAGACGGCCTGGAAGCACGTGTTTGGTTACGCGCTATCACCGATCTTTGTTCATGAAACGGTTCATCTCGCTCGACCTCACTGAGTGTAGCCTTGAAACGAGCACTTCCTGAGTCAGTGCGTCCTTGTTTTTGTCCTGTAGTTATCCTTCAGGTAAAGTGCACCAAGTACACGAGGAGACAAAGGTGAACGTGTCCTGTGAAAGAGGACTCCATATATAGCATACATGCAGCAGGTCATTAGAATTCTAACCTAGTCCTTGCTGCAATTTGCATATTATATCAACGTGTTTCGACAAACTGCAGCTTAATCTGCACTGGTTATGTACACAAAATAGTTCCTGTGACTGTCAAAAAGCAGTGGTGTAAGACTCAGGATCTCAGACTCTCTGAGTCGAGAGCTCTGCCTGACATTTTGTTTTTGGCCTTATTATTTTTTTCATTAAGGTTACATTCGTCACATTACCCAGTCTACTCATTTGCATCTTCACAAGGCCCCTGAAGCTTCCACAGGTTCTAACCTCTGTACAATCACCAACACGCCCTCAGTTCAGCCCTGCAGCAGCTTCAGCAGGAAGGGGGGGGGGGGGTGGGGGGGTTAAGCTCTGCATAGACTCCATATAGTCCATCCACAACATCGCCTCTCCATACATCTCTGACCTTCTCCGCATCGCCACCTCCTCCCGCACGCTCAGACTCACCTCATCCACCGTCCCCTCCTCCTGCCTCGCCGCCACGTTGAGCACCTCTGGAAGTCATCGCCGTCCCGTCTCCTCGACTGTTCCGAAAAGCACCTGTAAAGAAAAGGATGGTCATTATCGCATTAAAGCTACTTGTTTACATCGTTAGAGACTTCTAACATAAAGAGTATGATCTGACCAACTAATGCGCGTGTCTGTTTCTGTGACGGCCCAGCACAGATCCTTGCTGGGACCCGGGAGTCGAGGAATCACGTGAGACACAGCTCAATTTTCAGCTGCTGTGTGTTGGGTCTGTGGGGAGTCGGTGACTGACATCGCTCACCCTAAAGCTGTAGCTGCGGCGTTTCTGCTCTCCTCTCCCTTGGGAAGCATCCTCTACTTTCACTGATTTGTCCTTTTAGGGAGCGGAGCCGGAACGCAGAGGAATGTTGCATACGTGGCGTGGTTCCACACATGGATGATTCGAATCAGCATGTGAGCAGGAAACGCGAGTGCAGCTTTGAATTGTCACTACAAACGTCTTCCCTCACTCTTCGCAACTGTAAGACAGTTCAAAAAGTCTAAATATTTGAAAGATGTGGCACGTCATTTCTAATATTTACCTATAAAACACGCTGTAGAAAGCCCTGAAGGCCTGAAGCGTCAGAGACCTTCAACGCCCCTGCTGGTAAATGTCTTTCCACTTTCAAAACAGCTGTGAAAAGATGTTTTTCAGGAAAGATGCTGGGAGAAAAGTATCAAAAACAACATAAAGACCAGTGAAAGGATCGTGTGAAGAGTTCTAGAGGGATGATATTGGAACATACGTGTGAATAAATGGTTAAACTGAAGCACGTTCAAATGTGGCGAATGCAGCTGCAGCACAGAAACACCATAGTGGGTTTGGTAACATTTTGTGAGTCCGGTCTGAATGTTCTCTGCTCACTAATGTCTGATCGTTACTTCTCTTTGACTCTGCAGGACCTGCATCGTGGCCTTGTTGGTCATTTGTGTAAACATCTGTCTGACATTGTGGTTGTTTGCGATCCGTCCGGGAAAACCACCTGAATGAGGCAAACAAACGAGGCTCCTTACAGAAGATATACAGCTTCCATCAGCTCTCCAGTCTCACCACTTAACGTGTTGGTGGGAACTTTACGGCCTATCCTCCAAGCTCTTCTGGAGGTGAAAGATTCATTTTCTCTCCCTTTGATGCTCACATTGTGTACACATACAGATATTAAGTGCACAGATATGATATGTTGTGTACTTGCTCACGTTTGGTGTGTGTGTTGAGTTGGCCGGGGAGACCTGTGGGATGTAATCTCCTTTCCTCACACACATATCCAAGATGGTTGGGGTTTGGGATTAACGAGCCAATAAAGCTTTATGGATGAAATAGCGGCACTCCACCTCAGCCTGTCGATCTGCCATGGGAAGATGTGCATTTGCGGTCAGAAAATCTATGGCCGGCTGCCTGCTTTGTTAGCAGCAGAGAAGCAAACTAACAGATTCCTGCGCTCACTTCAAAACTCAGTGTCTTGCATTTCCAGGAATACAATAAGGGGTTGCACTTTTTTTCCCAAATCTGCAATCAGGCTGCGTGAGTCTTACCTCAAAAGGACTCTGCTGGTAAAATCGAATTTAGCCTCTTATTTCATCCACTTTCTTCGTCGCAATTTGCCTTCACACTCGTTTTGCACTCGGAGCGATATTGAATTGTTTAACTGTGAAATACATGCTGTGTTGCATGGCTACGGATTCCCAGAACATCCTGCGTACATTAAAATGCATCCCAAACAGTCTGCGCTTACATATTTATGTGTGCGTGTGTGTTTTTTTTCCCCTTGCGCAGCCGTTTTCTAATGAGACTCATCAGACACAGTGGGACGGTGAAGAGAGGTGGTGTTAGAGGAAGAGTTGACGATGTGGCTCTACATGCTGTAATCATGTTGGAACCCCTCTTACTGTGAATGAAATTACCAATCACTCTCCACGGCACCAATCTGATCTTCTCTTATCACCGAAATGGTTGTTTGGCACTGAGTGCGGGAGGCTGGATGATGGGGGATAAAACGCTGACCCAGTCGATCCGCTCCACACTGTGACACAGATCTCACACACCGCTGAAAGATTCATGAGCAACCCTGGAAGCCGGTGCGGATGAAAATTCCAATTTCCCCTGTTATTATCTTTAAGTGAGGAAGTGACAAATGACTGAGGATGCAACTTTGCAGTGCAGCGCTGGTAAGAGCTGAGGGAGGCAGGAAACCAGCGAGCGCAGTGCTCGCAGCTGCTGGAACTTCATTCAGGGGAAGAGAAGATGCGCTCTTTGTAGAACTACACACACACACACACACACACACACACACACAATCTAAATTTGGGTGTCACCTCTCACAATTTATCAGACAATATTGGACAAAAGTCCAATTCTGGTTGTAAAGCGATGATCCAGCGCTGCATTTTAAAGTGACATTTATGCTCACGCTGCTGCACCCCATCCTCCAACACCACCCACTCTCTGCCACCCCTCCCCCAACACTAATTTTTCCCTTCCCTTTCTCTTCCTGCTGCTGCGGTTGGTGACATCCCTTTCTCCGGCGACAAGCAACATTTGAAAAAAACCGACGGAAGGGTTTGAAAAGAAGCACTTTTTAATTAAAGGTGCGCCAGCTGGAGGTCTTCAAAAAGAGCCAAACTCCTCCTGGCAAGGTAGAGAGCTATGAGAGCCTGAGGTTTCAGGATGCTCTACCCGGTTAATTGCTGTCATTTATCTTTTATAGCCTTCTTCTGCAGCAGAGTTTAATTGGAATCACTTAAAAAAGCAGACCTGTGCCGAATAATGCAAGCAAAAATAAACGCCCCCACACCCATAGCACCTCAACACGCGTGTTCCTTTACTCACTACAGGTGCACTGATAAAGAGGAACATTATGTAATCACACTCCCGGTTCCAGTAGCAACAGCCTATCAAGATGCTGGATTCTACTCTCCAGGTTGCCATGGTTGCAGTGAAGTTGTGTCATCCAAACTGTGATTTCATTGTTGACGGTAACAAAGAATGACATGTAACCATTAGCTATGCTGCTTTGGCACGCACGCTACAGCGTAAGACGTCCGAGTTCCGAATATGCTCTCAGCGAAGGATGCAGAAGGAAGAAGTTCCGTTAAACTGGCCGTTGGAACTGCATCTGGGGACAACGTTCCAGGCTTTAGGTCAGAAAAATGTTCAGAATTCTTCTGTTAATGCCACTTCTCAGTACACACCGACTCAGTGGCCGAAAAGCAATGTAGCAGGCGTAACAGGTTACTACTTTGAATGAAGTGGGCAAAAATAAACGCATGCACGAGAAGCAGACATGCTTCAGTGACACGAGGCTCTGTGACGGCAGAAAAGGACATTTTTATCTTCTCGCCATACGCAGGATTGCAACAGTACAGGCATCCTTCCAATCACAGAGTGGGATCTCATTCTGACAGATGGAGCTGAGGAGCTTCGCCGCGCTGCTGGTTTCTTTTACAGTAGCTCAGCAGAAATTTTAAAAACATTCTCCTGAGCTTTCTTTCCAATCATGATTTGAGCTTTTTCTCGCACAGCGGCTCATGCCTCATCGCGCCCCGGATCTATCGGACTGCCCTGGCCTCGGTCTGCGCCTCCTGAAGCTCTCACGCTGGCTCATCTCTCCCTTTGAAAGACCCGTCCGTGGTTATTTGTTTTGTTTTCTTTTTTTTCTGCTTGCCAGCCATCATCGACGTACCCATGCTCTGCTCTGGAGGTTCTCCTGCTGGTTTCAAATGTGAAAAAAACAAAACAAACATGTCCTCACATCACTGATGGAGTTTGAAGAGGCCCAGCAGGAAACTGGAGCCCGAGGTCCGTTCATGGTTGACTGGCAGCACTGGGACTGTTCAGGGCTCCTTACCAGCATGACGCCAGTTAAACACTTGTGCATTCTAAAATAAGGAAAATGATCCCTTTTCTACGTGCAGAGAGTCCTTCAGGAATGATGGCACAGCTCAGTAATTCTTATGAAGCTCACAGTCATCCCTCTTGTGGAGCTGAATTTGGAAACTTATTCATGGCGTACAAAACTGTTCAAAATAAACCCGCTGTTGTGTCCGTACATCCAGAAATAACACCAAGAATGATAAATACTACCTGCTGCAAATAAACAAAAGCAAAGACAGTTGAAGCACTATTCCGCTGCTGGCTGCACGCCTGCAATGAAGAAACTCCTGCGAGCACAAACACATCCACCTGCTGGAAGGCGTAGCTCCCCGAGTGTCTCATGGTAACGGTACACTCTAATCTGAGCGTAGATAAACCTTTAAAATTCCCAAAACTCAAATGCTACAACGCTTGAATCTGTTCTTCAGGATTATATTCTGACACCAGCTCCGTTTTAATAACATAAAATCATAGCAAGAAAACACACTTCTATGCCACACTCTTCATGTTCCTCTGTTTTTTGCACTAGAATTGTTCAAAAGTGATTTTTTAAAAAAAATCTGTTGTAGTTTCAAACACTGTAAAAATCACTCGCCATCTGCAACCCCTCAGCCCTTTTTATTTTAATTTCAACACGAGAAAATCATGCACAGAGGGTGAAGTGGATGGATCCAGAACTGTAAAGTGGCCTTTGATTACTGTAATGGGCTATGATGGAGGACCAAAAAAAATCATTTCTCGTGTAAAAGTGAGTCATGAGTACTCCACAGACTGCACCAGCTGTTCTCCCAGGAATGATATAAGCTTGTTCATGGTGACAGAGAAATTTATATAAGAGAAAGAAGCAACGTATAGTGTGTCCAGTTTGTATGTTTGGATGGTTTTTCTGCTAATGTGCTTCATTTTGACATTTTTAGTACATAAAAAGCACATTTTAGGTCATTATAGCTTTATGACAGAGACACATATTTTTCAACTTATATTTTATATTATATTTTTCAAATATATTGTACAACAAACAGTATTGCAGTCAGTGTCACCTATGAGCCACAACTCAAAATATCACCTTGCTGGTGACCCAAAGTTAGATCTCTGTGTGTGCAACTGGACTGAAAGGTTTCCTTGAAGACGTTTCGCCCTCGCTCCAGAAGGCTTCTTCAGTTCTAAGCTTTCTGGGGGAGGAGCTTGAAAATATAGCCCCTGGACCACAGGCATGTTAATGACCCAGGTGGTCACCTGAGAGTCGTTGGCAGAATCATTGGAAGAGTCGTTGGCAGAGTCGTTGGCAGAGTCGTTGGCAGGGTCATTGGCAGAGTCGTTGGCAGGGTCGTTGGCAGGTCGTTGGCAGAGTCGTTGGCAGAGTCGTTGGCAGAGTCGTTGGCAGAGTCGTTGGCAGGTCGTTGGCAGGGTCATTGGCAGAGTCGTTGGCAGGGTCGTTGGCAGGGTCGTTGGCAGGGTCGTTCTCCTAGTTTTAATTTGGGTGCTTCCCCTTTGTCTGTTGGGTCAGATGTTAATGAGTCTCGTCAAACGATGTGAACGTTTGGATTATTGATGAAGAGACTGGAGGACTGCTTGTACGTGGGTGACAGAAAGTGCCTTAGTCCACCACCTCTGTTTAAAGATGGCTTTTCCAACTTGACATCAATGGCTTCCTTGACACCCCTCTCAAACCAGCACATGTACTTGACTGTCCTCAAAAGAGTGTCCGCTGTCTTTTAGGTGTAGGTGTCCTGCTGACCCGCTGTACTGAACTGAAGAAGCCTTCTGGAGAGAGGGCGACACGTTTTCAAGGAAACCTTACAGTCCAGGTGTACACAGAGATCTAACTTTGGGTAACTTTGACCTGGGTGAGTGAGAATCTACACAGAAATCTTGCTGGTGACTGATAATGAAATCATCTCTTCCTCCATCATATCCTTAATATGCTCACAAACACTAGGAAAAAAAACCCTCTTATCACTTGTTGCCATAGCAACTCCAGCTTGAGCACTGTGATCTGGGATGTTTTTGTGAAATGAAGCATTTGCAGTGAAACAGCCCAGTCTGTCTGTGAGCCAAAGCTCCGGGGCCACTTATGGACCGAAGCGGGCGAGGGCAGAGACGGCCAGCCCAGAATAACCGCCTCAAGAACGAACGGCGCTAACCCTTTCAGCCTTGCGGACTGGGAGGAGTGAGAGGTACGTATTCGTGACCCGCTGATCACCTCACAGTAAGGTTCACCGAACTTCACGGGTTCAAAGAGTCAGTTTTCATTAAAACTGATGCACTTTTGAACTGCCAAAGCCAAGGCTGCGATCACTCCCCCCTTCTCAGGGAACATACCAACGTCACGATTTATTTTTTACCGACTGCATCACCCCGTAAATGTTTGGTTTCTGGGAGCCTTGTGGGCCTGGACCGAACGAGGTAGATTTGGAAATACTTTTGCTTTAAAAGTTCTTGGTAAAAAGACCATTTCCCTGCAGACTTGTTCCTCTGCGGGCGTGTTTAAGCTTCCTGGTCATATGCTGTGAGTCGCTGGCCCTCGCTGCTGTGTTCTTCTGCCACGCCATCACACGAGTGACCGAGCCTGGCGGTCACACCGTCGATGGTCGAGAGGCTCGATCCCAGCTGGCAGAAGAGCCCCAGTAAACGGCCAGGGTGGCAGCTTGGCTCCTCTCAGTGGTTGCAGATGGCACCAGAGTCATCGTTCTGTCTGGGCCCTGCTCAGTGTTCACCCTGACAGGCTCCATCGTCGCCTGGCCGAGCCTCTTCCTGCACATGTGGATGAGGAGGCAGCAGTGTCCGCAGACGCGTAGATCTACAAACGAAGCCATGATCTGGCCAGAATTTGAACTGGAAAACATTTTCATGTGGTTAATCCGTCACAAACCATCTGGTTTTCAAACGGTGCCTCAGTACACGAGCATCAGCTACACATCAGCGTTTCAACTGGCAGGAACTTAATTTTCAGTTATCTACTGCATTTGTAAATCACCCATCCCATGCCCCCTTTAGCAGAAGCAAATACATTAAAATCAACTGCATGCATTTCATTTTATTTATCTTTTTGATCATATTTATTTAGACGTTGGAAAAAGTCATAAATGTATATTATCTTTACGTCCAAATATATGCTTATAAAGTAGTATTTTTTTCTTCTTGGGCAAACAGTAGTTCTTGAAAAGGTCTTTGACACAGCTTTGTCTATAAATAGTGTATAGCAGAATGTTCTTTATGCTTGTCGCTAACGCTTCTTTTATCTGCTATGACATGAGTGTGTGCTGAAATGAATGTATTCGATTTTTCAGCGCACGCCCTCAGTGTGATGAGTGCATGTGGAGGATTCTGTAAACTAATCCCTTATTTGTTGGTTATAGTGGAGCTGGAAGTCGTTCAGATTGCTTCTGACCCTCTCCCGGTGCGCTCGCCGCTATCTGCGGTGCGCTCTGGTCACCGAACCCCCGCCCTCTCCTTTCCTGACGACACGGCGCAGCGCTCGACGCGCACTGGCACAACAGATGGTAGTGTACTACTACAGGCTGCGGGAGCGCAGGAATTTGTGGCACAAGTACTTTTATTTGGCCAAACTTCACAGGAACGTTTAGTGTGAGCGGAGCAAGGGCGTTCTCTGAGGACTTTGACGCTCGCCGCATCTTCCCTTCAGAGGTGGAATTTGGTTCCAAGGTAAGTTATGTTTTAATACTCACGTTTGCGTTTCGACATGAGTGATGAGCGAGGATTTATCCACGAATCCCAAGTTTAACCCAGTACTTTTTGATTTTGTAGATTCATTTTTAGAGAACAAATGAATGAACAAATGAAAACAACAAAGGAATTACCAAATTAGACAGTGGCGCTTATTTTATTTCACGTGCGAGATTTAAGGCGTTAAAAAGTGATTTAATTCAAATTTGGGGAAGCAAAATCGCTTGCAGAATAAGGTTTTCTTCCATATTTGAATTCTCCTACTGTTTCCCAAGCTAAACAAAAGTCTGTTTTAATTTATGTGAGACTCCGATGTTAAATTGCAAAGTTTATATCTCCTCAAATCGTGAATTCTTCACCCTGTGACACTTTAAGTTCCCCTCTGATGCTGTGTGGGTCTCTGTGGGGTTGTGGGGATACAATAAGCATTTTAATGAGCCAACGTGAGGAGCCAAACTGACACTAACGCTAATGTCAGTCTTGCTCTCCGACATAATGGTTTTTAATCTACTGCGAGGTCAGGGTTAAAGACTACTTCTTCTAATTGCTGAACATAACTGAAACCGAGCACCCCCCCCCACTGACTGGACTGTCTAATGAGATGAAAGAACCGAGAGTGTTTGAGGTTAATACCATAAACGCTCCCCAGTAGCGCATGAACTTTACAGACATTTAAAGTAATTGACTTTTGCAAAAACATTGGCGTAATCATGGGTTTGCACAAAGTTCACAAGCGGGGAATAGATAATTCCTTTAAATGTAGCAACCTGCAAGGCGTTGACGCTAATCTCTGAACTAGCACGATCCCAACGCCAGGAGAACATTAGAAAGTACACTCACACTTGGAATCACTAACTCTGAATCTGCCTCTTGACACTCGATAACAGTAAGCTGCCACAGACAGAAAATCAGCTCTAGGAATTCCAGTAAGCCAGCCGAGACACTGGGATGAAAGATTCCTGCGAGGGAGCATTTCTAGGCTTTCTACAAAGGTTGATGTCACCTGTCCATATGTTACCTCCTGGTAACAGTCTCACGTATATGCAGAGATGCACACTGGGTCACTGCTGAGCTCCATGCAATGATTTGTTTAGTCACAGAGAAGATCAGTTCCTTGGGTGGACCCCAGATGTCTTCACCGCAGCCGCAGCTACCGGAAAACGGAGCAAATGAGCAGACGGGCTTGCAGCGTGTACACAATTAGATCTCCAGGGAGAGACGCTTGAACTTTGTGTTCCTCCTGCTTCTGTGCGAGCAGCTGACGGCCAATGTGGTTGTGTAGAAAAAAAAAATGGAAATGGGAAAAAAGACATTATTTAAATATTTTTTTTAATTGCTGCGAATTCATTTGCTTCAGTTACTTAAAGCATAGTGGAAGTGTGAATTGCGTATACATTTTCATGGTTTTCACATACAGACGCAATAAAATAGTTTTTTTTTTCCCAACTGAAGAAGCCTCTCAGATGAGAAGGGAATTACTTCAGCAGTCCAGGCGTCTCTCCACTAGACCGCGAAGAACTGATGAATGAGAACCTTCATGGACAAATCTTTCTGGAAAGTTTTTAACCTCATCTTTAGGTCCACTCAAACATTTCGATTTGATGCGTAGGTCCATGTGCAGATGACATGGTGACCTGTTTGTCCCTCCGCCAGCACCGTTTGAGGCCAAAACCCCAAACAGCCAGTTCACCGCGTGCGCTCTTTCACAGAACAGCAACAGGTAAACATTCCGCAGCAAAGACAACATGCGGGTAGACAAGACGCTTTATTGACTTAAGTGGGAGACAGTGGGGTGTGGAGTGTGTGGGGATCCAGCGGGAAAAGTTAGGAGTGGCTCTCCACATGAGGAGCGTTAAGTGCGGTCTCGAATCACAAGTGTTTGGATATTTAGCCACTGCAGAGGCTGACTGCTGTATTGACTTTACGTAACCCACATGTGAGATAGACTGCATAAATACAGGTTTCACCCGACTGAATAGATGTGTGTATTTTTATTCCAGGCTTATTGACCAGCTCGGAGGAATTTAAATTAAACGCTAGATGCTTGCTCATGTGAGAATGTGATGTCATCCAAACATGCAGGTAATGCTTCTAATATTGGCTTAAATAGGAGGCAAACTTAAAAAAAAAAAACATTATTCTTCTTCATGCCTGTCAGACCTGGAACTGGACTTTATGTGATGCATTTTCAGTTGCGCTGCTGCTGCTCTGCAACTATTAAACCCATAAAACTCTCTTCTCTTATGACTCAAAAGACAGTCTGCGGGTACACAAGCTGCTTTAAAGGCGATCATTCTCTCTGATCGATATCGTGCTCCCAGAGGCAGCGGAGAAAAATGAGCAGATATACGGTGAACAAATCCAGCAGGCGTACCTGCAGCGGTTGTGTTGGAGCTATGCCATCCAGCATGTAACATTAAGCTGCTTATCTCAATGTGAAAGAAAGGAGGCTTATTTGTGACAAAGACGATGGATGGGTTAAAGATGATGGATTCCAAAAACACGCCGTTTGCATACATTACAGGATAACTGGCAACAGCCCAGATCGTTTCCTTTCAACTTCTGTGTAATTATTATTTCTTTTCCCCTCTAATGGATGATTTAAGGAGATGGGGACTGGCTGCAGCTCCTGACTGGCCGGTTGAGGAAAACGCATGTGATGTCACTGAGCCACGGAAATCACATCCACTCCTACTCTCCCAAACAGGCAGCTTCTGCCTCTGGGCTTTATGCACAAACACAAACACTCCCCCGAAAAGAGCTGTCGTGCAGTCAACTGTGCAAGCGGATTAAAGACAACTCGGGTCTTCAATCAGAAAACGTTAAACATTTCCGAAACCTTTGTATGCTTCGGTAGCCTTGCTGCACCTGCTTCGTATCTGACCCTTATCCGCCCAGGTAGTCCTCGTTTTTCAAGATTGTGTGTCAAATTTTGCATATCGTTGATTAAAGTCATTCAAATGTATCTGGCAGACTTGATTTTCATTTGTTTATTCTTTTTAAAGCTATGCAAATCCTTGGTTTCTGATACAATCTCTGGAAAACAGCAGCGTTGACATTATTCCAACGTGAAAAACAGGAGAGCGGCGGCGCCATCGTCGATGGTCTGCTTCATCGTGAAGCGCATTGGCACGCTTAACCGCTATTACATCATTGTAGTTTCCATACCTGACACACTTATCGTCATCCCTCCTACACACACTCTCTGTGGAAAGACAAGCTACACAGGCTGTATCCTACTGAACTGAGCTGTAGGACGCAGCTTCAGATTTCTGCAGCAGGCAGCACAGTGAAAGCTGCTGGTCAGCCGCGCTCACAGTGATTATTAATCACCGGAAAAAAAGCAAACAGTTCTTGCGGAGGCAATTAGTTGACTAAGTTAATTAAAATGGGCTCAGTCGTCATACACACCAAGCAAAGTGTCAGCCGTAATGAGCATTTTCGTCTCTCGGCTCTGCAGCTTCAAAAGCCTCCAGCCTGGCTCCCACAAAAATAGAAAATTTGAAGGGGAATTTTAAATGGAGAAGGATTAATATTTCACCTCAACACTGACTCTCAGTTCAACCGTAGACATGCTCATCTGTGAGGAGCCTGCAGCAAGAGTCCTCCGGTGTTTACCTCCGGCTGACTGTGCCATTACTGTCTTCACTTTTTAACCTTTTTATGGCAGCTGGTGTTTGTGGACCAACCTTTGAGGAAATATATGACATTTAACAACATATCTGAGGGAGCAAGATCATTTAGCTGATTTAAGAACTCATATATCAATGCAATCATAGCCCTGCGATACATAATAAGAAGAAAACACTGTAATTTCCTGTAAATTAATATTACAGCATGTTTCAAACTTAGCTCTTCCTCTACATGTGCTTCTGGTCTCGATGGCTTGTGGCTCAGGTGAAGGACAGGGAAAATCTATATTCATTAAAATTGCATGTTGCAGGCTGAAGACAACAGGCAGTTGCATGACTACAATCAATGCGCCTCCCGCGGGCTCTGGCAGTTTGTCACAGGTGATGCAGGTTCACGTGCAGCAAATTGACTCTTGAGTTTGAACCAATGTCCTGCAGTGACCCACAGAAAGAAGCATCCGCCCTTTATAAAAGCCACAGTAATAGGCACACGGTGGAGGTTAAGTATCCGCGTGCGTGTTGTGCTTCTGCTACAATCTTGAGCCGTTTTGCCGGTTTGCAGGTTTGAGACGTTTAGCTCGCGGTTATAACGGAAGACAGCATGCACAGACGGTGTGCAATCAAAGCAGAAATGGTAGAGGAGGCAGAAGTCACTGGAGGCAGCAAAGCCAGTGATCTGGTTTACTAAACAACACAAATAAATAATGTCCTTTAGGCAAAAACACTTTAAAATTCACTAGGTTGTGTATGGAAGAATAAGTGTTTTGAATAAAAACTGATGCTATAAATAGGTAATCTGTTAATGGACAACAGTGAAGTTATGCTGATGTGTTGTTATGACGTGAGCAACGGAGATAAAGTTTGAATGTTTATCTTCCATGTACTCTTGTTCTACAGTGATATTCCGCCCTCTTACTCACAGTTCCCCGCAACAAATCCAGCAGCTCTAAATTAGATAGAATGTGAAATGTGAAGCCATGGCAGCTTGATCACCCTCTGGTGGCAGACTGTGGTAAATGCAATGAATTCTGCACCAGTTGAAATAAAACCTGATATTCACTGATGGTGAAACCCTGAAGTGTCTCCTGCCTGCTGCTGTCTTAATTCACCATGTTTTAACTTGAATTTTGTCATAGTGTCATATATGTCATTAATTGGACTACATTTTTAGTAACTGTGATGACAAGCCTTGCGCCATGGTAGTTATTCCTGCTATTTTATTGCAATAACTGAGTTGTTTACAGCAAATTAAGTGAACAACAATCATCATTTCTTCTCTTCTTGACACCTTGAGATGTATCCTTGTAGTTTGCAGACTTCTGACAGAGATACTTACTTCAACAAGCATGCTTCTGGGCTAGAAGTCTCTTGTATGCAACATTCCAGACGCTTAATCATATCTAAGCGTCATAAACAATACCATTGCTGGGGTTTTCTTGTCACCCCTGTTTAACGGTTGTTTCTGAGATAGACTCGCACATGCAGGTTGTTAGAGAAAGTCCCCTTCAGCAACAAGAATGCTGTTTATTTACAGATGGGTTTATGCACAGTGTCAGCTGAACTGCTTCTGAACTCATCAACAATTAAAATACCTAGTGCCGACCTAATGATATTTCCTTAAACTATGCATTCAGAGTTTGTTGATTCATCAACTTCCACACTCGATTAGGCTGCCATGCCAGAACTATCCCACTCTTAAAGGTGGAGTACACTTGTGTTTTTCACCTGAGGGTGTGACACTAATTAGCCACAAAGAAGCAGCAGTTTCACATCGAATGAGCTCTGCTTTGCAAAGGTAATTAGATCCACTTTGTCAACAGATAAGCAGGAGGCAAACTAGGCCAAGGGAACAGGTGGCAGACATTAATGAGCAGATGAAATACGTTTCAGTCAAAGCCACTCGTCCTGCTCCTTTTTCCCTGAAACACGCAATACTGATCCACGTGGAGAGCTGCGTGTGAATCCTTTGCTTTGGTTTTTGTTTGAAATCTCGTAGAATCCCAAAAGAGCAACGAGGGGAAAAATATCTTTGTTTAGAAATATGCAATATAGAGCCTCCATCCTCCTCCCAAGAACTAGTACAGTACTATGATGCCATATTGAAGGGCTTTGTAACCAAGGCAACAAACAGAGGTGTGAAGTGAATCCCGAATTTCAGAAAATTATCTAAAACAGAAAACACTCACTCAAAAGAAGAATAAAAGCCCGCCTGATAGCTGGTGCCTGTCGTCAGCTGTGCTGTAAATCTGGTCTTTTTATCTGACCTTGCGTACGAAAACAGCAGCATTGGCAGCCAGATGTGCTGCGTTTTGGTGCCGATTTGCATGTTCAACTAGCGCTCACACATTGACGGCACATCAAGATGTGCCGGAGCTGGGAAAAAAAAAAAAAAAAAAAAAAAAAGGGCCGGCGGAGGTGGATTCTTCCATTAGTAACGATTAACACGCAAGTCATTCAGCCGCCACCTCCCACTGCAGGGACCCTGTCACATGTTCTGAGTCACCTGGCTTCTCACCACTCCTCCCTGCCTGTTCCGTCAGAGCAGCACGTCAGGCTCTATTCCTTCCCCTTCCTGGCTCGCTCCTCACAAAGCCCACAGCACACGTGCAGATTAAATGTATGGGCTGAGACAAGCCACGCAAGTATATTTAGGCGCAGTCTGCTACTAAGAAAGGCCTCACGGATAGACGTCTCCCTTCACGTGGGATGAAAAGAAGCACGGGTCTAGCTTTGTGGAGGATGGTAGGTTTTTCGAGAGCCTGGTCTTGCAGCCAGTTTTCATTAGGAAGGCCAAGTGGACGTCAGAGGTCTGTCCCAGTGGGCACGTTTATGCTGTGGATGAACACTTTTATCTTGGAGTTTGGATTTAAATGAATCAGACAGTTTAGGCTAATTTAAAGATACCGAGATGGTCTCAAAATAAATCACCATCATCAGCTTCATGCGTGTCAGTGTCCTCAGCAGTGGCCCCGCCCCCCGCCTGGCCACATACACCCTGGCAACATTTCCCTTTTCTTTACCTTTAGTGGGAACACAATCACGTTGGCAGGTGGTCTGCTTGCTTGCAGGCTGCACCAGGCTTTGGTGCTCATGTGTACTAACACTGATGTGGATGTGAAGGACGGCAGCTTCGGGCGATTCAAGCGATGTTTGGACTTAATGAAAAGCTGTAAATAAAACGTTTCCTCTTCCCAGAGGAAGTCTGCTTCACGGGTCCGGTGCAGCACAAGGAAATGCTGGCCTGGGCCGTGTCTGTTCTCTTGCAGTGAAGGACAAATGTGATCATGCTGTGAGTGTGAAACACGCATGAGTGCCTAGAACAATTTAAGCTGTGGCTTGAAGACGCCCTGGATGACGGTCTTTTTCCGAGCAGCTCTGTGCTCGCGTATGTGCAACAGGAAATGAAAGCAGCATGGGGATCCGCTTTGCTCGCTGCCCCTAAGGAGCAGGTGGGTTGGACTGGTGCGTAGGCGGTGCTGTGATTCCAATGGGACCATCAAGGCCATATGCAGGACCACTCACCACCCTTCAGCAGCACCAGGCATTAACACATGCCCTCGCCCCGCTCTGACGAGATATGGCGCGTCTCCCCGGCAGGAAAAGTTATTTCTACACCATGAATGTGTCATCTCTCTTGGATAGGCCGTCCCCTTCTGCTGTTTCACCAGCGCAACTGCCATGTAACCATGGTGACTGGGGCTGTTGCCTTGCATACACTAATGTGAAATGTTAAGTCTTGGCAGTGTTTATCCAGTTTCCCGTTATAAGTTGCGTTTTCTGCAAGCGTTGAGCGGTGCTTTCGACATCTGTCTAACTGCGCGCTGCACAGTTGCTCCATTTGGCTTTAATGGTTACAGCAGAGCAAGGCAGCTTTTACTGCAGCGCACCCGCAACACAGCAGTGCCAAAATCCTTATTTTCATTCCGAATACTCATCCTGCTGGCTTCTCCCCCAACAGAGCTATGGTACCAGACTACTAGAGATTTTCTCAATGAAGCTTTGTTGTGTTTACTGAAAATATACAAAATAATATAAAAATAAGACAAAAAGAGGAAAAAAAACATACACGATGGTGTCTGATTATTAAAGCTGCTCATGAACATTCTGTTGTTGCCTGCAGCTGTCACAAACCACAATATGCTTTTTGCCTCATGGCCCTGCCAAAGGTGATGTCTGCACACCGATGTGCACGCTCCTGATGCTGGATGGAAGTGTGACGCCTTCAGCTACTTGTGACAAATGATATATGTGTCTATAGGCATCTGTAAACTGTTCGTGCATGGCCTCTGATGAATCTCTGGAAGATCGAAGCTGCAGTTTGTATCCACTAAACAATAAAAGAAAAGTAATGGAAATAAGGCGTCTGGTCGTCCCTTTGCTCTGATGAGAAAAGTTGAGAAAAGACATTTTCTGGGCTTCTCTCCAAAGCAGGAAAAACAACGGCCCTGCAAACCTGAGACAGCAGCAGACCTGCTGCACTTCAGCTGATCCTGTTTCTATCTCCTCCAACATGGTAACTGACAGGCGGCTTGATGCTCGCTGCCAAGTCTCGACATGATGCTCAGTTTAGGTTTTCGCTCTCAGAATAAAAGAAAGTTTAAATTTAAATTCTTTTTCAAGGCCGAAATCAGAGCTTCTTTACTCTTGTGAACAGTAAAAATACAGTGCAAAGGTGTGACTCATTGCCTCCTAACGGCTCTTCTTTCGTTTGGCAGGACTTTAGACAGTTTTCAGCTTCAGAAAGAGCCTAGCTGATATCAGCCACACAGATTTAACCTGCCTTTGTGCAGCGATGTCGATTCTCTCACATCAGTGCTTCTGTTTTTGCTGCTACTACAGCCTTTTTTCACGGAATATCAAAATTTAGTTCTGGGACTTCTAGTCACTGGAGCGAGGTGGCAGATGCGTTACTGCTTCTTGCTTTAATGACAAAATATCTCTGGATTCTATTTTCTTATTATCAGCTTCCTTTTGTGCATATTTCAAGAGAAGTACAGCATCTTTTATTCAACTGCTGTATTTTGCTGCAAACATGCAGCCTTGCACGTCCTCGCTCTCATAGATTCAGGCTATTTCATTAACAGAGAGAAGGGGAAAGAACAACACATAGAATGAATGTTAACGTGCAGATGTCCAGATCTCCTTCATGCATGCACTGCCTTTGAGCCATATATTCCTCAGAGCGCAGATGCTTGAAGTTATGCTGGACTTGCTGGACTTGGCCTTGTTCTAAACAGCAGGCTCTGGGTGCAGCAGCAGCCCTGCTCCATCAAAGGAATCCTCTGCTCTGAGCTTCCTATTCTCAGTTCAGTGAAACGACGATAGAGAATGTCTAGTCTTGCTCTCGTCGCTGCGTATTTCCTCTCTTTGAGTGAAACTGAACTGCATGATTCAAAGTTTTATTGCGGTCCTGTGCTGTAAATTGTCACAGTAGAACTGGATATTACACAGCATAGCGTCTGAATGCCTTCCATCGGTTTGACAGGTTGCCATGGGTGATGGCTAAGTTGCTAAGTGGGTTTAGTCTCCGCTACAGGTGAGTGAAAACAGACACCCTTCAGTTACAGGGCAAGGCGGCAGGAGCGCAGTCGTTCCTTTTTCTTTGTAAAAGGTGGAGACTCTGCATTTGCACCCATCAGGCCCATTCACACCTGTTCCGGTGGCCTGAGGAGCAGTTGAGTCTTAAACGACAAATACATTAAATTTACTGTGAGTGGAGGCTGGGCGTTGTCACGTACACATGGGACACTGCACCGTGCACTTCAAATGCTGCGCCTGATTATGTAACAGACGCGATACAGAAAAGCAACGAATGCGTTAGATTCTCAGATGACATGGAATTAGGTATGATTTCAGCTGGATTCAGCTGGAACAAATTCCCAGCAGAGGAAAGACTCTATCCTCTAGCAGGGAGCCGTTCCCTGTGGCCTGCTGTTGTTTGCTCCCAATATCATCAATTTACACTCTCCTCCCGTCACGGGTTTTAATGGCCTTTCTCGAATTTACTGCTCGTAATTTGCATCTCTTTTGCTTGTCACAGTCAGCACTCTGAGGAGCTATTCAATTAATATAAGATGGACCAATAAATCGTATTCCCTGTGTCTCTGCCTGTAGATGTTAATATTTCATGCAGTGCAGATTTCATGTTTGGCATTTAGAATATCATTCAGAATAAATCAAATTTATTTGTCATTAGTGTACTGAAGCATTAAGATCTGTCTTAAGTGTCTGTCTGAAGATCAGGCTAACTCCCCTGCACAGGTGTAGCATCTTAGCTCAGATCTGTTTTTTCCCCATCTGTCCACTGTGAATCAGCACCACTCAGAACAATGCGAGAGTGGAAAGGACGTGACAGTATCATTAACAAGAAGGATGTTACGCCACAGTCCCGAGTACGATGGTGCGCGCATCCATGTATGAGTGCAAACACCGTCCTCTCCCTCGGGACAAATCGTCTGTAGTTGTTTGAGCAAAGCATGCTGGCATTTGTCGTCCCACACTATCTCACTCAGCTGCACAGGGAGTGTATGAGCTATTGTACCTGAAGAGCAATCTGGTTATTTATAGATAATTCGGTTCACAGTGAAGCATCCTCAGGCAGCCGCGGCAAAGTGAAGCCGCACAGCTGCCGAAGGTCCGTGTTTCACGAAACCTTAGCTCTGCTCACTCACTCTTTCAGTTATTTCATGACTTTCTGCTTGTTTACAGATGTTTGTTCAGTTCACTGAAAGTGTTTTTGGTAAACAGCTGTATGAGATTATTCATACGGTCGCGGCTGACAGCGTGAGTGTGTGAGAGGAGTGGACCCGAACATCTGGAGGAAATCAAACAGAATTGAAGTGACTTTTCTGGGGCGTAAAATACAGACCCCTGTACAGATTCTGATGCTGTTTCAAAGGAACAATTAAGGCCCCTTGGTCTTAAATGGGTCTATAAATCTATTCTTTAGACTGAAAAGCCCTTCAGCCTCCCGAATAATAGTTTGACACGAATAGGCAACATGGTGCTGCAAAGTAAACTTGTGTAGGTGGAGGGCAGCAGAGAGGAGGCTTGTAATTATTGCAGTCTGGATCCACAACTGTCATGCTGTTAAAAAGATTCCTCAGCGCCAGAACATCACAAACCTCAGGCCCAGTGAGAAGCTGATGTGAATGCATGAATAGTTCATTCAGTTGTGTTCACCACATTTTTAAACCTTTGCCACTGTTTTTTATCCGATTCATCTCGATGTGTGTTGCTGGTTATCTCTACTTCCTTAGCATTGTTGTCTCTGCTCTACATTCCTTTTCTGGCCTTACAAAGGGAGAAACAGCCGGACCTGCACATCACAGCATGTCCACGAGGTCTTTCCCTCCCGGACGGCTGAGTACCTCCGTCATGGATCGTGGTTGTTTTTAACCGGTAGGGTTGGCCTGTGAAAGAAATGACTTTTGGCTCTGCAGGTAATAGATTCCACAGAAATTATCTGCTAAGAGCATCCTCAGAGGCACACATTCCCCGTATAATATCAGTCATCCAACACTAATGGATTCTCTTGGCCCTTTTCCTGTCCTGTGTTCATTAAAATCTGCTCGCTGTGGCAGCTGTCTTGTTCCTTCTGTATCACCAATCAGTACAAGTATAAAACCTAAGCGAATGAGTGGATTTTATGCTTTATTACGACATTTCAGCGGTATTTTTCAGTTGTTACCATGAGATTTAAATGACTTATTTGGATGGATTTACCACACCACACTACTCACCCCTCATTCACATTTAAGAGCTGCAGCTATAATCTATGAATTTGTTTCATCTTATTCCCAAGATCCAAATTTATGATGTTAATTTTGTTAACAAAAATTAGCTGAAGTGTAAAACGGCTACATTAGTAGAACTAGCATTAATCTCCTGCAAAAACCCTTTAATTTGTTGCTTAACTTAACAATTTTGTGGAAAATGCTGACGTGCTTTTCGTTCTTATCACCCTAACTCCTTCTGGTTCATTTTCTCTACTGTTTACTTGCAATAGCAACTACACTGACAGCATCTTTTTCTCCGAGCAGTCTCTTCAAAATCTCGCACCGGCTCGTCCATGTTGATCTTATCTTTTATTTTCAACTGCCAGAAAACGCTATCTTAGCCCGTGGAGCGATCCAGGAGATCAGCAGCGTAGGAAAAGTAATGTGGAGGATTTTTCTGAGGGTTTGCTGATCTGAGCCTCAAACCAATCCCAGGGAGCAGAGGATAAACCTGATGAACAGAGAGGAGAGAAATGATATTTGAGGTGGTTGAGCAGCCTGTTTGAGACTCGCTGTAGTTTGGCCACATGCACAGATAAGCTGCAGCCGTTTAATTCGACGTCCGAGTTTACAGGCACAGCAGGGGGGAAAGTTATTGTTAGAGTAAAAAGTGGGGTGGATAGCTACACAAACCCAGACCTGACCCCTGAGTGAGCTGGTCTGATCATTATGAGCGTCCCCTGAGCCAGAGAGTGGGTAGGAAGGGTGGAAGGACAGAGACACAGCTGAAAAACAGCAAATTAAAAGGAGGGAATAGGTATCCGTCTCGGAGGAATTTCAGAGTGGGATTAGTGCAAACAGGTGCTCGCTCACGTACGTAAAGGCTTACCCCACCGAGCAGAAGTCATAGGTGTCATTCCACTGCAGCAGGTAAAATAATCCTCCTGACTGCTGCTCTTAAAATGTCCTGACACAGTTCACACAATCACTATTTTCAGCCCTAATTCCAAAATTCTCCCAGACTTAAGCTCTTAAAACTTTCTTATCGATTTCAACGGGGGTAAATGAAACCTGGCTTTCCCCCTCAGCTTCAGGCCGGGGGAAGTGCTCTGTGTGCTCACGGTAATAAACCCAAGATCCATATTATTGTCCACTTTTTGTTTTCACCGCATCCGCAGAAAATGTGCAGCGCTATAACAGAGTGGCCACGCGCTGGCTCCGCTCTCACTCTGGGCAATAAATGCCATCGATTGGCACTCCTGGGGTGTTTAACAGTCAGAATATGAGGCAGTAATGCTTGGAGGCTGCTAATGGTCAACCCAAATGAGCCCATTATACATACACCAGATGGTTTATGATCCAATCAGCGTCCTGCATTTTCCACACGGAGCGCTTCGTCCATTATAGCTCCTCAAACGGGGAAATGCGAGAGCCTGGCTGGGACGCAGAGGACTTGTAAACTAATTTGCCCTTTGATTCTGCACTTACAGAGAAATCTCTTCCATACGTCCTCATTTTGTTGATTTCTAAATGAAGTTTATTAGATTTGCCCATAATCGTAAATTCATTCTGCTCTCCTCTCGATGTAACTTTGTACAACGGAACAGCTCTCCTGCGTCTAATAGATTTTTTTCCCCCTGACCGGCCTCGTATAGTTCTTCATCTGCCAGACTTGTTCAGAGTTATTTCTGTTTAAGCCGGTTCTTGCAGAACCTTTCAGTTTCTCTTTTGCTTAAAGTTTTTATGACAGGACGTAAGAGGGAGAGAGAGATGGGGAGGCAGGAAAGGTCAGCCCATCTCGCCAACAACACGGGTTTGGGGGAAGAGCTCGCTTTAGAAGGAGGTGCATTAAGCCGAGGTGAACAGATTCCTCTGCTCACGCTAGCCGTGCTCATTTACATGTGGGCATTCATCACCTGTGTTGGCACAGAGCAACGCCGCCGCCTGCAGATGAAAAACCTTTTTTTTTTTGTTTTTCCAACCCTGTATTCATCTGGAGAGATTTTGTTGTGCGGTTATTCTCCTGTAGCGGGTCATGCTCTGCTGCACATACATGCGTGTTCACGCAAAAACAAGAGCTACGGTGCAATGATTAGTGGGCTTGCCAGCATCATCTCACTGATGTCTCTGTTAGAGGAGCTACTGTAGCTGAATATATTTCCACAAACGCTCGGTTTTTTTCTTTCAGAAGCAGATTTCCTCGTCAGCAAACACTAATGGTAATGGAGATCTCTCTCCCTCTCCTCCTGTGTCCCCAGGTCGAGCGTGGCCATGCCGTTTGGCTGTTTAACAATCAGAGAAAAGAGGGATTACAACAATCCTTCAGACGTGACGGACAAATATGACCTTGGGCAGATTGTTAAATCGTGAGTATCTTCAAAGATTCGCGCGGCTGAGCTCTTCAAAGGGTCATCACGCTCCAGGAAAACTGTGCTTGGGTTTGTCTGTTTTAGGGAGGAGTTCTGTGAGATATTCAGGGCGAAGGACAAGACCACAATGAAAATGTACACATGTAAAAAGTTCCTGAAAAAGGATGGAAGGAAGGTCCGGAAGGCTGCAAAAAATGAGATCCTCATTTTAAAGATGTAAGTTCTACAGCCCTGGGCGCCATGAGCAATACTGTTTCACTACCAACACACTCTCTGCTTTAGAAAAACAGTTTTACCATAATTAATGCTCTCATACATTTATAACTACTAATGAGAAAAACAAAAGCCACTTCACATTCAGACACTTTCCAAGATTCTTTCCTGTTAGTCTCTGTGATTAACCAGGTCTCCAGTGGCGACTAATCAACAATTTAACGATTTAATCAACACACTGACATTATCAAAGGCTGAGCGTGAATATCATCAATCAGTGGCTTTAAAAGAGGAAGATTTGCTTCTTCATATTAGTTTCCTAGTTCCAGCACTGACTAAGGAATACTGGAAATACGTGCACAACATGCTCAACCCCTCTGAGGAGCGTTAAAGCAGAAAACTGCCATTCAAAATGGATCTGATGATAGGAATTTGGTGTAGACTGGCTCCACACGCTAATATCATGCAATAACTGCTCACATCTGTCGCTAAACCAGACGTTGGCGTTATTTTCTTTTACTTTGTGACTCTCATTCTCAGGGTGAAGCATCCCAACATTCTCCAACTGGTGGATGTCTTTGAGACCAAAAAAGAGTACTTTCTGTTTCTGGAACTGTAAGTTTGGATGTGTGATGGTCTGGGGGGATAGCTGTAGCTGGAGGCCCTGGGGATTTTAGACCAGCTCTGAAATCTGCTCATTTGGTATTCAGATATGATTGCTTGTGAGCTGCTCTCTCAGGGAATTTGATGCATTTCTATGGATACGCGAAGCCTGCGTGACTTGTGTCGTCCTTTGAAGACGTGATTCTGAGGTTTAGAAATTATAGAAAGGAAATGATGAAACATGAGAAACACACCTTTGGGGAAATACGTATTCAACACACCTCTGCTCTGACAGATGTGTTGTCTTTTCATAAATATTTACTACGCAATTTGAGATGGTATTTCTATATATGGTCTCCTTATGATTTTTCTTGCTTTCCCTGAATAATTGAGGGTATATTACAGGACTTAGTGATGGTGCACAGCCTTGCTCTCACTGCTGCATGTTTTGGCCTTTGTTTCTCTGTAGAGCCACAGGCAGAGAGGTGTTTGACTGGATCCTGGACCAAGGCTACTACTCAGAGCGTGACACCAGTAACGTGATTCGCCAGGTGTTGGAGGCGGTGGCTTATCTCCACTCCCTTCACATTGTCCACAGAAACCTCAAGGTAATGTGATTCTGAAGATATGGAGGAAACATGCTATGGGCCATCTAACAATGGAGGCATCTCATTGTTAAATCTCCATAAAGGATTTAGCTTTTCAACGCTTTTGCCCGGCAAGAGCAGGTGCCGTAAAACCAGATCTGTGCTGTGAATATCATTTAGATTAGAAGATGCTGCAAGGAGGACTGCACTGTCAGCTTTAAATAAAATCATTACAGAAGTGCAGACCAACCCAGGATTAGTTTTTGAATGCATTATTAGTCGCAATATACTTTGGAAAGTTATCAAAATCTGTTCCAGCTAATTAGAGTTTTCAGTTTTCACGCTCTTTTCACTGTATGTCATCTCCCTTAATATTGACTAGATCATTAACTTTAAAAATGAAAACCCTTAAACATGAATGCACCAACTGTTATCACTCTCATATGCTCTTTTAGCTGGAGAACCTGGTTTATTACAACCGTCTGAAGCATTCTAAAATAGTCATCAGTGACTTCCATCTTGCTAAACTGGAGAACGGGCTAATCAAAGACCCCTGTGGGACGCCCGAGTACCTGGGTGAGAGAGCGTTCTGCACGTTTTCAGAGGTGCTGCAGCCTGCCGTCGCAGAAATAACGAGGTTGTTGCGCTCTTGTGCAGCTCCGGAGGTGGTTGGCAGACAGAGGTATGGCAGGCCCGTGGACTGCTGGGCCACAGGCGTCATCATGTACATACTGTAAGTCGGTGATTGTTCTGAACACAACAAATAGATTTTTACTCCCTACACTTAATTTAAAGCGCTTTCAGAATATTGGTCATCAGAAGTGGACAAAATGGTAGATTATGTCAAAACAAAAGGGCATGAATCATGGAAGTCTTAATGATGCCCGGTCTCTCTGGTTCCTCAGGTTGTCGGGTAACCCCCCCTTCTATGACGAAGGCGATGAAGATGATTACGAAAACCACGATAAGAACCTGTTCCGAAAAATCCTTGCAGGCGATTACGAGTTCGACTCTCCGTACTGGGACGAAATCTCTGATTCGGGTACCATCTTTTGTTTTAATGAGGGAATTACACCAAGGAACATTCCAGGCTATCCGCTGAGTCAACTTCCTCCCCTGTCAGCTCTGCATCTCACTTTTTTGGTGACTACTTTTGTCATTTTCCTCCAACAGCCAAGAGCCTGGTTGCACGTCTAATGGAAGTGGATCAAGACCAGAGACTGACAGCCCAGGAGGCCATAAACCATGAATGGTAGGCAGCAAACTTTGCACCCTTTTACATGCAGAGACAGCCCAGAGGAACTCTATAAAACAGCAATAAAGTTCAGCTCATCTCGATTAACGATAATCTTTCTTTTCTTTTGTTTTGAATCAAACAAACACAATTTAGCGGATCAACCTTGACTGAGCATTATCTATGATGGGTCGTTATTATCTCCATATTCACAGTTCGCTGTTGCTTTGACTCACACATCAGACACGAATCAGCTACAGTTTTTACCAACCACAAAAAAGTAGGAAAGAGATGAAATGCTTTCCGCAGTCAGTGACAGTAATTGAATTAAAGATTAATCTTGTGTGCAACAGCCCGTGGCCATCGCAGACAGACGTTCTGAAGTTGCTTTTTCACCTCTTGTTTTTTCGTATTTGTACGCCAGGATCTCTGGCGGCGCAGCTTCAGATAAGAACATTAAGGAGAACGTGTGCGCACAAATAGAGAAGAACTTTGCCAGAGCTAAGTGGAAGGTAAATCCAGTGTTCTTTTTCTGGCAGCTCTTCTTGGGGCTTTCAGAGGTTGTTAAAAATAGATGATTTGACATAGTAAAACTGCCCAGAGAGATGTTGAGCAGCATGTTTTAGTGGCTGTTCTACTCCACCTGTTGTCCCTGGGCTCAGTGATATCCACGAGTGACACAGTATAATAAATATGTTTAAATTAAACCCCCCTAATTCACAACAAGTTATCCGGATTTATTCATCTCTACAAGCTTCAAAGTAAATGGTAACAATAGCATCCATAAATTGTTCATTTCTTAACAAGCTGAACAGTATTTTGGAAAGAATGGAAGTTGAGGTTGCACGTGTCCTCCTGCAGAAAGCCGTGCGGGTCACCACCATCATGAAGCGCCTCAGAGCACCTGAGCAAAGCGACTCCAGAGCAAACAGTCCAGCAGCGGGAGCCACAGCTCCTCCTCCGGCTGCCACTGAGCCCTCACGTCCACCTGAGGGAGCAGCCCCTGCCCTCGCAGAGACCCCTGGCGGAGGGGAGTTGAGCCAACCGCCACCGGAGGCCGCAGCATCAGCCGTAGAGCCACAACAGCTGAGCCCAGCTGTGCAGGAGGTTGAGCCGGCGTCACGTTGTAATGGAGAATCCTCCACAGCTCTGTGCGCAGCCACTGAGACTGGGAAGGAGCAGGGTTAGACGTCCATCCCTTCCCCTCGCTGTGCGACCTCTGCAGTCCCCACCGACTCCCACACACACTGTACATTAGCTGCTAGCATGGTGACACTGACTCTGCTTCTCTCCCACTTGCAGCATTAGTCTCCTCTCATGGAAGCTGCGTGCTACCTTTCCTCAGAGCTGCGTCGTGTTGGCTATCTAGTCTCTTGATGTTCAACGACTTTGTCGTGTGTTGCTAGTTTATATGAACCATGTCGGTGTTCACACACTTTTGTAGAGGCAAATGTGTTCTCAGACTGTGGCTTACAGCTAGGTCTTTTCTTTTTTTCATTACTTTCTTCTTCTGAGGGAACAAAAGTCTGCTGAAAATGGCCACGAGACCTTCAATGAAAAAAAGATAGGAAACTTTTCTTTTCCAGTTTTACTGTAATGTAAAATCACATTTTGTTGTCTGAGAGGAAAAGTGATTTTTCCAGTTTTTCTGTTGTCTGCACCGAGTAGTTTGTTGTGTAATAATGCTGCGATTGGTGACTGCGACTCGTATTTTAAACTAGGCAGCTTTGCTCATAAGCACACGTTCGACTATGTTCCTTTGCTAACTTCCTGCTCAGGAAAGAACCTCACCGCTGTCCGTGTAAAGATTCTGTACATAGAGACCTTTGTAGAAGTAGCCAAAACAGCATGAATTTTCACTTCTGTCGCTATCGAGAGCCACGCTGGATAAAGATGTGGTACCGTCAGTCTGGTCTGGCTGCAGTCCCCGGCACCATCCCCACACCACGTCGAAGCTAAGGTTTTTTCTTAATACGCACGGTAGAATATCACCGCGTTTCTTAAGGCTATTAATGTTGTTACATGGTCGTGCTTTACATCCATGTCACGTTTTTTAGATGAAGCACAGTCGTATCATCATCATCGCGCTTATTTCGTTCCTGCTGCACTTGCCATGTTCCAGTCATGTCCTCCACGTCAGGATTTTGGCCTAAATTCCATTCATGTCTTACTGATAATCATACTTGTGCATTAACTCTTCACACTGACTTCAAGGGAAGACAAACATCATTATGGGGGCGACTACAACAGTCTTCATGAACTGTATCGATAACCTAGCCTGCTGTGTTACTGGCTTCCTGGAGGGTACATAATGGGAAACAGAAGCAGTTTTGTCATCATCATGTTAAAGGAAATTGAGCAATATTAATATAACTGGCTGCAGAAACTGTGATTCCTGTCAATAGCATCCATGTATGTGTGAAGTCTGTAGTCCTCAGGACCAAACACACGGCTGTTTCAACTAACCAGTTTTTTCCCCAACAAATGAGGAGTTTACGTCTCGACCCAAAACTGGCTCTAAATTTCCAAATTGAGGTTAACGTTCAGGTTCAGATTAGCTGTAAAGGTGTAGAAATCGGTGGAAAGTGAGTAAGTGTGAAAGCCTCTTCAAAGATAGCAAACCTGCACGTAGTCCTCCGGTCTGTGGGTGCTCCTGGTATATATTTTTATGAAGTTAGCAGCTATAATGTGAGGATTATTAGATGTATAGTTAGCCTTTATGTTTTTCCAAGAGTCTCTCCTGTGATCTAAAATGAAAATGTCCCGTAATTGTAGTATGTCAGAGTTTTATCCTAAACAAACCAATCAAACTTTTACGACTCTTGCACTGTCTAAGACCCATGTCCTAGACAAAGATCTTTTTATGTGTACAGACTGTAATTTATCTCACAAGTTAGGTTTTGATGGCATAAATAAATACTGTAACGCTTTCCTCCCAGGACATTTCTCATCTACTATTCCACGTCTTGGTTTTTCCACGTATTTCCAGGTGTAACTGTAGATATAGGTGTTTGCAGGAACCCTTGGGTCCTGTCTTGCATTTGTGAGCTCTGTAGTGTACTCTCTGACTGAGTTTCTGATTTTGATGGTAATAAAATTCATCCGTTTACTCACCTGTGGTCCTGTTTGTTTCTCCTTGTGGCCCAGAAAAAAACGGCGCCCGGTCGAAGCGTCGACAGAAAACGTGGGAAACAGCTCGTGTCTGCTTTTCCCCCTCACTCGGAGGAGAGCATCTGTGTATTACACTCTCAATTAGCACAAGCTTAGCACCCATCCTGGTGGAGTGTGAACTTGTATTTGGTAAAAGCCAACGGGGCCATTTGGTGACACTTTCTGGGACACATGAGCTGCGCTGAGCTCAGATGATAACGCAGACAGAGAAGATTCCGGGGCCCTCTGGGATTTCAACAGGCTTCCGCTTGGGGGATTTTCTGGGCTCGTTTTTCAGCAGCATGCCTCCATCCATGCACTCATTGTGGCTCAGGGGAACGTAACTGTCTTTTCAGTCATTTCATGGCTTCGCTAGGGTGAGAGAAGTGTCACTTCCCTCAGTTCTCAACCAGCAATGAAAACATAAAAGTCTACTGATCACAGTCCAGCCATTCTGAGAATCTTACAAAGACATTAAAGAGTATCTTATCCTCTTGAGAAAACCAAGCCTACTTTATAATTTAACTAAAACAATAGGAATAGCTCCATGCCGATTAACTACGATCACTAGAGCAACACTTGAGCAACTGCAAGTGTAAGTGAAGTCTACGTGTACAACACAGTGGATTTAAGATGGCTCTGCTCCGCTTGTTTTCACTGACTCTACAGCTGATTTTTTTTTTTCCTCCTCTATTTTTTTTTTCTGACATCAAATTCAGAGTGACGACAGCATTCCAGGCCAGGACTTTTGTGAGTTATTAATGTGAGACACTAACATTGATCTATTGGCATGAGGTTAAAAGCAACTCAGCTCTGCCTGCGTGCCCAATGTTTGCAGTTTCACAATAAATAATAAATTAATGGCTCCACAGTGGGACACATTGGTTCAAATTCAACATCTGCCTGGCTGCTAACATCTTTATTCTGTATATATGGGTTGTTTTCCAATAAAATTAATTGTTTATGACTTATTGCAACACATTTCATAACCTACTTTCCGTATATAATGTTGGAAAAGTTCTCTTTAATGGCCGAGTTCCCACCACCATCACTAGATCAAACAATATTAAACAATAAGTATTAGAATAAGAAGGGGAAAACACAAATATTAGTTAAAAGATACGAATATATATATATATATATATAGATATAGATATGTATATATATATATATATATAGATATATATATAGATATACCAACAGACCAATGTTTATCATCATGTCAGCAATTCCACCTGTATTTTCGTTGTTTTACGCATTAAAATTATATGAACGTTTAAGGATTTTTATGGTAATCTTTAAATATTTATATTTCTTTTGAGAGGCGAGTACAGCATTAGTTGCTGCCTTCTGCCCCCTGCTGACTGTCAACGTGTAGTGCAGTTCCACCTCTGCTGAGGAATGAATGACCAGCAGAGGTCAGTGTTGCTCCATGTTCAACCGTCACCTTCACAACCTGCAGTAACGACACTTGCTGGACTTTGATAACTGTTTTTCCACACTATCCCCAGAGTCTCATCTGTATGGTGACGGCATGAAAAGCTACGAAATGCAAATCCATCAGTGCCAAAACTAATCAAAGGAAACACTTGAATGACCATTGCATCACCAGTCTTTACACAATTGATTTCAGTTTTCAACAATGAAAAAGGTCTTTTGGATGCCTGTGAAAAACCATCTCACAGCATGCCAGATTTTTGTGTCCAGCAGTTCTCGATGCCAAAGAGATGGAAGAGATAAACAGAGAATGCTGCCGCTATTTCTGAACCAAGAGTGCCAGATCGGACTCTGTGATAACACAACAATTGATTCCACATCTGAAAAGTCATGTCATGCTGTCTGTGTGTCATAAAAAACCCACAGTGCCTCTCATAAATGCATCACTTCTTATAAAGAATGGTGGAAAGAAATCTTCTGATTGAAGGGCTTTTTTGTGTGGATGAGCCCATTCCTGGTGCAGAGACAGAGGTGCAGAAGTGGATGAATTTGAAGGGAATTTGTGGGGGAGGCTGACCCCCGAATATTAGCTCTGTGTGTTCAGATTGTCTGCTGCTCTGCTGCTCTGTGGGAGGCATCAGATAAGAGAAATGAACAACCCCCGTTCTGTGGAAGAAACAATAGAGGGGACACCAAAGTTCTGTACTGCTGAGATGTCATCTGATGACTGCTGGAAGATGGTCCTCAGAAACATCTGACTAACTGTCTGATAGTCAGATGCTAACGGACCTGTTTCATACAAAAACTCAAGATACTTTATCATATGAGGTGCTTGATCATTGGCCATGGTCTCCTCTCTGCAAGGTTTCTTCCAGTTAAAAGCAGCTTTTCCTTCTCCTATCCTTTGTTCCTGCCCTTTTTTTCTGTATGAGGACATCAGTCACCCTTGAGCTTATCAGAGGTCAGCTCTGCTGTCAGATCTTTTATTAGATTAAGGGACCCCCCATGGGCCCGACTGACCTGACAGCAGCTTGTTCTGGTGGTGCTTTGAGACACACTTGCCCTTGTGAATGCCATAACATATCCTATATGGCTAATTATGGGGTAAAAGGAATATTATTGGCCATCATTATTAGAACATGGAGATTCTTGGTCAACGGATGAATCATTTTCATGTATTTAACTTTTAAATTACGCTCACCACGTATTGACCGCTACCTTTGGGCTGATGACGTCACGTACCGAT
The DNA here is from genome assembly GCA_015343265.1 of Pao palembangensis. Lineage (NCBI taxonomy): Eukaryota > Metazoa > Chordata > Actinopteri > Tetraodontiformes > Tetraodontidae > Pao > Pao palembangensis. Next base: position 2,052,822 of record CM027087.1, on the reverse strand, counting down.
GCCCAATAGGTGGTTTGCGGTCACGTGATTTGCGCGCCGAAGATCAGATGAGGAAGCAAACTGGGATCCAGTGTAATACTGAATGAGTGCCGTCTTGATTCAGCCCGCTTGAATAAATTTATTTATATTCAAATTAATTTGATTCAGAATCGTTCTTTGTTTCAACTGTAATGTACATGAATGCACCACTAGCTAACGTTGCTAAATTTGCTAAAAACAAAGACAGATACCCAACCAGCTTCCAAACACAAGCTACAGAACAAACCGCACAGGGCGATATCACAGTTAGCTATTCTTCCAGTAATATCATGGCACATTGGTCTGTATTTTTGACCGTTTTAGCCAGCTATGTAAGTAGTGTCATTATCCTTACCTTCTACGAAGTGGTCACTGCTTATACGAGCATTGTCCGACTCCGCTCCTCCTGGTTTGAGGTGGAGGTTTATAACCCACGTTCGTTGTGTTTATTAAACGTCTCCACTTTGTGAGTGACTACGCGAGCTTCTGTTTTTTTTTTCTTTCCAATTTTGATCAATTGGAACAGCAGATCGCTTCCTACCCTCACCTGCCGCCGTGACGTTCGACGTGAGGTCAGGTGCCAACTACCTATTAAAGGTCAGGCCTACAGCGCCATCTACTGACCAATGTTGGCATCTACTTGATTTGACGGACGTTACCTGATATTTTTTTACATTAGCTAATTAAGCTCTATCTTCAGAGGCAGACATTTCATTTAATCATGCTTGTACTTAAGATTTAATCTTTTGTGGTGAGTAATTAAATAAATATGTTGTTGACTTTGTTCTTCTTAAAAACATGTAGATTTTACAGACACAAACATGTATAGAGTTTACACAAATGTGCGTACGTCTCTCTTTAACAGATACAACTTTATTCCAAGGATCCATGAAGTTCTGGGCAGAACATAGAAAACATCCAGTATCAAGGCAATCACAATGAAGGTTGGGGATCATTCCATTCTTATAAAATATAGAGCTTTAATTTATTAGTCGGCAACAACAATGGAAAGGGAAGAGTAATTTACACAAGTCATTACAATAACATCACCTCTGTGCATTGAATTTTTTAACTTTTTTCCAGAAAGTCTGATGATGCAAAAATACAAAACAAACTAAACACTAAAGCTATGGACATGTAAAAAAAAAAAAAAAGAAAATTGTACAACATTTCTTTGCAGTTTGTGCTGTATAGACCCTGGTCTCGTGCGAAGGAGACATTCAGGAGGTATGAGCGATTCTGGGAGCAGAGAGACGTCGGGACTCGAGAAGCAGATACACGTACGTAATCCCAGTATGAGTCATGAATTCACCTTCTAGCCGTTAAGAATGCCTGAATAGCAGCAAGACACGGCCTGGAAAATAGCTTAAACTAAACGATACCATATCCAAGATTGGTTGTTTTCTGAACGCATAGTCAATTTTCCATAATACTCATTTCCCTGGTAAGGTGCATCATGTTTCACACAGGATGTATCTGCACCATGGACATCATTTACAAGCATTTGCTGCCCACAATGGTAGTCTACACCGTTAGAGATGAAAAAAGGGCAAAGACGGGGAAAATGACTACACAGTTTTTATCAGAATTACAATACAAATACACGTTCATGCACACAATGAAAGCCAGTTTCCCAATAGTTAGTTAGTGTCACAACATTTTTACAATGCTCTCTTGTGTATATGGGCAAGTATACTTTTCCACAAATGAACAACAACGACAACAACAACAAAAACTGTCTGCTCAAAAATGCAGCCGGACTGGGACGCGTCCTTAATATGAAACTAGATTTTCTTTTAATACACAGGTTGGCTTTAACTTGTTTTACTTGGGCCCACTTAATGTCGCTTGAAATTATAACAATAATGCCCTTTGTGCAGAAACCTTGACCTTTTATTGCACCCCGGTTCAAAGTTAGAAGAATCTACAAATGCTACGTAGATAACCACAATTAGCTTCGGAGCTGCATCGTTTCACAATCACCCAATCAGGAAGGCCGTGGAAGAGAAACAAAGGTTTCTAACAAAAGGCCCAATTAAACCAGTGAGATCATCAGAACAGTCATGGCCTCACACTGGAAGGCTTGTATCTGCACCATAAGTAGGACCATGTGTCCATGGTCCCACGTGTGATATTTAGTCTCTGTCCTGAAGAGTCCAGAAATATCAATTCAGGGCAAGAACGGAACAGCAGAGATCCCTTCACCACGCATCAACATCTAATCCCCCTTCCAGAGCGCATCTCTCTCTGGAAGGGGGATTTGGATCTCGCCTGATCCAGAGTCGCCAGGATGAACAGAACGCTGACAGATGGGTTTTGTAATGACAGTAACAGCAACAATAAAATTAACAATAATAACAATATTTGCCCCAAAGGTATCTATACACAAAGAGCATGTTTTTCTTTTCTCTAAGTACAAAGAAATCCACAGAATGATACTATATACAACCTACAATAAATACTGTGTATCATATATCTTACTGGGTGAGAGTGTGTGTGGTGGTTTTGTTTGTACACCTCTTCGCGTCAGTTTTTTTTTCCCCTCGGTGGATTTTTTTTTCACATTGGTACGCTCCATGAGTCTCTCCCTCCCACTTTATACAGGGTGGGGGTTGGGGGGATGGTTGAGGGTGCTTCAGATGTGAAGCTGGGCTCCTCATGTCTCTACCTCCTCCTGCTCCTCCTCCTCCTCCTCCTCCTCTCCCTCCCCGTGATGCCGGCGGTTGCGGGGCTTCTTCTGCTCCTTGAGCTCCTTCAGGTCTTTGGCCTTGAGGGCGCCCAGCAGGGGGTCTCCAAACTGCCAGTAGTCCTGGCAGTACTGATTGATCAGGGTCATCTCCGGCTGGCTGAGGATGGTCAGGAGGTCCTTGTATTGGCCAGCGCTGGGGGTCCACTGGGTGCTGCTGGAATGCAGAGAAGATGACACAATGCCTCCTGCCCCCTCCACCAGCACGTTGTTTACGGCCCGGCTGGACAGCACCACCAACTGCAGCTTGACCAGCAAGTGTTTGAAGTTCTTCTCTGTGGCCGTGCACTGGTACATGCCGGAGTCGGAGGGCTGCAGAGTCCGCAGGAGGAGCCCTTGTTCTGTCTTCAGAACCCGGCCGTCGGAGCGCATCTGCACAAGGAGCATTGTTACGGTCACTGTTTCAGACATTTGAAGCACATCTTTGAATGTTTTGTCAAAATGGTAACAAGAATTCATTCACTCTTCAAAAACAATCAAGAAAATATTTCAAAATTAGACATATGGTGCAAAACTGACATTTTAACACTGAGGCGCTCTGAGCTTATACTGACGACTCATTTCAAACACATCTTTAAGACACAAAATAAGTGTATTTAAACAACGTTATTAAGCTCAAAGTCAAAGATGTTCAGGGTGGCTGTAAAAGGCATAAAAAGGGTTTTTGTCGGTTTGTCTGGGGACTAATTCAGTGGGACTTTGTACCGTGTGCTTGAGTGGGAAGAATGATTTACCCACTCTTGAGGGTTAGATATGCAAATAAGGTACATTTCAGCCATGTCTTTTTTTTAAAATTGAATAAAAATTGATCAAAAACACTAGTTGCACAGTCATCCGCGCCACAGCGCCGTCTGGACGATCAGGCAGCGGCAGCTTTTTTAACAAGGAATTAGATGTGAGAGGCAGCTCCGCCTGCGGGCTCCGAGGCAGCCGCTCTACATAACCTTGCAATAAAACTTTTAAGTAGTGCCTCAGGGTCAGATATCATTGCGCTGTGCTTTTTCACAGCCCCTCTTTATGTGCCCTTCCCCTGGGCCTGGGGACAGCTGGTGGTCTGTGTGGGAAATCAAGCAGCATTCAATCAAAGTTCCTTAATTGCGATGAACACATTGGAAAATAACGACACAGGGACGTGATTCCAGCGAGTGACCCCGCCCACACGGATGGACTAAAGGAAAGATCATCATCACATGAATGCAGTAACCGTGGAAAAGTCCTTGCTTTCTGATCCGGGTGCATTCTAGATGCAGGATGCTGAATTAAACAGGCAACAGGACAGCTCACCTCTTTCCTACGGTCGCTGTTATCTCTCTGCAGATGCCATTTAATGAGGGCGTGTGGAGAACGCGCCTGACACTCTAGGAAGGTGCTGCTTCCCTCCACCCCATACTGCACCATCTCCAGGGTGTTCTTATTGGCTGCAGGCAGACAGACAGAGCGCGACTTCCATGGTAACCAAGCATTCATTTATCTGGGTTCCTTGCAACTGAAATTTCAAATCAAATCTTCCGCAGCCTAACTGTAACTCGTTAACGCAGACTGTGCTTAATTTTACCGTTAGAGTTGAAGCCTCTGCACTGGCGGATGGGGTTCCCGTACTTGACGTCCTGCCTCCGGCTTCGTCTAAAGGGGTCAGACCAGTGTTGCCAAATAAGAAGAGAAAAACATCATAAAGCAACCACAAGCCAATCAAAGCCGTTCCGTTCAGCCATACATGTGCAATAAACCCCACAATGTTGGTGTCAGAAATGGATATCCATTCTAAATTCTCCTTTTCAGTTTCCTTGTTTAAACTTTGTTTCAATTACAACTAAACTGTTAATTAGTAGAATTATTAGTATCTGTGTGAACCCCACATCCAGAAAAACAGCCATTTCAGCCATCCAGGCAACTTCACCTTAGTCATTAAACACAGTGCCTGTGTCAGTCAGTTACTGAGTTAGCGTAGCCGACGCTGCTGTTGGTGCTTACCTCTTCTGCGAGGCAGAGTAACGGGAGCAGGATTTGCCGTCCCAAGCACAATAAGGATCTCTGGCGAGGCAGCAGTCGGCGCAGGCTTCACCGTACATGTCACATCTGTGCAGAGCCAGCTGAGTCAGCCCCACCATGGAAGACACGTACATCTGTTGCTGTTGAAGAAGAGGGGATGGAAAGAAAGAAAGAAAGAAACGTGCTATTAGCAATTTAGCAACTGCTAAACCGTTTAATAGTCAGTGTTTTCATTTAGCTAAATGTGCTGGCATGGCTCTGTTCTTATGAGCCAAAAGGTCATAAGGTCAGCCTTGCATTGAAATCAGATGTTTAGTTGGATTTGTGGGTCAAACATGACAGAAAGGTGACAGAAATATCCCACATAACAGGAATCTGAGTGAGCTCAATCAGTAAGTGAACGCCTGTTTTTAATTCTGGTCCATCTGTTTTGATTTCCCTGCAACTCCCGTCCACCCTCGCTCCTCCTCAAGTCAATGTCATTTCTGTTGCTTCTGATATCTGCTCTGGTGACGCTTGCTCTATACTTTAGTCATTACATGCAGGCACATGAAAGGCCAGTGGTGTGCTGCTAATGCCCTGCCACATGCCTGCAGGCAGCTCCGGGGATAGAGACTTATTGCCAAATATAACTTGGCAATGTGTTGTTATGTTATAAAAAGAACCTTGGAGCTCATCCCTGATATCCCAGGGAGCAATCAGTTCTGCATTCCCCCTCTGGTCCGAATTTTGAACATACAGCATTTATAGTTAGCTCTTCCAGAATATAAGCTATTCTGTGCTGTAACATGTTCAGGACATTCTAGAAGAACAGTGACCTCATGTTCCTCAGGTTACCATCATAATTTTACAAGCTAATGTTTGAAACCCATTAGTCTGGATGGTTTGGTGCAATACAAACTCCTGTCTGCAGAATGATGTCACATAAAATAAGAATGTTATTCTCTACACACTAAGCAGTTTCCATATTTCTCTTTTCTTGCACTCGCTTCCAGACATGACTTATGGAGCGAGGCCTCGGTTAAGCACAGCTGCAGATATTTGGCTTGCAACCTTTCCAAATTGCACGACTTTCATTGCTTCTATTTGGAAGATTATTTCTTTTCTTTTTTTCAGGAAAACGCTCGCTTACTCTTTTGGATGAGATCTTCATTGTTGTAATCGGTGTCGGGACCTTGACAGGAAAAACAACAAGTTGCTGTGAGTGTGACATCATAATAATTTTATGTAATAAACGGTCAAGCAAATCAGAGGACTTTCTGGAGGAAATTTAAAATAAGAAAGAAGAAGCTAAAGGCCCACCTTGAAGACCTCCACTTCCTCCAGAACTAGCTCCTCTGTTTGCAGGTCATCTTTGGGCAGAACGATAACTTTCTGAACCGTCCCCTTGTCTGCAGACAAACACACACCTGTGAGCTACGATCCCATGACCCTCAGATTGCCAGCAGCCTCTTGGGTTTTCATTTTATTCTCTCAGCATCCACCACTGCGGGATAATCCCCAACAATCGGGTTCTACTCTCCACCTTGTCTGTACGGTTTCTATTAGTTTAACCTTTGCATAGTGAGAAGAAGCTGTTCCTCCACCTCTGCCATCCTCAGCTCCCCTTTTTGTTGTTGTGACACTCATCTGGACACCGTAAGACATTCTTTGGCATGTTTGATTCCTATAAGGAGTCTGGCATTCGGGGCAATCCTGCGACCGGGATCCCTGAGATTTGTTACGAGTTTGAAATTGAGCACAGATTCAGGGATGAATAGCTGCCTCTGACAGCAGCTGAAAGGGTCACCATTGCACACAAACCCATTAGTCTCCTCCCCATAATGCACACACGCACAAAGACCCAGTTAAGAGCTGTCATATGCAACAAGTGAGAGCATCATTTCTGTCATGGCATACTGGGGGGCTGTCTTAGAACTACAAGCATGCAGACAAACAGATAATCTTTCTCACACCAGAGAGCAGGATTAGGTTGATGGATATCCTAACTGTACCCCCCTGCCTTTTTTCTCACTGTTTATCCACCCAGCCCTCCAGGTACAAATCTCTCGTTGTTTACTTCATATGAATGGAGAGTGGAATAAACCCTGTGACTGAAGCACAAAAGGCGAGAAGGCTTTTCTCTTAATGATAAATGACTGCAGGGGAGACAAGGCCTCCACTTACATGGGATTTATTTCCATTGGGAAATTTTTTCCCCTCTCGCTTCCATTATTTAACTTCCCACTGGAACTGTCATTCTGCATTGTGACTCTGATCAAAGGGTTCATTAGCTCATGATGACTTCATGTTCACGTGTTGGTTTAAACTTTAACTTCTAAAATGAGCACACATTTGTCTACTCCCTTGATTTAAAGAGTTAAACCACATTTAAGGCTTATCACACTCACCAGTTCCTAAGAAGAGCACTTCATAGTTGCCGTCCGCAGCTGCGACCTGGTCCACCGCGACGGTGGTGAACTCATAGTCCACGTTGGTGCGAACCACCAGGGGGCGCTTGTGTACTGGGTACACGGGATTGTACATGGCGGGGTGATTTCTCATAAAGTTAATCACTTCATCTGGATAGTCCTTGGTGGATTTCATGTTGGGGGTGAAGGTGCCTCCTGGGCACTGAAACAGGGAAATGAAAAACATTAAACTCAAGAACGAGTCCAAACCAAGAACATTTAAGGCAAACATGAAAAATCACATTAGAGGGGGCCATTTGCAGAAAGACAAAGCCTTTGCTTGTGTTTGCAGAGTTCAGTTGCTGTTAATCAGATACAGGTGGATTTGAAATTCACCGTGCCGGGTCGAGGGTAGGGGATCTTTCCGGTGTAGGCCACCCACTGGTAATTGGGACCCTCTTTATGAGCAAAGGGTCCGTTGAAGACCATGCGGATGTCGGCCATGGAGTAGACACAAACTGCTGAACCTTTGAAGACTGAACTGTGAGGAAAGAGAAATAAGAATTCATCAGGAATATCTCAAAAGTCACATAAACACATGGCGCGCCAGGTGCCGAGCACTTACCCCGAGACAGAGAAGACGCCATATATGACTGGATTCTTGGTGTCTTGTGTTGGCTGTATGTAAACATCTCCTACAAGTGGAGAGTTAAAATGGTGTTAGAAGAAGAAAACGTCAACTCTTCTCCATTAATATTTACACAGCTTTCAGTCAATCAGTCCCTTCCTCAGCAGCGAGACCTTCAGGCTACATGACCCTAGAAGCTAAACCCACATTGGGCCGAAAACACCTGGAACCCAGTTTGGGATTTGGATAATCAAGAAAATATGGTAAAGCTGCCTAAAGTAACACGTCGGGGCAAGAGGCAGATATATAGTCAAAGAATGTTGCAGAAATCAGTTCGAGATACTACGGAGATGTTTCTTCAGTGCCCTTAATATAACTTTAGCATCATGGGCACCAAGGGATGCTTCCTACAGACAAAAAGGTTTGTATGTATATGAAAATATATGTTGGCTACGGGTGCACCTAACCCCTCTCTTCTTCGAAACTCAAGCAGAGTTTGACAGATGTGATGACACTTACCAGGGGAGCAGTAAAATCAAACAGCCTGCAACTGCAGTCTAGACTGAGACGGGATTGAAAAACCACCTGAGACACATCCTGAGACATGCAATTTAAACATGATGTGGCGAGAATCTGGTCTTCCTGCAAGCTGAAGAGTTGATGCCTTCCACTTGGAGGGGAAGGAAATATGTCTTCCCTCCCAGAGGATACCTGCATCATAAACGCTTGAGCCAGTTGTGGAGGTTGGTAAATCACGAAGGCTCTCTGTCCTGCAGCACTGATTTAGATGCTTTTGCTCGTACCTTGGAAAAGGCCACAGTAACAAATGGAGAGGAGATAAACATGTGCTGGTGATAAGTCTCTCTGCTGTTTTAAACCTGACCTAAATACTATTCCCAGGAGGCATGTTCGCTGCCAACAATAGGACGAGTGCTGCCTGCAGAAAATTCCCGACCTCTTTGTCCAGGGAAGAGAAGTAACGCCCCGATGTGCAACAAGTGCGAGGCAGAGGGGCTATTCTAAAAGATATTAATAACTGTCATTCCCACACTGAGCAACATGACGGATACCCCGTCAGGCTGTTTTTAGATTGATGATATTAGGACAGACCATTGTGCTAAAAACTTAACCGATAGGCTCACGTCCTGTTAGCATTACTGAGGCAACAATCGAGTCTTCCTCTAGGGACGTTCTCAGACTCGCTGCTCAGTCCTGCACAAAGGGAACGAGCAGGGAGATGGCCAGTGCTCGTACATGACTATCGTTCGCAGCTGCCAGAGCGAGAGCAGTGGAACGGTCACGGGTTAGCGTGGACTCAGCGTGGCAGGCTGACACCACCGTCCCACAACAGATGATCCTGGTTATGACATACAGCTGTTGGGATGTATTTGCACGCAAGCACGAGCAAATGTGCATGTCGGAAGACGAGCTATCAATGGAACCATGATAGAGCTATCATGGTCAGTCGCTAAAGGCAGATAAAGGCTTTGGGAAAGTCTGATAACAGCTATGTGATTTACAAAAAAAAAGCTTTCCCGAGAGAGCAGAGACAGGTTTGCTCCAGGGGATTTAGCGGGTTAATAATGGAGAAGAAAAGACCGCGCTTCACCATCTATTTCCTATTTTCTAATAATAAAAAAGTCTCAGCAACCGTTGATTCCACTTCCTGATGTATCATAGTTTTGTTTTCTCTTGCACATTTTGCCACCATGCTGCCAGCATTTGTGTAACCAGGAACGACAGAAGACTGGCCCATTATTGCCCATTCAGCCAAACACACAAAAATGAATTAATGAAGGTGCTGTGGGGGAGGGGGGCAGCGCAGGGGTGTCCTATCATTATTACTTGAAAAAAACACCTCATTAAATACAGGAAGGTTTGCTTAAAGGCTCAACTGGCTATGTCTATGACAGTCTAGCTAACTCTGACTGTCCTGGAGTTTTCAGCAAATAATGATATTTTTGCCAATTATTTTTTAGTGTGGCTTCGCCAGAACCTCAAGTTTCTAATCAGAACCCTGAACAAAAACATGTTAACTCTTTTGTATCTTTTCTGCAGGCTCCCCTCTACAGTTATAGAGGTAAAGAAAGTCCACCCTGTCAACATTCTTTGAGGGTCCTTAAACTCATTATTAGACCCTCTACAACCTTCCAGCTCTGTCAGCACAGAACTGTCCAGTAAAGTCTGTACCTTCATTTGTTAAAGCAAGTGAGCCATTTTCCACCAGGTCAAGAGCTAAAATAATGTCACCTCCGACAACACGACGTGCGCTGTCAGAAATGAAAAATGACAACAGCACTGGTGGGATTATGCAAGTGATTTTCACTATATTATTCTATATGCACCATGTGATGGGAGGAGGCTGCTGCCACGTCGGTCACGGACTAAATTCTGGAGGGTGTGTGTGTGTGTGTGTTAATACAAGTTCATTGCTGCAGGAGAAACGGCCTAATAGCTTAACTCTGCCTGATATTTCAGATGTGATCACACACGACAGGAACCTGAAAATGAATCTGGTCCTGCTGGTTTCGCTTTTTTCTTTTCTTCAGCTGTTGATAAAGACTGTTAAGCTGACTGAACACACAAAAAAAGGTTCAGCTTCTTTTGGAAAACTGGGTGTAGCACATACTCTCAGTTCATGAAAAACATATTACATTAGCTCTGATACTGTCAACACCTGATGTTGACAGAGCAAGCTTTTGTAATCTGCTTCACAAGCCTGTACATTCTCTGTTCTCAACACTTTCTCATTCCAAGAATTCTCAGAGGATGTAAAACACACATGCGTATGAAGAGCAGGAGGAAACACACACACACACATACACACCCAAGTGATATTATAGCTATTTTTGTCATTATTTATCTGCACATGTAGAGTTTAGTACAAAGGTATTTGCATGCTATTTTCTAATCTAAGAATCTGTTTTTAAAGACGGCGGTAATCTCTAGATCTACTAAAATGTAGAGAATAAATCACAGTTGCATTCATGGATCTCCTGGATGCAATCTGGCAAAAGACCAGCGAACCACCTCCAGTAAAATCAGTGGTAAGATGACAGGATGACTGACAGAAAACCAACACAACACCCCCATTAAGTGATAGCATCATCTGAAATTACTGAAGAGAGGAAGCACAGAAGAGCCTTTGTACTCACGGAGCTCATCAAAGTGCGTCTCCATGCCGTCGGCCCCTGGCACCGAGCAGATGAGCCTGGCCTTCAGGAAGGTGCTCCATTTGTTCACCAGGCAACAGTGTCCCCCATCGTCGTTCTGTTGAGGACACAGAAGACTTTCAGACATCTTTTGCCCTCCTCTTGCACGCTGCCCACGCAAACAGTCCATGTTGATTTGGAAGGAAAAAACACGGGGGGATGTGCGGGGTCGAGATGGTAAACACCGTCTCCTCCTAATGAGATTCTCCCATCTGTGACACGCGAGGACAGACCCTGTCCAGTACAAAAGAGCTGAAACCAGGATGTAGATACTGGAGGTCTGAAAAAGCAGCAAAGCTGACAGCCACAAGTGACAAGAATTGATCAAATATTAATATTGAATTTAATGATATTGGATTTATAGATCTCAAAACATGCAAATTCCAAACTGGAAAAGCTTAATTTAGGACTGGTAGGATTGGTGGTTGGAACGACTGTGGTAAATCAAAGGTGCTTAAATCAGTGTCGCTGTACCCCATGTCAACAATAACACACTGCTAAACGTATTTCCAATTGTGGTACGTGGTTGGGTATATTTTGGGTATATTGTGTGTATGTCTGCAGAACACAACAAATGGCAGTAAGAGTGTCCAGATGTGTGTTGAAGCAAGAATGGCAGGACTGAGTCTCTGGAGCCTGTGGCAGAGCCTTACAGGAGGAGAGGGGGGTGAGTGTTTGTGTGCCGGGTCAACGTCTGACCCCTTCCAATAAATGCGATGGCGAACAGCTGAGGCGACAAACATACGTACGCCACATTTTCTCACTTATACCCATGGTCATACAACCATGCACGAAAACTCATAATGGAAAATGCAGTCACGGTGACACCATATAAACGTCTCATGTGAACAGCGTTGTTTGCTCCGCCCCCTTTTGATTTTTACAATGAAGTGCACTTAAACTGTGAAGGACTCTCAAAGAGTTGTTGTTAAGGGTAACTAGCTTTCACTTTATTTTACATTACAAGCTTCAAGTGTTTTGGGACTGCCGGGGTGCTGAGGTCTGAAAACCACAGGGTCAGAGGTCAAAGGGCAACCTAATAGACAGAGGGATGCATTGTAGACAGGAAGGTTTAGGGCACATGTGGATTTCAGCACATCAGCATTGGCTAAACACTAGTTCTCTGGCCCGCAAACATTCAAACACTGCAGGGGACGTGCCTTCGAAACCTCTGCGTTGTTTTTTTTTTTGTTTTTTGGTTTTTTTTTTCAAATCAGCACAAGTTTTCTTTTTATTTTGTTCTCACTACGACAAAAAACATGCCTCTGTGTTTACACACCAGGCAGATGCGTCCTATACGGGACTGGGTCACGGGGCTCTGACCCATCTCTGACGACTTCTCCCGGAAGAAGAAATACAGCTTGTCATCGTTTCTCTCTGCGCTGTCGGGAATGAGGTGTACGTGGATGAACGTAGGGTCTGCGGGGAGAAGATGTAAGAGTGAAATAATTATCGATGGGATCATCTGGTGAAGATCAGCATCTCCAGGTTTTCAGAAACATGCAATCTCCAGGATCTTTACATGCCAGCAACATATTTGAAGCTCTTTGAAAGTCTTGTGGGAAGACTGCAAGAGCTATTGCAGAGTACCAGCAATCATTTGGAGACTGAACGGGACACATACCATTTAACCATCTGGAGTTGTACTGATCCGTCCGCATGGCGGTCTTGGTCCCCAAAGTACGGAAAATGGCAGAGTCTGTTCCCATGAAGTCGACATAGACGCCTGCATACAGCTCACCATCTTAAAAAGAGAGAAAACAGTGAGTGAGATTCCTTGACGCTGACATTAGTCCAGCACCACCCTTGGCACCAACATGAATTTGTAAGTCAGCATGTCAGGACTCCTTCCAAAAAGCAGAGGCTGCACCAAACACCCACATATGTGCTTAATTTAGACACAAAGCTGAAGATACTACGTGAAACCACAGTCTGTACGTTGACTCCTGAGTCCTAACAGTGTCCTGTCAATGTGGCAGGTATTGCATGTCGACAATTTATCAGCCATTAGAGGGAAAATGGAAACCGGGCCTCATCAATCAATGTCAGGTCACCGCAGAAATGCTGTCTCATGAGGGAGCAGAAGATTTCCCTACTACACCTGCTGTGATTTTACAATCATTATCTTTAAATGAATCGTGTCTCAGGACAGTGTTTCGCAGGCGACCCCTAGTGGTCCGGAAAGTGACACGTAACAAATCACATTTTAAAATTTAAAATTTCAATACTTAAAATTCAGTGTAAAATCAGTGTTTCTTGAACTCCCATGATTAAAAGAATTCACTTTATTGTATATTTCCTGATGCATCTGTCATACCAGCACCCAATCGTTGGTATATTGTTTTGGGGACTATTTAGAGTCAGGCGGTCCGTGAGCGTTTTGTACTGGTTCAGTGGTCGTTGGTCTGAAAAAGTTTGAGAAACACTGTTTTAGGACATCTTCAACTGACGGAATGTGTAGAACTAATGAGTTAATAGACGGACATTATCAAGACCAAGGATGGTCACTTTATTCTTTTAGAAGCAGTGCTCAGTCTAGGTAGTAAACAAGTTAGGCCAATCCTGGAGAACACAGGTCCAAGTAATAACGAGGAGAAAACTGAAGGCTTTAATTACACAGCAAGGAATTATCAGATGTAAAAGAAATGGTTAGAGAAACCAGAGCCCAGGCCTCCAGAAACAGCCTTCACACCCACTCTATAAGGGCATAAAAAATGAGTACATCCATGTGTGCAAGCTGACAAATGCATACAACAGCCTTGTTAAGCCACAGGAAGGAAAGGTGTTGGTTCTCCAGCTGCTGCAAAGGCCTCGCTGGAGAGCAGGTGGAAGTGTCACAGTCGAGAGACGTGGCGTAAAGAAACAGCAGGAGGAAGAGGAAACAAAAGCCCCCTTCCACCATCATTATACCCAATGTCACGCCTCTATATGGAGATTGATGATACATCATTAAAGTGTCTACAGATAATGAGATGTCTAATGTGGCGAAGAGCTGAGCAGTCAGTGGCATATCTGCTCTCGTGGTACACGGTGTGTAAGCCTCGTCAACACAAACACCAGTGTTCCTGGAATGATTCTAACTGATGGAAGCGGGAGGTACATTCATCTTGGATGACAGTACTGGTTCCATACTGGTCAGCTGGCACTGTGTTAATGTGGGAAAGCAGCGCCAGTGATTTACACCCGCTGACTCGCCCCACATGAGGAAGATCGTCTTTCATTGGCGGCAACTGTGTTCTTTGGACCTGAATAAGTGACCTTGGATAAGAAGAAGACAGTGTCCTCAAGAATGCTACAACTGATGTAAGGCAGCGTTGTGCAGACTGTTAACACGGCAGTTTGTTTTTGAGCCACAGATAACCAAGAAAACACACGTAGTCATTTTTGTGCCACTATACTGACAACAAATGTTTCCTCCGCTGGACACATTCCTTTCAAAACATGCTGCAATTACTGATTTATGGCCATTTTGGGGGCAAATAACTTGAAACTAAAATAACATAAACTAGAAATATTGACGTGATTGACTTCATCTGGAGATGTGAACACAGAGTGTCAGACAAGGGCATTTAGCTTTGGCACAGATCACCCACAGAGTGGCACAGAGTTTCTCCACTCTGGAAAATTTGATTTGATTTGATTTTTTTTAGGGTTTTATTACTTCCTGTCTTATTCTGACAAGACAGGAAGTCTGTTTGCCTGGCGTCATTCTCATATCCTGTTCCTGCTTGTCTAGCTGCAGTCACCACCCTCATGTCCTGCATCCGGGTCTTATTGTGTTCCTCTTCCTAGAGCCATTTAACCATGCTCCCATGGCAGATCATCTTCTCTGCTACAGTCTATCCATTCCTGCTGTGGGAAGATACTTAACATTAGAGATTCCAGCTTTGTGTTTTTAATGGTGCACTAACCCACCTCCTGCGTTAAATTCATTAGAATTTACTAAGTAGGGGTCACATCGGCCATTTGGCTGAGAACTTTGATTTGATTAAAAAACACATTCATGTATCAATAGGCAGGATACAATGATTAGTCCATGCTGTTTTGGCATATTTACCAGTGACCAAGCAGTGAGCATGCAGTGATAACCAGTGGGAGTGCTGGGCCATGCCTGCACCCAGAAGCTAAATGCTACTCACTGATCAAAGCTGACACACTGTTGAGCTTTGGGTCATAGGAGCACTTTCCCTTCCCAGATTCCACTCTGCCTGGCTCCAAATGGAAGATGTCTTCCTAAAATGGGAAAATCACACAGAGACAGCAATAAATTCAGGATTGTTCTTCCCGTCACTGAAATTCCCTGTTGGGAGGACGAAGCAGCGGATGTGTTCCTGAGAGAGCGGCACAGCCTGAAGTGGGATGAAACATTAGAATAATGAGCGCGCATGTGTTCAAACAGAAAAATGCATGCAGGGATGGCAAGACATTTCTAATCCATCTTTATGCCATTCGGCTGTGGAAAAGAATGTGGCGCCAAGTGAACCTGCTGGCATAATAAAGTGCATGCCAAAGATCCCTCAATTTGGTGGTGCCTTTGGCTGTGCAGGCCTCCTGCTGACACCTGTAATCCAGGACAGTGAAAACAAACCTGGAATGGAGGCTAGATGACTGATGCTCACTGCTCGTGGCATCCCTACACGCAAGCACTGAAAGGTGATTGGCAGAAATTTGCGTCTGAGAGCGAGGGAAATGAATTAGGGGCATGCAGTGACATGTGCCGTGGAGCAGACCAGAGCATGTTCATTCCCCATTTTTCACTCCCAAAGGGTGCAGAGAAGATAGTTCTGTCAGTGTCCATCATCACTAAAGCAGGGGAGAGGATGGCACTTTGCCAGATTCACTTCACTGGATAATACACACACACACACACTCTTGTGCAATTCCCAACTCCCATTGATTAAATCACCACTCATTCAGATGAGGAGGTGCTGGCAGCTCACTGGTAGCCATGCCAGATGTTGATGCATGAAAAGGTCACAAACATTTACGCGTTCCAGTGGGGAACCGTGCCCTGGACAGGTTTTAACAACCCAGCTGTAAAATATGACCCCTCAGAAAAGTTGCTACATGTTTACAAAGGGGACAATAAAGAAACCCTTCAGCAATTTAAAAGGGTCCCACTTCACCTGAAGCCCTAACGTCCTTCAAACTTCTTTCCTGTGTTCCAGAGACACTGAAGAGCTCAAACAGGGAGGACATGTTGGAGTATGCGGCTGTTTTATTTCACACACAGCAAGGCTAGTTGGCTGCAGATGGCTGGTGTTTGCTCTGGGCTAACAGAGCCTGCTGTGGGAGTGGGTCAGTTGCTGACTAGTCTTGCCGCCTGTGTGGGAGCGACTGCAGCACATTCCTGCAGAAGGTGGACGGGTCACTGAAGTGACGGATGGAACATTGTGCGCATGAGTGGAGGAAATTATTACCTCTGTTGTTAAATAAATGTTAAATATATGCTAAATAAAAGTGATCATGCCATGCATGAGCTGGCAGTGAAAGCATTTTAATTACATCTCTGATAGGTAAAGTCAACTGATCTGGTTTTTTTGCAGCCATTTGCATACGATAACATGGCTCTCATGCAAAATCTGACATTTAGCACAATAACAGAAAAGGACGATATGGAATATAAAAGGATGCTCAGACAGTGAGGTTTGGAGAAGCAAAGGGACATGAAATTTCATGTAATTCCACATTTCACGAGACGCGGTTTAAAAACTATGCATGGTAATTGTTATGGAGATAAAGAAACGGGGGTGACGTTAAAGACGGTGATGGGAAAATGTGATCACACACAAACAGGGAGAGCATGCTGCTGAGACTGCCAGCCCAGACAGGATGGCGGGCTGTGGCGCAGACGGGGCCACCACTGCACCTTCAGTCCAAGTGTCTCGTGCACTTCACTGGGATCAGCTGCGCGGCTAGCCCGTCCTCTGGCCTGGGCCATCTGAAGATGCATGGATGTCTAAAGCGGAAGACAGCAACACAGTAGGAATGTTACGCCACAGATCAGGAAGAATCAAGGACTTCCTTAACATCGTCTGAATCGTTCCTGCTGAGCTGCTCGACAATCCAAAATGGGTGAAACAGAAAGACGGAGAACATATATGTGCTTCTCCAGGATTTTAACAGAGAACAAGTTGCTGCCCTTGACCAGATGTTGGGGATGTCAACAATGGTTCTCTATCCTGTGGCTAAGCCAGTAAAGGCACTCACAGTAGGCTACATAAATTACACTCAGGTTTCAGCCCAAGTAAAACACACGTGTCTACAGTTTAGGTGAAGCAGGAGGGGAAAGAACAGCCTACAGCTGTTATCAAATCACTATCCATCTCAATGTAGAATTATTAATGCTTAAACATTTCCTCATGTGTGTCAGGATATGTGTGGTCATGCTTCTGTCTGACCGTATAGCTTCATGTTTCATTTACTTCCCAGGTCCAATGAAAAAGACACCTAATTAAATTTATTAAACTAACTCAAATTTACAGTTTCAACATGTTTACCTACTTTTTCTGCTACTTCAACATTTCACTACATTTTGAAGGAAAATAAGTGCTATAAGTGCTGCTTCTACATAAATTTGATATCTGTAGTTATTCTGGGTAATATATGCAGAATCAGCACTTTTTAAAAATATGTCTTGGTTGCAAAAACAAGGAAATTCTTACTTGGAAGCCACACTTAACACTACAGGTGTTCTAGGCTGTTCTGTGTGAGAGAGACATGGAAAATGCACTTGTCATTTATGCTTTGAAAATAGTCCCTTGGTCATCATCGGGGACCAAGTGTAACGATCAGAACAAAGTGATGTGTTAAAGGAGAGTGAGAAAAGGTAGTGACGCCCGGCTCTGGTTGGCAAAATCTAAGAGGTCCCGTTAAAGGCCGAGAATAAACAAGGCAGCACTAACGGCGCCTTCGGGAGGACAGCTGCGTTCGCAACTTTGCCAGTCGAATGAATGAAATGGTACCACAAAGAGGCCTGATGATGAAAACCATTATAAAAGGAAAGTAGCTTGAGGTGGAAGGACGACTGCAGGAGAAAAGGAGAAAGCCAGCCACTGCAGGCCGTCTGCGATGCCTGTGAATAAAGCTGTCCGATAATTTGATGTGCCACTTGTATAATCCGTAAGCCTTTAATCCTCACCTGAGGTCTGCGTCCACGGTTGACAAATGTACAGACTGGGTTGTAAGCTCCCGTTCCACAGACGTACAGCTGAGTGCGATTCCACGGCTCGATCAGACGAATGAAGTTTGCGCACTCCTCCTGATGAAAGATGTGCTGAATTATTTACTAACCAAGATTATCATCTGAGTGAAAGGTCATTTATAGGCCGACTGTGTAGATACGTATCCTGCAGAGGCCCTACACAACACAAAACGCAAAATCAGGAGAAATGTGCGTTTTCATGCGACGTGTCAGAAGACTGAGGTTCATTTTTCTAGCCTAAAAACAAACAGTACAGAATAATACGACCTGGCCTAATAAATACTTTTGAAAAGCTTACTTACATTGGCATCCTTCCCACTCACAAGGCATTCCATCTTTCTTCGTTCGGACACTGGCCAGTGGATCTGCCAGAGGGGAAAATGTGACATTCCAGGGGTTACAATCCAGCGTGTCTGAAACCGTGGCCGTTTATGAGATTTCTGCGATAAAACTGCAAAGTGGCCAGCTGATATTTGTGCTGGTGGAATTGTCCAAACCCAGTTACAGTCTTATAGTGCCCCTAAACCAGAAAACATTCAGTCAAATATGAAGTAATTTTCAGCTATCCGAAATGGTTTCTGAGAGCTTTGGAGATGCGGAACAGAACATTTTGCCCTGGGGGCAGTAGTAGGGCTGAGCTGAAGTATTTTGCCTTATTCTAACAGCCCATTAGAGGGGCCAGAGTTTGGAGTGGCTGGAGAATGAGCTTACAATATGTGGGTCCTTGTTGATGTCATGGAGGTCCAGGGACAGGATGTGGTCCTTGCTTCCAATGTACATGCGATCATAATCCTCATCCATGCGCAAGATCCGGTAGTCAGATGTGTTGAGGAGATAAGCAAAGTGATGGGCAGTCCCAGTGGATCTCAGCTCTGTTTCAAACAGAAATATAAATCATTCCAAGTCAGCTGTGATGCACTTTTTGCTGCACATATGCACGGACAACTGACACATTCCTCATGACAGTCCTGCATACCAACATGGCACTATCTGATGGTTTTCCACCAGCACGGCTGTAACCAAACACTGCGCATTAGACATAAGTGCTACTGATAGTCTGTCACGTTGTGATGATGGCTTAATACCACCTAAGTGGATCGGAAGATGTACAAAGTCTCTCATCGGTGGCTGCATGTGACTCCCAGTCATTAGCCAGTAAAGGAACAGGCCTCAGAATTCAACCATAGGGCGACCACATTGGTGGATGTAGTACACTCATTAGTGCCCAAGACTACAACACCGTCAACATTTACTAAGACAATATACCTCACACGTCCTCCCAGTTTTCTTTCTCATCCTTTCTGCAGCTTCATATTTGTTTGATATGTCCTCATCGGTTCAACAACCACGCACAGAGAGAGCAGAGAGGCCACTGCTCAGACAGCAGAAGGCCCCTGCGCCACGCCATGGACAAACACACTCCTTTGCAATCAGGAGGGGAGAGGCAGTGGACGGTGGCACTGACATATTGTTAAACAAACACAGGATTTCACTCAGCTGCAGGAAAGCCCCCTTGTAGCTTTATTCTGCATCCAAGAGACCACAAAAAACTTAACAGGCAACCTGGAGGGTTCCCCAACGTCTTTTGTGTTGGTTTAACAGCAACATAAGAAGGAGAACCAGATGATAAACTGTCAAATACATTTACCTTTGTTTATATGTTTGGAAATGACATCTCAGACCAGTGTGTCAGCGTATAATGAAAGGAAGAAAGTGTGGAACATAGCCAAGGGGGACAGATCTTTAATGCACATAGCAGACTTAGAAAAATAAAGATGATTTCACAGTATGAAAATGGCTTTTACAGCTGATACTGAAATGAATAGAAACTATATTTGATGCCATGAAGCGAATGTTTGAAGTGCGGAAACAAATCTTGAACATGACGAGGTGAGGTGGCTGGGCAGGAAAAAGGCTGGACACTAAAGTATGCGACGCCATCAGTATGTCCACCACTGGGTCTTAAAATAAACACCATGTAGACACTTTTTCAAACAGACCCCCTATGGAATCTGATATTACGTTCTTTCCAGCCAGATCTAAAATTAATGTGGGGTTACGACAATAAGCGAAGATTAATAGCATTAGATTTGCTATATTTGTACAGTTTGATTTAATAACCATGCCCACCACAGGAATGTTTACAGGTCAGCAGGATGACTGACAGCTGTCAGAGGAGCCGCAACATGTGGTCAGACCCTCTGATTATTTGTGTTGGAGCCTTAAGTTGAATGATGAGTCCCCATACAGCTTAGTTATGAGTGCGCGCATGCACGCGCACACACACACACACACAGTCAAAGCGCTGAAGTCCTTCCTAAAGATGGCTGTCAGCAGCTCCTCCATGTGTGTTTGTGCTCAGAGAGCAGCGGGACGAGACCGTGTCAGCTAAGGAGGAAATGTGAAGAGTGCATGGTAACAACATGCCACAAGGAAACAAACTCAGATGTACCCTAGTCTCTTAGTGTCATCTAACATTACCATATAATTGTGCATGTGCAGTCTGGTCCAACACACACCAAACATGACACACATGGACAGATGTAATAACCTCTCCTGCACTCATCAAAGGTCACAAGGAAAGGTAAAGTAATGAAGACAAGGCCACAAAAAGCAACGCAAATGATGCTGCTAATGAAAAGGTGCAGAGACATTTAACTGGTCCGTTACTCTCAGCAAATGAATGACAGTTGATGCAAATATACCAAATTTACATATGGAGCCCACAACGAGGCCGAAATGTCACTGGGCTTTCTGGAATAATAGAGACAGTGATGAAACCTATAATGATACTCCCAAAGGGAAAGAAAAACAGTAAGAAGTCTGCTTTTCCAGTTTCAAATTATTGAATGTGTGTGTGTTTCTGCTAACCCTTTCTGGGCCTAGTCATTCTTCTCCTCAGGCAGTGGCACTGAATTCCTGTGAAATTAGCACCATGATGACATATAAAGTGGGAGTATGACCCATTTGGCTGCTCCCGGCCAACAGGATCCAGGCAGATGCATTAATTTACTCAGCGTGGTAAGGATAATATTTATGAAAAACTAGCAGCAAAAATTCCCATGATTGTTTGATTTATTTTTAATTTAACCCCAGATATACCAATTTGACTGCATAGCCTGCACACCCGTTCTCCTGCAACACACAAGTACAGTGCTTTAAAATGACAACCTGAACATGAGCAGAGGCTGAACTACCGTGCTTTTTGTCAGACACATTAAGGCATGACAGCATGTTCCGCACACACGGACTTATCCTGGAGATTTAGAGCCTGGGAGCGGGGCACAAGTCTGTCTATTAAGGCCACATAAACTCTTATAGTAGCCCATTACTGCGGTATGGTTTAGGCTCACTCTGGGGGGTCTGCACACACACAGCAGGCGCTTTGTTTCGGGAACACACCACTTCCCCTTGCGGAATGGCAGTCGCTCTATTAGAGGTGAAAGTAAGCCACTGGTGGAACCCGATCCTTGCACTCAGTCGCTCTGCCGTTGCTGCTGCCCCTTATTCTCTTACTTTTTATGCTACTAGCAATATTTGCAAGCGAGAGGTCACACAGTCTGACCTCAAGCTGTTTTATTCCATCTAATGTTCTGTCTGAGACGTTTATATCTGTAAAGTTGCATATAAATCAAAGAGATTTTAAAGGCTGAAGTTGGGAATACCGATGAATAATAATATCAATGAAATATGAGCGTTCCCATATTTCAATATGTCTGACTTAGCATTCACCTTCATGTCAGAATTGAAATTTTGCTACATTTTCTTTTGCAGTCACTCCCATTTACTTATATCAGCAAATAAGAAAATATAAATCATGCTGTTAAAGGTTACATGAGTCTTTCACATCTGTGCTTGGCATGTGACCTCTTACATAAAAGCGTCGTTTCAAAGGTCTAGAAGTTGTTAGCACTCCCCACAATTTCACTTTTGACCTTCTTGGGTGGCTCAGAATTCAGCGATTTGGGATTTTTCTGTTAGATATATTTCGGGGAAATGTGTGTCATTGCTCATCAATGGGTCAGAGAGAGCGTGGGGACAAACAGCTGGAATGGAAGCGATGATGGCTGAGAATATGCTGTGGTATGAGGGGAGCTGCAGCCACTCTGCTAGGTGCTGTTCGGAGGGTCTTAGATGCCTGGAACCTTTCCCAGTTTATTCTGTTTTAGCCAAAATCCTGGCCCACAGCATGGTTAGAAACATGATACGCTGCAACGACTATAATTCAGATAGATTGTCTTTGGCTTACATGTACGTACATGTTCGGATTCTTCTAGGAAACACTGCACTTCTCCACTCAAGCCAATAAATAAGCCATCATACTTACACACTATAGCAAAACACACTGTTTCTGTCTGCACCACCTCAGGATCTGGTTGTTTTATCCTCTTTTTTCACACAAAAGAGCAAACGCTCATTTAAAATATGACGCTGACGTGACAAGACTGCAGACTGAAGTCTGTCCAAAGGCACAGAAGCTTGGCCAACACTGAAACAAGAGCCTAAATCACAAAACGCAAACGTAAATTATTGTGCTTTTCTACCCAAGAGATTTTAATGGCATTCATTTGCTCCATTTAGTACAGAAACTGAACAGGAAATTGTGACAGAAACCTAAATCTTACTCTGGTAGAATTCAGCATTTTCACCATGCTCTCTTTATGAGGGCGACTTCCAGCCAAACCCTGAGTTCAATTACAGTGGTTGTGCTGGGAAATTTGGTTTTGTCCTGACATATGATTATAACCCACTGGCCGGGCCTCATGAAGACTGTATATATTGTGAGTCTTGATTAAATGAAGTATAAAAACACTGAGGTATGCCTCAGGTTGGCTCAGTGCAGAGCCAACCTTCAGAAAATTCTTAGCTTGTGCTCTCGAGAGCTGCAAGGCCTCCTGTCGTGGGATACTGATCTTAAATGAATAACCAAAGGGCCAAGCCCACTCTGGATACGTCCTTAGATTGGAGACGTTTACTCCTAAGATCAAACCTCCAAAAATAAGACTCCACAACTGTTGGATGCTGTCCGATGATGAAATGATTTCCCACCGCGCCGTCACACAGGAGAGCCGGGAGACTGCTTCTGATGTATCAGGCTCAGCCGTTGCTGCACCCTATATCCTGCAGAGCCAGGAACAGAACTTCCTTTCGTTAAGGTACAATCACTGGATGACTTTTGACTTAACACGGCAAACACACCGCTCGCAGGTTTCCAGGCACATTCATGGCAGCCACTGAGAAGTGATCATGGAAAACACTGAAGAGTGAGACAGCGCTAAGGGGCCGAATACATATCCTACGTCTTGACGGTGCAGTGAGCACTGGAGACATGATACTGATATGGGTGTCCCACCCTGCAACATGTTTCTCTGGTTTCAAATTGAGTAAATTACTGGCCGCTGCCAATAAGAGCAAGTTGCTGCTTGAAGCCTGCACTGCTCCCTGCAGAGAACTACCAAAGGTACAGAGGCTGGGGGATGGGAAGAAACCAAACATACTGGTCTAATGCATTAGCAATGAACAGGAAGCTGGTGGCGAGCAATGCCACGCACAGTGTTGCAATCACCTCTTCACTTCACGGATCTGGGACTTTTCTTTGTGCAACACATGGTTAGAAAATTAGAAACTGGAACAACATCAACCACTTTTGTCCAAAGATTAGAGAGACACACTGAGACACCTGAGGTATGTCCATTCTACTTCAACTATACAATATTAAAATATTTTATTAAAAGGCTTGTAAAAGGCCAAAAAAATACTCCTTTGGCTTCTAGGCGGCATTAACTGACTGCTGTCCTGGGGCAGTTTCCAACCTGTCAGAAAGAGGTGTGTTATTTCACACACACACACCCGACTCACAGCAGTGATAATTGGGGTGTTTAAAATGGTGCGGGAGAGGTGATCAAACATCAAAGCAAGCACTTGTCAGGAACGCTGGACAATTATCTTGAATGCCATCAATGCAGTGATGGGACATTCCGGTTCAGACAAAGCTGCAGTCAGGTTTTTTACTGTTGCATTAACTTAGTCTCATATTCTTTCATGTATTTGAAGACTTTGTTTTACATGAAGGTTTCTAATTTTTAATTTGTTTACACAGGTTAGATATGAGTCCAGGGTGTTTTATCTTATCAGCGACGGCTTGTATTTCCTGGATAATATAGGGGATCTGTGCCCTCAGCATCATGCAGAGATTTAACAGCCGTCTGCTGCTGGAAGGCACAACTAGCACCTGCGCTGCTATCTTGTTAGCAGTATTTTGAGTCCCTTCCAACAGTGATTCTCAGGGCCCAGAGTGCCTTTCTTCACCCTCCTTCAACAGCTCCTTTCAACACAGCTTGTCTTCATGTCAAATATTGACATAAGTTATTTAGGTTTATGGAAGTTACACGCTTCAAAGCCAGTGGAGAGATGACATGGTTGTTAGAGAATGTCTGTGCGATGACTGGACAGCGGGTATGAGGTTAACCGGGCTCCTGAATGAAAAGGAAGGAAAACAGCGTGTGAACACAGCAGCGGCTTAGCCACGCTGTGGGACAGAGGATAATAACGGCGGTCTGTGGCTCGGTCACTGTGTCACATCAGATAAAGGCATTTCATTCAGCTGAAAATGAATATGCAAGGGTGTGGCGCAGAGCGATAGCATCGGAGCTTCCGCTAGTGTCAAAGAGTGTGCCTACATAGACCGTGCTCTCAGTGACATGGTTGAGCTTCACTGCTGTGTGTGCGTGTGTGTGTGTGTGTGTGTGTGTGTCTAGGGAGGAGAGACAGCCTCTGCAGCTTGCTGCTAGGAGAGAAAAACACAGACACAACAGCATACCTATACAAACACCTGCCCAGACATTCCTGTATATAATAATCAATGTTACAAGTATCTACCACAGGGTTTCCGATTTCCCCTGTCCCATTACGTCTGTTTTAAAATGTCCCATTACGCCATTGTTGGAGAGATGTTTGACCATCAACCTGTGGCTTCACCTGCTATTAAAAAAGCAACTGCTGCTATGTTGTTGCTGTGTCCTGTTGCTGTTGATTCCTCACTGAGAAGGAGCTGTGATCATCTCTTGTCTCAACACATGTTGAATGTGATCCCTCAGAATGGACGTGCACTTAACGTTGTTCTGCATCTGACATCATGAAGCACCGCACGGCATCCAGAATTAGCACCAAGATGCACACATGTCACTTTACTGTTTACTACTGTCATCACCTCATTACCACACACACACACACACACACACACACACACACTCCCCTTTGACCTAGGGGCATAAGTGCTCTATAATTAGTGACCACGGCAAAGCTCCACCCCTCCTCTGCCCACCGTTAAAGCTAACAGCAGCAATTTGTATTTACTGTCGGCCCTGATGAGCTCTCATGTGAAGAAGCAGCCTTATCACAAGGCCTCTGGGCGCTGTCACAGACGTCGCCTTTCTGCCAAGGAAAGTGCATTGACAGATAGATGTGTTTGTGGGGAGGGGGATCAGATTTGGTTCTATTTTCAGGTAACAGAGGCTCAGCACTTAGAGGCGATAGGGCGCTTCTGGTCTGTTCTGCAAAGCTGGGCAGAACTTTCCATGGGTTTTCCCCCAGTGATTGAAGGTCTTCATTCTGTTCAGTCATGCACATTACGTTATAAACTCTAAACTGCCGCAAGGTACGAGTGTGTGGGAATGTTTTAAATTACCTGTGACTGACTGGCTGACTTATCGAGGGTGTAATCCGGCCTCCTACCCAATGATTGCTGGAATAAGATCCAGCATTATCACAGAAACTGATCACTGTCATATTATCTCTGATTTGATCTCAGCAACTGATGGACAGGTACCCACTGAAAGGTTCACTAAGCAATTACCATGTTACTAAGTTGAAGCATGTATAAATATACAACAGTGGTCCACACAAAAGGTTTAACTACACCTACCTGTTTGGACCCCAAAACCTCCTGTTTTAAAAAACAAAACAAACAAACAAAATAAAACAGAAGATTAAGAGCAACAAAATGGATGATTAGATCTGAGATCCATCTGAGGATGATGTGAAATCTGGAGAACTTGTGGGGACAAGATCCTCTCATGATGTAACACTAATCATTTCAGACGATGCAGATGTTGCTTTAGTACGATCTGGTCTGCAGGGCTGCAGCAGCCCACATCAGGAGACGCGAGGGGTCAGAGGTTACTGGGCAGCAGCGGCCGTGCTTTATGTTCTGGTTTAATCTGGGATTACCTCAGGGTCAGGGTTATCTCTCCTCATCTTGAGAGGAATCAGGAAACAGGGATTGCCTGGGGTAAAGTGGCATTACTGCACACCCTGGCCAGAATTGCAATGAGCCCGTGTCTGACAGGAAGAAAGTAAAAAAAAAGGAGGAGAAGAAAAGAGAAAGCGTGTTCAACATGATTCATGTAGCGCTGCTCATTTTTCTAACCCTCTCATTACTCTATTTTATGGCCATGGGTTCCAGTTCAGACCTAGATGCACTGTGGTTGTAAATGACTACATCCCATAAAAATGAATCACATGCTTTGCATTTCCAACTACTTCTAGTAGTATCTTCTCGTTTCCTGTGTGCATTTAAAAATACTACAAATAATCACATGAATTTGATTAAAAGATTAAAGCTTAAGCTTTGAATGAAACACTGTTACCTTCAGCCTCCCTTATCGTAAGCTGGCATGTCTCTGTTTTCTGTCAGACCATAATCCCCACATACTGGATACGCTCCGATGCAGACACTGTCCACCATGGCTGTTTCTGACGCCTGCTATAAGAGCTTCGTGCACCTGGGAGCTGTGCCGGCTGTTAAAGCCGCACGTCTTCCATGTAATAAAGATGGATCTTCCTCGGACTCCATCACTCTGTAAATTGTTAAAAGCAGTGAAGGTGAATAGGTCTTGAACTGACGCTCGGAGGCTTAATGAAACCCTGCTGCACCCAGTTCAAGACATGCATTGACTATAGGTGATTCAGAAATGTCCATGTCTAAAGTACGTCTATAACTACTAGACGATCAGTCGTTAACAATATGGGAATGCAACAATGCACTTGTGTCTCAGGTGCATCCTGACAAGCCGGGAGCGGATTTACAACTGCACAGACACAGGATGTGGCGTCCTGACGTGTGTGACACAAGCGATGTGCCCTGCAGTTCTGGATGGTGGGTTTGGAGGAGCTCTGTGGGGTCAGAGTGTGGGAGGACAGTTGTTGTTCCCATTCTTCCTGTGAATGACAGGGAGGGAGGATAGATTGTGACAGCAGCCATTGTGGCTTGGGTGCAGATCTCTTCCTCCCACCAGGACCCTGCAGCTCCTCCACCCAGAGGAAACGAGCGCGGTGCCACCTCAGCACTAACGGGCTTTTCTGGGGGGCAGAACTGAGTTTAGCCGAGTTTAGTTTTGTCATTTACAGCTTTTCTGGCATATCTGCACAACACAACTCAGCAGGAAGCTGGCGGGACGTCCCCAGTCAATTGAGTTCCGACGCAGGTCTGATTCCCAGAGCTTGGGGGCAGGATGTGGGATTAGAAGGCAAATCCCATTTTTCAATGCACGTGTCAGCAGCATCAACCCATTTTGCCTCAGCACTTACTTTTGTTATCCAAAGAGCGTTCATCCACAAGCAGCTTTGTGAACTCAGATGCTGCTGCATCACTGGGTCTGTCAGTCCTTAGTCACAACCCAACCACCCGACATTCCCACTCATACCAGCTGGGATGTTCTGTCAAATGACCTAATAATCGTACGACGACTGCCGAACCTGCAAAATCCAGATGCAAAACGCTCAAAGGCGAAGAGCAAAGAGGCGATCTGGGATGCTATAATCCTGCTGTTCTTAAACCATGGTTGTTTTAAAGGGCATTATAATGCTCTGCACTCTTATCCTCTTTCTCACTCAGAATGAGATAATAGGTTGTCCAGGATGTGAGGATTCCATCTGCCCGAAGAGGGTGTCTCAGTCTGATGAATCCGGTCTTCTGAAGTCTTCTGTGATTTGGATGTAAAACCTCCCTTTAAACTCTAATCCACACATTTCTGAATAATATCTACACGTTCCGCCTAGATATTTGTTTTGAAAATACTGTTCACGGCAGGCTCCATTTCCTCTATTCAGCAAAACAACTTTGAGTGATTCAGGTTTTGTTTCCTCCAGCTTCATCTCTTTTGAGGCTGTTATTTTGGCAGACAGGGCCCGTCACCCATATAAGGGTAAAACAGATACTGGCGAGCACGGGGGGAGGGCAGGGTCAGCGAGTTTTCCAAGCCGATTTAGCCATCCCAGTTTGTCACTGGTAATCTTCCTGCAGCTAACAGGATGATAAAATCAGCCTGATAACTGAAGGGGATGGATGAGAAGGGAAGCGGACAGAATAGGTGAGAGAGACCTGTGTGTGTGTGTGAGTGTGTGTGTGTCTGTGTGTGTGTGTGTGTGTGTCTCAGACACCTCTCGCACCTCATCCTTCTGTCTCTATCTTACACACACATTTAGATAAGATGCACTGCTTATGTATGTTCGCCATACATGCCAGTTGTTCCTCCTCCCGCTGTGAGAAGCGGGAACATCAGCCACTAGCACCACCCTCATCTGTAAACCTTATTTGTGCCTTAGTATAACAACGATATCTGTTTCTTACTCAGGCAAAATCTAGGCGCCTTTATTCTTTCTCATGTTTCCAGCCAAGCAGAATTAACCTGACAAGGCCACACCATTACGGAAAAAAGTCACCCTAAATAAGGAGCTTGTGAAGGCTAGAATGACGGGTCCGACCTATTGGCGAGAGCACAGTGCAACATTTCTTTATTTTCTAGCTTTTATTTCGACACATTAGGAGGAAATATGCTTGTCAAATGTGTTTAGTGACTCCAGGTGCGACCACGCTAAGCAGTATGATGCGGTGGGATGAAATGCCGCTCCGCAGGCTGTCTTGGCTAACCCCTAACTGCAGGGCTATACGTTTTCTTTTCAATATTGTGTGTGTGTTACAGGAGTCAAATGGCCGAGAAAAGTCAGCATGTGATTTATTCGTTCTGACTGCATTTAGCTGCACAAAAGCGGCATTTGTTTGGTTAGCTCTACTTGTAACTGTGAATTGAAGCACACATCTCAGCAGCGTTGATCCGTCCTCCTTTAAAGCAGGTTCCTCCCTTTCTTCAAAGCAGACAAAGTCATTCACTTGGCTCAACCACCGTCTGGTAGTGAAAAACCCAGAGAGACAAAACAACCTCTGCGTCTGACCCATCATTTAGAGGCCTGCAGCTCTGCTACACGCTCAAATTGGCAAAGTGACCTTGATGAGGGAAACACCAACTGTCAATCATTGATTACCCGGACTTTTACACTTTCACTTAAGGGCTCCCCTTTCAGGTTTGATCGATATTAGCCAAAAAGTAGTCAGACAGTAACGCTGAGGAGTAGCTGTTAGGGGACATTGAGCCTGAGGGAAGGCGAGTTTATGTGAGAGGATGGGGGGGTGTACGATGTTTCTACTCATTAAAAACAGTCTGAGGCATTCATCGTTTTAATTAGTGTCGTTTCTGTAGCTTTCACATCGGTTTAGATTTGACACCACTGTACCAAGAAAATTCCCAAAAATCCAAAATGTAGCTTTAAAAAGTTAAAAAGGTCAAACGGCATCACACTTTCAGCCGTTGTGGTGAGCACTTACACCCTGAAACAATCAAGAAGCGTCTCTCTCAAAACCTGTGACCTCATCCTGGTGAAACCAGCGGCTAAGTATCCGTCTTTCACCTGCCAGCTTTCCTTTCAAAAGAAATGACATATTTGGAACTGCTCTTCTGCACCTGAATGAAAACCTGAGACCATGAAGAACAGAGCCAAAGCTCTGGTGTGTGTGTGTGTGTGTGTGTGTGTGTGTGTGTGTGTGTGTGTGACTGCTGCATAACACAGAAAAGGCAAATCCAGAAATGGGAATTGTAGGAAACCATGACGATGTAAGAAACACCCCGTTTTCTCTGTGATCTGAAATGATGCCAGATGAAACAGCTGACGTCCTGTCTAATTATTCCTGGATAAACTGTTTGACACGGCCCTACCGGGACAGCCTCACTACTGCTTGGTTGGAAGTGATAGAGGGATCTCGAGCCAACGCCATAAGCTTTGGCGGCGGTTGCGGCCAGAACTCCCCGTAATGACTCATTGATCTGAGCTCCTCAGTCCCTGCCTGCCTTATCTTAGCTAATGGAGAGGCATCGTGGTCTGTCACAGGCGGCCATCTCTCCAGGAGACTGAGTGCACTTAGAGGTCAGCGCTGCCGCTTACCGTCAAGCTACACTAAGACCGACTGCGGGGGGGAAAAAAGGTTCTCAGTATCCTTTTGAACGCTTGCTCTTCTTTGCTGACACGTCCACACTCCCTCCTGACAACTGGGCTGTTATTTTCTGGAGTTGGGTGATTTAGGATACCTCTAGGATGTTCTTTTATCATTCCAATAACAAATTCTCACTTTACGCATCCATGATTCTTCTGGATCCATGATACCCTTACAATGACCCCCAAAGATCTGAGGCCTACAAAAGGACGTCCCAACCCAAGCCAGTGAAAAGACTCTCTGTCATTAATTACTTTTGTCGCTGGCAGAGTGCTGAATGTGGGAGGGAGAAGCGGGCCAAAGAGAAGAGCATCTGGGGCAAATAATCCAGTGTACTGCAGCAACGTCCCTATGGAAGCTCATTATTCCCACTTCCCCTGCTGGATATTCATACTCTATGTACATTGTGAAGCAAATAAAACGACAGAGAACACTCTAATTCAATTATATATTCATTCAAAACAGGATACACTGTGTTACTTTCAGACGGTATCCTTGGACAGCGTCCAATATTCTGCTATATTGCCTAATTATCAGTACTTGTCAATCCTGAATCATTAACCGGGGTCCTGATTATGAAGAACCATGGCCTCCTTATTTGTGTCCCCTTGTCGTCACATCTCTTCCTCGTTATGGCAGAGGAGAGCTGTGTCCCTTGATTGCATCCTGCCTGAGGTGTCCACACATGGCAGCAGGCATGAAGACAGCATGACAGCTGAGGAAATACACTGAGCTTCTCAGAAGTCAAAACTCGCCCTCCACGGCAGATTTTAATGACTAGTAAGACTTTCCACACTAAATCTGCAACACCCCTGACAGCCCTGACGTTTGACTGACAGGAAGGATATCCTACACTGCGACCTTGAAGCCCTCCTCCTCTGCAGCTCCGGGAGCAGATAATGAGCAATAAGGGAGAGGTCGGAAGTCGACATTGCCAAATGTCCAAAAAACAGGCTCCTGTTCAGTGTAAATTCCTTGGTGAAAAAGACAAGAAGCCAGAGGGGAAGAGTCATCCTGGGATACTTTTTTAGAGAGCGAGAGGGGAGATGAGTGAAGTCATTCCAGAGTTTGATTTGATGTTTTAACTCTGACTTTCCACGGAGGCTTCTCTCCAGCTACACTGAGACCACTGAAACAAAAACGCAGTCTGTTTCTTGGGGCACGTTGCTACAAGTACGAGAAAGGTGACACATGATCGAAGACATGGAGCTGGAGTGATTAAGCTCTGCCTTTGAAGCCTTGTCTTATACTTTATGCAACATAAATTCATGTAAGTACTTGTGATTAATATTCATTTCCCTCCTTACAATTACGGACTTACTGGTGCTTCTCCTTTTGGCAGTAATTTACAACAGGGTTCCAAAAGTTACCAGGAATGTGCACTTATGCTCGTTTTATGGCCACTGCAGACTGTTGCATTACGGAGCGAAAGTCAGGTCGGCCATCTCTGCGTGAAGAACCCACATTTTTCATCTCTGTCCTCACATGGTTTATATTACACTCCTTTACAATTGAGTTACATGACTTCTTTAACACAGAGTGTCGAAACGCGGAACGTGGGAGCTGCAGCCAGAGAGCCGATTTGAGCTGCACAGGGCTGCAGCTTCACCATCCTGCAGCAAGTCATCAACTGCAATAAAAATTGCTTTTTTTTTTTAAATGTTGCATTATAAAAAATTCATACTGCTGCATTTGGGACCCAGTGAACTACTCTGTGGAGGGAACTCATGTTCTCACACTCGTTTCTGGCCATGCAGCATTCAGAAATTAAACTCTAATTTGTAATGAACCCCACTTTGGGGTCCTTTTATCCACACATGAGGAATATTATTAGGTTTATCCTTCCCAATCATAAGAAAATGAGCATTAGTAGCAAGCAGTTGACAAGGTAGGCGGGCATTTTCCTACATTACAGATTATTAAATCAAATCAAAACAAGTCAGGCTGTATCACACTGTTTATGAATTATATCTTAATAAACGTCCTTGTCAACTCCTCCGATTTATATGTTTCTCTGCCTTGGACAAGAAAACACACGTAACGCTCGCCTTCAGCTGCTCTCCACTCCTCAGCGCTCCCCAGGCAGCCGACTCTCACTCCCTCTGCAAAAACACTGCAGGCCATGCACAGCACCCAACAAGACAGAGCTTCTCGCTCCTGCGTCCCGCACCAATGATGTTTCTCAAAACTATTTTAATTGATGCGGCGATTAGGCGAGACAAGTCAAAACGGCGCTCCTCTGGAACCTCTGCGTGGAGAGGATTCTGCTTCCCCGGGCAAGTTCATCTTGACGTTGCTGAGCGCTTGCCATGATGTATGGCTTGTACTGCAGCCAGAGTTCACTGTAGAGAAAATATTTGCTGTAACTGACTGCAGCGTGTCACCGAGGAAAAGAGTGAGATTACCTGATGCGCATCACTGGGGTCAGAAAGCGCTCAAGAGTTTTGCTCATTTACCACGAATCATGCACGTTAGACACCTGCAGACCTTATGTTTTATTTATTAACGCTCATCCAACAGTTTCAGAGCTGACGTGGATACTAATGCCCAGTAGACATCTTATTTTTAATTAATGAAATCCATGCATCGCTGTGAGTGAACTGAATCATTAAATCACTAAAATGGTTGAGGTTGTGGTCAGCAGATCAAGTTTAAACCATCTGCATCAGGAAAACTCTTGCTTCACATTCACATTTGCTTCACATTTTACTCATCATTTGTATAAATTCCTTGGTTTGGCAGCAGCATGATATGAGTGAGCTGCTATTTACACAAGAACCAACTGCATTGTGATGCGGCTCTTGGAGTTTGTTTTTTTTTTTTGTTTTATTTTTTGCATGTGCACATTAGTGCATTCATTTTCCTTCGTCGCCTTAACAGCAGCAGTTTTCCCAAGTAGCTTTCCTGACGACATGATATCAATTGTGGCTCACACTATAACCCAGTGATGGTAACACTGATATATCGCCAGCATGAGCTTGTTTTTAAGATGATATTAATCACAATCAACCTCAGGGCCTCTTTCCTTCCAAACAACCATCTGAGGGATGAACCAAGGCTGCAGCCTTTACTTGCAATGATGCATTCAGCAATGATTCCCATCCTGACATCCAGCTATTGTCAAAGCCAATTTCTGATGAAATCATTTTGTTTTGGTTTTGTACCTCCCAGGTGCACCAGTTTCATTCAGCTGGAATGCTGAATTGCTCAGAACTGTGATGATAATATCATAACATTACATTTTAAGTGGTAATTAATGGGTAATTATTATGTTTATTATACTCTTTCCAGGATTTTCAAAGCACTTCCAATCTCTCCCGCTGATCAAAATGGAGCAAGATTTTCCAGCATCTCATCAGAATTCCATTGCCAAGCGGCAAACGATTGTTGCGAACTGAGAGTGACCTGCTATGTGAAGGATAAGGTGGCCAACGGTATGAAAAGAAATCATCATCCCATTTTTTTGGTGTTTTTTTTTTTTAAATCACTTACTGGTAAAGTCACTGTTTATCCGCAGCTTTTCCACTAAGTCAAATCCCAACAATTGGAACAATCAAGTTTTAACTATGAAATATCTGAGCAGGATTTTCGCTTCAAATCTAAAGGCCACAATCAGCAGGACCGTAAGATGCAACAACATGTTTCATTCCTTCATGCTCCAGGGAAAAAAAAAACTTTGGTTGAAACAACTGAAAAGTGGCTTCACTTGATTTTGTAATGATTTTCACACACCCTGGTGCAGCCAGTAAGTCCCAAGATGCCTTAGAGATTAACCTAGTAGCATAAACACATGACTGAGAGCTGCACCACGCAGTCTCACACTTAAGAGTTAAATCTGCTGCGCATTCCATCCCCACAGCGTGTCATTAAAAGCCTCGCATCTCACCTAAGCATCATTTATCTCTCCTCCGCTGATTAGTTCCGATCAATTACCTTTACTTATTGCCTCGTCCATGTTTAAGAAAACAGGAAGTTTCCTATTCACCGCTGCTCTTTTAGCCACTCTTTTAATTTTTCCCTCGGGTGGGTTGAACTACTTTTCTTTTTTTTTTCTTTTTTGTACTGGGAGGCCTCCATTAAAACCCCATCGCTCACTAGAGGGTCCAACATGTGACAGAGGTGAGCGCTGAGGCCTCCTGGAACCCTTCTCTGGTCATGCATTATGAAGAAAAAGGGGAGGAGGTTAACTGACTTAATTAGAGGCTTTAAAATAGCAAACACTTGCTACGGTTGAGCTGTATTACTGAGCACTATCTGCGGAGCAGGAGAGATAAACCCCTGTGCAGTTTCTCAAATACTGTAATCAAGTACAACAGGAGTACATTCATTCCCAGATCCATTTCCTAACCATTTAAAGCTCAATTACATTTTCAAGGGAAAAAAGGTAGATTATTAAGAGAAAATAAAAGTCTACTTCAAGCAGAAAATTGTTGGAGATAATTAAGACCACTAATGATTCAAGGTTGATGATTCACATTTTAAATATTTCTGATTTACGGCCTGGACAGATATGATGTTCTTCCTTTTAACCAAGGTTTTTATTGAATAAATAATCTTGTGAGCTTCACTGTTCGTCATCTGTGCCATTCCCTGCTGATGTGGTGATGGAGAGATCATAAAACAGCTGGAGAAATAAAACCACAATGTTTGCACAGGTATGGATGGCTGCCTGCTTACCAGATTGCCCCGACAAAAACGAGTGCTTTAGTCTGTTACTTCACCCAATCAAACTCCCCCGGTACCTATCATTTACACCCTGAAAGGGAAGAATGTCATCAAAAATGGCGGTGGTATAGAGGGATTGTAAGAGTGGAATTCTACTTGAACTACAGCATCATCCACAAGAGACTTTGGAGGGAAGAAGGAGAAGTGAAATCTTAGCCTTTCTCTCTAGGCCCTTTTCTGTAGAGGTCTGGCAGAGGCAGAGTGGTTCATGTTGGACTCGAGGCCCGTTTGTCTACTCACAGAAAGGAAATGCAAAGCAGGCTGCACCAAAACTCTGGGAAACGCCACAGGACATCCCCAAGGGGGGAAAATAAGCTACTGAGATCTACATAGTGGAGTGGCAATAAAGTATTCATTAACCCTCTATTGAAGAGCTAAGAAGGGAAACAAGCAACTGTTAAGAAGTCAAACAGGGATTTAACACCATCGTCTCTCATCCTAAGATTTAGAAAACAATGAGAGGGCTTTCAGAGCTCGAAAGCATGTACATCCTGCCTAAACAAGAAGTGGGAGTCAAGGAAGTGAGTGACTGTCTATATAAATTATGCAACATTAGCTGACAAACACTATCATTTAAATAATCATTGCTTCCATTTTGCAATATATCTCCCACTCCATTTTTGGCAGAGTTCCGGGATGGGGTAAAACATGCAAACAATGTTCTATACACTCCTCTTGACTTTTATTTCCCCCCTTTCCAAAGATCTCATTTTTCACCTCCATTCTAAACTGCTGCCGTCCTTTGCAGCCTTCACAGTGGCGCTCCTCGGACCTGGACAGAGAAATCTATAGGCAGCTTGGAAAAAAGGCCTGTGGGATGCTCTGCACAGCTTTCACTGACAAAAAAGGCCTGATGCCAGTTTGACGTCCACCCCCAGGTCTCCCAGAATGTGAATGAACTTTAGTGAATAAGATGCAAACCTACACAGACACCCCTGCAGCTAGAGGACCTCCAGGAGGGAAGAGTGTGTGGGCGACGTCAAACAACAACAACAACAAGGCGAGCTGCATGCCAGGGTTCCTCTTTTTCACTCCTTTGCCAATCACAAGGAGGCGCTGCCACAGGAGGGGGGCTTGAGAGGATGGGTCGCTGACAAAAAAAACGCCTGTCAGGGGGTCACTGCTGGCCCCGGCTCGGCCTCAGTGGATGTGAGTGAGGGACCATCTGCAATTAACACCTACTCCACAAGCAGGCAGGAGCCAATAGGGACGTCTCCAAATCAGCATTTCAAACCACAGCGCCACAATCGCATCAAAGAGACT